>CP092883.1:41524830-41858480 GCA_030710605.1 Cordylochernes scorpioides
TGTAAATATATGCACGGGTTTTTGCGATCATATAGCTGTAAAATGGGTTTTGTCATCAATGCATTTTTTAAAGTCTGAAATGATTGTTCCTGTTCTTGATTCCATTGCCATGGTGAATTTTTCTGTAAAAGGGTGTTAAGTGGTGCTCTAATTTGTGCATAATGAGGTATGAACTTATGGTAGACATTTATAGACCCTAAAAAAGATTGTAATGTTTTCATATTATATGGTCTGTGCAATTTTTTAATGGCCTCAATATTTGCATTACTTGGCGTATACGTGCCATTTTTAATTGTATATCCTAAAAAATGTATTTCATTTTGAAAAAACTGGCATTTATTAAAATTTAATTTGATATTTTCTTGTTTTAGCGCATTTAAAATATGATCTAAGTGTTGTAAATGTTCCTGGAAATCTTTAGAAAATACTATGATGTCGTCAAAATAATTTAAAGCATAGTGGATATTAAATTTTTGTAAAATATTTTGTATAACCCTATTAAAAATACTTGGTCCATTTTTTAGGCCATATGGCATCCTATTCCATTCATAGCACCCTTGTTGGCAAACAAATGCTGTTTTGTCTTTGTGCGTCTCCGCTATGGGAATGTGCCAATAGGCATGTTTTATATCGAGAGAGGTGAACATTTTAGCATTTCCCAATCTATCTAAAATTTCTTCTATTAGTGGTATAGGAGAATTTTCAGTCTTAGTAATTAGATTTAGCTTTCGAAAATCTATACAAAGTCTAGTAGGACGTCCTGTGATATCAGATTTCTTTTGTACTAATAATATGGGTGATGCATATACGCTGCAAGATGGTCTTATAATATTATATTTTAATAATTCGTGAATTTGTCTATTAATTTCTGTATTGTTTGCATAAGATGTTCGGTAAGGTTTCTGTACCGTTGGCGTATCAGTTGTTAATCTAAAAGTTATGGGTATAGTATTTATTAATCCTACGTCTAAATCATATTGGGCAAAAATATTTTTGTATTTCCCTAAAACATCGATAAGTTTTTGTTTCTGAGACTCACTAAAATTTGCAGGTATAGTTAATTTATCAAAATCTAAAATATTTGTAATAGTTCTCAATGTAAACTGACTCGGAATATCGTTTATATTAAAATGTGTGAATGGGTTCATTTGGGACAATATGGATTGTTTTACATAATACGGGTGAGGCAAACAAAAATTTACATATCTAGAGTTGGTATTTTGTGCACTAAAAGAAAACAAAAATTTATTATCCTGATAAACTATACCTGTTTTAAAATCTATTTGTAAGTGACATTTTATAAGTACGGGAAGTCCTAAAATTAAATAGTTTATATCAGAATCACATATATAAAAATCATTCAAAACACTAATTTTACCTAATTTAATACATACATTGATTTTCTGTGAAGGGATGGTTACACTCTTGACCTGTGAAATATATTCTTGTGTACAGCTATCCACTATATTATAATTCCTTAATGAACTAAACATATGGTCTGGCATTATAGATACATTGGAAGCTGTGTCTAATAATGCAGGGTACTGTATATTATTAACTATAACATAAGTAAGAATTATATACCTGGGAGAATCGGGTGAAGAGGCACTAGCAACTGTCGGTTGGTAGTCATGGGGAGTGGGTGTAGGGAAGGTACTAGAAGCTGCTGCTTGGTAGGGGTGGGGAATGGCTGAAGAGAAGGATCTGGAAGCTGTTGGGCGATGGACACGGGAGTGGCCGGAGGAAAGGATCTGGAAGCTGTTGGGTTTGCGGTATGGGCACACCGAGTGGTAATGCCATTGAAGCTCTAATCCCAGACGTTCACAAATTCGACAAGGCATTGGTGGTCTCTGCACTTGCGAGTTACCATAATAACCGGCAGGTTTAGGTGATGGGTGAAGCGCTGGATTCAAAGTCTGGAGACGGCCCTTTTCCACCGGCGTTCCAGATCCCGTTAAGCTATTTTCAACTTTAATGGCCATGGTTAGCCACTCCGCGGGTTGTACTGAGTCTAAAGTAGCTAGGTAGGGTTTGAATTTTTTCTTTATTCCCTCATTTAATAGTTCTATTATGGAGGTGAGGTTTAATTCAACACTGTTGATCAGCTGCATTTTTCGGTGAAAATATTGGGTGACTGTTTCATTTTCTTCTTGTGTGATTTTCATCATTTCAACCAATGGTGTAAGTTTGACTTTCTGGAATCTGGTTATTAGGTTTTCTTTGAGTTTATTCCAGTCCTCAATGTGGCAAAGGCTTTCGAAATAATATGTCAAAGCCTCATCCTGTAAGTAGTCCGATAAATGAAGTACCTTCCAACCATTATCAAACCCATAAGAATCACTTTTTCTTTCAAAATTTATAATCCAAGTTTTAATATTTAAATTATTATTGTATTTTACAAAAGATGGCATCGCTTGGTATGCAAATTCAACATCTTTTTCTCTTTTTGCTTTTGCCATTATTTCACAAGTTTCAGACAATCCTGTCGGCTAATATTATATTTTAATAAATTGGTATTCTAAAAGAAAATTGTACTGAGTTGAGTTTGTGCAGTCGAGGTCTTCCGTTGAAAAGAGATCAAACACTTTCACTATTGACGGGTTTATTTATGAACCAAAAATCGCGTCACAGTTTTGAAAAATCAATGTTAATAGTAATCTTGAGGCCTCTTGATAGGTAGAGTACCTCGAAAAATTGAAAGAGAGACAAAAAAAAACTTAATAAAAAAAAATGATAATAATATTTACACACTGGCCAACCCAAAAAAAAATCTAACTAACTATTTATATTTACATCCGCGCCGTCTGGTGTTCTCGGCGTCACAGAGTTCATCTATGAAAATAAATAATAAAATATTAATAAAATATACAAGTTATGTAGAATATAATATTACCAAAAATTATTTACAACATATATATATATATATATGATACATTTTGAATAATAGAATGTAAATTTTATTTTGTTTTTTTTTCTAAAGATTTAACTAAATGGTGTATGTAAATTTTGTTTTGTTTAAAAAGATTTGAAAAAAATAAAGAGATGATTATTGAAGTGGAGACGGCCACAAACGACTGCTAATTCTTTTCACACATCTAGAATAGAAGTATATCAGCTAGTCGACAGGATCGCTGCCTACGGGAATAAATTCGAAATGACATCGAAGAAAGACTTGAAAACTTTACCGAAAGAAGAGGTTGTTAACGGAGCGAGAGTAGACAGTTCAATTAAAGAAATTTTGCCGATTTTCAACCCGGATACAGGCCTTACGTATCAAGAATGGCGAAATATTTTTGAAAGAACAGTCAAGCTTCAAAATATTTCAGAAAATGATGCTCTAACGATGATTCCAAGCATTTTTAAAGGAAAAGCGTTAGAGATATACGCCTCGATGTGCCAGGACGTGTTCACGTTGGATGAACTTCACCAAGCTATGAATACATTTTTCCCGGTATCGACAAGTGGATTGATGAGGCAGTTTTGGACTGAAAAGAAGCTGCCATCGCAACCCCTTATGGACTACTACTTTAATAAACTGAAGTTGGCAAAAATATTGAGTATAAGTTCGGAGCAGACCCTGGAAGCGCTTTCTTCGAATGTAAACGCAAAGCTGAGACCATTTTTGATCGCTGCCAATACGGCTAATCTGGACCTGGGGATTAAGATTGCATCCTCCCTGGAAGAAGGATTTCGACAGGAAGAGACATCTTCACCCTTTAATGGCCCCAGATATCGACGGGACTTTCAAAATGTCGACTCACGGAATGCAACGCCTTCACAGGATTCTCTTCCTTCAGGTGCCCGCCCCGGCAGAGAGGTTGGCGACCGACAAGAAACCCGGCGAAAGCAGTTTTACCAAGACTTTCGAGGTAATGTAGGGCAACATTGATGGTGCCCAGGAGTGATGAGTGACGTTGGGGTAGATTCATTGCTCTTGGGAACCTATTTAGTACTCTTTGATTCCGGCAGTGACATTAATATTATTTCCGTACACCTATTACCTGAATGCCTTTTAGATAAGATAAATAACTCTAGCCAACAACACACAAACACACCTAATATGATTAGCACTGTATCTAACCGTATTGGAATATTTGGACACATTTGTTTAACGATCAGAATTGGAGATATAACTAACAATATGTTGTTCTATATTATTGATAATCCAAATTTGAATTTTCTGATAGTATCCACTAAGTACCTGAAATATTTTAACCTAAAGATTGATTTTGATGAGAATGTTATTATGCAAAATAATGTGTTTTTATCCAAATTTCAATATACATTTTCTAAAGATGAACTCAATGCTTTGCAATATTGTGATAACTCAAAAAAATATTTTGGTGTTTCTAATAATGTTAAATATTGTAAAAAACATAATTATTGTTTAAAACTTTCAGGAAAATGCAATCACATAAAAAAGTTACCTCTTTTAGATAAAACTATTGATCAATATAACATAAATGTCCCCTCTTGTTTTAAATCTAAACTCGTTTACCAACCAAACTTTCGACCCTTACCCTTGCCAAATCTAGAAGACAGCTATCTAAATAATGATGACCAACTTAAGAATAATTTCTACATTTTATTAAATCGCTATAATGATATTTTTGGTGAAAACAAGTATAATATTAGACCATTAAAAGTAGATCCCCCCAGGTTAAGACTCAAAGATAAAACTCCTGTTTGTCTCAGACCTTATCGACATAATCCCAGGGACACCGAAATAATTAAGGAACAAATTAGGCAATTATTAAAATATGGGATTATTAGGCATGCTTCTTCTCCATATAGTTCGCCAGTAACTTTAGCACATAAAAAGGGAGAAAATGATAAATCTAGACTATGTATCGACTTTAGGAAATTGAATTCAAAATTGATAGGAGATAGTTTCCCAATTCCTTTAGTTGAAAATATCATCCAAAAGGTGCAAGGCTCAAAAGTATTCTCGTGCCTTGATATTCTAAGTGCATACTGGACTATTGGTTTACATGAAAAAGATCAACCTATTACTTGCTTTACCACCACAGAAGGCTCTTACCAATGGTGCAGATTACCATTTGGATTGCGGACAGCTCCTGCTATTTTTAACAGGATCCTCACTTCCATATTGCAGAAATATGAACTTAAAAATATAATATCTTACTTTGACGATATATTGGTTTTCTCAAAAGATACCGAATCCCATTTAGAACACCTTGGGGAAATATTTGCAATCCTACAAGAGGAAGGTATCCAACTTAGGAAAGACAAATGTTTGTTTTTTATGCAAAAGATAAATTATTTGGGTTACGAAATTTTTGGAGATCAAATCTCTCCTTCAAGTACTTATGTTGGTATAATTAAATCTTTGCCCCCTCCTCGTGATGTTAGATGCTTAAGGTCATTTTTGGGCAGCGTTACGCATTATGCAAAATTTATAGATAATTTTAATAAGTTGAGAGCGCCTTTAAATGATCTATTGAAAAAAGATGTAAAATTCACGTGGAGTGAAGAGTGTCAGAGGAGTTTTGAAGCCCTTAAAGAAGCATTAGTTTCGAAACCAATACTCCAAATTTATAATCCATTGTTAGCTACACATATCTTTTGCGACGCTAGTATTGCAGGTTTAGGAGGCGTACTTAAACAGGAGTATCCTGATGGCACCTTAAGACCCATAGCGTTTTATAGTAGGGCTTTAAGGGGAGCAGAATCCAAGTATACAATAACAGAACTTGAATTATTGGCGATAATAGAAACATGTAAAAGATATCATCCCTATATTTCAGGCCAACATGTGATAGTTCATACCGACCATAAGGCATTAATTTGGTTAAATAATTTCAAACATACTAACGGTAGATTATTCCGATGGGCGCTAAAATTATCAGAATATGATTTGGAATTTAAATATAATAAGGGATGTGAGAATCATGAAGCCGACATGTTGTCTCGACTGCCATATACCTGCTTCTTAACTGTTCAAAATATAGAACAAGAACAAAAATCATTACTTAAGCCTTCATCTAAACTATATTTCATTAAAAACGGTATTACTTATATTAGGCTAAAAAATAGAGATAGGATTATAGTACCACCCTCCTTACAACAACAATTGATAAGCAGGGCTCACGAAAGTTTAGGACACCCAGGCATAAGTTCAATGGCTAGAGTTATCTCAACTCAATATTATTTCAAAGGAATGATAGGACAAATAAAAAATTATATTTTGAAATGTAAAATATGTCAGTCTGTAAAGAAGCCAACTACACCTTCGTATGGACTCATGGGTAATTTACCACTAGCTGAGAAACCATTTGATGTAGTTGCCCTTGACAGTATTTTAGGATTAGGGGATTATAACAGTACCAAGAATTGTCTTCGTGTGATAGTTGATCATCACTCAAGATACATCTGAGCTTATCCTTCTAAGAGTACGTCTATAGCAACGTACATCAATATAATAAATCAGTTATTAAATGTAGGTAAACCAAAAATTATCGTTACTGATAGGCACCCCTCATTTGTGTCCCAAAGGTTTAACAAATTTATACAAGAAAAGGGCATAAAACACGTGATGACATCCCCTTCGCACCCACAGTGTAATGGGCTTGTAGAGAGGGCGAATGCGACAATTATCTCAAAGCTTAGACTTCACCATCAACAAAATCCCAGAATACCATGGCCCAAATTATTACAAAAGGCCTTAGAAGAATATCGGAGTATTCCTCATTCCATAACTAAAATGCCTCCCGTTTATTTACTTTTTGGCATAACGCCATCATATATCAATAAATTAACAATAGCATATCCACCCATAGAAGAGGCTAGGAAAATTTCAACTGAAAATACCGAAAAATTACATCTTAAATTGGTAAAAAGATATAATGAATCCCATAAAACGCCTAATCTAAAAATAGGGGATAAGGTCCTTTATAAGATTCCTTACCAATCAGGTCAAGGTAAGCTCATGCCAGCCTTTTATCCAGAACCATACACCATAATTTCCATACCCTCACCACAAACCATAGAAATAGATAAGCCTTGCCAACCCGAAAATAAGCATGCAACAATAGTTAATATTTCTAAAGCTCTGGGATCCGGTAACTGAAGACAATACTGAACCACCATTCCCATTTCAGGAAGAAGAGGATTTGGAGGGATGCTTGGGTATCGAACCTAACAAGCAAGCTTCCACCGATAGTCCTCAGGTTTTATTCTCTTCCATTAAAGAAAAAAAAATCCAGATCACTCCACAGAGCCCCTGGAGAAACTACTGCCGGTTTCGGGAAAATAACAAAAAAGTTGCCCTGGAATGGGATTCTACATGGAGAGTGTCTCCATAGACAGGTAATGTCCATATCATTTTTTTTCCTGCCTATTGTTAGTTAGGTTTTGTATGGCCACCTTTTCCTGTGATTTTCCCCAACTAACAGGCTTTGGTCGCCTTTTTACCTCTAACAATATGGTTACTTGTGTAATATAATTTTTTGCAATGTATCTTATCCTTTACCTTCCATCCCCTCCCAACCTCCGTTGAGAAAAAAATTAATACAATTTTTTTTTTGTGGGGGGTAGTGATACATTTTGAATAATAGAATGTAAATTTTTTTTTGTTTTTTTTTCTAAAGATTTAACTAAATGGTGTATGTAAATTTTGTTTTGTTTAAAAAGATTTGAAAAAAATAAAGAGATGATTATTGAAGTGGAGACGGCCACAAACGACTGCTAATTCTTTTCACACATCTAGAATAGAAGTATATCATATATATATATATATATATAAAACAACTTTTGAAAAATGTAAAATCAATTTTATTGCAAAGAACAAAGCCTGAACTATAATTTAATTTAGCAACGCCAGTAAATGCGCATGCGTAGTTTTCATTTTAGGCATATTTTTGTTGTAAGTATTTACCAAGGCTCTTATTTTGAAAATGTTGATGTTTAAATTACTATACTATGAATAAAAAACTAATTTTAAAAAAGTTCGGGAACTTTTTGATCCTACCTTGTATATTCCATATATTATTTAAAATATTTTCTAATTTCAATAGAACATTGTGTTGAATAAAAGAGCATATAAGTTTATTTTTCAATATCAATTTCTTTAAGTCTAATTAAAGAATAAATTATTTTATTGTAGATTGTTTTTAAATGACAAAAGCTCTGCTATCTACCAAGACTTTAATCTTCTCAGAGTTGCTAAATAGATGGTTTAGTTAGAGATTGTACCAAATAAGCTACATATTTTGTCCTACTACTCAAAGCTATTCAAATATTTCGTGTAGACAGAATAGAAAAGTCGCATTTTTCTCGATCTTATTATCTAATATAAATGGAAATTTTCCATCTATATTTTGGCCATAGATTTGGCCTCGCCACTTTACCAGCTAAACATCTCTTTGGCAGATTGTGAAGATTCCATTGGGCCCCGTGTGGATCTCATGGAATAAAGTCCGCCCTAGACTGACGAGGGCCATTAGCCCGAAACCATGGTCTCTAGGTGGACGCTTCTAATTTTGCCAAAGCTGGTGCTGTGGCTTTGTCACCAACCCGAGGCCGCTAGTTTGCGACGACGGTCAATAGATGGTGTCTAGTTTTGACGTCTATTTTGATGGGAGAGATGACCTTTATCTTTATATAGTATTATTTAATGTCTACATCCCATGACAATGAGAATTCTTTCTGTAGTCGACCAATGAGAGGGCATCTTGAATATCACCAGCCCTAGATTGCAGACAGACCTATTCCCTGCACATCTTTCTCCAGAAATTGATGTACCGAGATAGATATAAGACAAAGAGTGTGTTGAGACCCTAGCTTGGCATCCAAGACGCGAGAAATAGAGGAATGGGAGGAAACAGTCCGTCCTTGTCTTCTTGACAGATATTTATAGTTGGACCTACCATTGGACCCAAGAGTCTCTTACCATCAAGATCCACCATTGATCTTTGACCTGTTAAGACCAAAATACTCAGGTACATCTCTCAATTCCATCCTTTCCTTGAATAACACATAACTCACATATTTACAAGAAAAAAAAGCAACTTGCCTCTCAGGTTTCTTAGATTGCTAAACATTTGAGGAGATAAAATTTCGTCAAGTATAATCAATCAAGTTTTTTGTTAACTCAGCAGGTTGTTCCTTTGTAAATGCTCACACAAGAACGCTTCCCAAGAATAAATAGAGAAAAATGAATCTTATAATTGCATTTAGAATGTTAATTAACATATGTTAATTTGATTTTAAATCAAATTTCTGGTCAGTGATGACGTCACTCGGTCAGTCACTTCTAAAGTGGACAAAAAAGTTTGTTTTTCGTGAACACGAAAGTACCAAAACTAGCAACGAATGAACAGTGCTTAGAGTCAAACCATCCTGTTTGTCATGCTATTTTTATGGATAAATACAGTATCCATTAGTTTTCGAGATAGACAAGATGACATATATATTGCTTATAAAACTGTCAAATTATCTTACAAACATAAGCAGTTTTAATATTCTCAGTTATGCGGGAAGAATGTTGTTTATTTGTTGAGTGAACTGATCTCCCACGTCTTCTCATTGGATGAAAGTGGCCAAGACCCAGAACCTCCCTCCAAAGAATGCTAAAAGGTCTTGGTTATAAGCCCTATATTCCTAAATTAATCCATGCACTTCAGGAAGATGATTGGGATAGAATAATGGAATTTTGTGAAAAAATGCTTGAAATGATCCAAAATAATGCAAATTTTCCTCATCGAATAATGTGGACTGATAAGGCTATTTTAAAATTGATTGGCCATGTCAATCGACATAATTGTGTTTATTGGGCTTCAGAAAATCCAAAGGTAGAAATTGAGAAGGAAGTTAATTTCCCTGGTTTAACTGTTTGGGGTGGAATTTGGTCGGAAGGAATAATCGGACCTTACATTTTCGATGAGAAAGTAACTGGTGAGAATTATTTGAAAATGTTGAGGAATTTATGCAGCCAAAATTGTTGGACAAAACCGTTTCTTCATGCAGAATGGTGCACCCGCCTATTACTCAAACATTGTTAAAACATTTCTCAATGAAATGTTCCCTCACAAATGGACAGGGCGCCGTGGACCCATTGATTGTCCTGCGCGGTCACCTGATCTTATTCCGGCAGATTTTTTGTTGTGGGTTTATTTAAAATTTGAAGTTTATCATCGAAAACCCAAGACTGTAGAGCAAATGAAAATTACACTAGAAAAAGAATTTAATCTTCTCGATGCGGATCTATGAGCTCGTGTTTGTCAAAGTTTCCCTAAAGACTTAGATTGTGTTTGGAAGCAAATGGATGAGATTTTAAATAACTATTAAATTTAAATTTATTTGAAAAAACTTTAATCTATTACCTAAAATAAAATAGTTTTAGTTTTATATTAGTTTGCCTTTTAATTTTTAATTAAAAAATAAAAGGGTTCTGTGAATTATGGGCCATCGTGTACAATGCTTAATAATGATTATTTAACGGGGGATATTGCTTCTGGGGCATGTTTTATATCTTCCCATTAATACCTATTTCTGTGAAGTACACTCAGTGAGAGACTCGGTATATTCTAGAATCACTTAATTGTAGGTCTTCTATAAAAGAAAACGTGTGATTGACACGTGGTTTTTGAACTTTGCGCTTTGCTTCCAAATTCATATCCGTAGTTCTTCGAGATTGTTTAGATTTTTCTCTATAAATACCTGAAGGCCAACTTTAAGCTTCAGTAATTCTGAAATAAAGAACTATATATTGAGTAAAATTAACCAGGCCTTCAGATAAAAGTCACTTTTCCCTGGAGGCCGGATTAATTTTTCTCAATATTGATACAAGGGATTATTTTATTGAAAATAACTAAAGATAAAGGTAACCTCTCCCGTCAAAATAGACGTTAAAACTAGACGCCATCTATTGACCTTCGCCGCAAACTAGCGGCCACAGGTCGGTGACAAAGCTTTGCCCCGGACCCGAGATCGCTAGTTTGCGGCGAAGGTCAATAGATGGCGTCTAGTTTTAACGTCTATTTTGACGGGAGAGAGAGAGGTGACCTTTTTATATATATTTGAATGTGTGTGTGAAAAAATAATTAAAAAATGAAAAAAGTCAGGTGTTGATATTAAAAATAAATTAGGTACTACTCTGATCAAAAGGTTTCGACACTTTGCTCATAAAATCCTGAAAACACAATATATTTTTTTCCCGGTTTGTGGCAAACGCAAGCGTCGCCCTTGGCTTGGAGACCTGCCAATTTTCAAAAATCACGCGCCACAACAGCGCGAGCAGCGGCTGTTCGAAAGTGAAGCCATTTTGCCCGTGCTTCGATTTCGTTAGTCACCGAAATGGAGGATCAACGAATTTGCATCAAGTTCTGTGTGAAAAACGGATTCAAGGGTGCCGAAATTTTTTGGATGTTGCCAACAGCCTACGGGGATGCCATCTTGAGCCGAAGACGAGTTTTCGAGTGGTACAAGCGCTTCAAGGAGGGCCGGGAAGAGACCGCCGACAACGAGCGTTCCGGGAGACCGTCCACATCAACCACCTGAAAAAGTGGACAAGGTGTTGGAACTGGTGCGTGAAGACCGACGAATAACTGTCAGGGAGGTCGCCGAAGAAGCAGGGATATCATTCGGGTCGACTCAATCGATAATGAAGGACATTTTGGGAGTGAGAAGACTCAACGCCGTTCTCGTTCCCAAAGATTTGACTTTTGATCAAAAGAACGCCCGGAAAGAAACGGCCAGTCTCAATCTCGAAGCGACAACCGACGACCCCGAATTGCTGAAGAGAGTTATTACTGGAGAAGAAACATGGATTTACGGCCTTGATTCGGAAACTACCCAACAGGCATCGGAGTGGCGCTTCAAAAATGAGCCGAGACCAAAGAAAGCGAGGAAGGCTCCCAGCAAAGTCAAGGTCATGTTGACGGTGTTCTTCGACTACCAGGGCATCGTTCATCATGAATTTCAACAACAAGGCTCTAAAATAACTGCTGACTCCTACCTGGGAGTTTTGAGGCGATTGAGGGAAGCGATCAGGCAGAAACGGCCGGAGCTGTGGAGGAGCAAGTTTCTTAGTGCAACTGTGTCTTCTTTTTTTGTGGACATTTCCAAGCTTTCCACTCTGCCTCGACCACGACTGCCTGTACTCTGTGAGAACTTTTAAAGGTCTTACAAGGTGCAGAGAGGTACTGGAAAACTCCTTATTCTGACTGTTCCTCTCGGTCAACACAGTATAGCGAGAGTGACAGGGACTCACACCATAGAATAAGTGGACTGGATACCTCATCACATTTTTAGTCGACAGGATTCTACAAGAGGCTACCAGTCATCATCACATATATATATATATAAATACTATCACAACTATCGATTTCGGAAGATGACCGACTTCTGCGACGTGTACAACGGAATTGTTTGATATTCTTCGGTCACATCGCACAACACAGGGGAATGGAGTACACCATACTGACCGGAAAGATGTCTAGGCGACACATACCTGGACGCCCGCCGACACGCTTCATGGATCAATTAAAGCAATTCACTGACTTAACAGTCGCCGAGATGGTACATCGAGCTCAAGACAGAGATGGCTGGCGTCGCATCGTGTTTGGGATGTAATGCATACAATGGGCCACAAGTAATATCATTTTATTCGTGATCGAACGTTGTGGCCCACTGTATGTATAACATCCCAAACACGATGCGACGCCAGCCATCTCTATCTTATATATACAGTTAAACCTGTCTATAGCGCCCCCTCTAAATAGCGCCTTCCTCTCTATAGCGCCCGATTTAAAATACGTACTACGATGCGATTTACATTAAAAGTGACCGTCTATAGCACCCCCTCTCTATAGCACCCTATTTTGGTGAGTCCCAAGAGGGGGCGCTATAGACAGTTTTAACTGTATATAAAATCTGTTTGTTGCAAATAAAATCCTTCTTGAGTGTTCTCCATGTTCTAAAGTAGAGATGAGAACGATATTTCGGCTCATTGATCTCCTGTGACGTTGTTGATCGATCAATCCAGAGAGAGAAGAGCGGTCGTTCTTGAGGATTATCTTGATGGATGATGGTCTGTCGGCAGATTCTTCCAAAGACAAAGTTGTCATCCGACAAACAGTAGGTTTATAGATCGGGTCTTTTAAAAACAGCAAATTACTCTAGTATAACATTGTATGTACAACTATGTACAACATTGAACTGAGAGTCCTTGTCTGGAGGAGGACAAGATGGAGGAGTCTCCCTTCTTGAGTACAGTTTTTATATTTAATCACCAAATTGTAAATAATCACATTTATCTTTGTTTAATTTCTCATTAATTTTTGTAACAATTAACTAAGAGTGTCAATAAAATATTTTGAATTATCTAGTATATGTACACAAAAACGATCTTTATTTAGACATTAAAAGTTATTTGAATTTGTTAGTAGGGGGAGGAGGTACATTAAAATCTTGTCGATGAAAAATTTTTAAATATCGTACTTGGCTTTGTTCAGGGGATGTCGGGTTTTTCGCGTTCCAAGATGAAGTTTTTTGGGTAAAACTTGTAAACCGAGTCGATGTTGTTTGGCTTGATTTGTTTGGTCAATAATGTGTTTTATGGCTGGACATTCATAGTATATGTTAGCGTAGAATTCAAATTCCAAATGATTTACCCGAGCTAAGAAACCATGGCCATCTTAATATAAATGTTTCCATCTTTTACTTAATAAAGGAAGTAGGGATATCGGTTTCTCCAGCAGCTAGGTGTTGACATGAATGAAGCCAAGCAATGAGTAATGGTAGCAGCAGTAGGAAGTCCGGTTCCTGAGATAGCAAAGTCTCCAGATGCCGCGTGGTCGCCTCTCACTCAGGTACTGTTGTACTTTAATACTCGGCTTCATTCCACGACAACATAGATTGTGTGAACTCCCTATTAAGTATTAAGTTTCCCCTTAGTGTGACAGTGTACAGATGCAATCAAACAAGATTCTATGTTTCACCTGGTGATCTTTTTGTCTTGTTTGTTTAAATAGTTAGAACAATATTTTTTTCTTATTTCTTATCTCCACTCAATAACATTAAGGCATTGGGTGAAATAAAATGCGTCTGCCTTTGTTGTTAAGACTGGGAGCACTATCAGTAGCAGGCCGACTTAGCTCTAGAAGAAATGGCTACCTCTGGCATGAGGAACAGACGCCATGTGCAGCCACTCCTAACATGGAGTACAGACTCATCCTGTATCGCTGGATTAGGAGTCCTTTCAGGGTACTATCAGCCGGGCCAACTGAGCCCAGGTTTTTTAGCAAGCTTGTTACTGCTCCCTCCTCCTTTTCATCCGGGGTTGGGACCGGCAAAGGCGGAGTTATTAGAACAATGTTAATTGTTTAAATGTATAATGTATATATGTGGGATAACCGTACCATAATTACAAATCTACTGAGATTTTCGTAGTAAACTTTAAACAGTAATTTTACCCACAGAACATGTACTGGTGTAGTAAAGTGTTAGAATGGAACTGTGATTTAAAGAATTACGGCCAACCTAGTCCTGTTAGAAAGTTGTTTACTAGTGAATTGATATAGGCTTATATATTCATTATATATATTGTTGTTGTTTTTATTATAATTTTAAAAAACGGCCCCGTAAGGGACTCCGCCCCAGGGAAGGGGATCTTCCGAGATCCCCCGGTTACATATATAACATTTACACTGTACGTTTGAAATATAATACATGATCTTGCTCTGCATCCCATCGGAGTCCTTGTAGTACTTCTTGTATAGCTCTTTTCTACTTCTTGTATAGTTCTTGTATACTTTTGTATAGCCTTTGTATACTTCTTGTATATCTCTTTTCTACTTGCATAGCTCTTGTCTCTATAGCTTATTGTATAGCTCTTGTCTACTTCTTGTATAGCTTTCGTATACTTCTTGTCTTATAATTTACGATATATTATGTATTTAGTTGTGCGTATTATTAGTGTACCGATTTTTCATAACCGATCGTTTTTTGGACAGTTGCTCATCTCAAGAGAATGCACTGTGCTAATATATGTCTCTTATGCATTGCTGGCCACCCAAATTGAAACACCAAGAAAGACAAGAGATATCACAACAAAATGTATTTTGTAGATAACATGTTGACCAAGTATCAAATGATTAAATTTATAGACTTCTGCGAAGTGTGGTTCCTGCCAGAATCAGTAGCCAGAGTAGCCCCCATTGTTGGAGATCACCGCTGCCACACGCCTCGGCATTTATTCAAAGAGGCTTTGGATGTGTTCTTGGGGTACAACAGACCAAGCAGATTCCACACGTTGCCAAATTTGATCTGGTGTGGCAGCTGGGGATGTAATCTGGGTCAATCGTTGAAATTAACGATTCATCACTGTCTCTTCACTAATACCGAAGTTTAACAGATATGTGTTCTCACGACTGTTTACACAAAAATACGGATTCAATACTCATTAGTGAAGTCCTTGTAATTAAGGAAATATTTTCTTGGAAATACGCGTCTTTCGGCATTAAGGGGTATACTCATTTAATTGATTAAGTTACCGAACCTAAGATTAATGTTTAAGTACCTCAATAAAATTTGTTTTTCCTCTACCAAGGTCAGCTTCAAGCTCTATATTTCTAATTAAACGTGGGTAAACAAACCTAAAGAAAGTTATTGCTGGATTTGATCGTTAGAATTCTTTGAAGCGATCATTGCAATTGATTGTGTAAGGGAGGGGGGGGGGGGGGTATAAAGTAGCTCTCACCCAGAAGTTGTTCATGCTGAAAGTGACACAATCCTAGACGATTTTAACGATGTGATACTTTTTTTTCTTATCCCTAGTAAACGTGGTACAGGCCATGATAATCATGGTGGGTAGAGGTAGGCGACTGCTTTTACTGCAAGTGCACCACTTGTCTACACATGTGAAAAGCAGTTCGACTTTTGCGCTTACAAATTTGCCAGAGCTTCGTTTAGTTATTTGCACTCGCTGGTGGGGTTGGACTTTTGCAAGAATCGAGGGACATTGGAGCATTTTTTTTTATCAGAAAAAAAAAAAGTGTCCAATGCGGGAATTGAATCCGGGTCTTAGCGATCGAAAACCAACTGTTTAGACCATCCTTCCACCGACCCCTAATACAAAACAATACTCTGTATACTGACTTAATACTCTGTTATATATATAGTTTGCATATTATCTTTCAGGATAAAGGTTGCCTTAAAAATGAATAATATATGTTAATGTTATTCACATATTATAAGGTTGTCCCTAAAGTTTGTAAACACCTACCACAAATCGATGGTCTTTATTTTAAGGAATAAATTTTGGTTTTCTTAAAACGTTCTTTTTCTTATTACTTGACGAATAATATTATTACGGCGAATACACAATAATACATAATACAATTACTTTATACATAAATACAAAGATATTATACATAGCGGGGAATAATATAATTTTTTGCAAGTTTTTACGAACTTTTGGGACAACCTTGTAAAACAAAGTGTCCAATGTGGGATTCGATCCCGGTTCATGGCTTTCGGGAATAGAGGGTTTTAACCACTATTCCATCAACTTCTTTCTTGTTAAATGAAGAAAACCCATTATATAAACAAGAATACAGAAAATAAAAATATGGTTTGATATGAAGAAGGTTGATAAGAATAAATTTAGCACTTTGCCAATTTGTCACATTCACTTTCACAAATCATTTTGTCAGCAACGACAATGTCAAAATTGTATGGCCTTTGAGGATAAAATGCTAACTATAGGTTGTTTCTACATGTATGTGATTAGACATCCAGAAATATTGTCGCGAAGAAATAATTTATTATTTAATTTAATTATTCAATGAAAATATTTGGAAACAGATTTATTATTTTACATTAACTAAATCATCATTTAGTTGCCTAGCTTGCTTGCTCGATATTCTCTAGTTGTAGATAGTTTGGTTGATTTGTTAATAATTGTCGACTAGTCGTACTGACGTCATCAATAAATACTTTCACATCTCCAGATATACAAAGACTTGATTTCCACGCTATATACAGTAGAGCCTTCCTTTTGTGGACACCCCGCTAGCGGATACCTCTCTACAAAGGACAGTTTTCATTTGAAAAATTACCATTTTTACTATTTAGCAACTCTCCAGTAAGAGGACACCTAAAGGACACTTTGGCTTTGCAATTAGGTGTCCTTTACAGGGAGGTTCTACTGTATATAGTTTATTTTTGTTAACTATGGCTTTTAAAAAATTATATATAGATTTTTTAGAGTATCAAAGTTTTCCTTTGTGTGTAAAATTAAGTATTTTTTGTTAGAGTCGATAAAAATGTTTTATTTCTGTGAAGAATTTTGTTATTACAATGTATTTTAAAACGAAAGCTAAATGTATCAGGTTGTCCCATAAATAATGGCCGTTTTTGGAAACACATTTGTGAAATGAAAAAATTTGCAAAAATAATTTGGCAACACCTTCAAATTATATATTGTTCTGAAGCTTACAGTACGCGTATTCACGTGTAGTTATTCTTTCTAAAATTTCACAAATGATAAAAATATATATAATTCCATTGAGTAATGGAACCTAGGAATTTGCGCATTATTTTGCTTCACGAATTTAAACTTGGACGTTCGGCCGCCCAGGCAACCAAAAACATTATTGAGGCCTGGGGAGAAGCTTCTTCTTCCGAAAGAACCATAAGAAGATGGTTTCAGAAATTTAAAGTTGGCGATTTTGGACTTGAAGATCAAGATGATCGTGGTCGTCGGTCAACCTTCAAAAATGAAGATCTAAAGTCTCATATTGAATCCAATAATACCCAAACAGTGCGTGAGGTAAGTGCAGAGCTTAATGCTTCATGCCTATATGATAAATAGAAATATTCGCTAGAACAAAGTGGATTCCTTGAAGTTATATATGTTCTGAATTTCAGAAATTGTTTAAGCAATTTAAAGATAATATATAATTAATGAATTGTGTTTCTTTTGCATTATAAGTAATGTCTAAATGTTTTTCAATTTTATAATTTATTTTATAATGTTATATATATATATTTTGTTTCTGAGTAGCGAATGTAAATTTGTTGATACTATTTCTTTTATCATAAGTTAAAGTATTTTGAAAATAGAGCAATCCGTAAATAAATATTTACTTAAAAAGGCATATATTGGGTCAAAATATCATTTATTTTACCAATATTTCAGTTGGTTGAACGCCAACCTTTATCAAGGTGTTATAACATATTTAAAGTGTGTCAACAACAAACTCATCGTCACATTACGTCAACAGAATTGAATTTTAAAAATATTTTGTTTATATTCAATGGGGAAAAAAAATAATTTTGATTTATACATTTATATTATGGACAAAATAAATTTTGTAAAATAGGTGTTATTGTTAATATTTAAAATATTCACACCCATATTTTACAAAATTTATTTTGTCCATTATATAAATGTATATATCAAAAAAAAAAAAATTCCCATTGAATATAAGCAAAATATTTTTAAAACATTACATTATAAACATTAAAATGTTATAATACCTTGATAAAGGTTGGCGTTCAGCCAACTAAAATATTGGTAAAATAAATTATATTTTGATCCAATATATGCCTTTTTATATAAAGTTAAATTATATGCTTTTACAAATTATATTAAGATTTGAGTCAAAAGGCGATCCATTAGATAAGTTTATATTAAAAATGCATACCTAGATCTGTAAATAGAAAAAAAAAATCAATTATAAAATATATATATATTTCGAGAGATTGCTCACTCTTTATCTGTTTATTGCACAGTAAACTTAATTCTTCAAATTAAAGATACTTCGGCCAGTAAATCTTTTTATTGTATATTTTATTGTTTAATATATTTATAATTTTATTTATTACACATTTTTAACGCTTTGCCAAATGTTTTGTTTTTTGTTCGCTCCTGACGAGAACAAAAGATTTTTGTCGAAACGTCGAGACAATAAAAAGATTTACTGGCCGAAGTATACTCGTATTTAATTTGAAGAACTATGAATTCCGGCCAGGCAGCCTCTATCTTTACAACAGTAAACTTAATTTATTAATTCTTGTATAGCACATGCAAGTGTTTTTATGTTGTTTTAAAGTTGTTCTAATGTGATCTAAAAGAATTTATGCTGTTGCTTCTTATCCCCTTGTGTAAATATTATACGAATTCCATGAGTTCATGATCTTATGGAATGGGGTATAAGGATGCAGCTTTCGTTGATCATGGTACCATGATCCAAGCACACTTTGGTGAAAGTCTAATCTACAAGAATTTGTAAATTAAGTTTACTTGTCAAAGTATATTGCAAATATTTGCACTTCTACACCTATACAGACCTATAACCTGTATAGTTCACTAAACACCCCTAAGCTGCCTTCCATAGAAAATACAGGGTATATTCCAAACCAACCCAATACAATAGTAGAGCGGTCTAGAGATTAATTTGGCGAAACCGCTGAGAGGGTTCACTACTGATGAGCCAAGCCCTTTCATTCAATAACTCATATCATTGCAGTAAGGTCTGTAGAGATAATATTTGATGATATTTAAAAGAAACGCATTGCCAGTAAATTTATTTGTGTAAAATATTTGCACTCTTATCTTATTTCTTTAGTGGGAAGAATGTTGTTTTTGTTTGTTAAGTAAACCGATCTCTCAAGCATTCTAATTGGACGAATGTGGCCATGTTTGTATATAAAGAGGGATTAAGGGAATGCGGGAGGCGAGTGTGGTAAAAGATTTGTGTAGAGATGCTTAAAGTGTCTGGTGATCTCCTCGCATACCTGTGTGACCCCGGTCCGATCACTACCAACGCTACAATGAAGGATAAGTATTGTTTTGTTTTATTTTATAACAATTCGTGAATTTTTGCTCCTTTTTATTGTTGCTGTTGTACGCTTTTCTGTGTGTTAGTTACTTTTACGGTAGGCCCTAATTTATTGCAACTTTGTGTGTTAACCCGTAAATAGTAACATTTGTCATACTGTGCAATAAATTGATAAAGAGAGAAGGAAAAATCTATCGAAATATTTTGAGAAAATCTTTTTTTTTTTCTTTACAGATCCAGCCAAATACGTCCTTTTTCATAATAAATATATTAAGATTATTAGACCATTTGTCAGAGTTGTAGTTAGTCCATGTGTAGAGTGGTAATTCTATATTTAATATATCTAACATTTCTAAATGAAGAATATTTCGATTTTAAGAGGCAATTGCTGTTGTTGTTGTCGTGTCCAATGAAGTGCCTCAGATGTCTCCATACATCTCTATCATAGCAGCAGCAATGTACACTATCTTGGGTGTGTAAAGCTGCTGCTCTGGGTCTATGTCTATTTTCTGCAAGGCTGCGGCCATTGCTGGGCATGATAATCTGTGGGTAGGTGTTAGTTCCACACCAGGACAGTTGTTGCATGTCCTATAGGTTCTTGTGCCATCTGGATGTATTGTCATTCCTTTATAGTGTTTTGTTCTAAGTCTTGTTATATAGTTTTTGCCAGTTTTCTCTCAGAGTTTATTTCACATATTTGATCTTTTTTTTGCTGTATTGTATTAAATGTATTAAATTAAATAAATAATATATTAAATTGCTGTAAATTTCTGTTTATTTTAATCCTTATGACATTTCTCTTTTAAGAAAATAAATTCACAAATTTTAAGTTTAATACTAGTTTTCGTAATGATGTGTCTAAATCTTTAATAATGTATATGATAGTATTATTATAAGTGTTTTTAAAACAGAAGGAATAAATTTATATCTTTTGTTCAAGAGTTCTTCTATATCTTAAAGGTATAATGTCTGTGAAAAAAGAAACATCAATAAAAACCATGAAGAAAAAAGAATGTTTTGTTATTAAGAACAAGGATTGTCTTTAATTTTTAATCAAACTTTTGTATTTAGATATATATATTGTTGCACCAGGTTGCAGTTTGGCAGACTCTTCAGTCTTGATTCTCTCCTCATACGCGTTTTGTATCTTTCTAGAACGTGTCTCAACCATCCAACAAGGTTAGACCAGTCAATAATAAGACAACTGTATTTTTAGGTAACACCTAGAATATCTCTTTATTTATCACATCAAAGTTTAAAGCAGCTTGGGTATTCAGTGTATCAAAATACAAATTGTTTTATAGTACGTAATGTTTCATAATAATACTCTGTTTATAAAAATAATTAAATATAAAATTTAAAATATATGAAAAACTAGCCGAATGACCCGGGCAACGCCCGGGTTTTACCCGATTAATTTTTTTTACTCAAATACTATTCATTACAATTATAAATTGGCGCCGTGGATGTCACTCTTGTGAAACGTCCCACTCCAAACTTTGTGTGTTTTCAAAATAAAAATGTAAATTTTCACAACGATATTTGAAAATTCTATTATTTTGATTTTCAAATAATATTCGTTACAATTATAAATGGGCGCCGTGGATGTCACTTTTGTAAAACGTCCCGCTCCAAATTTTACATGTACATTAGGTCAGCTGATATTACCTCCCATCTTCACCGCTAGAGGCGCTGCTTGCGAGCGAAAGGACAATGTTGAAACGCAAATTTGCAAATAACTCGAAGAATATTCGGGATAGAGACCTAAAGTTTTCACCATATGTTTTTCCAGATTTTAATATATATACTGTTAAAATTCCAATCATATTAGTTACGTATTGTGGGCTTGTATAACCGACAAACCTACATGCATACATACACTGACTTTTATATATATAGGGATAATATTATAATTAATTTGTAAAATAGGCACATCAACCATGATGCAACAATATTCTTTTGCATTTAATCATTTCTTACTTTTATAATGTTGTGCGAGTATAAAAAAAATCAATAAATATATTTTATATCGAAATGCACCAACTCTTCAATCGAAAATTAACAACATGTTCTTGTATAAAAAAGAAAAGGCTCCCCTAAGTACATGGTTATCATATTTATATTTTATATCAAGTTTTTCCAAAAAAGACCTCTGGGAAAACCCCAGGACTATAATAGAAAAGCTGAGACAATGGAACCTAATGGAGATCGTTTAAACGACTTGAGGAATAAGCAACAACAACAAATATTTTCCAGTTACAATCAAAATATTTAAACGTATGTAGATTTTGGTTAAATTCCTTGTAGCTTCAGCATAAATTCCTTCTTTTGAATTTCCAAATATGTTTGAAAGTAAACATAATTAAATAATTTTATAGTTACTCAATTTGTCACATCACACGGAAAATTACAGAAACACTTACATAAAAGAGGTCTATCAGAAACACCAAATTGTTTCTGCGGAGAAACTGAACAAACTGATCTTCACCTTATCTACGACTGTCCGAACTTTACAGAAGTGAGACACCATTTGTTCCCTGATCTAAATGATTTAACTCTCTTACATCAGCCACTTTGTCTATATAGATTTTATAAACTCTGTAGAATAATATATATATATATGTGTGTTAATTTGTAAATATTTAATTCTAAGTTCTAATTTGTTGTTTTGTTTCCTCTGTAATATATAGGCGCAAATATTTCAATATCGCGCCTGGTTGATTAATAAATAAATAAATCAGACCGATATTGTGGGAAACAAAAACCTTTATTATATGTTATTCAATACTCCTTAATAAATAATTTAAATTAATATTTGATTCACTTAATTTTCAAATATCAAAAGAAATCTAAATTAAAATTATAAATTGACACAATTACTCTTCTACCATTTTATAATTCTAATTACAATATAGCCTCGCATAAATCACATTTTAAATCAAAGAAACACTACAAACAAAATATTGAAATGGCACAATTTTCCCACATCAAAAGCTAAAAAAAAAAAAAAAAACATCGCCTTATTTTTTTCTTATCAGTCTTGGAATATGTCGGCTACCTTTTACCTCAAGAGTGGTAGTTGAACTCAACAAAGTTGATTCATTCGGCGGAAGCAACTCAACAAATACATCAAATTTTGCCAGTCAAGTAGCTTAACAATAAGTTTCCGGAGAACAAAAAGTTTTCACATTTTTGTAGCTACCGCGGCCAGGCTATTATTAGGTAGCGATCGGTCTTCCTCCGTGGGGACATCGTGGCTGAACAAGATGGATAGGATCCATTACGTGATATTGTTTCCTAAAACCCTCTAATTTCTTGGGAGGCGTTAAGACATTCTTTTATGTAATGACATTAAAGACCCCGCACATCTCTTCATCTTATATGTTTTTTTAGGCGGAGCCAAAAGTTCCCTCTTAGGTCAAATTTTAGTACTAATTTCGTTAAATAGTGATCTAGAAGTTTTCATGTTAGTTTATTTTGTGTTGGATTTGTTACAAATATTATTTGAACTATGAGGATATTCTGTGAAGTATCGGCGACAAAAGCATTGATGGACTTCATATGACAAAAGTTATTACTATTACGGGTTATCACATAAAAAGCAATAAACTAGGGCTTACAGTAAGAGTAACTTAATACACAGAAAAATGTACACTCAAGAGTATAACATCAACAACAAAAAGGAGATAAATAAAAAAAACTCACGATTTGTTAAATAAAATAAAAACAGTACTTATCTTTTATTTGCATCGTTAATAAGAAGCAGACCGGTTTACACAGGTATGCGAGGAGATCACCAGACAAGCACACAGAGAATGTTTTAAACATCTCCACTCGAACACCACTCCACGACTCCTCGCATCCCGTTTCAACCCTCTTTTATATACAAACATGGTCACATTCATCTAATGAGAAGGCGTGGGAGGTCAGTTCACTTAACAAATAAACAACATTCTTCCCGCATAACTGAGAAGATTAAAACTGCTATGTTTGTCAAATAATTTGACAACACAATACACTCCATCTGATCATATCGTGCAATTTAACGAAACACTATAAAAGAATGACAATACATCCAGATGGCACAAGAACCTATAGGACATGTAACAATTGTTCTGGTGTGGAACTAACACCTACCCACATATTCTTATGACCAGCAATGATCATGTCAAATTGACATGGACCCAGAGCAGCAGCTTTTCACACCCAAGATAGTGGACGTGTGATAGAGCTACATGGGGAGATCTGAGGCTCTTCATTGGACACGACAACAACAACATAAAATTGACATGGACCCAGAATATCAGCTTTACACACCCAAGATAGTGGACATTGCGACTGCTGTGATAGAGATGTATGAAGACATCTGAGGCTCTTCATTGGACACGACAACAACAACATAAAATTGACATGGACCCAGAGCAGCAGCTTTACACACCCAAGATAATAGTGGACATTGCGACTGCTGTGATAGAGATGTATGGAGACATCTGAGGCTCTTCACCGGTCACGACAACCACAATATATCGAGCAATTTGGAAGTCATGAAAACACTTAGATACCCTGTTTACATATATCCAAATAGAATTATCTGTGAAGTGTCAAATAATCATTATAATTAGCACAAAGCAATAACACCCCATCTATATATAGCAAATGAAAACAATATAAGACGCGAATGTTTCTTTCACAAATGAATCAAACTTCTACTGTCCTTACTGTGATGAAAAAAAAATATATATTGGGAGAGCTTGGCTCATCAGTGGTGAACCCTCCCAGCGATTTCGACAATTTAATCTACCAGACCGCTTCTTTAGAGCTCTAATACTGTATTGATTCATTCTGATTTTATATGCAACACTGGAGGGTGGAATCTGAAAATTGTTTTTTAAGCAAAAATGGACATATGCTTTTAGGACAGTAGAATTACATTTAAATATTTGCATCGTACAATGAATGCTTTTTCGCAAATAATAAGAACAAGTTAGGCATAAATTAATACAAAGCAATAACGCGCCATCTATATATACCGAATGAAGACATGAAGACGTAAGTGTTTCTTTTCACAAATAAATCAAACTTCTACTGTCCTTAATGCGATGAAAAAATATTTGGAGGGCTTAGCTTTTCAGTGGTGAACCCTCCCATCTTTTTATATGTTACCAAATTCAAATATATATTTAAAATATTTTAAATAAGAAAACTTTAGAAAGTATTGCAGAGTCCTCTTTTTGCATCTACATATTATTACTAAATAGAATCATTTTATTAGGAAAAAATTCCAACTTTTTCTTTCTCGACATTTCGACAAAATCTTTTGTCCTCGTCAGGGAAAAAAAGCAAATGTCATTTTTACAATTTAGCAAATTTCCGGTAAGAGGACACCTCTCCCTAAAGGACACTTTACTCTGCAATTAGGTGTTGTCCTTTACAGGGATATTCTACTGTATAAGGTTTAATAAAAAATAAATATATAGAATAAATAATAGAGATGGAAATTTTGCCGGGAGGATATTGATTTAAAAAGACAAAGGTCACCTCTCCCGTCAAAATTCCATTTGATCCCTTGTAGATCTCATGGAATAAAGTCCGCCCTATGCTGAGAGGGCCATTAGCCCGAAACCATAATATATAGTTGGACACTTCTCAGTTTTCCAAATCTGGTGTTATGGCTTTGTCACCGACCCGAGGCCGCTAGTTTGCGGCGACGGTCAATAGATAGCGTATAGTTTTGAAGGGAGAGGCGACCTTGGTCTTTTTATTATAAATAATATTAAATAAGAGTTACGTAGAAGTCCTGAAGTTACAAATAGACTTACAGATAAGCCGTGTGTAGGTTACGAATAAGTTATGTAGGTTACGTATAAGCTCTATAAGTCACGAATAATCCATGTGTGTCGTCGATAAATACAAATGTTAAGATAACGGATGAGCTAAGTCATTTAAGTTTCAGATAAGCCATAAACCTGTGCGATCACAACTCTAATCTATTTGATCTGGGCAGATATATGACCGAGTACGTAATTTGTACATATACAGTTAAACCTATCTATAGCGTCCCCTCTAAATAGCGCCTCCCTCTCTATAGCGCCCGATTTTAAATACGTAGTACGATGCGATTTACATTAAAAGTGACCTGTCTATAGCACCCCCTCTCTATAGCACCCTATTTTGGTGAGTCCCAAGAAGGGGCGCTATAGACAGGTTTAACTGTATCTTGTAGGATATAGTTATTATTCTTTATTATACCCGTTGAAGAGCGTTTATCACTTGAAAGCTTGTATATGAAAAAAAAATCCATTGTGAGAAAATATTTTTGTTTTTTTCAAACGTTTTTGACAATTTTATCATGAATAGAGTACTTATTTATTAAAAGAAAAGGGGTATTCTTTTTCTATTTTTACATGAAAGGTATCTTCTTCAAAATGACAAGGAAAATTCCAGATAAGGCAAGAAAGTTTGTCAGATGAAGATGTTTCCTCCTCCTCACAAGAGGATGTCACCGCTACAATCCTTCCTTCCTCCTGACAGCCCGAGAGGTCTTAATACACAGGAACTTGTGATGGATTGCGACATCTCTGGGGATTCATACATTCAGGTTGACGACAACTCTTTTGGCCACGGTAGTTACTGCTTTGACACGTTGTTGTTGACTGTGTTGCAGCTGATGCTTCGGGACACTTTCCTTCTTGTTGTTGTTTGGTGAAGTGAAGTATGAGAATACTATGTGAAGAATTGGCGACAAAACAAAAGTATTGGAGGACTCCACAATACAATCCATCTGATCATATTGAGCTTCGTTTCATTCTCTATCGAATCTTTAACTAGAATTTTTTAATTCTTTTAAGATTTACATTTCAATATGATCAGCTAAGATTTTTTTCCTTATATAATAACACTGGTCAACAACATTTTTGCCCAAGAGAACCTGATGATGTTTCTAGTGTAACCTTTCATGCTTAACTCAAAAATATAATCAGAAATATTCCATCACCCATGGTTTTTGCGTGACAGCCTTTTTTTGGTATTGGGATAAATACATAAAAAATATTACGTAGGCATTTTTGCATAAACCTTATTATATTACACTGGTTTATCGAAAGTTATTTTTCTTTGTCCCAAAAGAAACAGCATCTTACCTAAATTTAACTCTATGTGCTGATATCAAATATACCATTAGTTTTTTTCTATCATGCAAGATATTTGAGATACACCTACTTGATATTTGGAAATGGTTTTAATATATATATATATATATATATATATATATGAACGAAATATATTTATTTTATTGAAAAGTAGTGACAGTGGATTTTCTTCTATACTTTGCTTGTGGTACATCCCTCTTGAGTGTCCAGCAGTAGTAAGCAAGCATAACGGGACTCTATTTACCTTGGTACCGACTTCTCCATGCTTGATATATCTTGATGAAACATCTCACTATGCTCATCGCTAACTGCACCAAGATTGTCTGGAAAGAAATCCAGATGTGAATGCAGGAAATGGATCTTGAGAGACATGTTACATCCCAGTGCCTCGTAGGAAAGCAACAGATCATTAACTATGTCTCGGTAATTTTCAACCTTGACACTTCTTAAGAAGTTATTGCAAACGTTTCTGAAGGAATTCCATGCTGCTGCTTTAACTTCATTCAAACTCTTTTGGAAATTTCCATCCTGCAGCAATTCTCTAATCTGAGGTCCAACGAGAATGCCTTCTTTAATCTTCGCTTCACTTATACTAGAAATTTTTTGTTTTAGGTAGGCAAATTCACTGGCATTTCGATCCATTGCCTTGACAAAGTTCTTCATTAATCCCAGTTTAATTTGTAATGGTGGTAAGTAAATATTTTCTGAATCGATCAGAGGAGGATTTACAATATTTTTATGTCCTGGAGTAAAGATTTCACGGTTTGGCCAGCTTTTTTTTATGTAATGGTTTTCCCTATCTCTGCTATCCCACTCACACAGAAAACAACAAAATTTTGTATGTCTAAGCTGTAATCCACGCAAGAGAGCAATGACTTTCAAATCGCTGCATATTTTCCAACCGTATCTTTCATATTCTATCTTTTTCAAAAGCAGTTTCATGTTTTCGTAAGTCTCTTTCAGTTGGATGCATGTGTTATTGGCTTGTGCTACATGCTTTCCGTTGTGAAGTAGAACAGCTTTCAAACTAATTTTTGAAGAATCAATGAATAAACGCCACTCTTCTGTATCATGGTCATGACCAAGCGCTTCCATTAGACTAACAACATCATTGCAATATACCAAATCATTCTATTGTGAAAAGAAGTCTTGAAATTCATACTTTTGTAGCGTACTTGTGAAGCATACTTTTGTGCCTTTATGCAGCAGATTCCAGCCTTTTAACCTAGAGCCTAAAAGTTCACTCTGTTTTTTGGATAAATCTAAATCACGTACGAGGTCGTTTAAATCTCCTTGGGTTAAAAAATAAGGTTCAGATGAAGCACCTGCTTCAAAATTTGTGTCATCCGACTCTTGCTCTCGTCTATCTGAATCATCGTCACTAAATATTACATTTTCAGGAGGCTGTGGCACAGGTAAAATATCACTATGAGGAACCGGTCTCATAGCAGAAGGCAAATCTGGATATTCAACTGTATGTCTTGATTTGGATGTAATACCTGTAGTCTTTGTCAAACAAAAATAACAGTCTGAAGAATGTTCTTTAGGTTCCCTCCATATCATTGGAACCGCAAAAGGCATATGACGTTAACCTTTAATCCACCCCGTAAGACGTCGAGCACAAATTTCACAACAATGATGAGGAGCCCAAGTCTTATCTTTGTCACCGACTTTACAGCCAAAATAAAGTTGATAGCACTTTTTGATGAGCAGTGTAAAGTTCCGCCTTTGAACTTTGAAAGTTAATTCCCCACAAATGTAACAGAAATTTTCAGGAATATTAATGCAACGCATCAGCATATTGAAACAGTCTAGTGCACACGATTTATAAAAGCAAATTGATAGAGAAGAATAAACTGACCACTTCAAATTTACGTGTCACTTCTGATGCAAATCTATTAAACAAATTGTTAGGTTCAATTTAAATATATATATTAAAACTGTTATTCAGCAAATAGCATTCCAGAGCTTGTCGTTATTTTTGAATTGAAAGCAAAACAGGTTGCATTATAAAATAAACATATTTAATTAAAAATTCAATAATTTGTTATTTAAATTAATATTTATGTTTCTTAAAGAGCAAAATTTAATTAATAACAAATAAAATAAACATTTTGGCTCCACATATCAACTCTTCTTGTCAAAAATAAAGCGCTAGCTAATGTAATGATGTTTACTTAAAAATGCTTACGTAACATTTTCTGCATTATTACTGTATATACCATTTTATAGAGAAAATGGTTATCCTGCAAGAACTATGGGTGATGGATAACTTCTGATTTCATTTTTTAATTCTGCATGAAAAGCTACATTAGAATCAACATCAGGTTTTCTCCGGCAAAAAAAAAGGTTTTTTGTAGACCTGTGTAATTTGGATATTCGCCACTTTGAATTAGATGTAAATGAGGGCCATGGAAATCTTAACGATTTTGCGTGTCATCCTTTTGCGTAAGGGCCATGCTATTCTTCTCTGTATCGTTCCAATTTTAGTGTATGTACCGCCGAACAAGCGTGTACGTGAGGGCTATGGAGTCTCTATAGGTTCGAAATGTCCGTGAGTTCCAAACTGCAGAAGTTCTGCTGAGATTTATGCCGACTGGAAGCGGGTTTCCAAACTTGTACATCAACTGACCTTGTTGGTAAACAACGTCCATAGTCTGGCCGTGGGAAAGCGACCTCTGGTGCCATCTCAGATTATATCGGGCTCTGGTTACGTGCGATGTACTTTCGGATTCCACTCCGGAGGTGAGTCTTCTGCCGCTTCTGTACATACCGTCGTTTGGCTTTTTATTTTCACAGATTCTCCTGTTGTTGTGTCCAATGAAGAGCCTCAGATGTCCCTGTTCATCTCTATCACAGCAGTTGCAATGTCCACTATCTTGGGTGTGAAAAGCTGCTGCTCTAGGTACATGTCAATTTTATGTTGTTGTCGTGTCCAATGAAGAGCCTCAGATGTCTCCATGCATCTCTATCACAACAGTCGCAATGTCCTCTATATTGGGTGTGTAAAGCTGTTGTTCTGGGTCCATGTCAATTTTCTGTTGTTATCGTGTCCAATGAAGAGCCTCAGATGTCCCTGTGCAACTCTATCACAGCAGTCGCAATGTCCACTATCTTGGGTGTGTAAAGCTGCTGCTCTAGGTCCATGTCAATTTTCTGTAAGGCTGCGGCCATTGCTGGGCATGAGAATATATAAATAGGTGTTAGTTCCACTCCAGGATAGTTGTTACATGTCCTGAAGGTTCTTGTGCCATCTGGATGTATTGTTATTGCACAGATTCTCCTCAACTACTAAATATATTAGAACTTAAAAAAAAAAAAAAAGTAGCGCTTATAGATTTAAAGTTTATATAATCTACCTTCGAATTTTATAAGAGAAATTTTTAAACAATATTTAGACCTTTTGGTATTATAAAGATTCTCCAAGAAGAAATGTCGGGTATATGTAGGAATAACAGTAATAGTACCAGTAATCAGCAATGTTATTTACAGTTTATCAAATGAGAGGGAAAAAGAAAGAAAAGACTTAGCATAAACTTATATTAAAAAAGAAAATTTATATAAAGTATAAAATAAGAATATAAACCCTAGCAATACATTTCTTTATTCGTGCAAAGTGCAATCTTTTGAATCTTTATAATCCTTCCACAGACATAGCTATAAGTTGAGAGAATGAAGATATATAGATGCACAATATTATTTACATATATATTTAAAGACACAATAATTAAATATATATGTAAATAATATCGTATATTTATATATTCTCATTCTCTCAACTTATAGCTATGCCTGTAGAAGGATTATAAAGATCCGAAAACTTGTACTTTGCACGAATAAAGAAACGCATTGCTACTATTTATATTCTTATTTTATACTTTCTTGTGTATTTATATATGTTATATTAAAATATTATTTTATTTAAAATTATATTTCATAGATTCAAATATTCTGCTAAATCGACCTCCAGAGGTCACGCTTCCCCTATAAAACCTCATTGTTGTTGTTTCCCGATGGCCGGCTCAAACCTTTTGTACATTATGTAAATAAGTTTTTTTTTTAATTTTTATTCTTACGCCTTAAGTCAGGCATACCTTTCTCAAATTATGTTTTCTATATTTCATAAGCATATTTCTAATCTTCACAATTTTTATTATTATAGTTTCAAGATTTTAACCACGACTGCAATTACCATAGCATGATCCTCGAAATAATCAAAAATCAACAGAAATATCTTTCTTTTTTAATACATATATATATCCTCGTTCTATCAACTTATAGCTATGCCTGTGGAAGGATTATAAAGATCCGAAAACTTGCACTTTGTACGAATAAAGAAACGCATTGCTACTATTTATATTCTTATTTTATACTTTCTTGTATATATATTTTTATAAATTTATTTATATTTGTGATACACATACAAAGCTCTATATATCGAGGTGTCATGAGTAATAATGATGTCTCTCATTATGGGATCGGATATCATATACTTTGGTTAGTAGCCCGTCAAATTATATTCACTCTATCAGCAGAGATAAATGTATTATTTATATCTACACTCACTTGTATTCCAAAATAGGTTTTACAGGTGTAAGGTACCTAAGATATTGCCGACCGCAGCCCAGTTTAAGCCAGATATATTTTACGAATTCAACGTCTGTTTTTTTTTTTTTTAGTTTTATACATCATAGTTCTGAAAATAGAGCAATCCATACTTAAATCATTAGATAGTAAAAAGGCATATATTAGATTGAATAAAATATTTATTTGCCAATATTTCGGCTGGCTGAACGCCAACCTTTATCGAAGCATTACATTTTTGTATACACAAACTCAGCGCCGCATAGTGTTATAATATCACATTTGAAATCATAATACAAAAATGTAATGTCTCGATAAAGGTTGGCGTTCAGCCAGCCGAAACTTTGGCAAAAAAATCTTTTATTCAATCCAATATATGTCTTTTTACTATTTAATACATCATGGTGTAGATATATATTTTAAAAGAGTGGTCAAAGACAATTTCTATGTTATTGAGAATAATAATTGTTGACCAATGTGGCGAATGTAGTTGCTTTTATGTGTAAATCTTAGCTGAAATAAAATATTTCGAGTCGGGACCCTCTTTCTACCATATCTCATTAGATCGTCTACCTACCTCGACCACAACAGAAGGGCACGTCCTTGAGGGTTGATTGTCCGTTTAATTGATTGTACCTCAATTATCTAATTAACGGGATTAATTTGGGATGAGCAACACTCTACTACAGCTATGTCCATGTCATTCCCTGCTGGCTGGTTGTGGGAACAAAGTCTATGGTATGATATCATTGAATGGGAATGCTAACGACACTTTCGGCAACCAGGACCGTAATTAGATTTTTTTACCAAGTTTAATTACACCGGTGGATGCAAGTAATCAAGAGGAATTTTACCATCTAGTATCAGAACAATCGATTATGGGATCATTGATATGCACATGGTTTTAGTTTTTGATTCGTTTACCTTCGTTCTGTATTGATGTTACAATTAGGTTTACTTGTAACTATCCAGTTGAGAATTTTCAGGACTTTCTGTTAATAGCACCTGATGATATCCTCATATTTTATAGCAGTAACATTAAATCCCCCCATATGTACGCCCAATTTGGGTTTCTTCAAATACATAAACAAGATTTAGTTCAGAAAAGGTATTGAAAAGTGTTGGAGACAGTAAGCATCCCTGTCTCACACCTCTTTGTATTGTTATTGATTCAGATAACATACAATAACATATCCATACCGTAACATACTACAAACTTAACTAATAAGATCTACGGTGTATTTACCATATAGCGTTCAAGCAAAATTTTCTTGTTTCAAAGTTTAAGAAATCAACTTATTGTAATTGTCAGGAGAGAAATGTAGCAATATATGGTGTAGTTGTCTAATATACTTTTAATATACAGTATATAATTTTCAAATGTCGTTCTACAATCATAAGCCGCATTATATTGTATTATAAATTATATATATAGTATAAAATTGTGATAATGCGATGCACCTTTCCATTTAATATGCAGTATATACAAAATCAAAACAGAGATAGCAAAAAAAAAAATTCGCTTTATAAATATAGATGGCGCGTTATTGCTTTGTGTTAATTTATGTCTAACTGGCCTTGTCTTTATAGTTTGCTGAAGAGCATTGCTCGAAGCAAATATTTGAATGTAATTCTACTGTCCTATAAGCTTATGTCCATAGTTTACTTGAAAACCATTTCTAAGATTCCATCCTTCAGTGTAGCATATAAAAGCAGAATGATCCAATACAGTATTAGAGCTCTGAGAAGCGGTCTGGTGGATTAAATTGGCGAAACCGCTGGGAGGGTTCACCACTAATGAGCCAAGCCCTCCCAATATATTTTTTCATCGCAGTAAGGACAGTAGAAGTTCGTTTTATGTATAGAAGAAACATTCGCGCTTTTAAATCCTTTTATTTTATATATATATAGATGGCGCGTTATTGCTTTGTGTTAAATAATATTCATCCTTAATTTAAAAAACACTATATTTGGTTAGAATTTTTGAAATATGTTGATATATTTAATAACTATAATATTTTATAAAATTAATTAATTCAATATTCAAATATATAAATGGTAATATATAGAATTTAGATTGGAGCTACGCGTGGCTAAAGTTAGGAAATGGAAAACAGTTATTGTATCGGCCGATAGATGGCAGGTTGAAAGCGGCGTTTCATTCTCATGTTCTCTTGTGTCGGAGTAAAAAATATATATATGTTATATAAAAATATTATTTTATTTTTAGAATTATATTTCATAGATTCATATATTCTGTTTATATCTACCACCAGATGTCAGGACTTTCCCTATATAAAACCGATTGTTGTTGTTTCTCGATGGCCAGCTCAAACCTTTTGTAAATTATGTAAATAAGTTTTTCATTTTTTATTCTTACGCCTTAAGTCAGGCATACCTTTCTCAAATTATGTTTTCTATATTCCATAAGTTCAATTAAACCTATTTCTAATATTCACTATTTTTATTATACTTTCAAAATTTTAACCACGACTGCATCACCATAGCATAATTCTCAATCAAAAATCAGCAGAAAATCTTTTTAATTCTAATATATATATATATAAAACACGCTTTCACATTAGTAACTATTATGTGAATGTATGATTTTTAACTGGTTATTTTATTTATTATTCTTAAATTAGATTTTAAAGTCATGAGTTAGTTGAATAAAATATTTTCTTTAATTATAAGGTTGTCTCAAAAGTTCGTGTTTCTTTTAAAACGTTGTTTTTCTTATTATTTGGCAAATAATATTAAAATGGCGAATATATAATAATACATAATATAATTAATTTATACATGATACAAAGACATCATGCATAACCATTTTTGCAAGTTTTAACGAACTTTTGTGACAACCTGTTGTTGTTGCTTATTCCTCGAGTCGTTTAAACGATCTCCATTAGGTTACATTGTCTCAGCCTTTCTATTATAGTCCTCAGGTTTTCCCAGAGGTCTTTTTAGAGGATTAGATACATTTTAATAGATGTTCAGGACCGGCTGGTTGGGAATCGCATTTTCGGGAATGTTTTGATTTTTCTATTAAATTTGAGTATTCTAAGATGGCCTGTTCGTAATCTTGAAATCGCCGTTTGTTCTTCCCTAGTAAGGGTGTGGAAAGAAGATTCGTTAGGAATGGGGGTGTACCATCTCTTTGGGACAACCTTGTATATATATATATATATATAAAGGCATATATTGGATCCAAAAATATTATTTACCAATATTCCATTTGGTTATATTTAAATTAGTTTTTGATTCAATATATGTCTTTTTAATTAAAGATCTATTTATGGATTGATCTATTTTGATAACATTTTTTATTAATAAAAATAATAATCTGTAACAATTAATTTTTGGAAATGTGGTTCTTTCTATCTTTCTATAGATGGACAGCCTCCCAGACTCAACCTCAGCATGGAAATTTCTGGTCAACTGGTTCAACTCAGCAATCAAAACAGGACGCGAGTAAAAGCGCTCAACACTAGTCCATAATAGTGGTCTGGACTCCCCGGGTAGTTGGCGTTCTGTGCTCCCAGGGTTATAAATATCCCTCTCTCTCTCTCTACAGACTTTACTGCAATGATAAAAGTTATTGAATCAAAGGGCTTGGCTTATCATTGGTAAACCCTCTCAGCCGTTTCATTACAGTAAGGTCCGTAGAGAGATAAAAAGAAATTATTTGCCTAAAATTAATTGTTACAGATTTTATCGATAGTTGGCAATTAAATTTATCAAAAATAATATTGATTATGGTGACTGATCTTCAACATACTGTGATTTTTTTTTTATGAACTTTTAAGCTTTTTAGAAAAACTTTTAAAGAAAAAGATATCATTTTCTTTTGTATGTGTGGAAAAGCTATTTCCTTCCAAGGTTTCTGTTTATGTGAGCAACAGTTACCTAGAAATTATTTGAAAAAGGAACAATAAAATTCACGCAAAGAGTTTCTTTTAATTTTGATTTTCCAAGTTTTCGAGCAAATTTTCTGTTCTTCAACGGGCAAATATTTCTATGAACGAAGTTTGACAATTTTACCGCAAATGTTTATTTTGAACGAAAAATCTAAATTTTATTTTAAGGAGATATAACGATTATTTCTAACCTTAGGGATGAAGTATGATAAGATATATTGTGAAGAGTAATGATAAACGGAAAAATAAAGTATCCAGGGATGGGAATCGAACCCACAGTGTTCCGCTTACCGGGCTGATGCCATGTCCACTAGGCTACCCAGGACATGGCATCTGCCCAGTAAGCGGAACAGTTAGAAATAATCGTTATTTCTCCTTATAATAAAATTTCGATTTTTCGTTCAAAAGAAACATTTGCGCTACAATTGTCAAATTTCGTTCCACAATCATAAGCCGCATTATAATGTATTATAAAATACTTCTATGTACAATATAAATATGATATTCATACAAAAATAATTGAAAATTGTGTTATTGGCATGTGTTCTCGTGGGCGTGCATCAGACTGAGAAAATAGAGGTAACCCGGGCTCCTGGAGACATCAAACTGTTTACAGCTAAAATATTCGATATTATAATGGGATAAAATATATATTAATTTATATATAATTAGTCAGGGATATTGTTATATTGGGTTAGGAGCTCTATTTTTCTATTGATGCTATTTATTTTGATTATACCAGTGCTTCCAGGAATACTCGTTGTTGCTTGCTTTTTATGTCGTGGTAATGGGCTTTTGCTTTTTTTACTATGTTTAAACCACCTATATAACTTGTAATTGTTCAAGATAACATGATGCCTTGTCATTTTTTTATTGTTGAAATTAAATAAGGATAAAGAGAGAGAGAAATGTGTGTTTAATTAAAAAACAAAGCGCATGAACACACACAAAACTTCAAATATTATAATCATTTGCCTAAAGTTTTATTAAGAATCTTTTCTGTGTATTTATCTTTACTCGCGAAGACTTTAACAGAGAATGTTATTAAAAATAAAAAAGCATATTCTGACCAGGAGCACATGTGCTTTTCAGAAGGCAGAGCACCATCTGGTGGAACAGAAATCAACTAAACATTGATTTAGCCTGTTCCCTGATATTTGGCCAACCCAATTTCTTGATAAATCAACAAAAGCCATCCACGAACGTTATGAGAAGAGGATGTTATGTTTTCTGTAAAAAATAGACACTTTGGCCAGTTTAACATTTATTTTATCCTTATAAAACTCTAACTGGCCGAAATGTCTATTTTTACAGAAATATGAATGCCGGCCAGGCAACCTTTATCTTCAATAGAATGTTATGGTCCATCTAGAAATTTGAACAAAGAGCACTGAACAAGGCTACCTGGACCATTCGCTACAATTCACCACAAACGTTACAAGAAAATTGTATTTGAAGGATTTTCTCGTAAAATTAAGTTTAAAAGTGGTTCGTTGATGCACCAAAATTCATTGTTGTGAATCAAAGAAACAATGCCCATTGTGTTTCTTTATGAGTTGGTCATTAAACGATTTTATTTTCCCATTTTTTAAACTTTAGTTTTCCTCAACCGAAATATATAATACTCAAAATTTTGTGAAGAGTCTCTGAATAAAATAATTTAGTTCTTGATTTAATATGGATTTTTAACTATTATAACTATTAGCTTATGGAGCGCTTGCGACAGAGAGAAATATCCAAATTGAGATAAATATTGTGAACTAAATGATTTAAGGATATTATCACAATAAAATTCTGCTAAGAAACCTCGTAAATGTTTTTCTGCGCACGCGGACAGGAAATTTCATATTCTATTAAATATTTTCTAACCTTGGGGTTCCCTGCAGTTCAAGTTCTAGAGTGGATTTCAAATAGTTTCTCTGGCATACTTTTAGATCAAACCCCAACGATAACCCTTCTATTGTCAAATTATTTGACAAACATAAGCAGTTTTAATCTTCTCAGTTATGAGGGAAGAATGTTATTTATTTGTTAAGTGAACTGACCTCCCACGTCATTAGACGAATGTGGCCATGTTTGTATATAAAAGAGGGTTGAAACGGAATGCGAGGAGTCGTGAAGTGGTGTTCGATTGGAGACGTTTAAAGCGTTCTCTGTGTACTTGTCTGGTGATCTCCTCGCATACCTGTGTAACCCCGGTCTGCTCCTTATCAACGCTGCAAATAAAATATAAGTACTGTTTTTATTTTATTAAACAACTTATGGATTTTTACCCTCTTTTTGTTGTTGGTGTTGTACTCTTGACGGTACGTTTTTCTGTGTATTTAGTTGCTCTTACTCTAGGCCCTAGTTTATTGCTTTTTGTGTGATAACACGTAAAAGTAACCTTTGTCACTATCACTAAATCCCTCCTGTAGTTTTCCCAACAGTAAACTCCCAAGTCTATTTAATTTATAGATGAAGTAACTCACTTTGTTGAGTAAAGTATATCAAGCCTCCAGGGAAAAGTATCTTTCCAAAACATTTTTATTCTCTAGCTTTTAGGCACGAACACCCTTCTACAGGAGAAAACATGGTATAATAATATGTAAATATGTAAAATAGTATCCGATTATATTTAACTCCTGTTCTATTGGCGAATTATTATACCATGTTTTCTCCTGTAGAAGGGCGTTCGTGCCCGATAGCTAGAGATTATAAGGATTTTGAAAAAACACTTTTCCCTGGAGGCCTGATTGATTTTAATCAATATTGATAAAAGGGTTTATTTTATTGAATCGCTTTTTTTCGATAAAAAAAATTTTCTCTCCATATTTAGTTTGAAATCGACACAACCGAACTACCTCAAATTCCACCTACCCTGTCAACAACATGGCTGTTCTACCACAATCAAAGAAACAGATGAAAGTTGCTTGATTTGCTGCCATTGAGCTAATCCTGCAAAACTTTCTCAAATAATTAAAAAACTAGATATTTATAAATGATATTTTTTATTTTACTTTTTATACTGCTATATTTTAAGGTAATTAATTAAGAAAATAACACTTATCGATAAGATAAATATTTTAGTCTTCAAAACAAAATCTCAAAAAGAAAGATCAAATTAATATACAAAAGCAACGCTCCAGGAATCCGGGTTACCTCAAGAGAGAGAGAGAGAGAGATAGTAGTAGTAGTAACATAAAGGTAACCGAGGCTCCTGGAGCGTATCCATAGATCGCCAACTACCCGGGCTGTCCTGTGGTTTAGGAGTCTGTCTTGGTAGCCTTAGTGAACCAGTTCACCAAGTGGCCGGTTTGTTACTTGGTAGATTCAATAGGGCAGTGTCATTAAATGAGGACAGTCCAATAAGTGTAGTTGCTTGGAATCGCTGTAGTTCAAATGCTGGGACATGCTCTACGGTTTGTTCTTCCTCTTGGCAGTGTGGACATGGTTGGATCAGGGACTTGTTTAATTCTTAGAGAGAGATACAAAAGCAAAGAGCCAACTTCTAGATATTTCTGAATCATCATCAAGTGCCACAGAATATTAAACATAAACAATTCAATTATACATAAATTAAATATTACAATATCTTTACTATAAAATGTGAAAATGATAAAATCACGTTCAAAACTTTTACGGTGTTTTTGGCGGTGGTCGAGCTATGAATTCATATTAAACATTTTATTTATTTTTCAATCCAACTCAATAGTTGGGCGCTGTTCAGAGATGATGGTTGTCAAGCAATGTCCAGGACCATGCTAAACTTCTCTGCACCGTTCCAATTTTAGTATATGTGATAAAGAATTACTATTATGGGATAACACGAAATGTGCAATTTACAAGACCATAAAGTAATAGTAACTTAACACACAGAAAGGCGTACACTCGAGAGTACAACAACAAAAATAAAAGGGAGTTTAATAAAACTAACGATTTGCTATATAAAAACAAAACAGTACTTTTATTGTAGCGTTGGTAAGGATCGGACCGGGGTCACACAGGTATGCGAGGAGATCACCAGACACGGACACAGAGAACACTTTAAACGTCTCCACACAATAATCCTCACTGGCGTCTCTCACATTTCCTTAGCCCCCTCTTATATACAAACATGGCCACATTCGTCCAATGAGAAGACGTGAGAGATCGGTTTACTTAACAAACAAAAACAACATTCTCTCCGCTAAATACTGAGATAAGAAAAACAGCAAATGTTTGTCAATATAATTTGACATATGTACCGCCGAACAAGTGTGTACAAGCGAGAGAGAGAGACGTCAGCACAACCATACATTCAGTACTGTCTATAAATTAAATTCTACACACCAGCACAATCAAACACTCAGTACTACCTATAGAATTATAGTCTACATATCAACACAACCATACATCCAGTACTGTATATAGACTAAATTCTACACGCCGATACACCCAGTACTGTCTATAGACTAAATTCTACACGCCAATACACCCATATAAAGTCCATCTCGACCGCAGAGCAGCCAAAGAGTTCCAGTAGCTGTAGGAAGATGACGTGAAGCGGTCACCGAACTCTATTGTCCCGTGCTGACAGATTCCTCGGGATGAAGGCCAACACGGTTATTGTCTTTATAGTACGATTTTCTTACATCATCACTACTGGTTGAAAAACGTTCATATACGGCCTGTGTATAGCCAACAATCGCATCTCTGTGTTATGTGTTGTGAGAAATTATTTTATCTACAAAAAAAAATAATAATAAGAAGAAAGAAATGACCTCTCCCGTGTCAAAATAGATGGCGTATATTTATTTTTTGTTAACACCTTACAATCTACAATTTGATATTCACCAGATGTCTGTCACCTATAGGTGGTTAAACAGTCCATAACAGCCGCGTACACTTGTTGATTATATAATTGAAAATGGTTTATATATTGTAGCGAACATTTATTATTTATTATCCGAGTATCATTCTTTATGGTTATATTTTGTTACTCTGTAAACTTCCCTCATTGCTTATCTTTTTTATTATCATTCATGATTTGTTCTTACCTTAAATAAATTTCGATGTCATCCTGAAGTTTGTCTTTCTTAATTTTTCACGTAGCATTTTGATGGAGATGCTGGGTAGATTAGGGAAGACAAATTGAAGATCGCTGAGAAGACCTAGAGGCCATGGATGCTGTGATCTACATTTTCAGAGACTGGCACCAGGATTCCAACATCGTGTCAAAGCCAAGAATTCCCTTCAAGATGACAATGTCCCTATAGACGATACGACGACAAAGCCGCTCTTCACGCCGCAAGAAAGAGGACGCAAAGGTATTAGGGACAAAGTTCCAAGACTTCGATGGAATCCTTGGAAAGGCACGTCAGATCCATGTCAGATGCTTAAGCTCGAATGCAAAAATTATTTAATAGTTCATTCTGGGCCTTATTAAACATTCTAAATTTGTATAAATATGAGCATATTAATGCCAAATTTTCAATTACTGCCTTCAGATTACTTGTTTTATAGTGTATTTTATTGAATCTATGTTCAATGGCCAATCCATTCCCTGCAGAATCTTCATTGGAAACTGCCACAAGTTTCTCCGTCTTTTTCTGAGGCTTCAACAATAGAATCCGGGTTGTAAATGATTTAATGACGTTCTTGCGTTTGTTGGCCACCTGAAATCAGATCGTTATCTATGATACTCATAGCTGAAACAGATGAGGACGTGGGGGAATTCTATAAATTACTTGAAGTAGAAACCATTTCTCTCTCTATAACATTCGTTTTTTCTGATTTTTTGAGAAATCCGTTCGTCATTTCAGTATAAAAAATGCTCTTGCAAGAAAATTTATTAATTTTTTAGTTTATTAGATTATTCTTTAGTCAAAATTGTAAAGTTTGATGTAGAACAGACTAGAGATCGGATGCTCCTCAACTTATAGATTGAGTTTAAACAGATTCCTACACTATCTTCTGTCCATTGGAGCCAACATGTAGATTTTTTAGGAAAACCTCTATGTAGCTGACTGCTTCAGAGGTATGGCCATCCTGGATCTGCATTCAAGGCCTAATGCTGACAAAAGTTACCTTTACGGGTTAATACACAAAGTGCAATTTACTAGGGCCTAAAGTAAAAGTAACAACACACAGAAAATAAAAACTCACGATTTGTTATATATAAACAGTACTTATCTTTTAGCGTTGTGTTATCATAGAAAATAGGTGAAAAATCAAAACATCTGATATATTTTCTGGCCTTAAATTAAAAATTCCTATAAATAGTATTCAGTAACTGAAGAAAACTCTCGCGATCAGTAATTCAAAAAAGAAATCGCTTTATTTGAAAAGAATTTGTATCAGTAAAAATATTGATGAATTTAACAATCGCAAAGCAATCAAAATATTTTGAAAACGTATCAAATGTTGAAGAACCAACAACAACAATGGCCTTTATTGGGCACATGTGCCATACAGGATTCTCCCTGTAAAACAGAAAAATAAATAACAAATTAGCATCGTAGTTATATACAAATATTGGGTATTGACCTCGACCAATTATCGAGTTGGATCCGGTGTCTGTGCTAAATATTTTGATTAAGCTGATTTCCAGTATTTATAAAAAGCGAATGCAAAGGGTCTGGATTTTACGACTTTTGCCATTAAAACATAAGGCGAATTGCTATTATAGCCGGTCTCTTGACGAAGAATTTCTCTTTCTTCTTCCATTGCCGTTCAGTAGAACATGTAGTGTGGAAAATCGAGACTAAATTCACCGTTGCATAAGGTGCATTTTATGGTCTTAGTTTTCAAAAGTGAAACATGATTAATTCTCTGTACTACAAAAAGGCTTCTTACTTGTACAATGATTCTCTTTAAGGTTATCGGGATATTGTCATTCAGATAGCATTCCATTGTAGGTGATGAATGAAAGTATTTATAATGAGAGTAGAGTATTGATTTTCTTATTCTTACATAATCCAGCTGCAAGGACTGATCGGTTGCCGTTCTAATAATTAGGGGGATGTATCTTTGTAGAATAGTGAAGTCTGTACATCCAACAAGCCATGAGAAGCCGGTGTTATTAAGTAGCTCTGTTATACTTTTTACCATTCCGATATTCTGTTTTGAAGAAATTGAAATGTCCCACAAATGTGCCAAACAAATTGAAGGTAGCCTGCTGCCGTCCATTTTCAGAATTCTAGTCCAGAATTTTAAAGTTAGTTTTTTCACTGTGATATCAAGAGAGTTTCTTCCTGTTTCGGCTCTCAAAATATAGCCCGGAGTTGGAAGGCACAGAAAACGTCTGAGAAAGGTATCCTGGATTCTATCTAAGATTAAGGCTTGATCATGTGCCCAGATTGGAGCCGCATAGAGTAGGACTGTCAAGATCATAGAATCCAACAATAAAATAGAATCCAAAAATAAAAAGAGTTGCGGCGATATATGATTCCTTCTTTCTAATCTCATACTTGCATGGAAGGATTTGAGCATGGACTTCAAAATAATCTCCCCCACAGCACCCATCGCGGCCATGGTCCTGCCTCTATAATTTAAGGCAACTTGAGTGAAAGAAATCGAAGGGGTTAGCGGGTAGCCCAGGTACGTATATTTTGATGTAACACTTAAAGGACTTTGACCCCAATACCATCTTTCTGAACGCGCCACCTTTCCTCCATTACGGAAAACCATTATTCTTGACTTGTTTTCGTTCAGAGTTAGTAAGTTAGTTTCTAGATAGGTTTTCAGTATATTGATTTTCAATTGAAGGTTTATTTTAGAATCACCAATCAAAACAATATCGTCGGCATATAGGAGGAGGTGTATGTTTCCGAAATTGGGTAAGTATATTCCTGACAACCCCGAGTCATCAAATATTTTAATCAAATCATTACTAAAGAGTAGGAATAGGCATGGGGATAGTGGGTCACCTTGGAGCACCCCCGAACGAATTTCAATGAATTCAGTGATAGAATTGTTCCAGCGAACCGCAGCGGTCATGTCTTCATAATAACATTTAATTAAGTTGACAAATCGGTGATTCAGTCCTATTTTGACTAGTTTTGTCCATAGCAATGCGTGAGGAACCGTGTCAAAAGCTTTTTTTAAGTCTACGAAGAAGGAGTAACATTTACCTCTTTTCTTCCTCAGGGCAAGCTGGATTACAGATGTCAATATGAAAATATGATCTTGACATGAGTGAGCAGATCTAAAGCCCGCCTGATTCTCTGGGATAATATCATTAGTTCAATCCATTTGACTAGACGGGACCTAAGTATTGCTATAAATAGTTTCGCGAAATTGCTCAGCAGTGAGATTCCGCGGTAGTTGGATGGATTATCAGAATCGCCTTTTTTAAAAATCGGATGAATAATAGACCTCGAGAAGGAGGATGGGAATACAGCTGATCTTAGTATTCTGTTATATAGATCCTTTAGTAACAGTAAGTAGCTGTGGGGAAGGAGCTTAATTGCTTCGTTCGGTACCTCGTCGATTCCAGCTGCCTTACAGTTCTTTAAACGCGAGATTTCTTCTATTATCTCCTTCATTGTAATTTCCGCCAATAAGCCTGTATCTACTGAAAAATGTTGAAGAACCATTGTTTGGTATCTTAACAGCAAAATAAGAAGTTGGGATGTTTTTCGGATAATTTTTCTCAATGAACCAAGTCAGTGTATTTTATAAATGACTTGTTAAAAGAATGGTTTCTAAGAAATGAAGCAAGTTTTCAATGTGTATATTTTGGTGTTATTTAACTAATCATTTTAAACAAACATCTCTAGTATGATGCACTAGCATGAATACGCAGTCATAACCACATCACACAGGTTCGTATCCTGCCAAAATTATTCAAGTAATATTATTTTTCATAGTGTCGCACTATCCTTCTACAGTACCAAAACATTATCCTGCTATAACATTTAAAACTTACTTTACTATCTTATATATTATATATCATATTTAATGTGCTCCTCTACATGTAAATATTTCTTAGTATAATATCACACAAATTTTAATAGATCGTTGATATACCAACATTGTAGTATCAGCATTCGCAATAGACCAACCACAGATACATTATAATAACATAAGTCACAGAGATCTTCTTCTTTCTTATCTCCACTCAATCATATTAGGCTATCAAGTTTGTAAAGCTTGAGACTTTTGATGGTGTCTGCCGGGGAAGAGTAGAGCTCATCAATGGATGAGCCAATACAGTCAATAATATGCTTTGGGGTTGCAGGCTGAGAATTGCACTTAGTACATAGTGGGAAAACCCTGCAACCATTCTGGAAAGTCATTGTCCGTAGATGACCAGACTTAAGTCTGGAAATCAAAGACTGTTGTTCTCTTGGGAAGACAGAACCGGTGTTTGTCCCTCCTGCTCTGTACCAGTCATGCGCAGCATCAGATTTCCATTCCTGTAGGCATTGGGTAGTCACAGAGATTAATCATGGAAGCGCTCATATCAAAGCAACAGCATCAACAGAAAGATAGACCTTCCAAGCATATATGACCTATTATAACCCAATAATGTTTAATAATATAGAACTAAAATTTACAATAGAGAATAAAATCTCTATAAAGCGAATAAAAAAACCTGAAGTTCTCAAACCATTACGTCAAACCAAATCTTACATAGAGAAGGTCACATGGAAATATAGCAATTTCTTCTACAAGAACTGACAACTGCCAAATATACAATTAATAAATTGAGAAAAATCTATAATCCTCTGAGTTTATGCACCGATTATAACACTTATATTAAGACTAATATTTGAAATATAGATAGTCAAAAATAATTGAAATTTTTAAATGTGTGTGAAAAAAAAAAAGTTCAGGGTAATAAAAAAAAATCATAAATAGAAGAAAATGTAATAATACCTTGATAAAGGTTGGCGTTCAGCCAACTGAAATATTGGTAAAATAAATGATATTTTGATCCAATATATGCCTTTTTATTTAAAGAAGAATATATAAATAAAATATAAATAAAATTTTGATCCAATATATGCCTTTTTATTTAAAGATTTATTTATGGATTGCTCTATTTTCAAAAAGAATATATATCGAAATGGGAAAAGAGTGAGATGAATTTAACAATAACAAAGCAATCGAAATATTTTGAAAACGTATTAAATGTTGAAGAATTATTGTTTGGTAACTTAACAGCAAAACAAGAAGTTGGGATGTTTTTCAGATATTTTTCCTCAATAAACCAAATAGAGCTCTCACATATATATAGTAGAATAAATTTACCTATTTTAAGGAGAAATAATTTCCATTTATCATTACTCTTCACAATTCATCCTTTCATATTTAATCCCTAAGGATAGAAATAATCGTTATTTCTCCTTAAAATAAATTTCGATTTTTCGTTCAAAAGAAACATTTGCGGCAAAATTGTTAAACGTCATTCTACAATCATAAGTCGCATTATATTGTATTATAAATCTACCTATAATGGTATGATTTTTAAAAACGTTTTTTAAAGTGTAAATATGTAAATACCACCTACAGCTCTATATATATATTAGGAATTTGAGAAACAATTGGCCTGATGATGAGCTAAAGCTTGAAAGCTTGCCAATTTTATTGAATAAAGATACTTTTTGTAATTATTTCGATTGATATATGGTTTTAAATTTATCTATGTGTTACCTGATAGGTGTATGCGAAATTCTAAATCTGAACCTAAGTTTTTTGAGCCTGTAGTGTGTCGATATCTTCCTCTAAAAATGTACAAGAAGACCTTGTCTGGAGGAGAACTCTCTCAAGGTGGGGAAGCCTTCCTTACTGAAGACATTTGTACACAACTATATATATATTCCCCTACACTTTATATACCCTTTTACTCTTTTTTTTCCACCTTTGTAAAATTTGATTAAAAGAATCAATAAAATTGTTTAAATTGTCTGTCTAAAAATGTAGCTAATAAGTAATACCAATAAAACACTAACTTTGAAATACTTCTGACCCATCGCTGGGCTAATAAATCGACACACCACAAGCCAGTTTCTGAAATCTGCTGAGAGACTTGAGAGAGAGATTCCAATCAGAGAATGTGTATTTCTTCTATAAGAAGGTAGTTGGAGTCGGCCCAGTGGGAAATGTGGGAAAGAGGTGTGTGCTATTTCTGTCCCGCGTGCCTCGCACGAGCCTGGGAACGTCAGCCCCACGTGCAGGCAAGCCGTGGGAACGGAAGCTCGCGATGAGATGTGCCACACGTGCGGGTTGTCTTCGCCAGGTTCCTCCAGCTTGTAAATCTGCCACCACACGCATCGGAAGGAAACATCTGCCAATATGCAACTTTGCTGCTTTTAAAATTCGTTCCACTTCTTCAGAGTTTAAAAAAAGTATTGTAAACATCACAAGGTAATAAGAATAAATGAATAAATAGTGTGTAAGCCACGTTTTCCAACCGTTAAATGTCCCAGAATGTCATCTCTGGTCAGATGGTAACAGCAGACCTGTGTATGGACCAGCCTTCCATCACTTAGATTTGATCTTATTATCATGTGTTTATAATCTATAATCTAAATTGTACCTTATTATTGTAAACTTCATAAACCTGAGAAAAGGTTAAATGCCCCCCCATAGTGAAGGATCTTTTTCAGATATCTGTTTACACAAAGACGCGCGCTTTATCTTATCCCACTTTATATTTCCAAACGGTCCCCGAATGTTGGTATCTACTGCTAAACCTAGGTTATATCGATAACAAGTCAAGCTACTCTACCCAAACTAGACCTTATAAAGTCCCTGAATGTTAGTATCTACTGCTAAACCTAGGTTATATCGCTAACAAATCAACCTACTCTACCAAAACTAGACCTTATAAAGTCCCCGAATGTCAGTATCTACTGCTAAACCTAGGTTATACCGCTAACTACTCTACCAAAACTGTGTGATAAGCCTATTCCTGAATGATGGTATCTACTTTTAGTTATACCGCTGATAATTCATATTCTCGCTGCTTAAAACTACATTTTTGTCGTAGGATGTTTCTTACCATCATTATCCATATCCCGCACACACAATGTTAAAAAAAAATATCTAAAAATCCTCCTCTTTTTTTTTTCACTAAGACCTTAAGAATCGATACATAGCAAAGATATCGCACCAGTTTCTCTTTCTTTGAGTCGTTAGAAAAAAAAAAGATATATTTTCCAAAACAATAAAAAACACTTTGTATTATCCATATCGAATAAATTACTTATATTCATTGTTCTCTCTATAAGAAAAAAACTATAAGATTCCATTGAGAAAATTAGGAAAAGATTTTTTTAATAGAAAGAAGTTTTAGTGGCGTCATTCAATCTGAGGTACTTTGAAGTTAGGATCTTCGACCCTATGGAAGGAAGGCCGGATGCATGTACAAGTTCCGGTAGCTTCAGCAGTCCAGGTGGATGTCCTGGCGTGATGGCTAATCATCGCGAGGTGTCGCCATTGTTTGCCTGCCCTTGCTAATTAGTCGAGGTCCGAGTAATGAGACGGTCCCTGGAATTTAATTCGGCGGCCTGGGGGGTGCACATGGGATGAAATATGTCCCCGAACAAATGTTTGCCCACCCAACTTTATGACCAAGGGAGTGACTTGGGAACAAATATGGAGAAAATCTAACCTACCGTGCAATTTTCCACTCAACTTCTTATTGGTTTTTCCATCGTTTTGATGATGGTATGTCCCATAAAGGCACCGGTTCTATACCTCCCAGTTGGAATTCCTTCCACAATAGTCATTACAGAACTCCTTCTTTTATGTATTTTTGATCAGAATACTGGTGGTGATGCTTATCTCCATGGTTAAACCAATTCCTGAAGTCCACTCCTCTCCAATTTTGCGATGGTAGCTATAGGCCTGAAAAATAGGTCCTCTATTGTCAGTTCTGAGCATGATATGTTCCGGAGAAGCTTCCGCACTATTGCATTTCAAGCAGTTATTGAAGTTTTTTGTCGATTTTGAAATTTTAGGTTTTTATATGGCCACTTCTTAGTCTTGCTAAAGCTGTCTGTTGATTTCTATTGAGTTTTTGAAGTTATTCTAATTGTTTCAATGGTTTGTACCAGATCAGAATACTTATAATGCTTATAAGAATGCTTAAAATCCACACACACAATAAGGTTGTCCCAAAAGTTGGTGGTTTTATTAAAACGTTATTTTTCTTATTACTTGACGAATAATAATATTACGGCTAATACATAATAATACATAACACAATTACTTTATACATAATACAAATACATTATATATAACGGCAAATAATATTGATATTTCAATTTTTTAAAAGTGTTTACGAACTTTTGAGACAACCTAGTACAATAATATTTTAAACGAAAATATTTTCATTAATAATGAAATTTCGACTTAATCGTTTTGGCTCTCTGATTCCACACTTTTATCTTTCGTATAACAAAATGTTTTTCACTGTGATATGAATAGAATAAAATATAAATAGAAGTTTTGAAAATAGAGAGAAATCTATAAATATATCTTTAATTAAAAAGCATATATTGGATCAAAATAGAATTTATTTACCAATATTTCAGTTGGCTGAACGCCAACCTTTTTCAAGGTATTACAACATATGTATGCCAACAACAAACTCAGCGCCACATAACGTCAATAGAATACGTTTTAAAAATATTTTTGCCTATTTTCAATGGGAAGGGAGAAAATATATATGTTATATAAAAATATTATTGACGTGACAACGTCTTAAATTAGGTTGCGGCTGGGAGTCACTTATGAAAAAGTGTAACGCCCGGTAACGTTACGATGAGTCACCGAACGAGAGTGCTGCGCGCGCAGCTGCGCGCGCAGCGCTAGAGAATTAGGCGCATTGAATCGGCGCATGCTTGTCTCTGTCTTTGTCTTTCTCGAACGTTCTTGGCGTTGGAAAAACAAGCAAGCGTCATAATACAAGTTCACACGTGTGGTGTAAATTATTAGTTTAAAATTAATTAATTAATTAATTATTATTTTACAAATTTTAAATAGTTTCAAATTTATTTAGCAAAAATTTGAACCTTCGATCTGAATAAATGTTTTGATTTTCGAATTGATTCTTTAAAATTACAAATATTAAGAAAAAGTGGCAGATATAAGAAAACTTTATTTAAACTGTGTTGAGCAAGAATTTTAACATCTAATTTAAGTAAATGTTTTAATTTTCAACTTCATCATTTACAATTACAAATTTTATTTAATTTCAAATTTATTTAGCAAAAATTTGAACCTTCGATCTGAATAAGTGTTTTGATTTTCAAATACCAACGCGACTGGTGGAGTGGCGATCTATCGTAAATTATCATCGACATCTACGGCGGAAGTGTTCCAAGTTGCGATTACAGACGTAACTCGTGTCATTAAAACCAAGGGTGACATGTGCATGACTGAAGTTACTTGCTTCGCCGCTAATACTAGCTTCAAGTTTATACTCGGTGCTGTATATATTCATCCAGGAGCTAGTATGCAGGATATTGGAATGTTACTATGGCAAGGACTCGGTCCGTACATTCACAACAGCCAGTACGTGCCACCGTTCGTGCAAGTTGATTCTAGTATACCGATTCTTCTGTGTGGTGATTTTAACAAAAACGTAAAGCCTGACAACTCGTTTCTTAATTTCATGAAAAATACGTATAATCTTGATTGCGTATCAAACGTTTCTAAGTCAACTACGTTAAAAGGAACAACTATCGACTTGACTTTCGCAAGACACATTACAGCAGAAACACTTCCTTAAACACTCAAATAGGAATTAGTTAAGTTTAAGTTTACATGTACAATGTTTTAGTAAACAAAATATATTTCTATAGTTAAAATTTGTGCAATTCTTATTTTCATTCAATTCCTTGTTCCTATTGTGCAATTTAATTATATTCATATCAATAAATATTCTACCATTGTCACGTAAAATCTTCGCCCGTAAAACCGACTTTACAGGCAACCACTGTTTTTCTTTTTTTATTTAAAATTATATTTAATAGATTCAAATATTATGTTTATATCTACCACCAGATGTCGGGATTTTCCCTATATAAAACCGATTGTTGTTGTTTCTCGATGGCCGGCTCAAACCTTTGGTACATTATGTAAATAAGTCTTTTGTTTTCCTTATTATACTCGACTTAAGTCAGGTAGTACTTTCCAAATTTATGTTTTAGGTGTTTCATAAGCTAAATTGAGGCAATAATCATCTTAACTGTTTTAATTATCTTTCCCACGACTGCAAATGATACTCATGTATTCAAAAAAATAATTAGAAAATAATATTCCAAAGTCAACAGAAAATCTTTTTATATAATATATATATACTTGTATCAATTTTTTTTCTCCCTCTCTCCATTGAATATAGGCCAAAATATTTTTAAAACATAATTCTATTAACGTTATGTGGTGCTGAGTTTGTTGTTGACATAAATTAAGATATCATATAAAAGTCCAAAACATATTCATAATGAAAAATTACTCTCTATATTATATTTACATTATTTCTCCTATAACTTTGTATATTCGAATTTCTTTCTCCCTCTTTATTCTACTCATTTGCTGTATCTCTCAGGAAAATCTGTATTCAAGACTAAATGTCTTAATAAAGGTATCGATTAATATTATGTAATATATGGATTGCTGGACATTAAATAAAATTGTTTTCGGAAGAGCATTTCTCGATACAAATATTTAAATATAATTCTACTGTCTTAAAAGCTTATGTACATAGTTTGCTTGAATGCCATTTCTAAGATTCCACCCTTCAGTGTAGCATATAAAAGCAGAATGATCCAATACAGTATTAGAGCTCTAAAGAAGCGGTCTGGTAGATTAAATTGGCGAAACCGCTTGGAAGGTTCACCACTGATGAGCCAAGCTCTCCCAATATTTTTCATCACAGTAAGGACAGTAAAAGTTTGATTTATTTGTGAAAAAAGATATTCGCGTCTTAATGTTTTCATTTGTTATACAAGGTAGGTTCAAAAAGTTCCGAACTTTTTTAAAATTAATTATTTATTCATAGTATAGTAATTTAAACATTAAATTTTCCAAAATAGGAATCTTGGTTATCTACACATTTTTTCCACCCTGAATAAAGCTGTTGAAATGCTAGTTCAAAGTCAATTTTTCAATATAGATGGAGCGTTGTTGCTTTGTATTAATTAAATAAAATATTTTATATAATGTGAAGAGTTAAGAAAATAAGTTTGGGAATAAAAAGGAAAACAATTGTAAGTTATTGCGTGCAATTTTACAAGCAGAGGACAAAGCAGTATTATAAATCACACGCATGTACGGTGAGGAGTATGAAAGAATTCTTACGGAGGGTCAGTGGTCACAAAAGGAAGGGCGGGCAGATTGTGTAACGTTGACCATTCATCCATTACATGGGTGGTTAGAATCTGGAGGACTTGTGGCCAGCTGCTGGGTCATTCACACAACTCCGGGCTGTAGTGGTCGAATACCATGTAAGATCCTTATAATGTCAAATTATTTGACAAACATAAGAAGTTTTAATCTTCTCAGTTATGCGAGAAGAATGTTGTTTGTTTGTTAAGTGAACTGATCTCCCACGTCATTGGACGAATGTGGCCATGTTTGTACATAAAAGAGGGTTGAAACGGGATGCAAGGAGTCGAGGAGTGGTGATCTTGTGGAGACGTTTAAAGCGTTCTCTGTGTGTTTGTCTGGTGATCTCGCATACCTGTGTAACCCCGGTCCGCTCCTTATCAGCGCTGCAATAAAAGCGAGGTATTGGTTTTGTTAAAACTAATCGAGTAGCTTTATTTTCGTACTTGTTGTATTTCTGAGTGTTTTCTTTGTGTTAAGTTGCTTTTAATTCAGGCCCTAGTAAATTTCACGTTGTATAGGCCTAATAATTGAATACATATATAATTAAAGACGTATTGTGACAAATGTTACTTTTACGGGTTATCACACAAAAAGCAATAAACTAGGGCCTACCGTAAGTGTAACTTAATACACAGAAAAACGTACACTCAAGAGTACAACACCAACAACAAAAAAGGAGATTAAAAAAACTCACGATTTGTTAAATAAAATAAAAACAGTACTTTTATTTTATTTGCAGCGTTGATAAGGAGCGGACCGGGGTTACACGGGTATGCGAGGAGGTCACCAAACAAGCATACAGAGAACGCTTTAAATATATCCACACGATCACCATTTCAACCCTCTTTTATGTACAAACATGGTCACATTCATCTAATGAGAAGACGTGTGAGTTCACTTTACAAATAAACAACATTCTTCCCGCATAACTGAGAAGATTAAAACTGTTATGTTTGTCAAAGAATTTGACAATTGTATTAATATATAAACATATTAGGATATAACAATTTAGGCATTTTACACCAGGCAGAGTTTCATAAATAAGGTTAGAAAAAAAGGGGCTGCACCCAAAAATCCGCCCATTAGTAATTATACCAATTTTACTTAAATGGTTCGTTGGTTTTATTATTAAAATATGACCCTATTTTTTTAAATGTTCCAAATAATCGAATCATCTTTGTGAATCAGAAATTTGACAATAAGACAATTTAAACAATTACATTGATTCTTCTAATCAATTGTTACAGAGAGAAAGATCAAATAAAGATAATAAAGGAGTAAATAAAAGGTAGATAAAATGTAGTTGTATATATATAGTTGTATATATAGATGGAAATTTTGCCGGGAGGATACTGATCTAAAGAGACAAGGGTCGCCTCTCCCGTCAAGATAGACATCTATTGACCGTCGCCGCAAACTAGCGGCCTCGGGTCGGTGACAAAGCCACAACACCAACTTTGGCAAACTGAAAAGCGTCCATCTAGAGACCATGGTTTCAGGCTAATGGCCCTCGTCAGCCTAGGGCGGACTTTATTCCATGAGATCCACACGAGATCTAATGGAATCTTGACAATCTGCCAAAGAAGTGTTTAGCTGGCAAAGTGGCTGGGCCAATTCTATGGCTAAAATGAAGATGGAAATTTTGCCTGAAGAATATTGATCTAAAGAAACAAAGGTCGCCTCTTCCGTCAAAATAGACGTCAAAAGCTAACGCCATCTATTTTCAGTTTGCCAAAGCTGTTGTTGTGGCTTTGTCACACAACCGAGGCCTCTAGTTTGCGGCGACGGTCAATATATAGCGTCAGCTTTTGACGTCTATTTTGACGGAAGAGGCGACCTTTGTCTCTATAGTTGTATATGTACAATTTATATACATATCGTTTACCAAAAGAAACATTCGTGCTTTTAAATCCTTTAATTTTATATGTATAGATGGCGCGTTATCGCTTTGTGTTATTGTTATGTTTATACAGTTTTTTAAACTCATTTAAGTAACAATTCAACCAAGGATTATCAAAGGTTACCATTATTTTGACGTAAAAAGAACGTTTAGACTTAGTTTTTCTTTCACAAATTAAGATTTCCATAAATGATACGAGAGTTCCTATAAGAGACAAATAATCAGTAATCGATATCAATTCAGAAACATCTCTAAATAGTATCAACTCAACGCGATAAACAAAATAAGATCGAAAGATAGAATACTCTCAAATATAAATTGTAACAACACACTGTCTCTGAGGATAATTTTCTTGTTTTATTTAAACGATCTCTCAAGCTTTCGGGTATTGCAAACCCTTCTACAGTAGTATACAACTGTTGTAATACCAGGAGTATGGGTTTGTGATACCTGAAAGCTTGAGAGATGGTTTAAATAAAACAAGAAACTTAATATACTACAGTTGTATACTCCTGTAGAAAGGTTTGTAATACCAGAAAGCTTGAGAGATGGTTTAAATAAAACAAGATACTTAATATACAACAGTTGTACATTCCTGTAGAAGGGTTTCTAATACCTGAAAGCTTGAGAGATAGTTTAAATAAAACAAGAAACTTAATATACAACAGTTGTATACTCCTGTAGAAGGGTTTGTAATACCTGAAAACTTGAGAGATAGTTTAAATAAAACAAGAAACTTAATATACTACAGTTTTATACTCCTGTAGAAGGGTTTGTAATACCTGAAAACTTGAGAGATGGTTTAAATAAAACAAGAAACTTAATATACTACAGTTTTATACTCCTGTAGAAGGGTTTGTAATACCTGAAAACTTGAGAGATGGTTTGAATAAAACAAGAAACTTAATATACTACAGTTGTATACTCCTGTAGAAGGGTTTGTAATACCAGAAAGCTTGAGAGATGGTTTAAATAAAACAAGACACTTAATATACAACAGTTGTACATTCCTGTAGAAGGGTTTCTAATACCTGAAAGCTTGAGAGATGGTTTAAATAAAACAAGAAACTTAATATACAACAGTTGTATACTCCTGTAGAAGGGTTTGTAATACCTGAAAACTTGAGAGATGGTTTAAATAAAACAATAACGCTTTATTGGATCTAAAAAGGAAAGTCTTTGATAATGAAAAACAGGAAATACTCAGAAATGCTAAAGACTCAAAGACCTTCTGGAAAACTATTGCGCTCTACAAAAGCACATCTATTATATATATTATATATATAGGAGAAATAGCTATATAGAACTGGCTGAACTTTTACCGCGAACTAATGACTACAGAGAAAAATTTGAGAATTTGTAATTTACATAATGTGATTTCTCAGAACGATCCTATATTGGACTCAGAGATAACCAATGCAGACATATACAAGGAGATAGCTGGTTTGAAGAGTAACAAGGCATGCGGGCCCGATGGCACACCCAATGAAGTATTAAAAATACTCCCTGATTCGTACATACTGCTGTTGAAACAACTCGACAATAGTTTTATGACGACTGGACAATACCCAGCAATTTGGACTAATTCCACTATACACCCAATCTTTAAAAATGGTTATAAGAACAGCCCCTCCAACTACCGAGGTATTTCACTGATTAGCAATGTATCAAAGCTTTTCACTTCAATCCTAAGATCAAGACTTGGAGGAATGGGTCGAGGGAAGAAGGGTTATACCGGAAAACCAAGCGGGTTTTAGAAAAGGAAGATCATGTATTGACCACATATTCACACTAACTACTTTAATCCAACTATCATTAAGAAAAAAGAGGGGAAAACTATATGTCTTTTTTGTCGATCTAAGGAAGGCATTTGATACTGTACCTCACTCAATACTTTGGAAAAACTTTACAACCTAGGCATAAGTTACCAATTCATAAGTACGATCAGAAGTTACTACGAACAAGCAACTATAGCTATCAGATGGAAGGGATCATTTACGGAAAGTATTAAGATAAACTCGGGAGTCCTCTAGGGAGAACCACTTTCCCCACTGCTCTTTATATTATTTATCACGGACTTAATCGAAATTTATAATAATTCAGACCTGAAGAGTGTAAATTTGCCAGAATTTGGAGATATCCATTTATTGCTGTACGCCGACGACATAGCAATTATAGGTGAGTCCAGGATGAACCTCCAAAAGAAGATCAAAATACTGAAAGAATATCTCGATGAGAACGTAATGACACTAAATGAGTCCAAGTCAAAGATTATGGTGTTCCGCAATGGAGGTAAACCCTCAAATAAGGATAGATGGTTCTGGAATGATAAACCCATAACAATAACTTCAAGATATACATACTTGGGATTCCCTCTGACACCAAAAATAACAACTACTCACCCGGCAAATTACTTTAAAGGAAAAGCACTTACAGTAATTAACGCCACACACCCAATATTAATAAAAATCAAAAACAAAGTCAATAAATTTATCAATCAAACTCTTTGATACAATAGTGAGAGCTGTCCTGATGTATGCCGCTCCATTGTGGGCAACAGAGCATAAAGACTTACTGGACAGTATACAAGACATATTTATCCTTAGGTTCCTGAATCTGCCCAGATACACTCCAGGCTACATAATCAGATTAGAAACCGGTCTTATCTCTTTGAGTGTAACAGCTTTAAAATTAACCCTGAAGTATTGGCTGCGGGTGTTGAATATGAGCAGTGACAGATTGCCGCGTATATGTTTTAATAGAACACGGGAACTGTCTAATGCTTCGGGCACACCCATCGGTTTCATTAAAAAGCTCACCAATCTGCTCAACAATAATGGATCCCCTGCACTTGTTTCCTGTGATGATCCTGAAACGCTGAGGAGCGCGATTACAGGGCTCTTAAAAACAGCGGCAGACCAATCTATACAAAACGACCTGATAAGAATGTATAAATCTAACCTATACTCTCACTACAAAGACATTCACATATTTTTCATGACGGAGGGATACCTTTTAGGGGATTTTCCTCTCCCGGTTGTAAGACTACTCGCACAAGTTAGAATACTTTCAAGTTTTTTTAGAGAAAACCACACCAAGATGCTCTGCGGTGAGGACCCGATTTGTACCTTCTGTAATTCAAAACTAAAAATGAAATCACTCACTATATTTTTGATTGCTTTGCTCTGAAAGAAGAACCCTTATGCTCAAAACTGGGCAACTCTGTGCTTTACTCTCATCAATAATTGACAATATGACCCAGAATAAGTATATTGCTACGGCGTTTTATGGTTTCCACAAGTCCATATCTCAGAAGAAGGCCAAGTGACACTCACTCCTCACTTTCTTACTGCTACTCTTTTTGTGTTGTTTTTCTTGCTTCCCTCTTTCTCTTTCTTGTTTTTTTTTTCTTCTCTTTATTTTTTTCTTTTTCTTCTGTCTATATCGTTGTTTCCTTTGTCTCACTGCTTTGATCTTATGCATACCTCTGGTGAATCCTGTATAGGGTCAGTGACCCTAAATAAAGGCTTTTTGTTGTGTTTTGTTGTAAATAAAACAAGAAACTTAATATACAACAGTTGTATACTCCTGCAGAAGGGTTTGTAATACCTGAAAACTTGAGAGATGGTTTAAATAAAACAATAAACTTAATATACAACAGTTGTATACTCCTGTAGAAGGGTTTGTAATACCTGAAAGCTTGAGAGAATGTTTAAATAAAACAAGAAACTTAATATACAACATTTGTATACTCCTGCAGAAGGGTTTGTAATACCTGAAAACTTGAGAGATAGTTTGAATAAAACAAGAAACTTAATATACAACAGTTTTATACTCCTGTAGAAGGGTTTGTAATACCTGAAAACTCGAGAAATAGTTTAAATAAAACAAGAAACTTAATATACAACAGTTGTATGCTCCTGTAGAAGAGTTTGTAATACCTGAAAACTCGAGAAAGAGTTTAAATAAAACAAGAAACTTAATATACAACAGTTGTATACTCCTGCAGAAGGGTTTGTAATACCCGAAAACTTGAGAGATCGTTTAAATAAAACAAGAAACTTAATATACAACAGTTATATACTCCTGGAGAAGGGTTTATAATACCCGAAAACCTGAGAGATCGTTCAAATAAAACAATAAACTTAATATACAACAGTTGTGTACTCCTGTAGAAGGGTTTGTAATACCCGAAAACCTGAGAGATCGTTCAAATAAACACGAAACTTAACCTCGATGTCAGCGTGACAAGAAATCAATAAGATTTGACCAGTGAGGAGAGAAGACATGATGACAAACATTGACCAAATTACTACTAGGACTGCTGCGGTAGATCAACCTCGGGGGGGAATCTCTGTCACAATTAGTCGTCGGAGTAAACATGACCACGTTGACAGCCAGAGGCCTGGAGACGGTGGCTGCTAGAACTATTTGATTGGGTCTATACTTAGCTCTCTCTCCCCTTATTTCTGGCTGTCTTCTTCATCTGGAGCCACTTCCTTCTCTTGCCCATACGTTGAACTTAAGAAGCTTCCCTGGAAATCATCATTTTTTTGTTTAAATAGAGATAAATAGCGTACCATCTATAAGTTGGAGGTTTTTCATAAAGATAGAGGTTGCCTGGCCGGCATAGTTAATAAAATTAAAGATACTTCAGCCAGTAAATCTTATTATTATCTCGATGTTTTGGTGAAAGTATTTTGTCCTCGTCAGGAGCAAATAAAAATTAAAACATTTGTGGTGTTGGAGATTTTTTATAAAGATAGAGGCTGCCTAGCTGGCATTCATAGTTAATATAATTAAAGATACTTCAGCCAGTAAATCTTATTATTATCTCGATGTTTTGGTAAAAGTATTTTGTCCTCGGCAGGAGCAAATAAAATTTAATGCATTTGTGGCAAGGCGTTAAAAATTATTCATTGGATGTTTTAGCTATTGTTTCAACTATATAAGAACGAACAATCAATTTAATTGATGTTTGTTGTTGTTGTGTCCATCATTGGAAAATAGGTGTCCTTGCCACGTTAGTCACCTTGGATCAAAATTTGGCCAAATACTCTAAAGGTCCGTGGGGGGACTACATGAAGGTGTGGTTGGACTTCTTCATTGATATGAATTGAAAACATAAAATAATCTTAATTGTAATTCATCATTCTATAACACAAATAAAATGTAATTTTCAACCTATTTAATATCTATATGTGTGCTTATTGTTTAGCTATAAACCTATAATCACTCTTGGGGAATAATATTGTACTAATGAATATTGACATTAAGCATTTCTTCTTCTTTCCTATCTCCACTCAATCATATTAGGGTTTCAAACTTGTAGAGCTTGAGATTTTTGATAGTGTCTGCTGGGGATGAATAGAGCTCATCAATAGATGAGTCAATACAGTTAATAATGTGTTTTACCTTAAGCACATTTCTTCTTCTTTCTTATCTTCACTCAATCCTATTAGGTAATCAAACTTGTAGAGTTTGTTGATGGTGTCTGCTGGGAATAAGTAGAGCTCATCAATGGATGAGTCAATACAGTCAATAAAGTGTTTTACTTTAAGCCTTTCTTCTTCTCTCTTATCTCCACTCAATTATATTAGGGAATCAAACTTGTAGAGCATGTTGATGGTGTCTGCTGGGGATGAGTAGAGCTCATCAATAGTCAATACAGTCAATAATGTGTTTAACATTAAGCATTTATTCTTCTTTCTTATCTCCACTCAATCATATTAGGGTATCAATCTTGTAGAGTTTGTTGATGGTGTCTGCTGGAGATGAGTAGAGCTAATTAATGGATGAGTCAATACAGTCAATGATGTATTTTACTTTAAGCATTTTAACTAAGGAAACAAAATATTTCTTATTTAGTTTCATCTAATTTCATGATTGAAGAGGTTTGGTATGGTAGTGAAGAAGTTTAAGGGATTGAAACTACCGTCCAGGATTTCTTCTGAAAAGGTCACCTGAGCGAGCACCAATATCTTTTCAATTGGTCTAACCTTTATTGTGAAAAAATAGTACAAATGTTATATTGTACTGGGATAAAGTGCATATATTAAGAAAGAAAGGGAAAAAAGACATCTACTTATCGTGCACTTGAAAGTTGCTAATGCTTTGCATCATCTATCGGAAAAAATATCAACTATTCGTTGATTTTTAATTATATTCCTAAATATCAATTCTTGATTAATCAAGAAAAGCTAACCAGGTACGCGTTTCTGGCTATTGGCCCTCGTCAGTGTGGTGTAGGCTGTACCTCAACGATCAAAAAACTGGTCATTCAGGTATCCTGAAAAATCATGTAACGGGTAGTTAAGGCCAGAATTGCGTGAGAACACGATACAATGTAAAAAATAGTACAACTAACCTTTTATAATACAATATAATGCGGCTTATGATTGTAGAACGAAGTTTGACAATTATACCGCAAATGTTTCTTTTGAACGAAAAATAGAAATTTATTTTAAGGAGAAATAACGATCATTTATTAACCTTAGGGATGAAGTATGAAAGGATGAATTGTGAAGAGTAATGATAAACGGAAAAATAAAGTGTCCAGGGATGGGAATCGAACCCACAGTGTTCCGCTTACCTGGCAGATGCCATGTCCACTAGGCTACCTTTATTGTTTCAATTTTGTTATTTTCCTTCTATATATATATAGACTTATTATAACTATTAAGCCATTAACACAAGAAAATAGTATGTATACAGATGGAGAGTGAAGTTTTGGTATAACAACATATGTTCTATATTCGATCATTACCAACACTTCGCAAGTATGTCTCTCTTTTTATGTATTTTCTTGACAATTTTTTTTCCATATCAATTATATTATCATTCTAATAAATCTGTCAGTGTTATAACAAAATAATTGGGTGGTAAGTGAAACTGCGCTAACGTTTTTTATGCCTCTTTTTTTATTACTGACATATTACAGGTAATTTAACCATTTGAAACTCTTTTATTGTCAATCTTCAATTTTATTAACTAGTATCTAATTATATATTATCATCCTTCAACTTTCTTTGTATCAATCCTCTTACATAAGAAAATATTTCATGATCACTCCAATACAACTAGTCATTTCTGTAGTATTACAGACAAATGTACATTTCGTTTACATTTATAATTACATTCATTTAGATGTTAAAATAGTATTATGTTATTTATATTATTTTAATTGTTGTGGGAGAAAAATTCGGAGGAAGAAGAAAAAAACGTACAGTTAAACCTGTCTACAGCGCCCCCTCTAGCAAGCTATAGAGAGGGGTGATATAGACAGGTCACTTTTAATGTAAATCCCATCATACTATGTATTTAAAATCGGGCATTATAAAGAGGAAGGCGCTATTTAGAGGGGACGCTATAGACAGGTTCAACTGTATTTTTTTTATATAAAAGCGAATAATTATTATTCTTTATAGGCAATTAACCTAACTAGGAAGGGTAAAAGCAGCTATACTCGTATAGGATAAATAATATTAGGTGAACACAACTCTGATTTAACAATCACCTGACCTTTCAAGTTCTAATACTCACACACAAAGTGAAAAAAATAATAATGATAAAAAAGGTCAGGTGTTTGTTATTAGAATCAAAAAAGGCATATCCTGACCACGTTCACATTAACTTTTTGATGGCAGAACGCCCTATATTACTTTTTTCCAGTGTTTTTTTTTTATTCCTTTATTTTGTATCTTTTTTTCTTATCCTCGTATTTACCCTTTCAAATATGTTTATGAGCTCAATTGTCTTAATTATAATGTATAAATTTCATTATCTTAATATTGATTGTGATTAGCCTTTGCTTTTTTATCTTTATTTGCGGTGAATCCGTGGTAAATCCAGGTACAATAAATTTATTTTCCTCCAATTTAACCAGACTAATCTATTTATGAGGTTGATTGTCTTTATATAATTTTCCTGTATATAAATATCATATCACTATTATTAAGGTATTATTACTCCTGCATGTATCCTACATTTCTGCTTGGAGAATCTGTATAAGACTAAAAGGTCTTAATAAAGCTTGTTGCTGTACATTGCTGATTACTGGTACCATTACTGTGTTTCCTGTATGTACCCTACATTTCTGCTTGGAGAATCTGTATATGACTAAAGGGTCTTAATAAAGCTTTTTGTTGTTGTTGTATATATTTAACTTTTTAGATTACTTTTTTTCTATTTAATTGAAGAATATCTGGTCGTTACCCTAGTTTTTTTTTTTTTTTTTGGTTTTTGGACAAGCTCATGACGTGTCAAAGCCGATTTAAAAGCTTGGTTCTGTTTTTAAATCTTGCTGTTAAACAATCTAAATATTTATCGATACATTCATAATATTCACCTCAAAATAATAATATAAATTTATCTTACTTATTTCTCTTTTTTCTACATTATTTTAGTTATATTTATATATAGAAAATCAGATATTCATTTTGGTACAGATGACAATTGTCAAATAAATCACTACAGATTAATACATTGTAGAGATATTAGAATTGCTACTTTAAACAATAATATATTTTATTTTATTTCTCCATTTTATACTATATTGTTGCTTTAGTATAAGCTTTCTGTACGCTCCAGAAACCTGGGTTAGCCAAATAATTAGTATAAGCACTATAATACACAAAATCTTTTTTTTTCAACGATTTTTGGACGAATTTTCGATTCAACGACCTAACATCAATGGAATGATTTGAGATGAGAAAGGCGTTGACTTAATACCAATAAAAAGCAACGCTACAGATGTTAAGTCACCTCATGTTATCATGTCTTTCTCCAGTAGCAGACAACAAGCTCCTGGATTCAACGACCTAACATCAATGGGATGCTTTAAAATGAGAAAGGCGTCAACTTAATACCAATAAAGAGCAACGCCCCAGATGTTAAGTCACCTCATGTTATCATGTCTTTCTCTTCATGCTCCTGTATTCAACGACTTAACATCAATGGGATGGTTTGAGATGAGAAAGGCATTGACTTAATACCAATAAAAATCAGCAGTCCAGATGTTAAGTCACTTCATGTTATCATGTCTTTCTCCAGTATCACACTTGCTCCTGGATTCAACGACCTAAGATCAATAGGATGATTTGAGATGAGAAAGGCATTGAACTAATACCAAAGGAAAGAAACGCCTCCCATCTGAAGCTGTCAGGTCCCCAGGAACTGCCGAATGGACTGCAGGTTGAGAGAGGGGTGAGAGACCTGCATCACCTGTTGTAACCCTTCCTTCCTCCATCCCTCCCTACAAGTGAAGGTTTTTTTTTTTTACCCAGCAGGTCGTAGCTTGACAGCTGTCACCCTGGAACATTGACCTGGAGTTTCGGTAATATTTGATTTATTTGGTTGAGGAATTAATGAAAGAGAAATGCAGCTGAAGTTCATCGGTTCTAAAATAGCTTTACTAGATGCCGCTCAAAAAGAGTAACCTAGATTATAATATTTACAACAATGATTAATATGTGAAAGTTATTCACATATTAAAATAAAGTGTTCAATGCAGGATTCGATCCAGGTTCATGGTTGTCGGGAATCGACGGTTTAGTCACTCATCCACCGACTTCTATAGCTGAAGTTCATCCCCCCCCCCCCCCCCCTTTCCGAAATATTTCTCTTTAAAAACATTTCGTAAATGGTATATCCTATGACTTTTTGAATTGTATGTCATTATAATATTCAAAGTGGGTTTTTGTTAAGTTGAGACTTTTGTGAAACATTATCAATATATTCTAATACCTTTATGATAACACTCTCTCTATATGGATATCACTCCACCAGTGAGGGTAGTTAACCGAAGAAACACTTTGTAAATCGAACTGCTTCTCCATGTGGTATACCTAAAGTAAAGCCCACTATGATTATCACACACACATACAGCTTTATTAAGACCACTGGTCTTATACAGATTCACCACAGGAAGGAAGCATAGATGAAGCTCCTATACTCCAGACAGCGCATTACCCAACAGCCTCCTGGTCCGACACATGTCCAGTGGCCAGAGAATCCACCATGCATAGGTTAGCGTATCACTGAAAAGGCGAGTGTAGAATCGGCCGCGTTTTAGTCTTCGCTTTCCTCATCCAAATGGACCACGACATTCGGCGATTCTATTATTTCCTCCGAAAGGTGACTACGGCCTTGTAGAATTTTTATAAACCAAAGAGAAGATCTTGATCAAACATCATTGCATTCATCCAGTTATATATTTGTTGACTACCGGATTGAGACAAGGATACGTCGCCCAAGAGTTATTTTCTCTGTTTCTCCAAACAAAAGCAACCAAACATTATATGCATGATTTCGTCTTGTATTCTGCTATTACATGATCACAATTTAATGGACAATCAGTCTTCCAGCGCTTTGAACGATTATCATAGTCGTATGTACTTGAGATAATACCAAGATCTAGATGTGAACGTCATATGTAAAGTCCAATAACATGCCAACGTTTTAGCACAAAAATATATTGACACGTAGAAAATTAAGAAAGACAAACTTCAGGATAATATATAAAGTGATTTATAATACAATATAATGCGGCTTATGATTGTAAAACGGCATTTGAAAATTATCCCACATGTGTTTCTTTTGAACGAAAAATCGAAATTTATTTTAAGAAGAAATAACGATTATTTTTAACCTTAGGGGTGAAGTATGAAAGGATGAATTGTGAAGAGTAATGATAAACGTAAAAATAAAGTGTCCAGGGATGGGAATCGAACCCACAGTGTTCCGCTTATGTCCACTAGGCTACCCTGGATATATTTTTCCATTCGTAAATATAACCTAGTGGACATGGCATTTGCCCGGTAAGCGGAACACTGTGGGTTCGATTCCCATCCCTGGACACTTTATTTTTACGTTTATCATTACTCTTCACAATTCATCCTTTCATACTTCACCCCTAAGGTTAGAAATAATCGTTATTTCTCCTTAAAATAAATTTCGATTTTTCGCTCAAAAGAAACACATGCGGGATAATTTTCAAATGTCGTTCTACAAACTTCAGGATATTACAGCAATTTATTTATGGCAATCACAAAAATCAAAATTTGCTAAATATCAGAGAGGCAATGAGGAAAGTTTACTGAGTAGCAAAATAGTAATATCAAACGACAAATAGTTGTTATTTGAAGTTATGTAAATATCACTTATATATTGAACAGCTAAGATTCATTCGATATTTGATATTCCTGTAGAAGGGTCGTTACACCTGAAACCTCGATGTGTTGGTAATAAAAGAAGACACTCATCCTTGAAGATTTGTTGTTGATTGTGATTGTGATCAAAAGATTCTAACCATTTAATATTGATATTTATTTGATAAAATAATAAATAGTTTGTAACATAGATCCTTCCCTATAGGAGCTGTGACTCACAGCTTGTAATCTTGTTGCTACTGTCTTGTATCCTACTTGTTTCTGTCAAGGATTCCTTAGGAGTCTTCGAAGTTTGTTCCTAGTATTTTTGCGTCCAATTTCTTGAGGTGTAAAGTACGGCTTTATCGTCATATAGTCTATAGGGACATAGTCTTCTTGGAGGAAGGTATTGGATTTGACATGGTGGTGGAATCCTGGAGTCAGTAACTGGAAAAGGTAGACTACAACACCTATGGCCTCAAGATATTCTTGGCAAGCATCAGTTTGTCTTCTCTAAACTACTCAGCATCTCCACCAAATTGCCACGTGGAAATAAAGAAAGTCAAACTTCAGGATGACACAACAATTTATTTTAAACACTCAACAATCATATCTCACAATATTTAAATTATAAAAATATGATTTTTGTGATTTGTTTCAAGATACCACAACAATAATACAATACATAATATATGGTCATTATATTCCTTAAAGTGATATGCTCAAGTTTTTTTTTTCCTAGAAATGTCAAAACGTTTTTGATTCTTTCATTTTCAAATATGTTCAGTTAATCAAACAATTAAAAAGGTTTCCGGAGATGAGTTTATATTAATTTTAAAACTGTTTCAAGCTTTTCGACTTATCTACCCTTTCACAGGAGAACATATATACGGAATAAAACCCAGCCTATAATGCCAAATACTTGCCATAGTAGATGCCATAGTTTGGTATCAGGCGGCGTTTTATCCATTATCTATGTTCTCCTGTAGAAGAGCAGAGATGCCCGAAAGCTTGAAATGGTTTAAAATAAAAGAAACTCATCTCCGGAAACACACACACACATTTTTGATTGTTTAATTAATGTCCAGGAGATTTATATCAATTAATTAGGTTTATTATTAAATACTATTATATTGTAGCATCGTTTATTTATCATTTACAAGGTTTTATATTTTAGATTGGTATTAGGCTTACCTAGTATGACTTGAATTGTGTCATTGTCATATGAATGAGTGTAGCTACGGTTTTAGAGTTAGACCGTTGTTATTGAAAATAAAGTTGGTTTGTGTTTACCTCTCCTCACGTCTATTTTTCAACGCGACAATATATTTTAGAAATACTTTCATATTCAAGAAATTAATTCAATGTGCTGTACATAGAGAGAGGTGTGGCTGTCAATCAGTCCTCGCGATTGTGACCCACTACCATCCGGACCGGAAGTTCTGTTTGCCACCACTTCCGCCCACGTCGACGCCAATTGTTTCTAAGAAAACAACTTTCACTCTTGGAAGCTTGGTTGTTTGAAGGTCGAGTCTGTGTGCCGAAAGTTGGCTTCCTGGGTTGGCCAGGAAGTTCTGAACAATACGTTATTTGGATGGTTGTTGCTGCCATCAGTTAGAAAGTTATTTCGTCAACTTCGAAGTAAAAGAGCCGACTTGTTGTTCTTGATGTTTTAGGGTCGATTGTGATGTCTTGGTAGTGGAGTAGCGACATGTTGTTCTTGATGTTTAGGGTCGATGGTGTGGTCTTGGTAGTGGAGGGACGAGATGTTAGTCTTGATGTTTAGGGTCGATGGTGATGTCTTGGTAGTGGAGGGACGACATGTTGTTCTTGATGTTTAGGGTCGATAGTGATGTTTTGGTAGTGGAGGGACGACATGTTGTTCTTGATGTTTAGGGTCGATGGTGTTGTCTTGGTAGTGGAGGGACGACATGTTAGTCTTGATGTTTAGGGTCGATGGTGTTGTCTTGGTAGTGGAGGGACAACATTTTAGTCTTGATGTTTAGGGTCGATGGTGTTGTCTTGATAGCGGAGGGACATTTTAGTCTTGATGTTTAGAGTCGATGGTTTTGTCTTGGTAGCGGAGGGACAACATTTTAGTCTTGTTTTAAGGGTCGATGGTGTTGTCTTGGTAGCGGAGGGACGACATGTTAGTCTTGATGTTTAGGGTCGAGGGTGTTGTCTTGGTAGTGGAGGGGCGACATGTTAGTCTTGATGTTTAGGGCGATGGTGTTGTCTTGGTAGTGGAGGGACGACATGTTAGTCTTGATGTTTAGGGTCGATGGTGATGTCTTGGTAGTGGAGGGACGACATGTTAGTCTTGATGTTTAGGGTCGATGGTGTGGTCTTGGTAGTGGAGGGGCGATATTTTAGTCTTGATGTTTAAGGGTCGATGGTGTTGTCTTGGTAGCGGAGCGACGACATTTTAATCTTGATGTTTAGGGTCGATGGTGTGGTCTTGGTAGTGGAGGGGCGACATGTTGCTCTTGGTGTTTAGGGTCAATGGTGATGTCTTGGTAGTGGAGGGACGACATGTTGTTCTTGATGTTTAGGGTCGATGGTGTGGTCTTGGTAGTGGAGGGACGAGATGTTAGTCTTGATGTTTAGGGTCGATGGTGTTGTCTTGGTAGTGGAGGGACGAGATGTTAGTCTTGATGTTTAGGGTCGATGGTGTTGTCTTGGTAGTGGAGGGACGACATTTTAGTCTTGGTGTTTAGGGTCCATGGTGTTGTCTTGGTAGAGGAGGGACGACATGTTAGTCTTGATGTTTAGGGTCGATGGTGTTGTCTTGGTAGTGGAGGGACGACATTTTAGTCTTGATGTTTAGGGTCGATGGTGTGGTCTTGGTAGTGGAGGGACGACATGTTAGTCTAGATGTTTAGGGTCGATGGTGTTGTCTTGGTAGTGGAGGGACGACATGTTGTTCTTGATGTTTAGGGTCGATGGTGTTGTCTTGGTAGTGGAGGGACGACATGTTGTTCTTGATGTTTAGGGTCGATGGTGTTGTCTAGGTAGTGGAGGGACGACATTTTAGTCTTGGTGTTTAGGGTCGATGGTGTTGTCTTGGTAGTGGAGGGACGACATTTTAGTCTTGTAGTTTATGGTCGATGGTGTGGTGGATAATTCAATCTGTGAGAAAAGAGATTGAGTATCTGTTAGAATGAGATCACGACCGTGCGCGCTCTCACAAAACCGGATAAAATCACTAGGATTATCCTATTACTAAATATTGCTAACGTCCTTGAAAGTTTCCGAATGTGTATGTAAATGTTACTGTTCTAGAATCTCCCAAAAGTTGGGTATTCGCAAGCCTAGCGTGTAAATGAACACAGTTAAAGTCCCAAAAGGCTATCGAATGTTAATATTGCCTTATATTGAATGGCGCCTAAACCTAGCAATCGGTGTCTATCGTGTACGTCCCGCCAAGTAACGGGTGTTTACGTCACCGTTTCCCTCCCTACGACTTCCTTCCGGGGGAGTTCAAACGGTCTATTGAGAGTAAGTGTCAGCTTCCGGTAGGATCCCCCTACCTGACGCACTTGTCCGCTTTAGCGACCGGCCTGGGAACGGAAAAAATGATTTACTCACGGTGCTCATCTTCTGTCCCCTGGGTGACATCAATATCCTGATGATCACTCCCCCGTCACTTCCCTCACACCATAGATAGATAGACAATTTGACAATTTAAACAATTTTATTGATTCTTCTAATCAATTTTTACAAAGTTGGAAAAAATATATAATAAAATAGTAAATAAAGGGTATATAAAGTGTAGGGGAATATATACGTATATAGTTATGTATCGTTTTGAAAATAGAGCAATCCATATTTAATTCATTAGATAATAAAAAGGCGTTCAGCCAGCCGAAATATTGGCAAAATAAATATTTTATTAAATCCAATATATGCCTTTTTATTATCTAATAGTTATGTATGTGTACAAATTTCTTCAGCAAGGAAGGCCTTCCCACCTTGAGAGAGTTCTCCTCCGGACCAGGTCTTGAACACTCCTCAGTTACACGCCGAGGAAGTACCTATAGATGTGTGTCTTGGCAGACGCCAGGATGGCCAGGGTGTCATCGTCTAGGCCAGGGGTGGCGAACCTTTTTATATTAGAAGGCCAATTTTCATTTCACCATTTTTTGAGAAGGCCGCATCCATATATATATATATATATATATAATTAAAAAGGCATATATTGGATCAAAAATTGAAATTTAAATACTTACATTTACTATATTATATAATATATGACATTCGTATTAGATATTTTCAATAAAATAATGAAAGTAATTGAAAACTGCGAAACAAAAATTATAATTTTGAATTTATGAAAAGGACACAACTTGGGCAAGAAAAGGCCACATGCGGCCTTAAGGCCGCAGGTTCGCCACCCCTGGTCTAGGCCATGCCCGAAGACCCAGCCCTGCAGTCATGGGGGATGATGGTAAATGCCTCCCGGATGAGAGGCCTGATGTAGCGGCAGGACCAGTATATAGAACTATTCAACATCTATAGACAATTAAAACATGTTTATTGATTTTTCTAATCAAATGTTATAGAGATGGAAAACTATATGATAAGATAGTAAATAAAGAATAGATAAAATGCATATGATATATATATAGGTGTATGAAAAATTAGTACAAATGTGATATTGTAATGGTATAAGGTGCATAAATTATGAAAAAGGCATCTCCTTATCGTGAAACTGAAAGTTCCTGATGGCTTGCGCCATCTATCAAAATAAATATTAACTATTCTCGTTGATTTTTAATTATTCCAGAATTGGCCATTCTAACTACCCGTTTCATGATTTTTCAGGATGCCTGAATGACCAGTTTTTTGGTCGTTGAGGTACAGTTTGCATCACGCTGATGAGGGCCAACAGCCCGAAACGCGTCCGTGGTTAGCTTTTTTTTGATTAATCAAGAATGGATATTTGATCAATTCTGGAATAGTTAAAAATCAACGAGAATTGTTGATATTTATTCCAATAGATGGCGCAAGCCATCTGCAACTTTCAGTTGAACGATAGGGAGATGACTTTTTCATAATATATAGTTGTATATAAAGAGACAAAGTTGCCTCTATAATCTCCATCTATATATTGGCCATAGATTTGGCCCAGCCACTTTGCCAGCTAAACACCTCTTTGGCAGATTGTCAAGATTCCATTAGATCCCGTGTGGATCTCATGAAATAAAGTCCGCCCTAGGCTGACAAGGGCCATTAGCCCGAAACCATGGTCTCTAGGTGAACGCTTGTCAGTTTGCCAAAGCTGGTATTGTGGCTTTGTCACCGACCCGAGGCCGCTAGTTTGCGGCGACGGTCAATAGATGGCGTCAGCTTTTGACGGAAGAGGCGACCCTTGTCTCTTTAGATAATTATATATATATATTTAAAATCAAAAGAGTAAAATCCTCACTACGTTCACATGAACCTTTTAGATGGCAGAGCGCCACAAATATATAATAAACTAACTATTACACGTGAAACATATACACACAAGGGGATTAGAGTTTACATAACAATGATCAAAAAGCTAAAACAAGAGTATACCTAAATACCCAAACAGAGTACAAAATACATTTGTCACAAGCAAGACAAAAAACGATACTGTATAAAAACAAAACGGCGGTTAGAATTTTAAAATAAGATTAAAATTTTGTTCAAATTAGCACCTGCGAGATTATGCCATCTGCCTTCCCTCCCTGGATAACAATACAACAATGACACAACTTTTTTTAACCAAACAAACGACCTTGAAATAATAAAAGAACAAAGATATCAACACATTTTGAAATGAGGCCTCGATGTTTTAGACAGCGCAAACTCCTGGTTGGCTGGCTAAACCTTGTGTAGAAGTGGATACTGTACACAAAGAGATGAAGTGATTCACAAGTTTTGCAAAGTATATCTCCATCATTTTATTTAATTTGGTTTATAATTCTTATAAAAAACTTTGCACTTACAAATGTGCCAGAGCCCCCGTTTGGTCACTTGCACTCGCTGATGGGATTGGAATTTTTCAATAATCGGGGGCCATTGGAGCATTTTTTTTCAATCAGAAAAAAAGTGCCCAATGCGGGAATCGCACCCGGTTCGTAGCGGTCGAAAACCAACGGTTTAGACCATCCTTCCACCGACCCCCTTAATATAAAATAATATAATAAAGGAACAAATTCGATTTAAATTTTTCAACAGACTATAAATACGTTTCTTAATATCAAAACTAGAATTAAATGGAAATTAAGATGTCAATGAGATTTACAATAAAAGAAAAACAAGAACTAGACATTGAGCTGTGTAAGCGATTTATTCAAAGGATGATGGTTTGATCATTTGAGGTCTAGACAACCACGGCCAGATTTTGAAATAAATTACTTTCATGGCCCACTGGTTCTTACATAAGTAAACCGAACAAATCAGTTTAACAAATGTAAACATTAAGAGATGCGAGTGTTTCTTTCACAAATAAACCAAACCTTACTGTCCTACCTGTCCCTTACTGCAATGTAAACATATTGGGGAGGGTTTGGCTCATCAATAGTGAACTCTTCCAGCGTTTTCGTCAATTTAATCTACCAGACCGCTTCATTAGAGCTCTATACTGTATTAGATCATTCTGCTTATATATACTGCAGTGAATGATGGAATTTCAAAGATTCAAATAGAAGTTTGATTTATTTGGGAAAGAAACACTCGCTTCTTATAATGTTTTCATTTGTTATATATAACTATAACAAGACTCACAGAACAAAGCACTATAAAGGAATGACAATACATCCAGATGGCACAAGAACTTATAGGACATGCAACAACTGTCCTGGTGTGGAAGTAACACCTACCCACATATTCTCATGCCCAGCAATGGCCGCAGCCTTGCAGAAAATTGACATGGACCCAGAGCAGCAGCTTTACATATCCAAGATAATGGACATTGCTGCTGCTGTGTTAGAGATGCATGGAGACATCTGAGGTTCTTCGTTGGACACGACAACAACATTTGTTATATATAGACAATTGACAATTAAAATAATTTTATAGATATATTGTCAATACATGCAAAGTGCACAGTATTCACTATTTTAATTCATGGTACTATGTACAATAAAAATTGGTGGAGAATCGCCAGCGGGTCTCCAGCGACACCACATATAGATGACTTGTTATTTCTTTGTATTAAATAATTTTTAAGTAATTAATCGATATTTTAGTAAGTTCAAGGTTGAACTATATCTCCATGTGTAGACATATCATGTACTACAGTACAAACTGTCTTAAATTCTACCATGCTGGCTTCTATCATGAATATGTATAGCATATAGAAAACGTTACTTCATCAAGAGACGTGAGACCTTGACATTGGCCGTTCAAACAACAAATACAATGATCCAATTATAACTTACTACTTCTCCTGGCACTCAGCCCATCATGGACTTGGGAAATCTTTTCTTCTTCATCTGAATACAATTTTTTGTAAACTTATATATCGATAAAGTACACGTGGCCTTTAAAACCAAGTTTCTAAAGGCTTTTAATTTCTTATATCGCTCTGTAAGAAAGGTATACATTTTCAGATGATTATATTATTGGCTCGCGAGCCACACGCGACTCTTTGGATGTGAAGCTACGGCTCTTTATATAGTTCCATATGCAAATACTTATTTATGCGAGTACTATTTATTGTTGGCAATAAAAACAATTTGTGGCTCTTTAAAAACTTTGAAATTTTGTAAATTGTAATGTTTGACTTTTCCGACTCAAAATTTTGCCCTTATCCTGACCTAGCCAAATGACACCCGAGCAATGTACCCTATATGTATATGAATAAAATGAAATGCTTTTTTTTCACAATTATACGTTATGACCCGGCTTCGCCAGGGGTATATCCAATGAATGCTTGTCAAACGAAGAGAATGCTTATCAAATATATATTGTATCAAAGTATTTATTATTTATTAACAGAGTATAATTTTTATTTATATATTTTGTTACTCTTTAAACTTCCTTCATTGCTTATCTTTTTTTATCATTCATAGTTTGTATTTGCCTTGAATAAATTTCTGTACCATTCGTAAGTTTGTCTTCCCTAATTTTCCACGTGGCAATATTTTTAAATGTGTGATTGAATGATGTGTGATGAAAGAATTAAACACAAAATGATTATAATAATAAAGATAGATTAATTGGATTAATTGTTTGAGTGATAATGATCTAATATGCAAAATGGTTAATTATTTACCTTTAATATTAGTCTTTGAATAGCTTTTATGTTAATCTATATATTCATATACCTATGTGCAAAATTTTACAATGGTTTATTCAGTGGTTATGGTGGAGGAAAGTAGCAAACATCACTTTATCTTGACAAGAGTAGATTCAGTAGGGAGTGAATGTTTGCCCAGAAAATATTATTTGAACAAACCTTGTACACTGCCGTGTACACTACCTATCCTGAGGACTGCTTTCTTTGTATACCACTCTCCTGTACACTGCCAATCCTGCAGACTACCCTCTCTTTAGACTGCCCATTATTTGACATGAAACTCCTTTCTTGAATCCAACGAAGGTTTTGTGTTCTCCAGATGAAATTCCTGAGAAAGTGTGGCTTCTGGTAGCTGGTAAGTTCCTTTACTCTTATTTGGATACACATGGCACATCCTGTCTCTGCGGCTTGAATATATATTTTATAGGTATTTTTATAGTTGATAGGTATTGTAGGCGTATAAGTAATAATAATAATAATAAAATTAATATATAATACTAACAGAGGTACGGTTGAGTTAGGTGTTTTAGCAAAATATGTTATACTTTCTAATTTTCTTTAAATTGTAGATAGTTTGCAAGGATTTTTATATATGCGTATCAGGTATATATATGTTAGATGTTATGTTAAAAGTTAAATGTATGAATTTGATATATAAATGTTGTAAATTTTAAAATAATTCTGATATATAAAAACGGAAGAATCCTCTGAGATTTAAATTACAATAAAACGCAGCTTCCAAGGATGTGTTTCTAATTTAATAAATAAAAAAACAAGAAACTCCTATTCGGAGGTTGCGTTTTATTGTAATTCTGATATGTGGTTTCATATAAGAGAGAAAGGATAACAAGGTGTATATATTCTTGGCAAATTTGTTAAACTGTAGAAAGTGGAAGGGAACAAAAGAAAACAAATGCTGGTAGCATTCAGATACGAAAAAAGAATTACGGCTACTTGACTCTAAGTCCCATTCCATTCGTATTCATATTCAAAAGAACATGTTTCGCGATAGATATTTTCATCAACACATTTTAAGAGCTCAGACTGATGAGGAAACGACCGTGTTCATTTCTCCTAAGCCGTGACTCACTAAAGTTGATATTTGTAGGCTTAGTTTGACAAAATTGCATGGCCTAGTATTATATAATATCAGTTGGATGTAAAATTTGCTTATAAGTTCAATAGGCAAACCTTGTTCAGGAGTCTAATAGGCAATTCAAACCATTTTAGTTGAAAAAAACTTGTTGCATTATCAACCGAGGTAATTTGTATTCAGTATAAATTAGGTTGAGGCGAACATTCACTATTCCACGTTTCTTTTATCTAATTCTGAGCCCTCATAGACAATACAGGGAAATTCGTAATCAAGAAATCTAATTTGAGAGAATCACTATTTTTAATAGGGATTTCTTCAGTTGAAAACTGATTTTTATTGTTTAAACCATCTCCATCTCCTATACCAACAAATACACAATGATATTTTTGTAATATATAATACCAAACACCTTCACAACATAATATTGACATATCTTGATATGCGAAAAATAGTACAAAATTGAATTTGCACTTGAATCAGGTGGATAAATGAAGAAAAATGGCATTTCCTGATTGTGAAACTAAAAGTTACTGATATCGCTTGCCCCATATATCGGAATAAATATAAACTAATCGTTGATTTTTAATTATTCTATTATTGGTTAAAGCGTTTCTTGATTAATAAAAAAAAAGCTAACCACATACGCGTTTCGGGCTGTGGACCCTCATCGATAAAAATCAACGATTAGTTTATATTTATTCATATAGATGACGCAAGCCATCAGCAACTTTCATTTGCACGAACAGGAGATGCGTTTTTTTTTTATTAATATTAAAATATGTTATCGTGGTATCAAAAGCTGCCGAAGGTAGCATATATTATACTTATTAGACCTCATAGAAACATTTTCTTATAAAAGGATATGAAAAATATATTTGAAATTTAGCTATATGTTTCCCTAATGTCAAGAACTACAGTAAAGACCATTAAAATTGATACATCAAAAAGGGGATAAACTACAGACGTGAAATTTGCACGATATGAAGAAGATACTGTGATATGCAAATGATTAGATTTTCAACGCATTTATGCAAAATAGGCCTTGGTAAGAACACATATAATGTGTTGAAGAGATTGCATGGCAGGTTTTCTGATATATAAATTGCATTTGAAACGTTGCTTCGTTGTGAAAATTGTCGTGGTGTCTTTCATAAGAAGAAATTCTTGCCAAAACACTTCTGAGTTTGAGAAAGATTGTATTGTAGTCTTAACCCGATGGTTGAGATTTCTTTGGTGTTTTAAAATAAGAAACAAATATTCCACATATTAAAATTATTCAAACTCTATGTATACGGTTGTGGATTAATTTGCCTCATAGAACATTTAGCCACATAAGTTGACGAGAGACAAAACTATGGTAGACAGATTAACCAAATCTAATGCTGTTGCAAACCTTCATTGATCTAAAGCGAGATTTGCTAATTTTTGTACATCCGGACGAAGAAAATTTGCATATAACGATATTTCTTAATTACGTCGTTCATTTGGTGGGATTTCAGAAGGAAGCTTATCTTCTGAGGTGATGGAATATTTACCTGAATAAGTTGACGAGAGATAAAACTATGGTAGACAGATTAGCCAAATCTATGCAAATTCATTGATCTGAAGCGAGTTTTGATCATCTGTGTGCATACGGACGAAGAACATTTTGCATACAACGATATTTCTTAATTACGTCGTTCATTTGGTGGGATTTCAGAAGGGAGCTTATCTTCTGAGGTGATTATATTAAAATAGTCGGGTTTATTTAACCTCTTTCAACGTATGGCCTTAATCTGACTTCCAACTGAGGCTCTCTCACCCTTAATTCTCCTCACTATGGGGAGTAGAAAACAATGTAAGTTGTGGAAAATAGGGAACATTTTTATATATGTCGACCTCTCGTTTTTAGAGCACATATTTCAATTGTGTTGATATTTTCTTTCTTTTCATCTAACTAAATTGCATACTAATTCTTAAAGCTTCCAGGGCTAAGTTTCTTGTTCAACTTTTTATTTTCAATATTTCGGACTTGTCAGTCCTTCAACAGGAGTATCACGTTAATAAATTGATGATATATACTTAGCCCTGTAAGCTTTATTTATTTTATAATATAAATCAGGTAAGAACGTTTAATATTAATTCTTGTACATATTTCAATTATCTTTCTTATCTTTCTATGTTTAGTTTACCTTTAAAGTACAAATGTCCCTAGTAGGACATAACGCTCCAAGTCGAAATAAAATAAAGAACACCTGTCTACAGTTGTCTCAGCTATACTATGGCCAAAGTTAAGGAAACGCACGTTGCTGGACGTAGACCTACTCTGATGTGAAAAATTAAAAGGAAGATTAAGATGCTAAATATAAATTTGTGAAATGATAAATCATCCAGGCGTTAAAACCAACATCATGTATTATATTTGCATATCCTTTATACTTCCATATATTAGTAAAGAAACACACTTGACTTAACCTCTGACCACTACCTTATATATAGTTCTGTGTGTGCATAGAGAGAGGAAATATGAGGAAGGGGTAGTCGAGTAACATTTTATTTGTTTTAATATGTAGTGAGGGCATTAATCAAAATTCGTATGTTTCTTTTTCCACGCTAAATAACAAGTATAAATTTTATAGAGAATAAAAATATCCCTTTATTAAAAAAGAGCGAGTTTATTACAGAAATACTTATATGAAAGAGGTCTATCAGAAATACCAAATTGTTCCTGCGGAGAAACTGAACAAACTGCTCTTCACCTTATCTATGACTGTCCGAACTTTACAGAAGTGAGACATCGTTTGTTCCCTGTTAACTTTCTTACATTTTCCACATTGTGTGTCTATATAAATTTTATTAACTCTATCGAATAATACATGTAAATTTGTAAATATTTGATTCTAAGTTCTAATTTGTTGTTTTGTTTGTTTCCTCTGTGTAATTGACGCAAATATTTCAATATCGCGCCTGGTTGATTAATAAATAAAATAAAAATAAATCAGACCGATATTGTAGGAAACAAAAACATTTATTTTATTATTATATATTATTATATTTCTTATTATATATTATTATATTTTTTATTATATATTATTTAATTCATATTATACTAGCGGACGCGTACCCGGCTTCGCCCGGGTTTTACCCGAGTAAAGGTTTGTCTAACGAATCTCTCGATAAAGTGAACATTTTTTCCCGGTCCCTTTAAAAATACTCGATAAGTTGAATAAAATCAATATTAATTGGTTCCCTCGGTAATTGGAAGTTAAAGGAATAGTATCTTGCCTTGGAATTGTATCATTATTCTTGTCTCAAATAAATTGCCGTGTCATCCTGAATTTTGTCTTTCCTAATTTTCTACATTACAAAATCATCGTATCATCATGATAATATTTAGGGCAGATTGTTGAATTATAACAGATAAATTCGAATATTTATCTTGATAATTTTATGCGAAAAGTTATTTCAAAAATTTTATTTGCTAGAAACCTTCCCAGTACTATACTTAATAACTTCCCAAAGTTTCACGGCGTTCCAATGAGTGGTTTGGTCAGGCATAAAGGACAGACAGACACACATACATTCATTATATATATATATATATATATATATATAGTTTATACCCTTTAATAAATAATTTTAATTAATATTTGATTCACTTAATTTTCAAAATGCCAAAATAAATCTGAACTAATGTCTTCTGTAATAGGCGCAAATATTTCAATATCGCGCCTGCCTGTGTGGTTAATTAATAAATAAATGTGTTGAAATGTCATTTCACAGCCAGCCCAACTGTAATCTACCCTGCACAAGTCGAAAAGTAAATTATAAAAAAAAAGTGTTGTTGACACGTCCAAATGTCCCAATGTCATGCCGTGACCATTCCGTCTCTCCCATCCATCATTTTGCCGCGCGCGCACAATCTCCACGCTTTAATTGCCACAGGCCACAAAGGCAGGAACGCCGGCCACATGGCGTCCAAATCAAATAAAAAAGCTCCGATATTGTTCGACCACACAGATCTAATTTACACCCAATGACGACCGGAAGTCCTGCGTGTGGGGCCACACTTTCTACAGGGGTCCTTTTCCGGCTGAGGGACAACACGTGTGTTTCTACCGGAGAGTAAATGGAACTTTTTACCGGACACGTGGAAGTCAAGATGTTATGTTGTGCGCATGTGTTCGTAGCAATACAGAATTAAGTCAGCAGTTTAACATTATACACTGGATTGAAACATCTTCAGTTAGGTTTTTTTATTTTAAATATATATATTCTGAAAATAGAGCAATCCATATTGTTATATTTGTTCATAAAGGGCACATCTTGGATTCAAAAAATAATCTTTTATTTGGTTTGGTTTATCAAGAAATTGGGTTTGCCAAATATCACGGAGCAAGCTAAATAAACGTTTAGTTTATTTTTTGCTCCACTAGATGGCGCTCTGCCATCTAAAAAGCACATGTTCTCGTGGTCAGGAGATGCCTTCTTTATTTAAATATTGAAAATAAAAGATTATTTATTGAATCCAAGATGTGCCCTTTATGAACAAATATATATATGAGTGTGTTTTTAAAATAGAGCAATCCATAAATAGATCTTCAATTAAAAAGGCATATATTGGATCAAAATATTATTTATTTACGGGGATCGGTGGAAGGATGGTCTAAACCGTTGGTTTTCGACCGCTGCGACCCGGTTTCGATTCCCGCATTGGGCACTTTTTTCTAATTTAAAAAAATGCTCCAATGGCCCCCGCTTTTTGCAAAAGTCCAACCCCACCAGTGAGTGCAAGTAACCAAACAGGGCTCTGGCATTTTTGTTAGTGCAAAGTTGAACCGGTTTTCACATGTGTATATATGTGGTGCGCTTACAGTAAAAGCATTCGCCAACTTCTAGAATAAAGAAAAAGAATAATTTATTTATCAATATTTCAAGTTGGCTGAACGCCAACCTTTTTCAAGGTATTATAACATACAACATATAATATGTTGTTGTTGTTGTTTTTTTTTTGCTTATCTCTAGTACACGTGGTACAGGCCATGATAATCATGGTGGGTAGTTAGCGACTGCTTTTTACTGTAAGCCCACCACATGTCTACACATGTGAAAAGCAGTTCGACTTTGCACTTACAAATGTGCCAGAGCCCCCGTTTGGTTACTTGCACTCGCTGGTGGGGTTGGACTTTTGCAAGAATCGGGGGCCATTGGAACATTTTTTTTTTATATACAGAAAAAAGTGTCCAATGCGGGAATCGAACCCGGGTCGTAGTGGGCGAAAACCAAACGGTTTAACCAGCCTTCCACCGACCCCCCATAATATGTTGTAATGACTTTAAAAAAAAAAAAAAAAAAAGGTTGGCGTTCAATCAACTGAAATATTTGTAAATAAATTATATTTTGATCTAATATATGCCTTTCTAATTGAATATGAGAGTGTGTGTTCTTTGAAAGTTTTTCACAAAATTTGATATATCTAGATAAAAATTTAACAGGACTTAGAATTACACATTTGGAAGAATTTACTACCGTAAGTTTCGACCCGGGATATGCAAATGAACTAACGTACTATTTGTATATTTAGTGTGTTTGGGGAGTCAGAAAATGTTGCTAATAATAAACATTTCTTTCATTATTTTATGGAAAACATTGGTAATTATGATATTTATTCTGATATTTTTTAAAAATAAAATTAATCAATAACAACAACAAAAAGCTTTATTAAGACCTTTCATTCTTATACAGATTTTCCGAGTAGAAATGTAGGATACATGCAGGGATAACAGTAATAATACCAGTAATAAGCATTGTTATTATCATAATTTTTAAAGCTGATCACATTTAATAGTAATATGTAATTTATATACAGGAAAACTTAATTAAGACAATCAAGCTAATAAATAGATTAGTCTGAGAAAATTGGAGGAAAATAAATTTCTTATACCTGGATTTACCCCAGTCTGCAAGTGAAAAAAAAAAAGTAAAAGTTAATCATATATTTAATATTAATAGTGAAATGTATATATACAAGAAAAACCTAATTAAAAACAATTGAGTTCAATTTGATCTGGGTAAATCCGAGGAAAAGAAAAAAAAAACGACACAAAATATGTTATAAATTTTAATCTTATTTCACAACAAACACAAATTGGAGTAAGATTTTGACGTTATAATATTGCTGTGAATGTTTATTTACATATTTTTCATCTATTTTGAATAGAAATTTTAATTATATATATTATATATAGAGAGAAAGATAAGATTTTATGTTGATTTTTGATCATCTTGAGGATTATACTATATTAATGCAGTCGTGGTTAAAATCTTGAAAGAATAATAATAAAAATAGTTTTGATCAGATATTGCTTTAATTGAACTTATGGAATATATAAAAACATAATTTGATAAAGTACTGCCTGGCTTAAGGCGTAAGAATTAAAAAATGAAGAACTTATTTACATATAGTACAAAAGATTTGAGCCGGCCATCGGGAAACAACAACAATGAGTTTTTATAGGGGAAGCGTGACCTCTGGCCTTCGATTAGCAGAGTATTTTAATCTATTAAATATATTTTTAAATAAAATAATATTTTAATATAACATATATATATAATTTTTCTTTGATATTTCATTTAAAAACCATGACTTTATAGGGATTTGAACTTCTTTTTCTATAGAAGTATAATTTTTTCAAACTTCAAGTTTTTATATTTATGAGGAGCTAAATTATAACAAACAAATTTATCATTTGCTTTTGAAAACTATATTAAATAATTTAATTCTCAACTTTTATATAAAAAATATGTATCAAGTATATAAATAAAATTTTAAAAATCCGTGTTTTTGTATATTTCAGCAATTTTTGGTCAATCTAGATGGAATTCTAACAGAAGATAGTCGGACGGAAGAAGTCACGGTCATAATTTCGACCTCAGATTTGAAATTCAGCCTGATGTTGGGCTATTGTGTATAATTTAGAATTAAAATGTTTATAGCAATGTTACTATCACTATAAAATAGCCCAATTACTGTTATAATAACGTTAATAGAGTAAAAATATGATAACAAAAATAAATTCTTATATCACAGCTTTTATTTGGTCCCCTTTTGTGTTAGCCATCCCATTAGGATATTGCCCAATCTCTACCGAAGTTGTACTCACACTGGGAGGTACACATAGGGATTTTATCTATCCATTTGGATTGAGACCAAATGGTATTTTTCAAAGAGCTCTCCAGTACTTTTAGAGGACCTAGGACTTTTTATTTTTTGTTGTTCATTCGGAGAGAACATGAGCGAAGTTGGGTTATTTGACTAATATTGCGTTTTAAAGGAATGATGTTTGTTTCTTACGCTCGCAGAGACGGGTTAGTAGAGACTTGCAGAGAATAATTTTAACCTACTAAAAAATATACTTCTAAATTGGGTCTTTTTATGTGTTTAGCTAGGGATTTGATGTGGATATTTATGTTTGAAAAATTACTTTCATGATATTTGTTCGTCAAGTGAATCAATTTGATTGGAAAATAAGGCTGTGTTGTTGTTAGTGTTCATCAAGTCGAGTTCGACTTTTGGTGACCATATGGACAGATATTCTCTATAATGATTCCTTCCTTCAATACCTTCTTCTACTAGCCTCTATGGTATCTCCATACTTCCTCCGCCATTCTCTCCTCGTAGGTGTGTCGTCCAGTCCATTGTTTTAGATCGTCTGTGTATCCCTGTCGTCTCCTTCCCCTCGATCTCTTCCCCCGGAGCTTTCCCTCCAACACTGTCAGCAATGTCTCTCCTGCTGATCCGCGCATCACGTGTCCAGCAAACGTCAGTATTGTCTAATTAAGATGAGATATTTGATTCATATATATAGTTTTCTAAGCAGTGCTTGGTACAGTAGTAGTTTTCCAGTGCCTTCTTCTGTATATGCCGTTGGCCAAATAAATTAGGCTCTTCTCAAGGACAAGAGAGTGTTCGTCTTCATTATAAGAAAGAAGTCAAAAGCTAATCACAGCGTTCATTTTGTGTTAGCTATCTCATTAAGATGTTGCCCGCCCTCTACCGAAGTTATACTCACACTGGGAGGTACAAATAAGGATTTTATCCATTCATTAGGATTGAGACAAAACAGCATTTTTCAAAGCCCTCCAGTACTTTTAGAGGGCTTAAGGATGTGCTTTCTATTTGTTAAAAGTTTTTACATTTCGAAAATCTGCGTTGATCCCCCGTTGGTTGGAGAGGACCCGGACCTTGGAAGTTTGTCGGTCGATGGACACGCGAGCTGTCACCGTAGATTGACCCAGTTGTCACATTCCGATAGGTCGATGGGTGTCGATGAACCCCTGGATGGGACCTGCTTAGCAATGACTAGGGATCCTTCCTTCACTTAATTTTATCCCAGGGAAATGTTGGCATTTACACACACACATATTTATTAAGACCACCAGTCGTACACAGATTCACCAAGGAAGAATAGATGGAGCTCCTGTACTCCAGGCAGCACAGAACCCAACAGCCTCCAGTTCCGACGCATGTCCAGTGGCCATAGAAAAAATGTTGGAATTTAAAAACTCAACAAAAAAACAGTATGTTACGATATAAGCACATTTAAGAATCCTTCTTAGAACCCTATTGTGGCAAAGAAGGTGATTTGAATAAAACCACAGAGAAGGACAAGTATCATACCATCACACCTACAGAAGAGCCCAAGACAAGCGATAAGAACTTGACTATAAGATTATCATCAAGGTAATGGCCTAAGAAGTTGTGTTGGATCAGTCCTCTCATAGACACCAAGAGAAAGAACTATACTGTCTACAAATTGGTACAAAACGTACTCTGAAATATCGAATAACAGTGCATAAGCTAAACCGTGCTGAATCATTTCCCACATAGATTTTATAAGATAAAAGAACATTTCATCTCTACATATTGTTGCACCAGGTTGCGGCTTGGCAGACTCTTCAACCTTGATTCTCTCCTGTGCCGGGTCTTGTATCTTACCAGAGCGTGTTTCAACCATCCTACAAATTTAAATAAGGGAATAATGAGATAACTCTACTTTAAGTAGCTTCCATAATAATTTATTTATTTTGCACATCAAATCAGTGAAGTCACACAGTGTACCAAAATACAAATGGTGATTTTTATAATACATAAATCTGTTTATAATACATATACGAGTATTCTGTTTAATAAAATATAAATAAATATAAAATATAAATTTGAATTTAAAATATATGAAAATAATGTTATAAATTAAAATAAAATAGGTGCATTAGCCGTGATGCAACAATATTAGTCCAATATGCAAACTGAGAGCTCGACTAAGGCCATTATCACAGTGTATTGGCTAAAAGAGATAATCAGAATTTTTTATTTGCACAATTAGGAGATGATTTTCTCTCAATTCATCAACCTGATCCCAGTACAATTTCACTTTTGTATTATTTATATAGTTTGGCTTTCTCACGCCCTAACGTCCTTAAATACCCATTCTTTGATTTTTCAGGAAACCTCAAAGAATAGCCTTTTTGATCGTTGATATGCAGTCTGCTCCAGGATGAGGAAAGTCAACAACCTGAAACGCATACGTGGTTAGTTTTTCTTATTTAATCAATAAAGGGTGTTTGGCCAATTCTGGAATAATTAATAATCAACGATTAGTTTATATTTATTCTGACAGATGACATAAGTTATCAGTAACTTTTAGTTGCATGATTAGAAGATGCCTTTCTCTTAAAAGATGTCGTGGGTCAGTCTCCACACAATGTTCTAAGACAAGGGTCAACAATCCTTTGAGTCGGAAGAGCCAAAAATCACAATTTACAAAATTTAATTTTTTTAAAGAGCCATAAAATGTTTTTATTACCAACAATAAATAGTATATTCTCCAATAATTAAGTATTTGTGTATGGAACTAAAGATCCGCAGCTTCACATCCAAAGAGCTGAATGTGGCTTCCGAGCCGCAGTTTGCCACTCCTGTACTAAGAGAAAAAACTGTTCTATCTATAAGCCCCGCCCAACAAGCACATTGAGAAGTAGACTAAGACTATTATCACGATGTATTGGTTAAGAGAGGTGAGTTGGACCACAGACATGAAGCAACGACGTGAGAACGTTGCTCTCTATTCCCACATCCATCCCCGTGAAGGAAGTAGGACAGACCGCGTGTGACCAAACCAAGGTACATACCATTGCTCCTCAACATTTATCTTCGCCTTTGTTTCCCTCCAATTAGGAATGCTCTAGAAATCTATGGATGCTGCTTGTTGTACCTCGGAGCACCATACCATCCTTACCATTGTAGTCCTGACTAGCTGTTTTTTTTTTTTTACCCAAATAGCGTTTTTTTACACGAAACATGCTTCTCACATTGTATGTGGTTAGGGATTAATTTTAAGACTTGGCTTACGATGTTAAAACATTCGATATTGTGTGCTTTATATTTGTTTAATTATCTCTGTAGAAGCATGTGAATTCAACGAATTAGTAAACATTTTACTTTAACCAACAGCTTTCAATATAAATTCGAATCGATAAATAATTAATCGAATAAAATCTTCTAGTTCTAGTAAATGAAATAGACTAATTTTAGGTATATTTTGACGTAAGAGGTGTCCTTTATTTTCATAGATTTTTTATCTTCCCAGCAAAATTTCCATCTATAATTCAGCCATAAATATGTCCTAGCAAATTTGCCAGCTAAACACCTCTTAGACGAATAGTGTAAATTTCATGTGATCCCTTGTGGATCTCGTGAAATAAAGCGACTCAAGAGGGCCATAGCCTGAAACTGTGGTCTCCAGGAAGGCGCTTCTCAGTTTACCAAAGCTGATGCTGTGACTTTGTCACCGACCTGAGGCCGCTAGTTTGCGACTAGTTATGACCTCTATTTTGAAGGAAGAGGTGTCCATTATTTTCATATATCATTATCCTTCAGGAATATTTTCCAAATATATATATATATATATATGAAAAAACAAAAAAAGTAGGTCAGATGTTGATATTAAAAATAAAGAGAGCATATCCTGACGACGAGCACATCTAGTGGAGCAAAAATAAACTAAACATTTATTTAACTTGCTCCGAGATGGCGCTCTGCCTTCTAAAAAGCACATGTGCTCGTGGTCAGGATATGCTCTCTTTATTTTTAATATATAGATATATATACAGTTAAACCTGTCTATAGCGCCCCCTCTTGGGACTCACCAAAATAGGGTGCTATAAACAGGTCACTTTTAATGTAAATTGCATCGTACTACGTATTTAAAATCGGGCGCTATAGAGAGAGAGGCGCTATTTAGAGGTGGCGCTATAGACAGTTTAACTGTACATATAATTTCTTCGTTAGTGTCTTTTCCACCGCTGTACAGACTTCCGCCAACGATGGACCCCCAGCGATCTTCCCCACAGAGTGAGCAGGTCAATGAAGTTATTGACATTACCCACCTCAAGAACAAGATAGTATTTGTAGATGGTAGCCTTCGCCACTTCTGTTGTCTTCATTGCCTCGATAGGGAACCCAACGCCGAAGAAGAAATACTGATCTTTTTGAAAACTTGATTACAACATTGGTGTTTTAATTCCCTAAAAAAAAAAACGGTTATAACGGAGCGGTCACGTGACTGTGTCTGTGTATTCCTGTAGTGTGTATTTACCTGATCCAGCTAGTGACGTCACTATCTCCTGGTTCGTCGACCACTCGGTATTTTGGGTGCCGACGTCACGAGGAGGCTGGGCTCTGCTAACCCTGTTACATGACGTCGGATCTCTTCGGCAAGGTCGGTCATCGGCAGTCTTAATGGACGTATGCAATGATGATTGGAGTAAACAATCTTCTTCGATGTTTGTGACGTAATAACATCATTAATCGTGAATTTTTCATTGTGTTGTATGCAATACTTTCTGTGCTTTTTCATGGTCTTTATCTGCTGAACCTCATTTGCCTATAACAGGAGTCGGCAAACTGCGGCTCGCGAGCCATATGCGGCTCTTTGGATGTGAAACTGCGACTCTCTAAATAGTTCCATACGTAAATATTATTTATGCCAGTGCTATTTATTGTTGGCAAGAAAATAAAAATTGGTGGCTCTTCAAAAACTTTGAAATTTTGTAAATTGTAATTTTTCACTCTTCCGACTCAAAGGTTTGCCGACCCCTGACCTATACTGTTTGTTCTTCAGTATACCTATAGAGTAGCAGGCAATTTGCTTATATTATTTTTTCTTCAGCATACCTATAGAGTAATTGGCAGTATGGTCATATTATTTTTGATCCAGCCGCTAGCTTGTTAAATATGGGTATCCTTAAACTTATTTCACCATTTTAGAAACATTTTACATAGTATAGCATGCAACTTGGCTTAATTTGATACTGTGCTTGCATTTCAGTATAATTTTCGATGACTTTGTTTATAATATTACACTATTTCGGTGTTAATTAGTATAGTTAATATGTAAAAAATCAGTTTGATGAAATCACAGCTTGAACTTTTACAAGACATTCGTTAGTAGCGACACATTACATAAATTCGAACATAAGTTTGTTAAATCATCACTCGTATGATTTCATAAAGGTATTTTAAAATAGTCACATGTATATGTTCCTCGCCTGTTATAAGTAACTGGATTCAACATGAGCGATATTTGAAATTTTGAAAGATTTTTTGTGCATGTATCCTTTAATAATATTGTCACGGTAGAGAAGACAAGTATTTCAAAAGCTTAATTAAAAATAATTTATTAATTAAACTTATTTATTGCAAAATGTGTCAATTGATTTTTCAAGTGGTAATTTACAAGCATGGTAAGGGGTGATGACTATACAAATATTTATTATGATAAACAACAGAGTATTCAGCAATAATTATTCTGTGACAATTCTACATACAGTTACGAGCGTCATTCCTCATCTCCTAATCAACTCTGTCACCGTTTGCTTTTTTTTGGAATGGCGCCCTCCTATTGGTTGGCTACGAACACGCCACCTTTGCCCCCCCCCCCCCCCCCCATCATGCCTCCCCCACTCGCTTTTTCGTTTTTGTAACTATTGTGTTGGAGCGGGTCGCTCCTTAAATAAATGCATATATTAGGTAATAACTAAATGGAATCCTCTCTTTCTTTTTCCCAGTATGAGACGCCTACGGAAGCCAACAGTACATAGACAGATAAAGCACATAGGCTATAGTTATTAACTAATATATGCATTTATTTAAGGCGCCAATTTATAATTGTAACAAATAGTATTTGAATTAAAACATTCAATCGGGTAAAACACGGGCGTTGCCCGGGTCATTCGGCTAGTATAATTATAAACATGATTAATATTTTATTTTCAGAATGTCCTTAACACCCCCCTCCTCGTTGAGCCAAATGGCTCTAACATGAATAATATTTGTATTTCACTCTCTATTTAAATATTTTATAAACCTTCTTCCTTTGATCAAATACAATAATAGCTTTATCGTAAAGATAGAGGTTGCCTGGCCGGCATTCATATTTCTATGAAAAATAGACACTTCGGCCAGTTCGGCTGTTTCGGCTAAATTATCATAGAAATTATATCTTTAAAACCTATCACGGCTATATACACACGCTTGATTCCGTTTCTTACATAAAAACATTCATATCATAGTATCAGAAGAGAGAGAATAGAAGAGAGATCATATATTCATTATATCATTAAGAGAATTTGCCAAACTACGAGGACCATCCAATAAATAAGTTTCCCTATTTTTTAACAAATAGACAACATTATTTACAATTATGCAGTTATTTCATTTTCATTATACAACTCATAGACTACTTCTCTACATAATCACCATTTCTGTCCAAACATTTTTGGTACCGTTGTAGCAATTTTTTTTATACCACTGTGTACCAAGCCGTGTCCTGTCTTCGTAGCCAGTGGTTCGCCTCCGCTTGCACTTCGTCATCATTCGCAAAGTGATTGCCTCCAAGGTGCAACTTGAGTGCTGGAAAAAGATGGAAGTCGCTTGGGGCAAGATCCAGAGAATAAGGTGGATGTGTGAAAATTTCCCATTTGAAGTTTTCCAGCAACGTTTGGGTCGTTCGAGCTGCGTGAGGGCGAGCATTGTCTTGGACAAGTAACACTTTCCGAGACAAAAGTTCAGGACGTTTCCGTTTTATTGCAGCTCTGAGTTAAGTGAGGGCTTCACAGTGCCTCGCAGCGTTAACCGTAGTGTTTGGGGGCAGGTAGTCAACCAATAAAACACCCTTACAGTCCCAAAAGACGATAGCCATAACTTTGCCTGCAGAGATTGTGACCTTCGCCTTTTTTGGTGCACTTTCCTCAGGCTTCTTTCACACCATGCTTTGTCGTTTTGTTTTTGGAGTTGAATGATGCACCCAGCTTTCATCTCCAGTGACAATACGGAAAAACAGTTGATCTCCATCTCTTCGATGTATTTCCAGGAAAGCTTGGGCTGCCTCCATTGGTTGTTGCATGTGATTTTCCGAGAGCAAACGCGGGACCCATCTTGCGCAGACTTTGAGAAAATTCAAAACATCTGACATGATTGTTCCATGCGAAGAGCGTCCATTTTCGATTCCAGTAGGCAGTCGAATCATTATTTCGTCAATGGTGATGCGGCGATCTGCTTCCACCACATTCCGAACAGCAGCAACTGCTGCATTGTCCGTAGCAGTAACGGGCCTGCCCCTTCGCTCGTCATCATGCACGTTTGGCCGTCCTTCCAAAAACCATGAACGCCATCGGCGAACCATTTGGATGCTCATACATCCTTCACCATACATTGACACTAAATTGCGATGAATATTGACCGCAGTTTCATTTTTCGCCGTGAAAAACGAATTACAGAACGGAGTTCGCAAGTGGACACGTTCACCAGTGATAGCACAATGGAAACTGAAGCGCTACGGACTTGCGCGTACGAGTAGCGTGATTTTGAAGGTCACGCGCTTACAACGCATCCTAGTGACCATTTCTTACACTACTAACTAATTTTTACAACGTTTCGTTCGCAGAAAAAAATAGGGAAACTTATTTATTGGATGCCCCTCGTATTTTGCAAGATAAACATATCTTTGGAAAATTCGAAAGATTCCACGAATCCTTTGGGAATCTTATGAAATCGAAGCCGACTTTGACTGACGAGGGCCATAGTTAGAAACCATGGTCCTCAGTGGAGTATTTTCCCAAAGTTAGTGTTGCTGTAACTGGTCCAAGTCTGTGAGATTATGGCACATAGTTTTAGGTGACTACTTTGACGGGAAGTATTTTAAAAATCATCTTAAATCTTTATTAAGATTTCAGCTAGTCATTCACATGTTATTCCTAATAAAATAAATTACAGAATTTTGCTCTACCTTAATTTGTGTTAAAAGTTAAGCCATTTATTAATCTTTTATAAGCGAACACATTTTCACTTGGTTTCTATAATATCTTAAATAATTATAACTAATATAAAAGATAATTACAATTATATTTTATCCAGTTAAAAAAAGGAGAAATTCTCGATCATACTTTATTTAGGATATTTTAAATGCTATTTTTGATGGCGCATAGGGATGAAGTAAAGCAACATTATACACAAGAATTAGCTAATGTAATAATTGGTCAGTATATACATATATAATAAAGATTTTTCTTTGCTTTTACACTTTGACAAAATCAATAAGCCCTAGATTCTTTATTGATTTCAAAATATACATGTATATCAGCATTTTTGTTTTAAAATTAAAATATCTACAATTTTCTAAATTAAAAAAAAAACACCTTATTAGTATCGTAAATATAGAGGCTTGCGCCTGGCCGGCATTCATAGTTCTTCTAATAAAAGACACTTTGTACAAAATTTGAAATACCGCGTGAGAACGTCCTTGCAGCCTTAGAATAATTTCTAACGCTTTGCCTAATGTTTTAATTTTTGTTCGCTCCTGACGAGGACAAAAGATTTTTGTCGAAACGTCGAGACAATAAAAAGATTTACAGGCCGAAGTGTCTTTTATTTGAAGAACTTATTAGTAGTTTAGTTCTTAAAGTATATACCATTTCGGTCTAATATTATCTTTAAAATTCTATGGAAAGAGTTTCAGACAACAAATAAGGAACAATAGGAGTATCATTGTAATTCTATAGGACAAGAAAGATCGACTAAGCTATGACTAAAAGATATATAAAACAGATCAATTTTATTACACAGTCAAACTTAGATTATTCGAAGCCCAAGGGACTAAAAAATACCGAATAATCTAAAAGTTCGATCAATTCCTTTATTAAGAATAACATTAGTTGCTGTAAATTTACATTTTTACAGTATATTTAGATTATGTACAATAAATTTATGTATACATATATCTATCTGAAAATAGAGCAATCCATACTTAAATCATTAGATAGTAAAAAGGCATATATTGGATTGAAAAAGATATTTATTTGCCAAAATTTCGGCTGGCTGAACCCCATATACAAAAAAGGAATGCCTTGATAAAGGTTGGCGTTCAGCCAACCGAAATATTGTCAAATAAATATTTTATTCAATCCAATATATGCCTTTTTACTATTTAATATATATATCTATACAATATTTTTAAAAAATTTAAGACATTATTTTTATAGGAAATTCTAGGGACCAAGATAAATATTCGAATTAAAGACATTTACGAATTAAATACGTTCGAATTTTCTAAGTTCTACTGTATTCTAAAAAAGTCTATTAGTTTTAAAAATCAAGAATAAATTACCTGATACCTGTGTCCATCCATTGCAAGTAGCAATGGCAGACTTCCAGGCTACAGGACAAAGGAGTGATGAAACCAAGACAGGTGGGTCATCGCTCCTGTGTCAAATACAGAATGAGGTTGTCATTTCTTTCTTTCTCTCACTCTCTCTCTCTGAAAGAATTTCCTTGATGAAGGGCGCAACCCCTTTTTGCATCACTTCACTTTGCCTTTACATAATGTCCTTATCATCTTAATAGAGAGAGATTTAAATTAATTAGCTCGTTCTCTCTTTCTAAGGGGCTGTTGGATGACGAAGGCTTAGGGACTTTTTTTGGGGGAGGTTTCAGTCAATCAATAAAATCTCTATTCAATAGAATGGCTTGAGATAAATTCATTAGAGTAATACAAATCTAATTACTTTAAAGTAGAAAATTTACAATCAGATAGATTGAACCAAATTTTATGGGGCCCGTAAGAAAATAACAAGTTGCTTTTATATGTAACATGGATCTGTTATTTTTCTATGCCTAAAGACTGTCCTTTATTTCTCTACAAGGAATTAATAAAAATACTAAAATTTTTAATATTATACGAAATTAAAGAAGCTAATATTTTTCGACTTTGGATGGAAATTTTTAGACGATCCAATATCCTCTCTAAGATTGTTGATTTTGTATAGAAATAATATAGGTATTAAAAATAAGAGATATTTCGGCCAGAAAAGGTTTTTAAAATGAGAAAATAAAAACTTTTCTGACCGAGGTATCTCTTATTTTAAGAACTATGAATGCCGGCCAGGCAATCTCTATTTTCAACTTCATTACTTGTTGAGTAAAAATATCGGGCCTCCAGGGTAAAGTATCTTTCAAAAATCTTTCTCCTGTAGAAGGGCGTTCGTGCCCGAAAGCTAGAGATTAAAAAGTTTTTGTAAATATACTTTTCCCTGGAGGCCTGATATATTTTACTCAATACAGTAGAACTACCTCCCTGTAAAGGACACCTAATTGCAGAACCAAAGTGTCCTTTTGGGAGAGGTGTCCTCTTACCGGAGAATTGCAAAAAAGTAAAAATGGTAATTTTGCAAATGAAAACTGTCCTTTGTGGAGAGGTGTCCTCTAGCGGGGTGTCCGATAAAGAGAGGTTCTACTGTATTGATACAGGGGATTATTTTAGTTAATTGAAGTTCATTACTTGAAACCATTGGATAGTGAGCTAACTAGACTGAAATCTGTCCGCCTGATATATCATTACTTGAAATCCTAGAAAAAAGTGGCCTTCCAGACCTTTGATACCATTGGATAGTGGGCTAACTAAACCGAAGTCTGTACGCCTGATATATCATTACTTGACATCCTAGAAACAAATGGCCTTCCAGACCTTTGATACCATTGGATAGTGGGCTAACTAGACCGAAGTCTGTACGCCTGATATATCATTACTTGACATCCTAGAAACAAATGGCCTTCCAGACCTTTGATACCATTGGATAGTGAGCTAACTAGACCGAAGTCTGTACGCCTGATATATCATTACATGACATCCTAGAAACAAATGGCCTTCCAGACTTTTGATACAATTGGCTAGTGGGCTAACTAGACCGAAGTCTGTACGCCTGATATGTCATTACTTGACATCCTAGAAACAAATGGCCTTCCAGACCTTTGATATCATTGGATAGTGGGCTAACTAGACCGAAGTCTGTACGCCTGATATATCATTACTTGACATCCTAGAAACAAATGGCCTTCCAGACCTTTGATACCATTGGGTAGTGAGCTAACTAGACCGAAGTCTGTACGCCTGATATATCATTACTTGACATCCTAGAAACAAATGGCCTTCCAGACCTTTGATACCATTGGCTAGTGGGCTAACTAGACCGAAGTCTGTACGCCTGATATATCATTACTTGACATCCTAGAAACAAATGGCCCCTCAGATCTTTCGGTCCATAAGCCGGATCATTACTTATCAAGGATAAGAAAGCCCCAAAACATGTGAGTTCTGCAGAACAACACAGAATGTTTTAACAGTTTGATGAATGGGATGTTCTGCGGAACCTGTAATTCTAATTTAATTAATCAAGGGACGAGATTATCCCTCAGTCTGGTAATTAATTAACACCTATACCACAGGATTCCATCCAGTAGATAATTGTGGGAATTACTCTTAGTTAGGATCATTATATAACATACTGACATAATTAAGAAAAACATCCCCCAATCGTATAATTGATGATTTGAGAGCTCTATCTATAAAAATAACAACAACAAAAAGCTTTATTAAGTCCTTTTAGTCTTATACAGATTATCCAAGCAGAAATGTAGGGTACATACAGGAATAACAGTAATAGTACCAGTAATCAGCAATGTACAACAACAAGCTTTATTAAGACATTTTAGTCTTATACAGATTCTCCAAGCAGAAATGTAGGGTACATACAGGAATAACAGTAATAGTACCAGTAATCAGTAATGTACAGCAACAAGCTTTATTAAGACCTTTTAGCCTTATACAAATTCTCCAAGCAGAAATGTAGGATACATACAGGAATAACAGTAATAGTACCTTAATGGTAATATGATATTTATATACAGGATAATATATATAAAGACAATCAAGATAATAAATAGATTAGTCTGGGTAAATTGGAGGAAAGGAAATTTATTATACATGGATTTACCACGGAGTCTCTGTGAATGAAGATAAAAAAGTAAAAGCTAATCACAATCAATATTGAGATAATGAAATTTATATACAAGGAAACCTAATTAAGACAATTAAGCATATAAACAGATTCGTATGGACACACATTAATATGTTTTAATACCTTGATAAAGGTTGGCGTTCAGCCAACTGAAATATTGGTAAAATAAATGATATTTTGATCCAATATATGCCTTTTTATTTAAAGATTTGTATGGGTAAATCCGAGGAAAAGAAAAAAAGATAAAAATAAATAAAAAAACACTGGAATTTACATATGATACATGCACTAAGAATTTTCGTTTTAATAAAAAAATCAATTAAAATAAATATCAACTCCCTCTAGAATATTGGCCAAACACTCTATCTCAATAAATCAAGAAAAGCCAACCACGTATGTCTTTCAGGTTGTCATTGATTTAATGGTCAATTGATATTTATGATGTGGGATTTATTCACCATTCAGTTGAATAATCAGGAGACATCTTTCTTAATTTTATCATCTTATCTCGTACATTTTCGTTTTTTGTTCTTTTTTATAGCGAAAAAAATTTAGTTTATTGTATATATATTATAAATAGAAAAAAAAATAGATTTCTGTTGATTTTTGATTATCTTGTGTATTATGCTATGGTAATGCAGTCGTGGTTAAAATCTTGAAAGTATAATTGTAAAAATTGTTTTGATCAGTAATTTAATTGAACTAAAGGAACATATAAAAAAACATAGTTTGATAAAAGTACTGCCTGGCTTAAGGCGTAAGAATTAAAAAAAATGAAAAACTTATTTACATATAGTACAAAAGATTTGACCCGACCATCGAGAAACAACAACAATGAGTTTTTATAGGGGAAGCGTGAACTCTGGCGGTCGATTTAGCAGAGTATTTGAATCTATGAAATATAATTTTGAATAAAATAATATTTTAATATAACATATATATTAATAATAAAGAAGGCATCTCCTGACCACGAGCACATGTGCTTTTTAGATGGCAGAGCGCCATCTAGTGGAGCAAAAATAAACTAAACGTTTATTTAGCTTGCTCCGTGATATTTGGCCAACCCAATTTCTTGATAAATCAAGAAAAATCATCCACGAATCCATTTATCAAGAAATTGGGTTGGCCAAATATCACGGAGCAAGCTAAATAAACGTTTAGAGAGAACATTCAAAGACAAAGAGGATAAGTTTCTTTTTAAAAAGAAACTTATCCTCTTTGTCTTTGAATGTTCTCTCTTTACCAAATTACTCCAGAGGATTTTACCTTGTTTAAATAAACGTTTAGTTTATTTTTGCTTCACTAGATGGCGCTCTGCCATCTAAAAAGCACATGTGCTCGTGGTCAGGAGATGCCTTCTTTATTTTTAATATCAACACCTGACCCACTTATCTTTTATTTTTTTCTGTTGTTTTTTTCATATATATTAATAAAAGATAAGTGGGTCAGGTGTTGATATTAAAAATAAAGAAGGCATCTGTGCATAAAAGCACATGTGCTCGTGGTCAGGAGATGCCTTCTTTATTTTTAATATACACTGGTGTCCAAAAAATAAGAAACTTAACCAATATTGAAATTTCTCAAAAGCTAATTTATTAACAAATATAAAATTTAGTATACAAATAGTTTAAACTATGGAGAATTTGACTAGCTATATGAAAATAAAAAAAATATATATATGAAATTATGAAATATGCAAATTATTACCAACATACCCAAAGCTAAGGTTCCAGATCTTAAAGAAATAAGATATCGATAGGGAGTATGATCACCTCTAACAGCTATCAAGGTCTCACAGCGAGCCCTCATACTGTTTACCAGGCTTTGGAGGAGGTCCAGGGGTAGTAAATCCCACTCCTCCAATAGAGCAGTTCTTAGCTCAACGAGGGTTCTGGGAGAGGGGTGACGAGCTCCAATACGCCTCCCTAGTGACCAATTTGATCTCTATAAGGTCTTAGATAGGGCTCAAGGATCTCGTCCCTGTACCTTTGGGCAGTTAAAGTGCCCCCAGAAAAAATGTGGAGGGGTGTGCGTCTGCTAGAACTGATGCCAGCCCAGACTAAGAGACTGCCCTCTCTAAAACTGTCTATTTCCCTTATGTTACTGGGATGATAGCGGGTTCCAGGCTCCCTCCAGATGAAAACTCGTCGAGAATCTGTGTTTAAACTAAATCTTGACTCGTCACTGAAGAGAACATTGGCCCACTGATCATGAGTCCAGGCGTGATGTTCCAAGCACCAATTCAAGCGGGCTCTCCTGTGAGCAGAGGTTAAAGGGATACAGACCATTGGTCGTCTTGCATAAAGAGCACCTTCGTGAAGCCTTCGGTAAACAGTTTGTCTTGAAATTCTCGTTCCAGTAGCACTTGAGAGTTCATTAGAGAGTTGAATAGCTGTCATCTCCCTATGGCGCTTGGCAGTTACGACCAGATAACGGTCTTCAGAGGTAGCTGTTTGTATTTTTCTACCAGAACCTTCTTTTCTTTTGATGGTTCCTGTCTCAATGAACTGTTTCCATATTTTGCTGACCACAGATTTATTCACATTTAGCCATTTTGCTACTTCAACTTGTGATTGCCCTGCCTCCATTCTTCCAACAGCTCTCCATTTTAAATCATCTGCTAAAATTGTTCGTAAACTCATAATTAACTATGGATTAGATAAAATTATAATTGTACAATTCTTAGATGGGGTAAACGACACGCCAAATAGCACACTTATAAAGACAAGCAAAAAATTGCATATTTTCAATTTTACCGAATCGAATGGTTGCGATAAATAAATTCTGCGACTTAAAATACCTAGTTAAATTACTTTTTAGCTTTTAGCGTTGTATATTTTAAAACATACCATTAAAAAACAAAAGTTTATTATTTTTTGGACACCAGTGTATATTAATATCTACAAAATAACAACAACACTTTAATAGACTATCGTAAAGATAGAGGTTGCCTGGCCGGCATTCATATTTCTTAAAATTAAAGATACTTCGGCCATTGAATCTTTTTATTTTCTCGACGTTTCGACAAAAGTATATTGTCTTCGTCAGGAACAAATAAAAATAAAGCATTTGGCAAGGCGTTAAAAATTATAAAATAAATTTTAAATTGAAAGATTAACGCCTAGCCAAATACTTTAATTTTTATTTGCTCCTGACGAGAACAAAATATTTTTGTCGAACCGTCGAGATAATAAAAAGATTTACTGGCCGAAGTATCTTTAATTTTAAAAACTAAAATAGAGTAAATGTGTGTGTCATTTCGCCAAACTTTTGCCTTTAAAATAGATATTGGTTGACCAATGGACATATCCACGTCTACTAAGCAACTAGAATTTGGCATGGTATCATTTTTATCATTTGTCCAATAGTCGACAATGGGACCTTCCAGTGAAAGAAAAGGAGTTTTGCCAATGTCTGAAGGATCAACTTTGAGAAGAATATTGCAAATGAAAACATTAAGACGCAAATGTTTATTTCACATATAAATCAAATTTCTACTGTTCTCTTACTGCAATGAAAAAATATTAGGAGGGCTTGACTCATCAGTGGTGAACCCACCCAGCAGTTTCGCTAATTTTTAATCTACTAGACCGCTTCTTTAGAGCTCTAATACTGTAACAAATAAATTTACTAGCAATGTGTTTCCTCTCAATAATATAATCAAATATTATCTCTACAGACCTTACTGCAAATGATATAAGTTATTGAATGAGTGGGCTTGGTTCATTCAATAACTTATATCATTACAGTAAGGTCTGTAGAGATAATATTTGATGATATTATTGAAAAGAAAACACATTGCCAGTAAATTTATTTGTTACACATTTTATCGATAGATTTAATTGAATTTATATACCCTAATATTTGTTTTGAAAATAGAGCAATCCATATTTAATTCATTATATAATAAAAAGACATATATTGGATTTACTAAAATATTTATTTTGTCAATATTTCGGCTGGCTGAACGCCAACCTTTATCAAGGCATTACATTTTTGTATACACAAACTCAGCGCCGCATAGTGTTATAATATCACAGTTGAAATCATTTAAAATACAAAGTATGTGGATGAAATTTGTGCATGAAAAAATTATTAAAAAAAAAAAATCATAACACTATGCGGCGCTGAGTTTGTGTATACAAAAATGCAATGCCTTGTAAAGGTTGGCGTTCAGCCAGCAAAATATTGGGAAATAAATATTTTATTAAATCCAATATATGCCTTTTTATTATCTAATACTCTAATACTATATTGGATAATTGAGATTCCACCCTTCATTGTAGTATATAAAAGCAGAATGATCCAATACAGTATTAGAGCTATAAAGAAACGGTCTGGTAGATTAAATTGGCAAAACCGCTGGAAGGGTTCACTACTGATGAGCCAAGCCTTCCCAATATTTTTTCATCGCAGTAAAAACTGGGATAGTGAGGAGACGCGTTCGATTTAATGAATCATTTCTGGAAAACTTAAAATTTGATTTGAATTAAATGCAATTTACCCAATAATGAATTATTTCTCTGAATAAACTGCATAAATCGCGTGAACGTTTTCCAAATTTTAACATATTCTTTTTAACATACTACTTATATACAAGTGAATGTGAAAAAATGATAAAATATATAAAAAAGGTCAGGTATTGATATTAAAGCCTCTATCACGATGAAGAGTGCCAACAGCCAGAAACGTGTACGTGGTTGACTTTTCTTGATTTATCAAGAAATTGGGTTGGCCAAATATCACGGAACAAGTTTAAAAAAACGTTTAGTTGATTTTTGTTCCACTAGATGGCGCTCTGATATCTAGAGATGTTCATATGAGCACGGCCAGGATATGCCTTTTTTATTTTTAATACAAGTGAATATATCTAGTACTTTTTATCAATTTAGGAATTTAAAGATAGAAGGTTTTGCATCCTGGAAGTGTGACGTATCATCATTTTCCGTTTTCTGCGGGGAAATTCCCAGTAGAATGCGTATATAAATAGGAAATTAATTAATTAATTAATTAATAGGCAGCATATAGAACGTACCATATAGGAGTTCCATCTATGCTTCTTTTCTGTGGTGAGTCTATATAAGACCGATGGTCTTAATAAAGCTGTATGTGTGTATATATAACGCGCCATTTATAAGAATTTATTATTATTATTATTATCTCCCTAATACACGTGGTACAGGCCATTATATTCATGGTGGGTAGTTATAAACTGATTTTACTGTAATTGCACTACATTTCTATATATGTAAAAAGCAGTTCGACTTTGCCCTTACAAATGTGACATAACCCCGTTTGGTTACTCGCACTCGCTTGTGGGGTTGGATTTTTATTAGATTTGGGGGTCATTTGAGCAATTTTTTTTTTTTATTAGAAAAAGTGTCCAATGCGGGATTCGATTCCGGGTCGTAGCGGTCGAAAACCAATGATTCAGACCTCTCTTCCACCAACCTCCCTTTATAAGAAATAAAATTATAAAGCCTACGAATGTCTCTTTTACACATAGAACCAACTTTCTATAAAATAAAATAATAAATACTTTGCTACAATATAAATAATTGAATCTCATAAAAACAAGTTGAGTTTGAAGGTCCTGTGACTTATATAAGAGTATCTCTATCATGTATTGTAATAGTTAGTAAGAAAGTACTGGAAACCGAAATTCCAATATTCCATCCCGAGTTCCAATCAAATTCTCCCGTCAGGAAATAGTAACCAGACGATCGAGGTCGCCAGGCGTCTGCCATTTTAGGTCGTGTTCATTCCTAAACTGTCAGAACTTTGGCACATGTCTCGCTTTTTTACCACGCTTCAAATATTTCGTTTTTTAATTAGATTTTCTAGTTTTGATCGCGTTCTTTGGCAAACTAATTCTGTTAGAAGGGAGTCCAAGTTTGTACACTGGGAGAGAGGTGCTCCATAGATTGTGATAGACGTGGTACTTGTATAGTACACATTACATTCTATAGTCATCTAGATATGAGAGTATTATTGTTTACTGATTTATAGTACACGTATACTTGGGTTCGATTCCCGCATTGGGCACTTTTTTCTGATAAAAAAAAAAAATGCTCAAATGGCCCCCGATTCTTGAAAAAGTCCAACCCCACCAGCGAGTGCAAGTAACCAAACGGGGCTATGTCACATTTGCAAGTGCAAAGTCGAACTGGATATTATTGAATCCTTATGAGGGAGTCATGAAGCAACAGCTCTATTGATGAGATTAAAGTTATCAATTCCACGTGACATTCAGAATTTGACAAAACAGTCAACCGTTTACGACCTTTTTTCACTGGCCGTGAAGGTAAAAAGATTCATTTGTGTATATCCATGTAGCGTAACTTATGCAACTCATATTCCCAATCGTATTTGCATAAATACTGAGAAAATTAATCCAACCTCTTCATTACGTATTCGATGCTTCAATAAAATTGAACAGAACAAAGTGGTGATCTAGGAATTGAAATCATCACATTAGATTTAACACCCGTATGAAAATATTGACTGCATATTGAGTACAAGCAACAAAAAGGACTGATGATTTGCATAATCAAAGCCGAATTTGCATAATCTACCTCTAATGGTGTTTAGAAATACATCCATATCGTAAATACATTCACAAACCCCCTTCTATCTAATTACCATATACTAGGAGACGCGTAAAAATATCGTAAAGATGAGGCTGCCTAGCCAGCATTCATAGTTCTTAAAATTGAAAATACTACGGCCAAAAAATCTTTTTATTATCTCGATGTTTCGACAAAAATCGTTTGTCCTTGTTAGGAGCAAATAAAAATTTAAACATTTAGCAAGACGATGAAATTTTTCTAAGGTTGCAAGGGCGTTCTCACGCGATATTTCAAATTTTGTACAGCATCTAAAGTAGTTGAGATAAGTAATGATGAAACAATACGAATTTGCCTGGTAACATCAATATTCCTCTAGAGAGTACAATGACATTACACAAGTTCCCACAACCAACTTGTATACTCTAATTTTTGTATATGTACTGGCGAACAAGCGAGTATAAACTTGTATACCCAACTCTATGACCCAATATTAATACGGTGGCAGTGTTGTCAAATAGCGTTCTCTAAACATCCGGTCGCCACCAGCTTGGCCAACTATTTGTCCATCATAACCAAGTTCCGCTGTTTACTTTATTATTTGTAATTTCTCCGCTGAATACACAGATCTGTATGTTAGCGCTGTGTTTACATAGTATTTGTAAGGTTTTGTCAACTCTCTGCACGGTGGATTCTACGTATTCATTGGCTACATGGTCAAATTCTCTCTCATTGCTTATTATTTTCTTATCCTATTACCTTCAATTCTTCCTTCCCCCCCCCCCCCCCCCCCCCCCCCCTATGTTCTGCTACTATGACGCGTAACTGCCGAAGCTATAGCGTGAACTTGTTATAACCCTATTTTTTTACATAAAATACATTTTTGATACTTTAAAAATAATATATATAGAATTTATTTTTAACTATCAATACTCCTTCTTTTATATACCAATTATCTTTCATATATTATAGATATATTATTATATATAAAATGAAGTAGGGTTATATCTAATATATGAAAGAAAATTGGTAAAATAGAAGGAGTGTTGATAGTTAAAAAGAAATTAGATAAATATTATTTTTAAGGTATCAAAAAGGTTTTGTGTTTTATGTAACAACATAGGGTTATAACAAGTTCACGTTGTAGCTTCGGCAGTTACGCGTCATAGTAGCAGAACATAGGAGGAAAAAGGAAGAATTGAGGTATGTATTTACAATGATATAAATCATTTGGAGTTAAGATTAATACTTTGTTGACAAAAAAGTCAGCACAGATGTAGCCTGTGGAGCTAAGCATTATCATGATTAAAATAACGTTTTTTTTTTGGTAGTCGTAATTTAAATTCTTTTTACGTGAAATGATTCATGTATGTCTCTCAGGATGCTTAAACAGACTTACCTATTGTTCGATTTTTTAATGGAATCGACAGTATACCATCTTATTAATGATCAAAAGTAGGAAAAAGTCTCCAACTTTCTCTCGAAGAGTTTCAATAAAGTTATTTTTGATGTCAAAGAGAGAGAGAGAATGTAACTCCAATAAGAGTCGGTGCAGCAGAATTGGATGTTCCATACTCTCTTTAAATTGTTTATGCCACTAAGTTCATACCATATTTAAATAGACTGATTCATAATCCGCATTATATTGTGTTATAAATTACTTTATATAATATTTACGAACGGAAAAATATGTCCAGGGTAGCCTAGTGGACATGGCATCTGCCCGGTAAGCGAAACACTATGGGTTCGATTCCTATCCCTGGATACTTTATTTTTCCGTTATCATTACTCTTCACAATTCATCCTATCATACTTCATCCCTAAGGTTAGAAATAATCGTTATTTCTCCTTAAAATAAATTTCGATTTTTCGTTCAAAAGAAACATTTGCGGTATAATTTTCATATGTCGTTCTACAATCATTAGCCGCATTATATTGTATTATAGATTTAAATTTTCATCGCCTAAAATTATTTACAATATGTGTATTATAATTGGCTAGAAGTAGTATTTCTAGGTGTCCGTGTTGAAGGGCATGTTACCCCGAAAGCTAGAGAAATAAAAGAATTGTAAAAAGAAACCTAGCCCTAGATACCTTATTGATTTAGTCAAAGTGTAAAAACAGGGAAGAATCTTTATAATAAAGTTTCTGACTTGCCAATTTATAACAAAATTTGATATAAATTCGCTTTTCAATTTTTAGATTCAACTTAGAAGATATTTTTATACATTATTTTTACAAACGTTTTGCAAATGTTTTACACGTGAAGACACACATTTGCTAAATTTTACTCTATAATTTTAACACTTTATTGGTATTCTAAATGTAACTACGAAGTGTCTTCGTATCATTAACTTTGGAAGATAAATTTAGGATGAGCGTACCAAAGAGATATTTTCTGTTTTCAGAAAATAATGCTGCTGCTAAAATCTAAAAATTTATTAAGATCATTTATCTATGAATCCCCTAAAATTTTTATGTGATTTTTTAAATTTTTACAAAAGTGAAGAATTCATAAAATAATCCCTTGTATCAATATTGAGTAAAAATATCAGGCCTCCAGGGAAAAGTGTCTTTTCAAAAATATTTTTAATCTCTAGCTTTCGTGCATGTACGCCCTTCTACAGGAGAAAATTATACCATGTTTTTTGTCAAGATTCCATTAGATCCCGTGTGGATCTCATGGAATAAAGTCCGCCTTAGACTGACGAGAGTCATTAGCTCGAAACCATGATCTCTATGTGGACGCTTTTCAGTTTGCCAAAGCTGGTGTTGTGGCTTTGTCACCGACCCGAGGCCGCTAGTTGCGGCGACGGTCAATAGATGGCATCTGGTTTTAGACGTCTATTTTGACGGGAGAGGCGACCCTTGTCTCTTTAGATCAATTTCCTCCCGGCAAAATTTCCATCTCTATATACTGAGATCGCTTTATTGCCTTTTGTTTAATTTGAAGCTATGTGGAGGGAGCATACTTAGTGGTATCTATCATACTAATAGAATACAGTAAGGTATCTCACTAACCATAATGATATAAGTGTACTTGGGGGATAAATATAGAAAAATAACAACAACAAAAGAAAAACATTCCCAAAATACAAGTTCAGATGCCTAAAATTAGCGTTCTAAAAAAAGTATATTGTGGTCAGGGCATTGGTCAAAAGTCAAAGATATTTAGGGTGTAATCCCAGACAAGAGGCGGGACTATAAAACAAGGAGCTCTCCCATAAAACACCACCGAGGTGTTGGGACGATCGTAAAAGTTGGATTTGGTTGATGATGGCCGCCGCCCATTATGTCGATGGACCTTTATAGAAAGTCGTGGCCAGGTACTGGGCGTTCACAGACCTTTATCGACAGAGGCCCGAGGGGAATAAGTACCGGAGCAATGAGGTGAAATAGGTGCTGGAGTTATACCACTCTCAACTTTTCAAGTGCTTCACTTGTTTAGTAAAAATATCAGGCCCCCAAGGAAAAGTATCTTTTCAAAAACCTTCTTAATCTCTATCTTGACTTTTCCGACTCAAAAGTTTGCCGACCCCTGGGGTCTAGTAGTTGAAACTGCACATGAAGAGTTCGCCGCTGATGAGTCAGACCCTTCTAATTTCGACTATCGGACTTCCTCTTCTTCTTCCTTCTTATCTCCACTCAATCATATTAAGGTATCAAGCATGTAGAGCTTGTTGATGGAGTCTGCTGGGGAAGATTAGAGCTCATCAATGAATAAGTCAATACAGTCAATAATGTTTTAGGGTTGCAAGTTGAGAATTGCACTTAGTACATAGTGGGAAAACATTGCAACCATTCTGGAAAGTCATTGTCCATAGATGACCAGATTTAAGTTTGTAAATTAAAGACTGTTGTTCTCTTGGGAGGACAGAACCGGTGCTTGTCCCTCCTGCTCTGTACCACTCATGTGCAATGCCAGTCATGATGGTTGTCGCCTTCCTAATTTTGAGCAGTTAAAGGATTCCCAGTTGTATCTATTCTAGCACTGTATAATCATTCCATCTGCCAACGTTGCCTATGTCGCTCTATATCACGTCTCGAAGCTTACCAAACTTCTATCTATACGGTCCCTCTATGCAATCTCGATGTGCAAAGTATTTTTTCACTCTCTGCGTTTATGTATGTTTTGACCCATCTATCCATATGAAATGTTAATAAAATCATGTATGCCTTCTCGTCTTTAGGTGTATATTTATAGAAACGCTTTATAGAAAATTAAGAAAAAGGCATCTCCTTATCGTGCAACTGAAAGTTGTTAATGGCTTGCGTCATCTATCGGAATAAATATCAACTATTCATCGATTTTTTATTATTCCAGAATTGGCCAAATATCCATTCTTGATTAATCAAGAAAAAGCTAACCACATACACGTTTCGGGCTGTTGGCCCTCGTCAGCGTGGTACAATCCCAGTACAATGCCATATTTGTACTATTTTTTCACTTTTTTTTTTTTTGCTTTATAGAAATTGTTTCATTCTATCTCATTTCTCTCGGCACATTATCATATTTTACCCGATAAGAAAAGTTTTTTTTTATGAATTAAGATTGGTTGCTACAAAAGTTGCCTCAGCACGAGAATGCTAAGTAATTTGGAAGGAGGGGGATTGTGTGTAATACAGTTGCTATCATCTATATTTTACCAGAGTTTTAAAAGATACTTTGTTTGAAAAATTACTTTTGCTATGTAGAATACAAACTAAGAAACTGGTATTTAAAGAACAAATCATAAAAACATTTTGGTATTTCGAACATTGGCAGGACTTACAATACGCTTCTCTTCTGCTGAGGTTGTACACATAAATCTTTGGTTGAATCCTCTTATCTACATATTCTATATAAACGTCAGTCTTTAAATTTCTTAAAGGTTTGATACTCTCTTCCTTTTTGGAATATTGTAAAACACCATTGTTAAACACTTTTGAGGAGAGAGGATTAAAATATATAATAATTAGCGTGAAAATATCAGACCTTCAGGGAAAATATCTTTTCAAAAACCTTTTTAAACTCTAGCTTTCGGGTACGAACGCCTATCTATAGAAGAAAACATGGTATCTTCTTCTTTTATTTCTTATCTCAAAAAACATGGTATAAAGATTGATAATGCAATACTATCATTATACCATGTTTTTCCTCTGTAGAAGGGCGTTCGTGCCTGAAAGCTAGACATTAAAAAGGCTTTTGAAAAGATACTTTTCCCTGGAGGTATGATATTTCTACTCAATTGTAAGTAGTTTACAATAGTTTACACATTTTAAGTGCAAAGTCGAACTGCTTTTCACATGTGTAGACATGTGGTGCACTTACAGTAAAAGCAGTCGCCTACTTCTTCCCACCATGATTATCATGGCTTGTACCACGATACTCAATATTGATATAAGGGATTATTTTATTAAATAATAATTAGCGTTGTTTTTCACAGACATTGGGATTTACGGAAACCGCCAAACACTGGGAACAACACACCTTCATGTGGGAAACAAACAAACTTCACACACTTGAGGACTGTGTGTATTATTACAGAAAATAGCCATTGCCCTTCGGAAGTCTACACAAGAACTTTTCTCCAGACCTACAAGGTTTACACTGACACTGTCCGTCAGAATCGGCTAACTCAGGGGTCGGCAAACTGCGGTTCGCGAGCCACATACGGCTCTTTGGATGTGAAGCTGTGTCTCTTTAGTTCAATACACAAATATTATTAATTTTGTAATATATATAATATGTATACAGTGGTACCTCGACATACGAGCGCCCCAACATACGAGTTTTTCGAGATACGAGCCGACGAGCAAGTGATTTTTTGCTTTTAGTTACGAGCGAAATTCGAGATACGAGTTCGGTTCGGTAGTAACACGCAGTCGCGCCATCACGATCAGTTAGCAGCGTGCTTCCGCTGTGATAAGTTGTGTTTTGTGTTCGCGTTTTGTGTTGCGTTTACATTTACAGTTTTAGTTCATTTATTTTTATAACCATGGATCGGAAGAAAGTTTGTAAAAAGTCAAGTGCTAAGAAAAAGATAATGAGTATTGAATTAAAACGTGAAATTTCTACAAGTGAGATAAAGGAGATCTTAGGAATGTGGGAGAGAGTTTCACAGTTTGTGTAAAAAAACACCCAGAAAAAGTTGCAACAGGTCGTGCATCTGACCTTTTTTAATGACACTTGCCTAACTAATTTCCGGAACATTCTGAGAGGGAGGAAGAAACAAACCTCCTTGGACATGTTTTTTTCTAAACGGCCTACAGGTGAAAGCGAGAAAAATGTAGCGAAAAAGGCAAAAACCAGTGAGGATATCTAATTTATTTCTTTACATTCTCTTTTTTTGTTTTTGTGCAATAAATATTTGATATTTATAAATGCGTTTTTTTTATTATTTAAAACCACGTAACAAAAATAACTGGGGTGACATTTTGGAGGTTGGAACGGATCAATGGTAGTTCAATTGTTTTGTTTGGGGAAATTTGCTTCGAGATACGAGTAATTCAAGATACGAGCAAGGTTGCGGAACGAATTAAACTCGTATGTCGAGGTACCACTGTATATGGTTTTGACCAAGGACTTGGTTGTTGTTGTGTGATGTGATCAATATATAGCGTGAGATATTCATGTTTTTAGTTCTTATAATAATTCTGTAATAATAAAATATTATCCAAATGTATAACTTTTCAATAGCATACAATCTCTTTTAATAGAAACTACACTACCTAAGATTACTGAAGATTAGGTAGAAGAGTACATAACTAATTTTATAGAAAAAATACATTTAAAAATCTTTCTGAATCAATTAACGAGAACTAGGCATCGATTCTATCACTCAGCCACTTGTACTCGCTTTTCACCGCAAACTTTATTTCATCAAAAACTTTATTTATGCGAGTAGTATTTATTGTTGACATGAAAACATATTGTGGCTATTTAAAAACTTTGAATTTTTGTAGATTGTAATTTTTGACTCTTCTGACTCAAAAGATTGTCGACCCCTGGTCTAACTGAACGAGATTTTCAGAGCAGTTTTTGGATTTGCAGAAAAATTCCACATTTCTTAATCAAACTGAGACTTTTATAACTGTATGTTCCTGTAAAATGACAAATGTTGGCAAGCTTTCAAAGAGTAAAAGACCTAACCAAATAGGATGTCGGCGGAAAGAGAGCTCTTACCCAAAATGGAAGAAGAAGAAAAGTTCCGGAAGCGTGGAAAGATGAGCTTTTGACAAAAGAACAATTGAATTGCAGCGATGGACCTGTAAGATAGGTGCTGCGGCAAGATGTGCCGTCGATAGCAACGGGAGTCTTTTGTTTACCTAAACCTCCAGGAAAGCCGAACACGGAAGACATTGCTCGTCAATTGGATTGGAAACCGCCGCTACATACAGAAATGGTCAGATGGAATAGATGTCGACAAATTAAACAATTTTATTGATTCTTCTAATCAATTTTTACAAAGGTGGAAAAAATATATAATAAAATAGTAAATAAAGGGTATATAAAATGTAGGGAAATATATATATAGTTGTGTACAAATTTCTTCAGCAAGGAATGCTTCTCCAACTTGAGAGAGTCCTCCTCCAGACAAGATCTTCTTCAACACTCCTCAGTTCCACACTGAGGAAGTACCTATAGATGTGTGTCTAGACAGACGCCAGGATGGCCAGGGCGTCATCGTCTAGGCCATGCCCGAAGACCCAGCCCTGCAGGTCAGGGGAATAGATGTCGAACTTATTTCTGAAACTATTCGAAAAACACAGGATTCAATTAAGATTTCAGCTGCTTTTATTAAACTTTGATTATATTTTATCTATTATTATTATTTTTTATTTATTTTTTATTTTTTGTAATTAGATGAAAATGTCATTTCTCGCAGCTTTTATCCCTTTAGATAGAATTTTTAAGAATGTTTATTGGACCAAACTCTAATGAGAATTCTATAATTCTAATCGTATATATTATCTAAAATTATTATCGTATATAAATACTTATATATATATGTCATAATATATGCTCTTCCAGGAATAATAAAGTAAACCTACAGTCAACGAGAGAGAGACGTCGATAGAAGGCAACTAAGTTACGGCCATTTTGAACCACTGGCCACATTCCGGAGGGGGCTTTTCTTGGAACCCTCAGGACTATAATTGGACAGTTGGGGGGTGGTGTGCGACACGAACGGTGGTTCAGCGGTGGCAGCCCCTCGCGCTACCTCTCTCTCTCGCTGGTTGCCTGGAATTCCTTCCCCAAACTTGTAGTTTCCTTATTTCTCTCTCCCCACATTATTATCACTATATTGCCACAATGAAAGTCGACAGGATCATATCACAGAAAGAGTCGACAGGATAAGACCTGGCCGGGAAGCAAATCCCTCATATACCGGAGTATGAAGAAACAAGAAGCCAAGCCACGATGATCGGACAAACCCAACTCAACTGTAACCACTCCTCTTCGAGCCCCCAACCCCTTCTTCGCCAACCTTTGAACCGTGATCCCGAAGAAGTATTCACCTACGACGGAGATGGAGCTACCACGCACTTCTTCCAGCACTAGATCTGCCCAAGAACGATCGCCGTGCCAGAGCAGGACACCTCCCACCATCATGGACAAGACTCCGCCATATCCCTGCCGCTACTGTTATGTACAACACTGGTACGCACAGTGTCACAGACAGAACTCTCCGAAGCTCAATGAACTTACCTGCTCTCTAAACCAGCATAACCTGTAAGTGGAATTGTTTTAACCCCTACCATTCATTCTTTAAATAAGTGATTCCTTGTAAATTGTTCCAATATTTACATAATTAGCTCCATTTATTCTCTCCTCGCCTATTAACAATGATTTTATTCTCCATACTATTTATCTAGATATTTGTAACTCATTTAATTAGTTACCTTACCATTAGAATTTAACAATCGTCATTTTAATTAAATAATTTCCATTTTAACGTAACTCTTTAAAAAAAAATGGAATTCTACCTATTAATGCTTTACGATTTTTACTATTAACAATAGATTTTTCATAATCAATTTATCTATAAAAATATGCCTCCAGCACCTAAACTTTTGTATACCTATTTGTATATGACCTCTCCTACTTGTAAGCACGGCTCACGAAAAATAATTTCTTTCCCTAAACGACTCAAATTTCACCCTGTAATTAAGGCGTCGAAGAATTCCAACCACCACGTGAGCCTTGCTTACAACCAACCCTTGGTGACTCTTATCTATCTTCCCCTGAATGCCCCTCTCATTCTTACAACTTTGTTGACCTTATACCAGCTCAGGACCTTTTATAGAATTATTGATTAATCAATTATCGAACTTCTATATTGTCGTTTCAAAATCCTAACCTTCGCCCTTCATTTATGATAATATATTTCGTAGTTCAGCTCTAACATATCCACCGACCCACACCATCTAGCCAATGGTGTGTTCGTCACAGGGTGCAGATTGACTAACTGCTAGATATTTATCAACCCCTTTTTGTTCGCACTTGAACAATCTGCATCGAGCGACACAGTTCGCCCCTTCTTCTCGCGCCACACGTTCGCCACACGGACCCTGTCTTCAAATCTATGTTTGTCCCTTGTCCAAACCAGCACGATATAGCCTACCTCCGATATTTCCCACGGAGGTACGTTAAACATCGTCGCTGATTCTGTCCGGTCCGTCATCATTTCGCGCAGACATGGGTCTTACGTTCAACCCACCGCGAAATCATCGCCTTGCACAAGCTCCCACGACGGTTCAAACACCTCGTGTCCGAGCAGCTTGTCACTTGTAACGGACAACGCAGTCCTCGTCCCAATTTTTGGCACTGTGCGCGCATAATTTCCGCAAATTAAATATAAGTCCATTCGACTTCCTCACCTACACACGGGACTTTTCCCCTCGGACTCGCTACACAAGTAACTACATAGATAAGGTAGAATGGCCCAGGGCAAGTTTCCCCTCGCTCTGTTCGCCAAGGTTCTAACATTGTATGTAGTTCTATATTTACCTCAGTCCTGAGCTCACACAATTTCCAACCTCAACCTCATTTCTCGTACTCTACACCTATAGCATAGAAAGCCCATGCCAAGTTTCCCCTTGCCATGTCCGCCTGAAAAATAGCTTAAAGTGTAGAGTTTCCCAGCCTTAATGATCTCCAGAATTTCATCATGTGTTTGTGACTCCCCTTCTCCTTGTTCACACTCCTCCATATCATTTCCCTTATAATACATTAGATTTTGTTGTATATAGCCTTTTATAACCTTGATATTTTCAAGAATTTCCTTAAATATCAAACTCTCCGGTGTTGTAAAACTGCTTGTAAATAATATTTACTTGTGTACTATACAATATTTTATTTACATAAAACTATGTCACCATAACCTTAATTAATTTCAACTGTAAAATTATTTTCTCTATCCCTGGCTTCACCAGCTTTAAGTATACTCAAACCATGTTCAGCCTTCTTCAACGGGGGCCATATGTCATAATATATGCTCTTCCAGGAATAATAAAGTAAACCTACAGTCAACGAGAGAGAGACGTCGATAGAAGGCAACTAAGTTACGGCCATTTTGAACCACTGGCCACATTCCGGAGGGGGCTTTTCTTGGAACCCTCAGGACTATTTTTGGACAGTTGGGGGGTGGTGTGCGACACAAACGGTCGTTCAGCGGTGATATAACCTCTCGCGCTACCTCTCTCTCGCTGGTTGCCTGGAATTCCTTTTCCAAACTTGTGGTTTCCTTATTTCTCTCTCCCCACATTATTATCATATTGCCACATTGAAAGTCGACAGGATCATATCATATATATATGGAAGCAATGGTCGCCTCTCCCGTCAAAATAAACGTCAGAATCTGACGCCATCTATTGACCGTCGCCGCAACTAGCAGCATCTATGTTTTCCATCTATGTTTTGCCAATAGATTTGGCCCAGCCACATTGCCAACAAAACACCTCTTTGGTAGATTGTGAGGATTCCATTAGATCTCGTGTGGATCTCATGGAATAAAGTCCGCCCTAGACTGACGAGGGCCATTAGCCCGAAACCATGGTCTCTAGGTGGACGCTAATCAGTTTGCCAAAGTTGGTGTTGTGGCTTTGTCACCGACCCGATGCCGCTAGTTGCGGCGACGGTCAAAAGATGGCGTCAGATTCTGACGTTTATTTTGACGGGAGAGGCGACCATTGCTTCCATGGATTAATTTCCTCCCGGCAAATTTTCCATCTATATATATATATATATTAATAGTAGTTTTTTTTATATTTGGAAGATAGAGGAAAAGTAAACTATTAAGAACTACAGATTTTGAATTAATTTGAGTCAGAACAGCAAGCTAATTCTGTATCAAATAGTATAGTTATGAAAAAATTTTAAGATTAATAATAATTTTTTTCATTTAATTTAAATGTGTGAGGTTTTTTTTTTGTAATAAATAATTAGTTAGATTATATTTAAGAAAAAAAAGTAAAAAAAACCCAGCCTATGACGCGTAACTGCCGATGCTTTGCTGGTGTTACTTTTTTTTTTTCTTAAATATAATCTAACTAATTATTTATTACAAAAAAAAAATAATAAAAACAAACCTCACACATTTAAATTAAATTAAAAAAATTATTATTAATCTTAAATTTTTTCATAACTATACTATATATATATGTTATATTGAAATATTATTTTATTTGATATTATATTTCATAGATTCAAATACTCTGTTAAATCGACCGCCAGAAGTCACGATTACTCTATAAAAGCTCTTTGTTGTTGTTTCCCGATGGCCGGCTCAAAACTTTTGTAAATAAGTTTTCCATTTTTTTATTCTTATGCCTTAAGCCACGAAGTACTTCATTCAAATTATGTTTTTATATATTCCTTAGTTCGATTAAAGCAATTACTGATCAAGACTATTTTTAGTATTATACTTTCAAGATTTTAACCACGACTGCATTGACATAGCATAATCCTCAAGATAATCAAAAATCTGTAGAAACTCTCTTTTTTATATATAACACTAGCCGAATGACCCGGGCAACGCCCGGGTTTTACCCTATTAAATATACCCTATTCAAATACTATTCGTTACAATTATAAATTGGCGCCGTGGATGTCACTTTTGTGAAACGTCCCGCTCCAAACTTTGTGTCTGAGAAGCGATATTTTTATAGAAAGATGATCTGGCTTTTGTTTTCTGCTCGAATGAATGTTTTTTTTGTTAGAATTTTGTTCCTGTATACAAAATAATGAACTGGTTTCACCCGTGGTCTCTGCTTTTTGGAATTTTTCCCGATATAATTTTGTGTCTGATAATCAAACCTGATACAGCAATATCGTCATCATCATTTTCTGACTAAAAATATATAGTTTTAATAATTTATTTATATATTTTTTTAAATAGCCTATCGTCTTCCCCGTATTCTTTTACCTATGTATGGAAATTTTGGTTTGAATTAGTGAACTATTGCGAATTTGTATACCGGACATACAGACAGACAAACAGACAAACATACAAACATTCATTTTTATATATATAGAGATATATATATATATAGGGGTCAACAGTTACTATGATTAGGAAAGATTGGATTTAGGGGGTACAACTATGTAAAAGTCAAGATAAGAAACTGGGATTTAATTAGGAAAGTTTGAATTTAGGGAGTACAAGTTGTCTTGACAAAACATATTGTAATTTTTAGAAAAATAAGCTACAGCCGACTAAATTTGGAACTGCATAGGAAAAAAGGAAGGGAGTTAGGATCATAGATTAACTTCTAAAGCAATTTTTGAAAAAACTTCCACCAAGTATGTTAAGTTGCTCTAATCAAGAAAAAAAACATTCATAGTGAATACTTAGAAGCGTTTTAGTCAAGACAAACCTTTCAAGATATAAAATGGCGGATAGGACCAGTAATATCATAGGAAAACTGGACTTTGTTAGCGTTGGCTTTCTGCGGTATACCCGGTTGCGACAACCTGGTTTGCACCACTCGCTTCGGTCTAAAAATACCGTGAGCCATCAAGAAAACAGATGCATAGTGAATACCTAGAAACATTTTAGTGAAGACAAACTTTTCAATATACAAAATGGCTGATTAGTGATTTCATAGTAAGACTGGCCTTTGTTAGCGTTGGCTTTCTGCGGTATATCCGGGTTGGGACAACCTGGTTTGCACCACTCGCTTCGGTCTAAAAATACTGTGAGCCATCTGCTTGAGTCGAGTGTTTAGTAGACAACAAGGCGCCAGATGAGGTCGCCCAAGACAGCAGCTGGGAGCAAGCACTACAGGTGGCTCCATCTCCAGACTCTCTCTCCAATTAATTGGCAGACAGACACCGCCGCAGATGGCTCGCCTTCTTCTAATTTTATCTCCGGGTCTTCTTCTTGTAACGACCCCAATTACCTCTTGTTCTCTCCCCGCCAACGTGTGCTGCGTACACTACCTACTTAGAAGATATCAGAAACCCTTCCCCTCAAGACTTGTCAGATCGGTGACGGCATCAGTGAAGTTTGGAGATGGGAGATGACTTGAAAGGTTACAGAAATTTGAATTGTTCAAGTCTATAGCTATGAGGTTAAAAAAAAAAACAGTCTCATAATACATTTTCCTTTTAAATTCTTCATAAAACTTTGCGATCCTTAGCAACTATCTGTTTTGACATAACTTCTGTAAACTGTCCCAAATTTGACCCTCGATATCGGTAACAGCGACAGTTAAGTTTACAGTTGGAGATGTCTTGAAAAGTTACAGAAATTTGAATTGATCTCGATAAATGGTTCAAGTCTATAGCTATGACATTAAAACCAATTTCATAATACCTTTTCCTTTTAAAATTACAAAATATATTTCTCACAATGAGTTTCTTTTTATTTCAAAACGCTAGCTTTCAAGCGATAATCGCTCTTAAACGGGCTTAATAAAACAATATCGACTATATCTTACAAGAAATATTTACAAAAACATACGCGCGCAGCGTGGATATTTACAACTGAAATTTTAAAATTGGCATGTAATTTAACAATTTTATGGAATATTTTGTAATTTTAAAACGTTTTTAACAATTTTATCATGAATAGACATTTTATTTTTTAAATTTCTTCATAAAACTTTGCGATCCATAGCAACTACCTGTTTTGACGTAATTTCTGTGACTGTCCCAAACTTCCAAAGCGGACCCTCGATATATTGTCCCGTTTGTAATCTTTTTTCCTCAATATATTATGGCTGGGTTTGTGTTCAGTAGGTGATTTCTTTATATGCGTATTGTATCTTTTATAATTTTTAAAATTGATAACCTATGAACAAAAATGTATAGTAATAATATTAACATATCAGAGTATTTAAGATATTAATATAATACAAATATACAAATACAATATATATTCTGATAATATAATACAATCATTAAATTTGTATACTAATATAGTAAAGATAAAGGTCCCGTCAAAATAGACGTCAAAACTAGACGCCATCTATTAACCGTCGCCGCAAAGTAGCGGACTCAGGTCGGTGACAAAGCCACAACACCAGCTTTGGAAAACTGAGAAGTGTCCACCTAGAAACCATGGTTTCGGGCTAATGGCCTTCGTCAGCCTAGGGCGGACTTTATTCCATGAGATCCACAAGGGATCTAATGGAATCTTCATAATCTGCCAAAGAGGTGTTTAGCTAGCAAGGTGTCTAGGCTAAATCTATGGCTAAAATATAGATGGAAATTTTGCCGAGCGGATATTGATCTAAAGAGACAAAGGTCGCCTCTCCCGTCAAAATAGACGTCAAAACTAGACACCTTCTATGGTGATTTTGTGACTTTGTCACCGATCCGAGGCCGCTAGTTTGCGGTGACGGTCAATAGATGGCGTCTAGTTTTAACGTCTATTTTGACGGGAGAGGTGACCTTTATATTTATAGTTGAATATCCTCCCGGCAAAATTTCCAACTACTAATATAGTACATTTATAAATAAATTAATTATTTACATAGTATCCATTGAAGTAAAAAAAAAATAACAAATAAATATTTTAAACATCTTAGCGCCCTCTATCGCCAAGAATAGAATTTTAACGCTACTCTTATTTCTTTATATAAATATATGTTATATAAAATTGTTATTTTATTCTGAATTATATATTTCTAGAACACAAAATCTCTGTAAAGTTGACTGTCAGAAAGTGCGGAACCACACTGTATAAATCCATTGTCGTTGTTTTGCTTTTTTTTTTTCCATTTTTTTACATAAAACTTCTTTTTATTTTTACAAAAAGAAAATCTTTTTCCAGCACTTGTTAAATCATTCCCGCTTTATATTCTTATCTACTCAACACCTGTCTTTCTTTTATCTTTCCTGGTCTGGGGAATCTAACCTTTTTGAACAACCTTGGTTACGTGCAGCACCTTGATACTTTGATATAGTATATTGCGGTTTGTTTACTTGCTACATCCATTTTTGGGCTTAAAAACCATACACTTTGGTTAGTAGCCCGTAAAACCATATTCTCTCTCTTTTGATTTTCAGCTGGCACAAAATTTGTATAGATATATAAATACTTATATTTTATTTTCTTTATTCACGCCTTATATAAGTTAGGTATTATTTTTCTTAAATTATGTCTTCTTTTAATCATAACAAAGCGAATTGTGAATAAAACTTTTATTATATTTTCTAAGATATCACGTCTGCAAACCATTGGCTAAATGCTTATGAACTTTAAACAAGAAAATAATAATTCTTCTATATATATATCTCTCATGAATATTATTATAAAAAGTATCATACAATATTTATATACTCAAAACAAATAACACTCAAATCTCAAATTTTATATTATAACATTGGGATATAGAAATTTGCTTCTACATGTTAGCATGTACTGAAAGGGAGTCGATGGAAGGATAGTATAAACCGTTGGTTTTCGACCGCTACGACCCGGGTTCGATTCCCCGCATTGGGCACTTTTTTCTGTTAAAAAAATGCTCCAATTGCCCCCGATTCTTGCAAAAGTCCAACCCCACCAGCGAGTGCAAGTAACCAAACAGGGCTCTGGCACATTTGTAAGTGCAAAGTCGAACTGCTTTTCACATGTGTAGACATGTGATGCACTTACAGTAAAAGCAGTCGCTTACTTCTACCCACCATGCTTATCATGGCCTGTACCCACGTGTACTAGGGATAGCCAAAAAAAAAAAAGCATGTACTGAGATAAAGTGAATAAATTAAGAAAAAGGAATCCCCTTATCGTGCAACTGAAAGTTGCTGATAGCTTACGCCATCTATCGGAATAAATATCAACTATTCGTTGATTTTTAATTATTCCAGAATTGGCCAAATACCCATTCTTTTCGGGATACCTGAATGACCAGTTTTTTTGGTCGTTGAGGTGAGCTTACACACGCTGACGAGGCCCAACAGCCCGAACGCGTACGTGGTTATAGCTTTGCTTTATTAATCAAGAATGGGTATTTGGCCAATTCTGAAATTATTTTTCAAAAATCAACGAATAGTTGATATTTATTCCGATAGATGGCGCAAGCTATCAGCTACTTTCATACCTGAAAGCTTGAGAGATCTAACGATCTATAAAATAAGAAACTTAATATACAACATTGTTCCTAGTACTCCTGTAGAAGGGTTTGTAATACCTGAAAACTTGAGAGATAGTTTAAATAAAACAAGAAACTTGATATACAACAGTTGTATACTCCTGTATGAAGGGTTACAATACCTGAAAACTTGAGAAATCGTTTAAATAAAACAAGAAACTTATCCTCAGTGGCAATTATTCGGTAATTTATATTTCAGAGAATTCTATTTTTCGATTTTACATAATATCTGAAACTCCAAATCTTCCATATTGACAAGCGTGATATTAAGCAAGGTATCTTGAGATAATTACAACGTGCTAACATTTCGGATAGATTTGCCCCTGGACTTGGAAGTGAAATGATTATCACGAATCGACTGGGTTGTTTGTAGATTGGCCCAGTACTTATAGCTTCCCCAGTTTGAGATGGTGTTCATTGAGATTGATTCCATCTCGAAGATATCTTGACAAAGGTTGGATGGTTATTGAACTTTCAAGATCCTAGGACAGGTCTCCAGAATAGACATCGTGATAAAAGAGTATTCAGATATTCCGAGACTTTTGTTCCATTTTTGAATTTATCACCACAATAGAAATGCCAAGAAAGAGGCCGTATTTTGCTCCATTCTCTGTGAATTTGTCAAAATAGTATACATTACAGAGTCAATATTCAGTAAATATTTGGTTCATCCGCGGTGAAGTTGTCAACCATAACAAAAATATTTATTAAGACCTTTTAGTCTTATACAGATTCCCCAAGCAGAAATGTAGGGTACATGCAGGAAAACAGTAATAGTACCTTAATGATAATATGATATTTATATACAGAAAAAATTAATTAAGACAATCAAGCTAATAAATAGATTAGTCTGGGTAAATTGAAGGAAAATAAATTTATTATACAGTTAAACCTGTCTATAGCGCCCCCTCTTGGGACTCGTCAAAATAGGGTGCTATAGACAGGTCACTTTTGATGTAAATAGCATCGTACTAGGTATTTAAAATCGGGCGCTATAGAGAGGAAGGTGCTATTTAGAGGGGGACGCTATAGACAGGTTTAACTGTATTTAGATTTACCACGGATTCTCTTCAAATGAAGATTTAAAAAAAAAGTAAAAGGTAATCACAATCATTATTGATAATGAAATTTATACACAATAAAACCTAATTAAGTGAAGTTGTCAATTAAGTGATACTGCCAAGAGGCCAGTAAAGTTGTCGCCGGAAAGAAAACTGTGTTCAGAGACTTCTGGTCCATTCTACGTGTCACCAGGATAGATCCATGAAACCTTCATTCCTTTCTCTATGAAGTTGTCACCAGGGAAGAGGCCACTTCCCAACAATGGCACTTGGGCGCATCCTATCACCCGAGCTTATCTCAAAGACAGGGTCCAGATGGCTTGCTCTCACAACACTAACTCACTCTGGAGAACACTATGGTTATTTTTCCGACAGATGGCGCAAGCCATCAGCAACTCTCAATTGCACCATCAGGAGTGTATATTTTCTTAATAGAATAAACCACCTGACAATTGAAAGCCTTTCCACTAAAGATTTTTTTACCACCACAATTATACTAATACAAAGGAATTAGTGATGCCTAAGGAACCTCTCCCTATAAATGTGCATCCGAACGATGGCACTATTTCATCACCCTAGTACAAAACTTAGGATGATAATGAAAGAACTACAACACCTGTTTTAGCCAATACTTGACATTTGAAACACTTTTATATTGTGTGACATCTAATCAAAATTACATTTTGAAGAGAATATTTACAATGATTTGTGAATGAGGAAAATTCCGCCACCTTGATAGGGTCCTCCTCCAGACCTGGAGATTTGATCCTTCGAATCTCCAGGGTCAAGAAATTCTTGATAGATGGGACATCTTGTAAACGTTTAAAATGGTTGTCCAAAAAGTTCATAAACACTTTCAAAAATTGAAATACCAATATTATTCGCCTGGTCGGCATTCATATTTCTTGAAAATATACTTCGGCCAGTAAATCTTTTTATTACCTCGACGTTTAGACAAAATTCTTTTGTCCTCGTCAGGAGCAAACAAAAATTAAAACATATGCAATATTATTCGCTATAATATTATTCGCCGTTAGGTATAATGTCTTTGTATTATGTATAAAGTAATTGTATTATTATGTATTCGCCGTAATAATATTATACACCAATAAGAAAAACACGAACTTTTGGAACAAACATATATAGTTGTGTACAAATTTCTTCAGCAAGGAAGGCTTCCCCACCTTGAGAGAGTTCTCCTCCAGACAAGTTCTTCACTCCTCAGTCCCACGCCGAGGAAGTACCTATAGATGTGCGTCTTGGCAGACGCCAGGATGGCCAGGGCGTGATAAAATTGCTTGATAGATAGGACATCTTAAAACATTCAAAATGTTTATTTTCTTATTTTCACTACAAATCTTACCCATAATCATTATGTAAATAGAGAATAACTTTTCCAATCACATAGAGTTGGGTGTGAGATTGCAACTGTTGTTGATCAATCAAAGCACGCAATAGTACAATCCTTTGTTTAAACTATAATTTGAGGCCACACAATGACATAGAAATTTTAACACGCGCACAGTTGCAACTATTTATCCTTGGAGAAGGATAATTACTATCATTGCAATCTACCAAGATCAGGCCATTTGAACTTAAGATTTTTAAAAGGTTCTCACCGCTTTTCATTTCTTAGTCGAGCTAACTTGTGACCATGTTAGAATTATGATTAATTGGGTGAGATCATCCATCTGGTGATGATAAGTTTACGAAAATTCTGCAAGTTCTCTTTGAAACTTTTAAAGAACAACTATATCTCCAAGGTAAAATGCGAAATATTTCATTGTTGTTCGCCGCCTATTATGTAAATTTTGTTATTTTAGTTAGATATGCAAATTTTAATTGTATAAAAACAGCTAGTTGGACAAATAAGCCAGTTTTGTAGTCAGTCATAGAATCACGCTAGTTCTTTGAGTCTGTGCTCTAATCAATTAACGTTTGGAGATTCACCTAGTCGAAGAGGTTTGATGTTGGTCATGTAGTCAACAGGTTTTATAAAGTATCGAACAGCTCTAATTTGAGGGTAATATTCAGCTGAAAAGGTCTGGCTTATCTAGAGTTCACGCTCTGCCAAACCAAAACATAAAGTACTAACCAGGCTTGTAGACAAAGGAAGTGGCAAGGATTCCTAGCTATCGCTAACTGAGTTGCCTACTGAAGCAAGAAGATTAACTTTCTTTCAGTATCGGTATTGTGTTTCCCTCTCAACCTTACTTGGGCTCAAAATTAATGCACTTTGGTTAGTAGCCCGTAAAACCATATTTCTCTCTCTCGACCTTACCGAATACGAGACGTATTACATGGTAAAGGTCTTATACGTAAAACGGAGCTACCTACTGAAGCAGGAAGATTCATTTTCTTTCAATATCGGTATTTTGTTTCCTCTCGACCTTACCGAATATGAGACCTATTACAATCACGTGGTATAGGTCTTGTACGTAAAACGGAGTTGCCTACTGAAGCAGGCAGATTCACCTTTCCTCTCGACCTTACCGAATACGAGACGCATTACATGGTATAGGTCTTATACGTAAAACGGAGTTGCCTACTGAAACAAGAAGTTTCATTTTCTTTCAGACAATTTTGACAATTTAAACAAATTTTATTGACTTCTTGTCAATAATTTACATTAAAAATGGAAATAAAATGCGGGGGATGTGCCCCGGCGAGTGAGCCTTCTTTCCCAGGCGATGAGCGGGTCTTCTGCTTCTCCGGTCAACCCAACCTGTTCATTTTCTTTCAGTATAGGTATTATTTCCCTATCGACCTTACCGAATACGTGACGTATTACATAGAATAGGTCTTATACGTAAAACGGATTTGCCTACTGAAGCGGGAAGATTCACCTTTCAGTATCGGTATTGTGTTCCCTCTCGACCTTACCGAATACGGTACGTATTACGAGGTATAGGTCTTATACGTAAAACGGAGGGTGTTCACTGCGGGAGGAAACAGTCAATAAAGTTACGCACGCGCCAGCTCCGGTGGCAGCTGTTCTGCCAATTTATTAGATGTTTTTTTGCCCCGCTTCCAGGTCTCCTTAACGTCTAGTGAACGATGAATTAAGTGCTGTTCCCCCTCACTCACTTCCTCCCCCCTCCTTCCTCATGAATATGCATCTTCTGATATTCTTCGGAGCGCTTCCGCCGCTGCCGCGTAGATCTTTTCCTGCCCAGCTGGGCTTCCCCTCGCTGCTAATGCATCCCGGACATGGATCAACTTTAGCATCCTGCCAATAAATTATACATACATATCGATAGAGAAAGAAATAGATCACTTTCACTCGATCCCGTAATACAGCGATCATATAGTCTCTATTCTGAAATATATTGCGGTTATCATCTCATCGTAAAAACTTCGGGTCAGAATTCAAAGACCTTGAAATGCAGGGTTGATCACAGATCAGAGCTAGTAATGAAGTTTCAAGGGCACAAAGATAGCATCAAATTGAACTGGTAAATTGAAGTCAGGTAAGTTGGCCAAGGATCGACAGCGATATTTCTCACTCAAAAGAATTTTAAGCATCATTTTGTTTAGTTCTAAACGGTGGTCGGTCATCGCAATATTACAATGGATTATTTTATTGAATTTTCAACTCTCTATTGTATTTTCTCAAACTATGTAATTTTATCTGTTCATTTGATCTTTAGCATTTTTCTAGCACACCAGATATCAAGAGAGTTCCTTTTCAGCTCTAATTCAATTTCCTCTTGGCCCTATGATACAAAAGCAATTTCTTGTATAGAAATGTGGAGAGGGTAGGATATTTCGCCATCATATATAGAGTCATATCTGATACGGTGGTCGGTCATCGCAATATCACCTTGTCCTACTCAAATCTCTCACCTCTTCGTATTCCAGACCATTCTTTGAGATAATCGAACTAAAATTTCTCTATCTGTCTACCTTCATTATTCAGCATGTGTACCTCCAGTCAAGATATGTTCTCTTGATGATCCCCCCTCGGAGTAGATGTCCTTTAAACTTCCACTTAATTACTCCGTTTAGAAGTCTACACTATCTATTGTTGAGTAAAATTAATCAGGCCTCTAGGGAATAGTGTCTTTTCATTGTATTTTTACTTTTCCCTGGAGGCCTGATTAATTTTACTCCATATTGATACAAGGGATTATTTTATTGAATTGTCAACTCTCTATTGTATCTTCTCAAACTGTGTAATCCTATCTGTTCATTTGATCTTTAGCATTTTTCTAGCACACCAGATATCAAGAGAGTTCATTTTCCGCTCTAATTTTTAGCCAAACTTAGCCTCTCTCTCTCTCTTCATACAAGAAATTTATCCAAACAAAACATTTAAGCATCATTTTGTTTAGTTCTATGTTCGAAAATTCCTTGTTTATAGCTGCCTATTTCTTCAAGCATATTTTGCTTTTATACTTCTGACTTCGACTTTTTTTGCATATCTCAATCTCTATTTATAATGCTCTCTAAAGATAAATAAATGAACGAATTTTCTTAATTTCCTGAATATTTATCTAAGTTGATATGGCCGGGGGAATGTATATACTATTTTACTATATGCAAACTTATTTAAGAATGAATATTAAGGAAAAAAAAAGAGGACATCTTCTTATCGTGCAACTGAAAGTTTCTGATGGCTTGCGTTTTCAGTTTCACGATAACGAAATGTCCTTTTTTTCTTAATGTATGCACCTTATCCCAGTACAATATCACATTTATACTATTTTTTCGACATTATTTAAGTATATTTTATGTTTTATTGTTAGTACAAGAAATGTGTGATATTTTAAATATAAAGAGACAAAGGTCACCTCTCCCGTCAAAATAGACGTCAAAACCAGACGCCATCTATTGACCGTCGCCGCAAACTAGAGGCCTCGGGTCGGTGACAAAGCCAAAACACCAGCTTTGGCAAACTGAGTTAGCCAACTTCTAGTTTGCGGCGACAGTCAATAAATGGCGTTGGTTTTGACGTCTTTTTTGACGGGAGAGGCGACCTTTGTCTCTTTAGATCAATACCCTCCCGGCAAAATTTCCCTCTATATTTTAAATATAATTTAACAAACATTAAAACTTGGGATAAAACGATTGACAATAGTAATCTTGTGATGATAAATAAAAATGATAATGAATTACTAACTTTTAAAATCTTTCTAATATATCCTATTTTCATTTTCAATCAAATACATATATTTTAAAAGTATATTCGATAATATTATAGATAGTATTTTTTGGAAAAGAGAAACGAATTGAAATTTGAAATTTCCCGGCACGGCACACATGAATGCCTTTTTATCTGGTTCTCTGAAACCAAAAGCTATAGGGTCTGTATCGATTCTCGGTACGTGATATCTTTTAAAATGGTTTGTAATGAATAGAATTTATCTCTTTTCAGTTTTAATTTTGTTTTTAGTCTTGTTTATTGAATTATTGATAAAATGTATTTAGGCGCAAGAATCTCAAGCTAGGATATCGCGTCCGATATGTCAAAAAATAAATAAAAAATAGATTGACTCCGGATTGTTTAGATTTGAATGGCCTTGTGTTGGGAGATCAAATTGTAATTCCCTTTAAAAAATAGTCAAAATTTTAAAACTCTTATTCTCTCTACGACACTCATTCAGTCGGCGAATTATGCATTCCATTTCTTTTTCGTCAACCAAGAAATGTGGTGTCCCTTGTTCATCACCATCATAGAACTTATCATCGATTAAGGACTTGCCTTTTACACATATATTTCATGTTCATATCACTTTTAAATATATTTCTACACTATACATATACTTTCTCTTTTCAGAGAAAATATTTTTGAATAAAACAATCATTAAGGGAAAAAAAAGGTATCTCCTTATCGTGCAGCTGAAAGTTACTGATGGTTTGCACCATCTATTTTAATTATTCCAGAATTGGCCAAATACTCATTCTTGATTGATCAAGAAAAGCTAACGAATCAACGAATAGTTAATATTTATTCCCGATAGATGGCGCAAGCAACTTTAAGTTGAACGATAAGGGGATGCCTTTTTTTCTTCTTCTTCTTCTTAATTTATGCACCTTATCCCAGTATAATCTTATATATGCGCTATTTTTCTACAAAACATGGTTTAAGTTTTTTTTTTTTCAGAAAGCTCTTAAAATTTACAGGAAAATTAGAGGAATGAATTGCGATAAATTAATTTTCATTATTTGAGCTAGAAAAAAATCCGCGGATATCTCAATTCAAAGAGTTTCAGAAAGAGATGATACGCAGCTAGTTGCCGGATATGGCAGGCCGACCGCGTCAGAAAGCTCAACCCACCCACAGATGCTCTAAAAGGCTTCATTTATCAACTCTAAATTAAAACAAAGTTAAGATACACAAAAATTCTGGAATTTGTTCAATATATTCATTAAAACATACAAATCTCTTTTGGAACGATACAAGTACTATATTGGTCTTGAATTTGACAACGCCAACCATCTCCTCGACCTGCCCACTCTCTGGAACTCTCGCAGTCCATCGGTGGCGGAGTCTTTCCCGCTGTGGGCGCCACCAATAAGACTTTGTATATATTTATCAATTTTATATTTATTTATCTATATACGTGAATTGTTGCACCGTCCTGGAGGGTTGGCTTCATGTCAATGTTAGATTGGTCCATATCAATATTATAAGTCAGACCAGAACATAGAGTAATCATAAAACAAAAAAAAAGTTATTTTAACAAAGAAAGTATTTACAATTATTTTCTATCTTAAACTGAGAGATATCTAAACAAAATATTTACAAATAAAATGCTGACGTCACGTTACTCATGATGATAAACTCAGTAGGCCATCACAGATTATTATATGACAATATATTCCTTATTTTATCTTATTTATTCAATTTTGTATATAACCTCAGATAACCTTATATGTACATTGTAATAAAGTAGTTTCATAATTTCAATCTCTCTCTCTCACTTCTCAGAAAATATTAATTGGTGAATTTTACCAAACGGAGCTATGGTGCTTTGTGTGTATAAGTTAACGTATTTTTATGTGTAGACATGTAGTGCACTTACAGCAATAGCAGTCACAAACCGAAAAAATCACGTATCTTTCTTGTATTCTGTTTACTGAGATGGGAACAATAAGTATATATATAATACAATATAATGCGGCTTATGATTGTACAACGACGTTTGACAATTTTACCGCAAATGTTTCTTTTGAACGAAAAATCGTAACTTATGTCCAGGGTAGCCTATTGGGCATGGCATCTGCCCGGTAAGCGGAACACTGTGGGTTCGATTCCTATCCCTGGATACTTTTATTTTTCCGTTCATCATTACTCTACATAATTTATCCTTTCATACTTCATCCCTAAGGGTAAAAATAGTCGTTATTTCTCATTAAAATAAATTACTATTTTTATTTCAAAGAAACATTTGCGGTAAAATTGTCAAACGTCGTTCTACAATAAGTTAATATATTCTGGCTCGGACATATACATAAGATATAACCACCTTGGAAGATTTTCCTCAAGTTACGCGAGTGGGTGGCAACAATTCTCATCACCGATAAGGCAAAATTGGATTATAGATTATAAACACATATGCCCTACTGGGCAGGGAAATGTAGAGTACCCGTAATAAGCATTTTGTTATTATTAGTATTTTTAAAAACTAATCACATAAAGGTAATGTGGAATTTATATACAGGTAAACTTAATCAAGACAATTAAGCAAATATATATATATAGATTAATCTTGGGTAAATTGGAGGGAAAAAGAAATTTCTTATACCAGGATTTATCCCGGAGTCTTTGCGAGTGAAAAAAAGTAAAATCTATAATCATATATTTAATATTAATATTAATAGTGAAATTTATGCAATACAGTGATCTTATTGTTCCTATTCTGAAATATATTGTGGTTGTAATCTCTCATCGTAGAAACTTCGGGTTAGAATTTAAAGACCTTGAAATGTAGGGTTGATGAAAAGCTGTGGACTCCCTCATTCACAGACCATAGCTGGTAATGAAGTTCCAAGGACACAATGATAGCATCTATTTGAACTGGTAAATTGAAGACGTGTAATATACAGCATAACGCGTCATCTATATATAATAAATGAAAACATTAAGACGAGAATTTTTCTTTCCACGAATAAATCAAACTTCTGCTTTCCCTACATTCAGTACCGTTGTCTGAAGATGGTAATAATGCTGTTACCGAAACGTCACACACTATTTATTTGGATTCGGTCTTGTGTTTAATTCTCCGCACTATATTGGACGAGAGTTAAAGAGCTCCTGGGTCACGAAGAAGTTATCCATGGAGACCATAGCACAATTCGGCCTTACACAAGGGAAGTCCACGAGGATTCCTTGGTTCCGCGAGGTGGCAGCCGTCACTCCACGTGAATTAAAGAGGGAGTCCACGAGGAGTTTTTTTCTCCCCGGGGCCACAAAGAAGACCAGCCGGTGGCACGCGCCAGCTGCCCTCAACTTGTCGCGGGGCACGTGCCGCCAGATCTTCTTCCCTGCATGAACATTTTGTTCTGGAGGGGCCACCTGGAAGCCAGGTGAAACGACCCTTCCTACACCCTCCGTCCAACAATGTATTCCAGACACTCTAACCTACTTGCAATTGACGCTGGTTTCTCTCTTCAAAGTAGGTCTTTTTCTTGGCCTCAAACCCTTTCATTCTCTCTATCTCGCACCTTTCGCATTCCCTTAGTCAGAGACTTCCTGCTGCTACTGATGGTGGTGCCTTTCCTGTGTTTCCCCCTATTTTTTACTTATTCCAAGTACACCTGGTACAGGCCATGAAAAGCATGATGAGTATTTTACGAATAATTTCACTTCAAGTGCACCAAAGGTCTACATATGTAGAAAGAAGTTGCCTTATAATGATATCTTTGTTTATATACTGTACTACAAATCTTTAGTAACCCAAGATGGTTTCAATTTAAGGTGAAAATTATCTTCATATTACATTGCTATTGTGCGCTGTTATTAGTGACCATTATGTGTCGTGTTGGATTCTTGTTGACTATATGGACAAATATTCTCCAATTTGATTCGTTAATTACCATCACTCGCAGATCAATCTACTAACATTCTGGAAGCTTCCTTGACCTCTTCAAGCCAGATAATTGGAGTTTTTACTTTTTTCTTCTTCTTTTAATGTTTTCCCATCATATCTAATCGCTAGGGATCGCTAAGGAAAATCAAACATTGCTAACCATTCTCACATTGCTGCTGCTGTGATAGAGATGCATGGAGACATCTGAGGCTCTTCATCGGACACGACAACAACAACAATAGGTTTCATATTCACTGTCTTTTAAACAATTCCAAGACATGATTTCAACATTATGGAGTTATCCGATAAAATAATTTATAATATACAATTCCTTGAACCCGCCCTATAACTTTCAAATGAAGATATCACCTCGGAATAGCAAACTCGATAAGCATGCGAAATGGAGGCCCGCGTTGATTCTGCATTCAAACTGTAAACACCCGAAGTATTTTATTTGATTTTAAATCTTATTTTATTGGCGTTTTAATGTAAAATATTTTCTCCTGTGGAATGGCTATCTTGCCTGAAGCTTGAGAGATTTGTAAATAATAATATAATTTAAAAAAGAAACTTTTCCCTGGAGGTTTTATGTTCTTATTTTAATTATGGAGTTATCTTCAACTCCTTGTTTCCGTGTAGAAAACATAGATTAATTCTAGATATTGTAATTTATAAAATATTTTTATTTCTAAAATTAGAGACTAAGATACAACCTCCATTTTAATGTAATAATCTTAACACGGCAACCGCGTTTGCTTCGCTGCTTGACTTACACTTTTCTTTAATCCTCTGTTAGATCTTTGAATCCAATTTCTCTATTTTTTTTAAATGCTCTATTTAGACTATGAAAACACATATATGAAATATTTATAGAAACTGGAGATATTTGAATAATAAAATTTCCCTAACAATGAGAAAGCGTATAGCAGGTTTTGCTAGGTCAACCGTCTACAAGAGTGTATGGAATTGACAAGCATGATGGGATTTTATAAGGTTGTCCCAGAAGTTCGTAAACATATTATGATTTATATTTTGAAAGTGTTAACGAACTTTTGGGACAACCTTGTAATTCTGAAACTTGACCCGCCTGCTGATATAAAGCCTCAGAGATTAAATCATTCTTCTATAAGAATTCTACTATAAGTTTACCAAGGTTACCAATATTACAAAGGTTGTCCCAAAAGTTCGTAAACATATTATGATTTATATTTTGCAAGTGTTTACGAACTTTTGGGACAACCTTGGTAATATTGGTAACCTTGGCATAATTATAATACAATTCTAATAGAAGAATGATTTAATCTCTGATGTTTTTCTATATCAAAGGTGGATAATCAGAAGGTAGGCCAAGTTTCAGAATTACAAGGTTGTCCCAAAAGTTTGTAAACACTTGCAAAATATAAATCATAATTATATTCAACAAAGATGCATATATTGGATTTATAATTATTTTATTGTTCTAATATTTCGAGGGCAACTCGCCTCTCTTTATCGAGGATGTTTGTGTTTTTCACTAAAACATGCGAGCACGTGTACACCACTCTCGTTATACAAGGCCAATGAAAGAATTGTATCTTAAGATTATCTTAAGATTATGTGTGTTTTAGTGTTTGGTGTTTAGTGAAAAGCACAAACATCCTCGATAAAGAGAGGCGAGTTGCCCCTCGAAATATTGGAACAATAAAATAATTATAAATCCAATATATGCATCTTTGTTGAATATAATTATAATTATGGATTACTCAATCTTCAAAATAAATCATAATATGTTTACGAACTTTTGGGACAACCTTATAGAATGAAGTATATCACTACGAATGCTATGTAAACGAGGTTTTGTCACTAAGTCTTTTCTCCATCATCCCGGCTCCAAACTTCATCTTTATAAAAATGTACGGAGGGGAAGATGATTTCTCCTGGGTCCTACATTGATCCGTTGCCATCGTTACCACTAGGTGGATTTGCATATCTCGCAGCTACATAATTGCATATGTCTCTCTGGCTAGCTATTAATTAACATTCACCTAGATTGGGTAAATAATTAGACACGTCTTCTCGCTACAAGGGATATGGGAATAACTAGATACGATGATTTGTTAGATCATTAATGTTCATAGCACTGTGAAATGAGAATAATAGCCTTTATTAAACCTCTCGGAATGTTGTTGTTGTCGTGTCCAATGAAGAGCCTCAGATGTCTCCATACATCTCTATCACAGCAGTCGCAATGTTCATTATCTTGGGTGTGTAAAGCTGCTGCTCTGGGTCCATGTCAATTTTCTGTTGCTGTTGTCGTGTCAAATGAAGAGCCTCAGATGTCTCCATACATCTCTATCACAGCAGTTGTAATGTCCTCTATCTATGGTGTATAAAGCTGCTGCTCTGGGTCCATGTCAATTTTGTGTTGCTGTTGTCGTGTCAAATGAAGAGCCTCAGATGTCTCCATATATCTCTATCACAGCAGTTACAATGTCCTCTATCGTTTTTATCTTCATTGGAAAATGGGTGCCGTTGCCCACGTTAGTCACCTTGGACCAGAATTTGGTCAAATATTCCAAGAGTCCAGGGGGGACTGGTGTGGTCGGACTTCTCTCCCCCCCTTTCGGAATAGTGTAGAAGTATAAATAACTTCAACCTAACTTCAATACTTACCAACAAAGTTTGAAGTTATTTAGTATCTATCAGGTTTCAACGATGTATGTAGACCATCCAAAGCTATGACATGTGCCATACTGGAAAACGATCGTTCATACTGAGCCTTTTCGATTTTAATCAAATTTCTGAAAATGATATCTAAGATAATTCCACATTTATTATATAAAATAAAGGTAAATCAACTAGAAAAATAATAGTTAAGTTTCTTTTAGACAAATTAGTTTGTGTGACAAAATTCTTTATATATTTTTTAAATTCAGGTATAGATGGCGTGCTATGTCATTATATCTAATTGATGTCTAACTGATTTATTTGAGGAAATTTTGCTTAAGAGCTTGAGACCATTTGAATAAATTTCTACTTCTCTCAAAGACTATGTTCATAATGCTTTAAATAGCCATACCAAGAGTTCCTCAAACAGAGGCCGATATATAAGATAAACAGTCTGTTGTGTTTTGCCCGTTGATTTGTCAATAATCCACTCTGAGTAGTCGGAGCTTCCTAGGTACCGGTTTTATTTATATCCAGTCCCGGAACACAAGTAGAACATCTCCCGCCGCGAGACGCGAGGTGGCGTGAGGATTCTCGCCAGAACCCTCAACATCTCCCCCAAAAGGTTTAGAGGAGGTTAGCGCTGGACACGCTTGTATCTTCTCCCATACCGCGACACTTTCCCAGGTGAGGGAGACAGCTGCTTCATCTCTAGAGCGATTGCTGTCTGCTGTTGTAGCTCCTCTGCAGGCAGTTCATTTCCCGGAGTTTCCTCCATTTCAGCGGGGGAGTTCACTGTCAGGAGATGTCTCACTGGGGTCGACCTGTTGTTGGGAAGAAGCCAGAAGAAGAGAGTTTCGCCTGTAGGTCCCTACAGGAGTTTCCATGATGTATGAGCGGGGCGCTGAAGCCTTCTCGATGACACTTCCCCACGCTCGAAGATCCTTCACACCCAAACTTTCTCTCCTGCAATTAGTTCCGCCTTTTTCGTGGCCGCATGGCGTCTGTCAAAAGCCGTTTTCTGCCCATCTTCCGCTGCTCCTCTTTCCCCCCTGAGTTTGGATTGATCCACCGTTTTAGGGGTTAGTGATGATGAAGTGCAGGGAACCATAGTGTGAATTTTCCGTCCAAATAAAATTTCTGCAGGGGAGAGTCTGTTTGCCAGGGGTGTTGCCCGATACTCCATGGGTGCTAGGACCGGATCTTTATTATTTTTCATCAGGTTTTTCACAATTTTGGCAGCAGCCTTTGCTTGACCATTTGATTGTGGATGCTTTGGGCTGGAAGTGATGTGTCGAAACTCAACTTCAGAGGCAAACTTCGTAAAAGCTGAAGTTGTTGATGGGCGAAATTGTGGTCCGTTATCACTGATTACAATGTCAGGGATGCCATGACGAGCAAAGATGGCTTTGCAGTGATCTACCACAGCTTCCGACGAAAGTTTAGTAAGTCGTACGACCTCGATAAAACGAGAAAAATAGTCTACGACGACTAAATACTCTCTTCCTTCGTAATGGAAGAGATCCATCCCGACCTTTGCCACGGTCGTTCCGGAAAGTCGTTGGGGATGAGTGTTCGTGCTTTAGGGGTTGATTCTCGATGCATTTCTCACAGGTTTTTACCATATTCTTGACCTATTCCTGGCCACCAAACATGATCCTTTGCTCTTGCTCGACATTTTGTTATTCCTTGATGACCTGCGTGGATGCGGTTCAAAACATCTTTTCGCATGTTAGAGGGGATGATCACTCGCAGTCCTCTCATTAGTATGCCGTGCTCTTCCCCTATCTCTTCGCGAACATCATAGAACGAGCGTTCTAAGGGAGAGAGTTGAAATTTGGCGGGCCAACCGTTTTTGGAATAAAATGCCACATTTTGAAGGGTAGGCTCCAGCTTCTGGTTGAGGGCTATTTTGGCAAGTCTGTCGTCTGTTGTGGATTGATGCAGGACGATGCTACGCACAAAATGTTCAACTTCTTCCTGGAGATCTTCATCTTCGGGAAGATGACCTGGAAGTGGTTGTCTTGATAGGGCATCAGCGGTGATTAGGTCCTTCCCTGGTGTATGAAAGATATGAAACGAGAACTGTAGCATCCTCATACGGTACCGTTGAAGCCTTGGCGTTAGATCGTTCAGATCTTTAGTGGTGAAGATGGGGACTAAGGGTTTGTGATCTGTTTCGACGAGGAAGGTTTTTCCCACCACAAAGTCCTTGAAGCGCTCACACGCCCATGTGATTGCAAGGGCTTCCTTCTCTATTTGAGTGTATCCCTGCTCCGTCTTCGTCAACGTCCGTGATGCAAAGGCCACTGGGCGCCACTCGTGGCTTCATGCTCTTGCTTGAGGACAGCTCCCAGCCATACGATGATGCATCGGCTGAGACCATGGTCTTCTTAGAGATGTCAAAGCTTGCCAGAACTCGGTCACTGGCCAGAAGGTCTTTGACTTTCTCGAACGCTTTTTTCTGTGGTGAGCCCCAGATGAAACTCGCATCTTTCTTTCTTATGTCGTTTAGTGGCTTTGTGATTTCCGCTAGATTTTGAACAAAGCGGCCTAGGAAATTGACCATGCCCATAAAACGTTGCACCCCGTGCAAGTCAGCTGGCGGTTTCATCTCGGCGATGGCTTTGACTTTCTTTTCGTCCGCCTTGATACCGTGTTCGTCGATGTAATGTACCAAGAATGTGACGTTGCTTACACCGAACTTGCACTTTTCTTTGTTAATAGTAATCCCTGAGTTCTTCAGGCGTCTCAAAACTTCGCGTAGTGTCTCGTCATGCACTTCCTTTCTCTTTGCAAAAATGAGGATGTCATCCATGTGACAGATTACCCCATTGATTCCGCGTAGGATAGCAGACATACGTTTCTGGAAGTGTTCTGGAGCGCTGGAAATCCCAAAGGGAAGCCTTTTGAATTTATATCTGCCAAAGGGCGTAATGAAAGTCGTCAGCGTTTGGCTTTCTTCAGAGAGTTTAATCTGCCAAAATCCGCTGTTAGCATCCAGCTTGGAAAAGATTTTGGCCCCGTTGAGTTGAGCTAGTTCATGTTCAAGGACAGGAAGTGAGTGAAGCTCACGTTCCACACTCAGGTTAAGCCGGGACAAGTCTACACAGATCCTGATTTCCCGTTTGGCTTTCCAGCTAGGACGATCGGTGCGCACCACTCCGTTGGCTCATCAACTGGTTCGATGACTTATTGAGCCACCATGGCATCCAGTTTCTCTTTTAACTTCGGCATGAGCGGAAGAGGCACTCGTCTTGGAACTGGTACGGAGAAGGGCTTGGCACATTCCTTCAACTTGATGTGATAGGACTGTTCAAGAAGCCCCAGTCCTTCAAATAGCTTAGGGAACTCTCGTTCAGGATTGACATCCGTTGTTCCGTTGATGACAAGATCAATTCGTCTGACGAGTTGGAGGTCTTCACAGGCCCCGACACCCAGCAGAGGTTGCTCCAAATGGTGTACCACGTACACGGTATCCTTCATTTCACGTGTGTTAGCTCGGAGCTTCGCCACGAAGGTCCCAGCATTCGCCAATCTTTGGTTCGCGGCCGCCATCAGTTGACCGTCGGTAGGCGTCAGTTGGACGTTGCTGAAATACCGCTTGTACAGGGAAAATGGTATCAGTGTCACATCCGAGCCCGGATCCAACTTGAAGTGGATTGCAGTGCCGTTGACTTTTACTGTTGACTTCCACCTGGTCTTTCTACTTCCCAGCGTAGGTTCGCGGACAGCATATACAAATGAAGCCTTCTCCCGCGCTGGGGTTTCCTCCGAGGATATGGCGTTCACCTCATTGTTTTTTCTTCGACAGAGATTAGTGTAATGGCCCTTTTTCGCGCACTTTCCACAGACCTTGTCCTTAGCTGGGCACTTATCTCTGTAACGATAATGATGTTTGGTAGTCCCACAGTTAAAGCAAGTTGGGAATTTTTTCCTTCGTCTGTTTCCTTGGCACTGTCTGTTTGTCTAGACGTTGATCTGCCATTGTCCTTGCCATGACCTGATGCTTTAGGCTTCTGCTTGGCCACTTTCCGCGTTGTGTCGACCTGCGATGTAGAAGGGTTAAGATCCTGTTGTTCCCGCATCACAGCTTCCCACTGACGGGCGATCTCGACTGCTTTGGCCAAGGTCAGGTTTCGTTTAGCATCAGTTTCTCCGACAATTTCCTATCTTTTACTCCAAGCACTATACGATCACGAATAAGCTCCTCGCGCAGATTAGCGTATTCGCAGTGCTCAGATATTCTGTGCAAAACTGTTACAAATTCCTCAATGGTTTCTTCCGGCCGTTGACTCCTTAATCCGAACAAAGCCCGCTCATACACCACGTTGCGTTTGCCAATAAAGTGGTTGTCGAACGCTTCAATGACTTTGTCGAGGTTCTTTGCGTCATCTGCTGAGAGATTGAACGCAGAGTGGATTTCCTCAGCCCTCTCTCCCATAAGATATATCAATGCTGTGATCTGATATTCTTGTTCCTTGGCGTTCAAGTTGGAGAGAAGTCTGTATCGAGAAAATCGCTGTTTCCAGCTTGGCCAATCCTTGGCGTCGAAACTGAAGTTAGGAGGCGGAAGGAAGGAATTTGATTCCATGTCAGGTTTGATTGTACAAGAGTGGGATTAATTAAAAAGGCACTTACTTGGGCTCTTCACGATCCCACCGCTGCCACCATGTTGTGTTTTTCCTGTTGATTTGTCAATAATCCACTCTGAGTCGTCGGAGCTTCCTAGGTACCGAGTTTTATTCATATCCAGTCCCGGAACCCAAGTAGAACATCTCCCGCCGCGAGGCGCGAGGTGGCGTGAGGATTCTCGCCTGAACCCTCAACACAGTCCAATGCTATATCAGAGCAATCTGGAAGATTACACTGGCGAAACCGCTGAGATGATTCGCTACTGATGAGTCAGACCTCTCAATATTTTTTCCATCGCAGAATGTACAGTAGGAGGTTGATTTATTTAAAAAAGAAAAATTAGCGCTAAAAATAGTTTCAAAGTTCATCTAAAGAAATGAAGATAAAGACGTCTATTAGTGTCCCTATTTTTTTTACCATCCTTACATGTTTTTTTGACAGATTGATAGAAAAAAATGGGTTCTATTGTAACTAAATGATAAGTTAAACTTGGCTTCTTGCTAATAAAGAATCTAAACTATCAGAAAGTAAAGTTAATTGTAAATTCTCAATGTAATGTTCGATTATATCTTAACAAGGATGGAGAAAGACATTTCGTATACAAGGTTATCCCAAAAGTTCATAAACACTTTCTAAAAAATTGAAATACCATTATTATTCGCCGTTATATATAATGTCTTTGTATTATGTGTAAGGTTTTTTTTGTTGTTGCTTATCTCTAGTACACGTGGTACAGGCCATGATAACACAGGTCTACAAAAAAAAACTTTTTTTTTTGCACAAGAGTACCTGATGGTGTTTCTAGTGTAACTTTTCATGCTGAACTCAAAAATATAATCAGAAATTTCCTATCACCCATGGTTTTTGCCTGATGGTCTTTTTTAGCATTGGGATAAATAGAGTAATAAATGCTTGAATATATGAATATTTATGCCATAATAAATGAAACTGCTTTTGAAAAAGATATATTGAAAAAGAATATGAAAGATACGGTTGGAAAATATGCAGCGATTTGAAAGTCGTTGCTCTCTTGCGTGGATTACAGCTTGGATATACAAAATTTTGTTGTTTTCTGTGTGAGTGGGGATAGCAGGGATAGGGAAAGGCATTACATTAAAAAAAATCTGGCCAAACCGTAAAATCTTTAGGATATAAAAATATTGCAAATCTACCCCTGATCGATTCAGAAAATATTTACTTACCACCATTACATATTAAACTGGGATTAATGAAGAACTTAGTCAAGGCAATGGATCGAAATGCCAGTGGATTTACCTACCTAAAACAAAAATTTTCTAGTATAAGTGAAACGAAGATTAAAGAAGGCATTTTCGTTGGACCTCAGATTCGAGAATTGCAGCAGGATGGAAATTTTCAAAATAGTTTGAATGAAGTTGAAGCAGCAGCATGGAATTCTTTTAGAAACGTTTGCAAAAACTTCTTAGGAAGTGTCAAGGTTGAAAATTACCGAGACATAGTTAATGATCTGTTGCTTTCCTACAAGGCACTGGGATGTAAAATGTCCCTCAAGATTCAATTCCTGCATTCACATCTAGATTTCTTTCCAGACAATCTTGGCGCAGTTAGCGATGAGCATGGTGAGAGGTTTCATCAAGATATATCAAGCATGGAGAAGCGGTACCAAGGTAAATGGAGTCCCGCTATGCTTGCCGACTACTGCTGGACACTCAAAAGGGATCTACCACAAGCGAAGTATAGAAGAAAATCCACTGTCACTGCTTTTCAATAAATAAATATGTTTCGTTCATATATGGCTATATATTAACAATATTTCCAAATTTCAAGTAGGTGTATCTCAGAAATATTGCGTAATAGAAAAAAAACTAATGGTATATTTGGATTCAGGACATGTAGATAAGATGCTATTTCTTTGTGGACAAAGAAAAATATTTTTTGATAAACCAGTGTAATGTAATAAGGGTTATGCAAAACTGTATTTATCCCAATACCCAAAAAAGACCGTCACGCAAAAACCATAGGTGATGGGAAATTTCTGATTAGATTTTTTAGTTCAGCATGAAAAGTTACACTAGAAACATAATCAGGTTCTCTTGTACAAAAATCCTGTTGACCAGTGTAATCATAGTGGGTAGAACTAGACGACTGTTTTTACTGTAAGTGCACCACATGTCTACATGTGAAAAGCAGTTCAACTTTGCACTTACAAATGTGCCAGAGTCCCGTTTAGTTACTTGCACTCGCTGGTGGTGTTGGACTTTGGCAAGAATCGGAGCCATTGGGCTTTTTTTTTTTATCAGAAAAAAGTGCCCAAATAATAAATTGAACCCGAGTCGTAGCAATCGAAAACCAACGGTTTAGACCATACTTCCACCGACCCCCTATATAAAGTGATTATATTATGTATTCGCTGTAATATAATATTATTCGCCAAGTAATAATAAAACAACGTTTTAAGAAAAACAAGAACTTTTGGGATAACCTTATAAAAAGAACTACATTTCTCTTTCCCAGATAAAAAATAAAAAATAAACGTTCTAACCGATGTCACTCTGGTGAATGGAAACCTTTAGTAGTCTCATTACAGAATACCTCTTGTTTCCTCGTTTAAACGATTCATTCTTAATTTTGAGAGCTTCGCCATCAATCTGAAGACCATAATTTTTACCTCTGTTTCTTAGAAGAGAAAGTATCGGTGGAAGGATGGTCTAAACCATTGTTTTTGGCCGCTACGACCCGGGATCGAATCCTGCATTGTCCACTTTTTTATAATTTAAAAAAATGCTCCAATGGCCCCCGTTTCTTGCAAAAGTCCAACCCCACCAGCGAGTGCAAGTAATCAAATAGGGCCCTGGCATATTTGTAAATGCAAAAGCCGAACTGCTTTTCACATGTGTAGACATGTGGTGCACTTACAGTAAAAGTAGTTACTAACTATCCACCATGATTATCAATGGCCTGTACCACGTGTACTAGGGATAAAAAGAAGAAGAAGAGAAAATATGTTGGACTGCTGTTACTGTATTTGCACTTGATGTAAAAATAAACTAATTTCTTCGGAAAGTTTTATGATTCGTTTTAGACCAATGAGGATGGTGATGGGTGACAAATGGTTTAATAGTCGGTAGCATTTGTTTCCTTGTTGAGTCCTTCATTTGTAATTCAACCTATAAGCAATTAACCTTTTTTTAATTATCCCTAGTACACGTGGTACAGGCCATGATAATCATAGAGGGTAGAATTTGGCGAATGCTTTTACTGTAAGTGTGTTACATGTCTACACATGTGAAAAGTAGTTCGACTTTTGCATTTGCAAATAGATATTGCCAGACATTTCTTTCTTTTGTGCACAGGCTCTGTTCTCGTATTTTCTCTCTCTTCCTCCTTGTTAATATCATATGACTATTCTTTACGGCCTAAAATTATTGTAAATATGTATAGATAAGTGTAAAGGCATACATGTATGACAACGCAAATTGAAATAAATATAATTTTTCAAGCGAATTTTAATAATAATAATAATCTTATCCTGAAGATAGAGGTGATCTGGCCGGCATTCATAGTTCTGTAAAAAATAGACACTTCGGCAGTTAGAGTTTTATTTTCTCAACGTTTCAACAAAAATCTTTTGTCCTTGTCAGGAGAAATAAATAAAAATAAAGCATTTAGGCAAGGCAAAAAAGAACAATTTTTAACACCTTGCCAAATGCTTTATTTATTTCTCCTGACGAAGACAAAATATTTTTGTTGAAACGTTGAGAAAATAAAACTTTAACTGGCCGAAGTGTTTATTTTTAGAATAATAATCTTTTGAGTATATTTTTACTTCTCGCTAAAAAAAGGCAAGTACATAGAAGCCAAGGATTTATTATTTTGGAATAAGTTAGGAGGGAAAGTTGAGCAATAACTCCTGGCACGGAAGGGACCCAGGAAGTATCGGAATTTCGATCTGTATGACAGATCTACTGATAATTGTCACATGTAGAGGTCTATAAGGTTGTCCCAAAAGTTCGTGTTTTTCTTATTACTTGAATAATAATATTATTACGGTGAATATATAATAATACAATTACAAGAGAAGGCATCGCTAGACATCATCTCGAAGAAGGAATCAAAGTTAACAGCGACGTGTTTCTTTATTTGTGCGATATAATCTTGGCAAGCTTTCGTACTATGACGTCCTTCAACAATTACTTTATACAACAACAAAATTAATATACAAAAAACTCAAAACTCTAAACAAAGACACAAAAATAATCTTCCAATGGATGCCTTCCCATGTCGACATACCTCTTAATGAAGAGGCAGACAAATTAGCAAAAAAAGCGTGTCATTTACCAAGCAATTGCAATAATCTTACCCTTGAAGAAATATATACGTATAAAAAAAAGAAAATAAATCAAAACTGACAGCTTATCCAAATCATCAATGGTACAAACCATTGAAACAATTAGAAGAACTTCAAAAACTCAATAGAAATCAACAAACAGCTTTAGCAAGACTAAGAAGTGGCCATATAAAAACCTTAAAATTTCAAAATGGACAAAAAACCTTCAATAACTGCTTGAAATGCAATGTGCAGAAGCTTCTCCGGAACATATGCTCAGAACTGACAATAGAGGACCTATTTTCCAGGCCTATAACTACCATCGCAAAATTGGAGAGGAGTGGACTTCAGGAATTGGTTTAACCATGGAGATAAAGCACCACCACCACTTTATACATAATACAAAGACATTATACATAACAGCGAATAATATTGGTATTTCAATTTTTTTGCAAGTGTTCACGAACTTTTAGGGCAGCGTTGTACAACGTGTATATATAACGTTATTTCCATCCTGGTCGAATCTACCAACTCGTTGATAGAACACTTCGTAGTTTATTAGCGATTTCAATCGTTAACGGCTGATTGGACAAAACTACACTTAATAACCTGAAGGTAGACTGGATATATGTCGTGTTCCACACTAAAAATATCGATGTACTTTTATGAATCTCTAGGCTAACGAAGGCCATTAGCCAGAAACCATGGTCTCTAGGTGTGAGATTCTCAGTTTGCCAAAGCTGGTGTTGTGGCTTTGTCACCGACCCGAGGCCGCTAGTTTGCGGCGATGGTCAATATATGGCGTCTAGTTTGGACGGGAGAGGCGCTCTATGCTTATATAATTATACTGTTAATTCTCGTTCGGTAATAGCTTGCTATACTGACAACATCATCTGGTGGAACAGAAATCGACTAAACATTGATTTAGCCTGTTCCCTGATATTTGGCCAACCCATTTTCTTGATAAATTAAGAAAAGCCATCCACGAACACGTTTCGCTTTTACGCAAGTTTGACCTTAAATACCCATTTCTTTGTTTTTCAAGAAGCCTCTGGGACCAAAAAGATTATTGCTCGCAATGGTACAGCCTACTCCTCGCTGACGAGGGCCAACGGCCCGACGCGTTCTTAGATGGCTTTTATTGATTTATCAAGAAAATGGGTTGGCCAAATATCATGCAATAAGCTTAAATCAACACCTAGTTCCCCCCCCCCCCCCCCCCCCCCCGATAGATAGAGCTCTGCCACCTAAAATGCTTGTGTGAGCGGTCAGGATACGTTTCTTTTTTATTTTTATATATATTCAACATGAAGTTGCGGGAGAATGATATTCACTCACCAAAAGAGGCACCTCTTCCTTTAGGTATGCATCAGAACAATGGCACTAATCATCACCCTAGTAAATCACCCCAACCTGTATACCATGGTTTTAGGCTTTGGCCCTCGTCAGTACAGGGGTGGCTTCGATTTCATGACATCCTACGAGAGGAGTTATGAAATCGGGCGAATTAACTCAACAGATGTTGCTGCTGGCTTGCTCCGCCAACGTAATCTTCGTCATCCACGTGAGGAGTGAAGATGGACTTGCCATTCTCTCCATAAATCTTTATAAGGAATGACTCCGATCTTTCTCGATGCTTCCCCAAAGAAGCGCCTCAACTTAATTGATGACTGACGCTGATCGAAGAAGCGTGGAGACGGAAGGCACAAATAGTGAAGGGGAATCCACCACTTAAATTACAGAGCAGCGGTATTTGAGGATCCAGTAACGGATGACGTGTTTGGAGAGCCTTGATGGTATTAAGACACGACCTAGACGGGCAGCATCAATCTGGTTTCCATAGCTGGCAACCCTCATAAGCAGGTGCGTGACATCGAAGATGGTGAGTTATCGACGAGGGAGGTCCGGTCCAGAAGCTCTGCGAAGACCTCCACGGCTCCAGACCCGATGTCACTCGAAGCATGACCGTTGATGACGCGGGTCTCGAGACCTTGGAAGTTGATACTTTCGATGGCGATCTTCCCTGGCCACAAGACGCGGTGCCAGAGGACTGACAAAACGAGATAAAATGAGATAAAACGAAGACGACGCTGTAGCAGAGGCAAAGGTCCTGAACGTTGCTCAGGGGTTGCATGTGATGGAAACAGGCGCATCACTCGACATAGCAGCATTGATGCTACAGCGACGCCGCTGCCGAACTGGCTTTTTAATCACTTGCTGCTGTATGATGTTCTTAATGAAGATAACGGAATTCCTCGTGGTCCTTCGTGGCTGTGCGGTTGGCTTAAGAGAACTGCAATCTTGGTCCGCTGACTTTTTAGGTCAGAGTCTTTCTTTTTGTGCTACTGTACTGGAGGAAAGGTGCCGTGTTCTTTTTATGTTCCACAGCCTCAACCTGATCCGCCCAATTTGCAATATTTGCACTTTTACGCGGCCTGATTTTCATCGCCGCTGCTTTTCAAAAACTAATATTTCCGTCCATTGTTTCTAAATTCAATCGGTTATTCTTTAAATTATTCTTCGTAGATAAAATTCGACGTCTTTTGCTGGAAACTCGATGGAAATATCACCCTCATGTAGGTCGTGCTCTTGGCTCTACGCCAATACTACATAGGAGCTGCTTAGATCCATCTCCATCCTGATAAGCTCGGAGCTCGTGAGCCGCGTTGCCGAGAGAGAGAGAGTGCCGAGAGTTTACCAAGTTTTTGGCCATACATTGCACATTGGGATAGATATATTGTGGCATTCATAATGAAATTGTGAAAACTCCAAAACTACAAAATATTTCCTCACACTGGTTGCCCTAAAAATTAAAATATACATATTCCATGATATTAGATAGTAAAAAGACATATTGGATTGAATAAAAGATTTATTTGCCAACATTTCGGCTAGCTGAACGCCAACCTTTATCGAGGCATTGCATTGTTGTATGCCTTTTTACTATCTAATGTTTTAAGTATAGATTGCTTTATTTTCAGAACGATTCCATAACATTGTTAAATTACATTTCAACCACGCTGCGCTCGTTTGTATTTGTAAATATTTCTTGTTAGATATAGGAGATATTTTTTAAACCCGTTAAAGAGCGATTATTGCATGAAAGCTAGCAATTTTAAATAAAAAGAAACTCATTGTGAGGAAATATTTTGTAATTTTGTAGTATGTTCTGAATATAGAGCAATCCATATTTAAATCTTTAGATAATAAAAAAGGCATATATTGGATTGAATAAAAGGTTTGTTTGCCAATATTTTGGTTGGCTGAACGCCAACCTTTATCAAAGCATTACATTTTTGTATAAACAAACTCAGCGTCGCATAGTGTTATAATATCTTATTGTGGTATTGTATAAGAGATATTGTGGTATTCACGGGAAATACTGTAGTATTGAGGTAGAAAAGAGGGGTTACCCATTTAAAAAAAAGACTTATGGTACAATATAATCAAGAAATTATGTAATATAAAGAAGAATTATATTTATATATTAATAAATGTATGTATAATTCTGCTGTTCTCAAAGCTTATGTCCATAGTTCATCTAAAATACCCATTCAAAGAGTCTAGTAGCAGTATCACTATAAAAGGAAGTTCGAAAAATGAAATATAACAGCGGTATGGTGGATTAAACTGGTGAAACCGCTGGGAGGGTTCACTACTGATGAGCCAGGCCCTCCTATTAATTTTTCCATTGCAGTAAGGACAGTATAAATTGTTTATTTTTAAAAAGAATCATACGCGTCTATAATAGTTTCGAATTTTGACAAAGAAGAATAAGTAAGAAGGCAAAGCGTTTCTTCTTATTGGAAAACCATACATACCATTATCTCTCGAACATCAAAGTTCTTCGACTGGTACAATTTAGAAAAAAAAGTCTACGAGAAAATACGTGATCTTATTTACAAGCTGCGACTGTTTTTTTTTTTTTACAGTGGTAACTTGTTTATTGTTGCATCATGGCTATTGCACCTATTTAATTTTAATTTGTAATATTATTTTTCATATATTTTATATTCAAATTGATATTGTATATTTATTTTAATAAATAGAATATGTATTATAAATAGATTATGTATCATAAAATCATAATTTGTATTTTGGTACAATGTGTGACTTCAAAACTCTCTAAACTTTGATGTGAGAAATAAATTAATTATTCTGGAGGCTACTTGAAGTAGAGATATCTCATTATTCAATTATCTAACCTTGTAGGATTGTTGAAACACCTTCTGGAAAGTTACAAGACATGTCTGAGGAAAGAATCAAGACTGAAAAGTCTGCCAAACGGCAATCTGGTGCAACAATACAAGACCATGTTGATGTTCTTTTTAAATTGCTTCAGTCGATGAACTGCAAAATTTTGAAAGATTGTGATATGTGCGCTTTTCTAAAAAAAAAAAAAACCTCTTTGTCTTCGTATTTATTCTCCTCGTATTATGTCTTATCGTATTATGTATTATTTTTATCTTTCTAATATTTCAACACACACAACAAGCAATATCCCCACTAGGGATAATTGCGTCAATTTACATTTGTTAAACTGATGTAGACATCATGGAGAAGGAAAGAGGGGTGCTGTTGGTCTGAAGACCTGGAAGTACCACTCAGTGTGACTTTGCTTCTTTTGGTCTCCTGACATGGAGCCGGGTACAGGGTGGCCCTACCAGGAGTTAAACTCCCGACCTCCTGTGCTACCTGTTTACACCCTCCCGCCACTTTGAGGCTGTAGGATAGGATTTTGGGAGGGTCATCTTAGAATGCTCAAATTTAAACGAAAAATCAAAACATTTCCGAAATTCCCCAAATGTGTTTCCCAACCAGCCAGTCCTGAACTGTATTGAATTGTATATGAAATTTATTTTCCTCCAATTTACCCAGACTAATCTATTTATCAGCTTGATTGTCTTAATATAATTTTTCCTGTATATAAATATCATATTACTTTTATGTAATTAGATTTAATAATAATAATAATAACAACAATTTTTTAATTACCGGTACTATTACTAATACTCCTGCATGTACCCTACATTTCTACTCGGAGAATCTTCTCCAGCTAGTATTGAATTGTATCAAATCCTCCAAAAAAGATCTCTGGGAAAACTCCAGGGCTATAATAGAAAAGCTGAGACAATGTGACCTAATGGAGATTGTTTAAACGACTTGAGGAATAAGCAACAAAACCAGAATTGTTAAACAGTTATATATATCATTGTACAAGAAAGGAAACAACTAGGTAGATTAGGAACCTGTTCCTTTCAATTATTATTTACAAAAGTTATTAAATTTGTGACAATTCTCTCTGCTATTTAAAAATTCCTACAGATCTTCAACATTAGTAACTATTAATTAAAAAGGCATATATTGGATCAAAATATCATTTATCTTACCAATATTTCAGTTGGCTGAACGCCAACCTTTATCAAGGTATTATAACATATTTAATGTGTGTAAAAACGATATTTCAAAATAATCCCGCATGTGTTTCTTTTAAACGAAAAATCTAAATTTATTTTTCAGGAGAAATAACGATTATTTCCAACCTTTATTGTGAAGAGTAATGATAAACGGAAAAATAAAAGTGTCCAGGGATGGGAATCGAACCCACAATGATCCGCTTACCGAGCAGATGCCATGTCCACTAGGCTACCCTGGACATATTTTTCCGTTCGTAAATATTATATGAAGTAATTTATAATACACTGCGTGACATTGAAAATGGAACACCAAGAAATAGTGGCCAGAAAGTGATGAAACTCGGCAGACAGAAAGAGACAGGGACGAACAATAAGTGATCTTTATTTCAAAATGATAGTCATAATACAGAGCGAGAACGGCGTCGGCTTAGTAGCAAGTAGGACCACCGCGGACGGCGATGCACGCAGCAACACGTCTAGGTAGAGAGTCAATCAGAGTACGGATGGCGTCCTGAGGGATGGCTCTCCATTCCCTCTCAACCATTTGCCACAGTTCGTCTTCTGAACGCGGCTGTGGCAAGGCATGCAAACGGCGTCCAATGATGTCCCAGACGTGCTCGATTGGTGAGAGATCAGGAGAGTACGGTGGCCAGGGAAGCATCTGTACATCTTGCAGAGCTTGTTGGCTAATGCGAGCAGTGTGCGGTCGGGCGTTATCCTGCTGATAAAGGGCATTGGGTACCCCCTGAAGGTAGGGGAGTGTCACCGGTCGCAGCACATCATCAACCTATCGTTGGGCCGTCATAGTGCCCTGAATACGAAGTAAAGGTGACCTGGAATCATACGCGATTGCGCCCCAAACCATGATTCCACGTTGTCGCACGGTGGGGCGTTCCACAATTGCTGCCGGATTGGACCTTTCTCCACGTCGACGCCACACGCGTACACGGCGACTATCACTGGACAAGCAGAAACGCGACTCATCTGAGAACACGACCCTGTGCCATTCCGTCATCCACGTCGATCTAGCCCGGCACCATTCCAAACGTTGGCGCCTATTCGGTGGGGTCAATGGCAGTCTTCTTAGCGGACGGCATGAGTGCAAGCCATTAGCAACCAATCGACGGGAAATGGTTCTGGTCGAGATGGAATGATCTAGGGTGTCTTGCACATGTTGCAGGATGGCGGTACAAGTGGCTTGTGGGGCCGCCACTGCTTGTCGAAGGATACGCCGATCCACACGTGCTGACGTCACTCTGGTTGCACCGACATTCCTATAAATTGCCACATTTCCTTGTTCCAACCATCTTCTCCACAGTCGGTGCACCGTGGACGCGCCAAGGTGTGTATCAGCTGCGATTTGACGTATGGACCAACCTGCCCTTTTCAGTTCGATCACCATGCCCCTCGTAAAAGCGTCTGTCTGCTTGAACTGCCTCCGTTTACGATGACCTGGCATTCTCTGTTATTACACGTGTCTTTTGACACAAGAACAAAATTTCTACAATGATTTTCCTTGAAGAAATAACGACACGAATACTGTCCTTTCTGCAAGTTCCTTCCCTTATATCTTACTCCATGTGCGCACGAGAGCTGCGCATTTTACATCATTTACATAACTCGGTTAGGCGCGTCTACCCTGAAATTTGCATAATTTTCTGGCCACTATTTCTTGGTGTTCCATTTTCAATGTCACGCAGTGTACAAAATAATGCGGATTATGATTGTAAAAACCACATTTCAAAATTATCCCGCATGTGTTTCTTTTAAATGAAAAATTCATATAATATTTACAAACGGAAAAATATGTCCAGGGTAGCCTAGTGGACATGGCATCTGCCCAGTAAGCGGGTTCTGTGGGTTCGATTCCCATCCCTGGACACTTTTATTTTTCCGTTTATCATTACTCTTCACAATTCATCCTTTCATACTTCATCCCTAAGGTTGGAAATAATCGTTATTTCTCCTTTAAAATAAATTTCGATTTTTCGTTTAAAAGAAACACATGCGGGATAATTTTGAAATGTCGTTTTTACAATCATAAGCCGCATTATATTGTATTATATTTAATGTGTGTCAACAACAAACTCAGCGCCACATAACGTCAACAGAATTAAGTTTTAAAATAATTTTGTTATATTTAATGGAGAGAAAAAAATATATATATATATATTTATATTATGGACAAAATAATTTTTTTTTAAATATGGGTGTGAATATTTTGAAAATAAACAATAACGCCTATTTTATATTTAAAATTATTTGTACTATGTGTAAAAAGATTAGTAACTATCTGTTGTATAACGCTATGGAAAAACGGGTATTCCAACAGTTTAATTCTGAATAGTTTAGTTATAGAGTTCCACGCACACTATGTATAGATTCTAGGGCCCAAATAACACGAATTGTCTTTTTGAGTTTGTCAATGCTGGTATGATTCTTTCTAATATTATTTTACCTATCAATAGAGCGTTCTAAAATTTATATTCTTTGCTTTCTATATGTTTTTTTTTTTTGGTACAATAACAACAACAAAAAGCTTTATTAAAACCTTTCAATCTTATATAGATTCCCCGAGTAGAAATGTAGAGTAGATGCAGGAGTAACAGTAAAAATACCAGTAATAAGCATTGTTATTATAATTTTTTAAGCTAATCATAGTTATATTTTCTCTTCTGTTTGAGAAAACTATCGTTTCAGTTTTAAGTATAGTTTTTAGTCCGGTTATTGAATTGTATATAATGAATTGTATATAGATTGATAAAATGTATTTAGGCGCAAATATCCCAAGCTTCCCAGCTATCGCGTCGGATTAGTCAAATAAAATATAAAGGTAATATGAAATTTATATACAGGAAACTTAATTAAGACAATCAAGCTAATAGATTAATCTGGGTAAATTGGAGGAAAATAAATATATATAATATAAATTAAAGAATAAAAAAACACTGGCATTTAAATATGATACATAAGCTTTTACTAAGATTTTTCGTCCTGTTAAAGATTCCTCAGCTGATGAATGATGGTTATAAGAATTTGCTTTATTTGTGTTTGAAGTCTATATATATCTTAAAACCAGTTTAATAAGCAGCGGGGAAAAAAAAAAGACTAGATAATGGTGGGAAAAAAACGTCATATTAATTAGACTAAAAATGTTTATTTTATTTTTGATAATTCTGTTACCTACTCTACTACAATATGAATTATTGTAAATAGTTTCACGCGTAATTATCCAGATGGGATATAGCGTGTCTTATTTGCAACTGGCACCAAATATACAATCTCTGACACAAATCTTGTTTGCCTCACAACTTCTCCCCTTACAGCATGGTGTGTGGCCATGATGAGTTTGAAGATTTGTTTTGCAGAGAAAAGATATTTCTGGGAAGTCATTTAGAGGAAAGTGACATCATAACCCGCCGCTAATCCTTTCTACTGTCAGAGTTGACAGGTTTGTCATCCTTACGTCCCGGTGGTCGCTATTCTTTGATAGGATTTGGTCCTTGGGTGGCTTGTACTAGGGACAAACTCTAAGTGACCTCCTTGTTTCTATCCTGTACTTCCCCATTCAGTGTCTTTTTGTCGCGAGCGGTTTACCGATTTTAAAATCTATAAAATCTATAAAGAGCTCGCGACAAAGATATTTTTTATTTTTTTCAACAAATATAAATAATATTATAAAATAAATAGAGCTTCCAGGGTTAAGTTTCTTGTTTAACTTTTTATTTTCAAGCTTTCGGACTTGTTAGTCCTTCAACAGGATTATCACATTAAAAAACTTAATAATCTATATATATAAAAATGAATGTATGTGTGTGTGTGTGTGTGTCTGTTTGTCCTTTATGCCTGACCAAACCACTCATTGGAACGCCATGAAACTTTGGGAAGTTATTTAGTATAGTACTGGGAAGGTTTCTAGCGAATATAATTTTTGAAATAACTTTTCGCTTTAAAATAATCAAGATAAATATTCTAATTTATCTGTTATAATTCAACAATCTGCTCTAAATATTATCATGATGATACGATGATTTTGTAATGTAGAAAATTAGGAAAGACAAAATTCAGGATGACACGGCAATTTATTTGAGACAAGAATAATGATACAATTCCAAGGCAAGATACTATTCCTTTAACTTCCAATTACCGAGGGAACCAATTAATATTGATTTTATTCAACTTATCGAGTATTTTTCAAGGGACCGGGAAAAAATGTTCACTTTATCGAGAGATTCGTTAGACAAACCTTTACTCGGGTAAAACCCGGGCGAAGCCGGGTACGTCCGCTAGTAAATACTATTTTTATATACACATTATAAAATACATATTTTAAATACTTATTATTTATTGAGAGAAAAATATATTACATTATTTCAGTTTGCAAAACAAATTTTTTTTTAATACAAAATACAAATAACAAACAAATAAGTTTTTCTTTCTTTTCTGATTTATCATTATCGGTGGAAGGATGGTATAAACCGTTGGTTTTCGACCGCTACGACCCGGGATCGAATCCCGTATTCGACACTTTTTTTCTAATTAAAAAAAATAATGCTCTAATAATCCCCCAATTCTTGCAAGAGTCCAACCCCACCAGCGAATGCAAGTAAAGAAACTGGGCTATGTCACATTTGTAAGTGCAAAGTCGAACTGCTTTTCATATGTGTAGACATGTGGTGTACTTACAGTAAAAGCAGTCGCCAACTACTACCCACCATGATTATCATGGCCTGTACCACGTGTGCTAGAGATAATAATAATAATAAATTATTATTATTATTTAGATTCTCTCTTTCTTATATATAACCCTATCTACAGTTTTATTTTCTCTTTAACTGGCAGATTTTTTTATAACTAATTTTAGTTTATGAAGAACACTTTTTAAGTGGATGCACGATGGAAATAAAAAAAAACGATGGAGATTGAATATTTTACATAAATTCTATCATTATTCATCCCATTATGTAATTTATTATTAGAATTGTTTACAGTTCATTTAAATATCTTCACATTAATGTGATTCTTATCTCTATTCTATAAGCCCACGCTTTTACATTTAAAATGTAAAGTAAAAATAGGCTTGTGTGTATGAATCGGAAAATGGTTTTAAAAATAAGTGTTTTTTATTTTTTTTGCTTTTATCAAGTGTAGTATATGTCTCTGAAGTTATCGGTTTATTCACGGGAAGCACATCTTGAATTTTTTAAAGGATATTGTAGCGAAGCATTAGCGAAGTTTATCCTTCATAGTTTGTTCTTGCCTTAAATAAATTGCTGTCTCATCTTGAATTTTGTCTTCCCTAATTTTTCACGTTGCAATATCAATTCAATTGTGCGTGACATTATAATATTGTGTAGAATAGGGTATTTTATATTATTCCATAAATTTGGATGCTATATACAGTTGAATCTCCATGAGAGGACACTCATGCTAAAGGACACCTCTCTACAAAGGACAGTTTTCATTTGCAAAATTACCTTTTTTACTATTTAGCAACTCTCCGGTAAGAGGACATCTCTCCCTAAAGGACACTTTGGCTCTGAAATTAGGTGTCCTTTACAGGGAGGTTCTACTGTATATTGATTTTAGAGTGAAATTTAAAATATTGGGAATTGAATCTGAGTTGGTAATCTTTCATTGGCGTAGCAAGTCACAAATACAAAAGAATCTCTCTCTCCCTGATGAAGTTGGTTGATATGAACTCCATATTTTAACTTGTAATGATGAGAATCCATAGTGGAAATATCAGGACAATTGTCCATTCCTGATATGAAGTAGGTTGAAATGAACTCAACATTGTAACTTGTAATGATGAGAATTCATAGTGGAAATATCAGCACAATTGTCTATTCCTGATGAAGTAGGTTGAAATGAACTCAACATTGTAATTTGTAATGATGAGAATTCATAGTGGAAATATCAGCACAATTGTTTATTCCTGATGAAGTAGTAAAAATTAAAGTTTAGCAATGAGCTCACTATTGATGAAAGTTTAAAAGAGCTATACTAGAGTACATGGGCCCATTCCTGATTGAATGGACCAATGTAGTGTACATAGATACATTAACTGTTGATGAAAATTTATATCATCGATACCCGAAAAATTCATCATTCATTCCTGATGAAGTGTTCTAAAGTCCTGAGTTGTGTTGATGGAAGTTTACCTCATCGATACCCGTACAAATGCCCATTCTTGATAAAAAGGCACTAAAGTCCTGAGTTGTGTTGATGAAAGTTGGTCTCATCGATACCCATGCAACTGACAATTCCTGATTAAGTTTACTAAAGCAAAGCCCTGAGTTTTGTTGATGGAAGTTAACATCATCGAGATACTAGCATAAATGTCCATTCCTGATGAAGTACACCAAAGTCCTGAGTTGTGTTGATGGAAGTTAACTTCATCAATACCCGTACAACTGTCCATTCTTGAGTTTACTGAAGCAAAGTCCTTAGTTGTGTTGATGAAAGTTGACATAATCGATACCCGAAAATTCATCATTCCTGATGAAGTGCACTGAGTCCTGAGTTGTGTTGACTTTCAATACTCCAACAACTGCACATTCCATCTTTACTGAAACAAAGTCCTTAGTTGTGTTGATGGAGAGAAGTTGACATACTCAATACTCCAACAACTGATCATTCATGATAAAAAAAACACTAAAACCCTGAGTTATGTTGATGAAAGTTGACATAAACGATACCCGAAAAATCCATCATTCTAGATGCAGTTCACTAAAGTCCTAAGTTGTGTTGATGGAAGTTGACATAATCGATACCCGAAAAACTCATCATTCCCGATGAAGTGTACTAAAGTCCTGAGTTGTGTTGATGGAAGTTAACATCGCCAATACCAACGTACAATCTGCGTAATTCCTAATTAAGCTTACTAAATCTAATTTCTGAGATCTCTCAACTATGTTGATGAAATCATCAATTCCACCAGCATACCTGAAGAGTGTCTGAGCGGTGTGACATTGAGGAATGGGGTGGACATCCATCAGTGACAGTCGCACTGCTGTCAACATCATATATCATCTACGGTCATCATCGACTGCTAATTAAGTTACAAACACCAAGGTTTCACAATGATTTATTCCTCTATCTCTCAAAATGACTTATTTTTAACAACTTGGTCTTGTTTATTGCTCTTGTTGTTGTCGAAATTGTTTTAATGATATCTTTTGAACGTTTTTCATTATTAGATCTATTACCATAGTAGGAAAATTGATTATATTATTTGAATCAAAAGGCGATCCATCGATTAAGTTTATATAAAAGGGCGTACCTGGATCTGTAAAGGAAAACATTTTTTTTTTTTCTCAAAATATTTCGAGAGATTGTTCCTTCTGTGCAATAAATTGATAAAGAGGGAGCAATCTCTCGAAATATTTTGAGAATTTTTTTTTCTTTACAGATCCAGGTACGCCCTTTTATATAAACTTGATTGTATTATGTTTTTATCTGTTTTTTTTTTTTTGCTCATTGTTGCGATCTTTAATGAAAAAGAATAGTAAGGATTATCTCAACTCTTTTTTAAAAACTATATTGCCACGTGGAAAATCAGGAAAAACAAACTTCTGGATGGTGTAGCAATTTATTTGAGGCAAGAACAAACTAGGAATAATAATAATAATAATAAAAAGATAAGCAATGAAGAAGGTTTACAGAGTAGTAAAATATAAACATAAAAAATGATACTCTGTTAATAAAATAATAAATATTTTGCTAAAACATATTCAAAGTGAGCATCTAGTATTAGTTGTCTTAATCGTTTTGTATAAAAAAATTCCATTTTTAAATTTTATAAATGCTCTCTATATATACCTACCTTGTTTAGAATTAATATACAGGGTGATCCAAAAGTCCCGCACTATTTTAAAAATTAATAACTCCGCGAATATTTGCGCTAGAGCAATGCGGTAAACACCATTGTGTTCAGGATGCAATGGGATTTTTTATGGCAAATAATGAAAAATTCGAAATTGATTTTAGTTACAATTTTATTCGCCAGATGGCGCTCTACCAGAATCAGAGATTCAGCGGCAAAATTGTTTGATAAATTGAAAAATATAACTGATCGGCATGTATTTTTCCTTTTTGAATACCAGGAAAGAACCCTAATAATATCAAATAACAAATTAATAAAACACCACTTCGCCAAAAGTATGAATAATTGGTTAACGATTTTCAAATACAATCAGAGATATGTAAAATAGGTAAATGCAAATTAAAACATGTAGCAAAAAGAAAATTGATATTTTAGATACGGTTTGTTTCCGAAGATAATAAATTTCTAATATTTTTAATTCAACTCTCACTCAGTATCGATTATATTTATTTTAATTCATTTGAAAAATATGTATCTATCTCTGATAATTTATTTTACTCTGGAATGCCGTTGTTGTTGTCGTGTCCAATAAAGAGCCTCAGATGTATCCATGTATCTCCATCACAGCAGCAGCAATGTCCACTATCTTAGGTGTGTAAAGCTGCTGCTCAGGGTCTATGTCTAATTTTTGCAAGGCTGCGGCCATTGATGGCTATAAGAATATGTGGGTAGGTGTTAGTTCCACACCAGGACAATTGTTGCATGCCCTATAGGTTCTTGTGCCATCTGGATGTATTGTCATTCCTTTATAGTGTTTTTTCTAAGTCTTGTTATAGTTTTTGTCATTTTTCTCTCAGAGTTTATTTCGCATTTTGATCTTTTCTTATTTTTTCGTTTAATTATCTTGTATTTTGACAAATAATCAGCGTCAAATAATGACATTTGTTCTTTCCTTTGGCTCAACTTTCTGGCTTCCTTTGCCAATTCGAATGCCATTTAATTACCCCTGATCCCAGCATGGGCAGGGATTCATTGTAGAATGCAGTTATTCTCCAATGGTTCCAGTTGGGTAAGTAACGAGTGTATTTTCTCTGTGATTTTAGTATTGCCCTTCTGAATTTCTTCTAGAGCGGATATGGAGTCGCTGTATATTAAAATTCCTTCTGCTTGATGCAGGGATGGTTGGTTAAGGCATACATCAAGGGCTTTCCAGATAGCTGTCAGTTCACAAGTGAAGTTTGACGAAATCTGTCCTGCTCCTTCTTTGATTTTGATGTTTGTTCCATCTTGCAGTATTATGTTAATTCCGGCCCCTCCATTACTCAGGGTAAGGTCTGAAGATCCATCTGTATATGCTGTTGAAGGGCGTCGCCTAGCAATTTTAATCAAGAATTTGTACTATGAGGACATAGCCATTAATATTACAAACACATTAGACCTCGAAGCCCAAGGTATCAAAGTTTACCTCAATCAAAACAAAGCCATCCACATATACAATATGTATCACCCTCCAAACAATACATTTATTGACGATGGAATAATGGCTCAATTTCTTACAGACAACACTATTATTGTAGGTGACCTTAATGCCAAACATCAACTATGGGTATGTTCTACGCCAAACCCAAGAGGCAAAATACTATCAAACATATTTGACGACACTGCCTTCATGTGCTTAAATGATGGGAATCCTACCCATCATTCATACAAGCTATAATACTGCACAAGCCCTTGATATAAGTTTTTACTATCCTGACATTTTCCACAAATGCAAATAGAAAATATTAAAAAGTTTTGGAAGTGATCATTTGCCTAATTTGATAGAAATTAGCACCAAGACCAAAACTAGCTCAATTAAGAAAAATTCTGGAACTTCAAAAAGGCTAATATGATATCTTTCGAAAGCACCATTATTAAAGCAGCCAAAGTTTCAATACCAAGAGGTAATATTAGGAAATGGATTCCAAATTATACACACCAGGCAAAAAATATTCAAAGACTTATAATTAAAAGAAATGAACTACAAAAAAGTGCACCCAAAACCCAAAATATTGTAGAACTGAACTGAACATTGTGATTGCAAAAATAAAAAAAAAGATTATGCGTAAATGTGAAAAGGGAAAAATGGAAACAAACTTGTGAAAACCTGAACCCAAGAAACCCAAATACAAAACTTTGGAATTGGGCAAAACAAATTGACAGAGTCCAGCCACAAAATGAAAACACAAATATGATTAAGAATACAGATGGTACACCAGCAACTAATGACAAAATTGCTGCCAATCTTTTAGGTAATTCATATCAAATAAGTAGTAAATTCAAGGTTGAAAAAAGGCCCGAAAGATTAGTCATGACTGTAAAAAATATCACCAGCACTCATAATATTTTCCATGAAAAAAATCAATATGAAAGAGCTAGCTTATGCATTAGAAAACACTGACCTAAACAAGACTCCTGGGCCAGATGGAATCCATGGCCGAATGATATCAAACTTGAGCAAAATTGGCAAAGAAAGACTTCTTAATATTTTCAATAACTCCTGGAAAACTGGAAAATTGCCTCAAGACTGTAAAAATGCAACAATAATTCCCATTAAAAAACTTGTCAAATCTGCTGATGACCCAAAAAACTACCGACCTATCTCCCTAACAAATATTTGCTGCAAATTAATGGAAAAAATTATACTCAGACGACTCACCTACCACCCCGACACAAGAAATCTCTTACTAGAAGAACAATATGGATTTAGGAAAGGACATGGGACAATAGACCAACTATTATTTTTCACACAAAAGGTAAAAGATGCACAAAACGAAAAACCAACTAACCACACCATAGCTGCTTTTTAGACCTTACACAAGCTTTTGATAAGGTATGGAAAAACAAGTTAATTACAAAATTATACAAACATTTCAAATTTGATGGAAAAGCTATCACTTGGATAAATGATTCTCTTAAAAATATATAAATCAGGATCAAATATAATGGCACTCTATCTAAAACCTTCAAATTGTACCAAGGATTACCACAAGGATCAGTCCTTAGCCCAACTCTCTTCACCCTATTTATTGCAGGCATAGAAAAATAAATTTCACATAAAACCAATATTGGACTTTTCGCTGATGACATTATTCTATGGAGCAGCAGCACTAACTGGAAAAAAGCTGAAAGAGATTTAACAAGACTCTTCTCCACCTAGAAAAATTTGCTAATAAACATAAATTAGAATTTAACCCCCAAAAATCTGAAACCTGTCTTTTTACTACCGATAAGAAACTATACAAAATAAGACCAAATATTATTCTGAAAGAACAACAATTGCAATATAATAAACATCCTAAATATCTCGGCTACACCCTGGATCCAGAAATCAACTCCAGTAAGCATATTGAAGGAGTTGTTAGAAAAGGAAGAGACCGACTAAAAATCTTGAAATATATTTCAGGAAGAGTGGGGAGCTGAAGCAACAACAATAAAATTAACTTACACATCTCTAATGAGACCTATCCTGGAATATGGATATCAAATCTATGGTACAGCATCTGAAACAAATCTAAAATCACTGGAAAGGATACAACTAAGTGCAGCTAGAATTATTACAGGTCTTCGAAAACCCTGCCCTAATGATATTGTACTTTACGAGGCAGACATTATGCCCTTAAAGAATAGAATAAGCTACAATCTGCCAAAATATATAAACAAAATCAAGAGTTATGAAAACAAACACAGAACTTTCAATTACATATTTAATTGGGAATCCAATCTAAGACTCAAAAAAGAAGGCCCTCTCCACCTGGCCAAAAGAAATGGATTTTTAAAATATAAAGTGGAAAAATATTATTTAGCTGAAAAAAATATCTCCATGCGAACCACTAACAAAATGTTATTTTTAATGCCACTTTAAATGAAACCACCAACAGACAATACCAAAATTCAGAATACTTAAAACAATTATCATTAGAAATAATTAATAAAATTCCTAAAAATGCAATAACTATCTATACCGATGGTAGCAGAGATGAGTTGGGACACACTGGCAGTGGCTCTCTCATTAAAACCACAAATGGCATTGAGAAAATAAACAGAAGAAACCCAGAATTTTGCTCAGTCTTCAGATCAGACCTTATAGCCATATATGAAGTCTTAAAATCCATCAGAAACATTAAACATCACGATATATGGATTCTTACTGATAGTAGAAGTGCCATACAACACTTGAGTCACACAGGGGAACTTAGAGACAAAGTAAGCAGGAACATAATTGGTTATCTCCAAAAACTCTCAATACCTCAAAAATTCACCTTCAATGGATACTCTTACATGTTAGCATTGAAGGCAATGAAGCTGCTGATGCGCTAGCGAAAAAAGGCACAAAAGAACCCTTGCTACAGAAAAATAAACTTACTTTTAAAGAAATAGAAACAGTAGCCAAAATAATCAAGAACTGGAGGATCCCACCTAAGCACAGTTGGTATACCCTAGAAGCAGATGGCCACCCAGACCTTTCGGTCCACAAGCCGGCATGCGAAGCATGCCTTCGCTGCTATTCTGTTCAACTCATAAGCCAAGTAACGGTATCCAAGCTAGTGATTGGACATTGTACCTTGAAACACCACCTCCCAGACAACGTGTCTGGAAGGATTTCTATACCGGTGGTCTTTAATCACAGCAAAATAGGAAACTATCTACTGTGTCCAGCAGGGACCGCGGGGAGGCAGACCCCGGTCGACTCTGTTCACTCACAGCTGAGGAAAAGCTCAGCTGCCACGTCGTGGGCTTTCTCAAGAAGCTTGCTGTGATTTCTCAGCAGCTCACTCTCGATCGCGCCCCTCGCCCTCCTTCTCTCTTCCTGCACACCCACTACCCTTGGACAATCCAAGACGTAGTGGCGTGCATTCACATCCCTTTCTCCACAGACGCAATCAGGATTGCTCTTAATTTCAAATCTGTGGAGACTTGGGGAAGAGCCCATGTCCCGAACTACCCTAATGAGTTTGTGGGACATTACCTTACAGAGGTACTTGGGTGTTGTTACCCCATTGAATAACTCTCTCCCCTTCACAATGTTCCTCCATCTGTCCAAACATAAGTCCTGGACGTGCCCCCTGATCCTCCTATAAACTTCTTTCTTGGTCACTGTGGTCCTCAGTGATCTACCTTTTAAGCATCCTGCCTTAGAGATCCTGTCTGCGAACTCATTACCTTCGATGAGGCTGTGTCTCCTAAACCAAGGGAGCTCCGGAGCCCGCGTCATCATCTCCAGCTCCTGGATTATTTGATGCGTGAGTTGCCCTTTCTCCAGATTGATGGCGACGAGGGCCGACATACAATCTGAATAGAGGCGGTCCGGGCTGAAGTTCTTCTCGGCACACACTCTGCGGGCTACCCTGATCGCAACCAGCTCGGCTGAAAAGACCAATTCGTCCACTCTGAGTGTTAAACTTTCTTGGAAGATTAGCTCTCCATTAGTGAAGATCACAACCCCAGCTCCAGTATTGGTTCCAGACCTACTCCCATCAGTGAAAACCTCCGTGCCATTCCCTGTCGGCTCTCCAGGACTCCAATTCCACTTTGGCAACCACTGCGGAGGCTTTCTTGGGTCCCTCTTCCATTCCAGGGCACCCGCTTCAAGTCCCAGGGCATCTTCCCTGTTCTCTTAGATCTTCTGTCTGATGGTCTCCTCCTCTAGTTTCAACCCCAGGGGAATAAGCCCAGCGAGGACCAATAAGGCCTCACTGCTGGTAGTGCGATATCCCCCTGTGATTCTGAGTGCCGCTGTCCTCTGCACTCTCTCTAGAGTAGTCGCCACCTTCTGATCCCTGTTTCGGCGACACCAAGCCCTGGAAGCATATACCAGGATTGGCTCGACACAGGAGAGGCAGAGGTTCCTAAAAATAGTACCCTCCTTCTCCCCCCCCCCCCCCCCCCCCCCCCTGTTGAGAGCCAACCAGGACAGGCCTGCGCAACGCCTCCCTGCCTCTCGCCACCATCTCCTCCGCCTGGTATTGCCAACCCATCTTGTCATCAATGACCACCCCCAGGATGGTCATCCTATTGACCAACGCTACCCTCCGTCCTTCGATCCCGATAGCCGGCTTATGTTCCCATTTGATCCCTTTCCTTTTAGTTCTTATGTCCCTAGGCTTAAAGCTGAGGGCTTTAGTTTTGGAGACATTGAACTTAAGGCCAGAGTCATGGGCCCAGTTTGAGAGAATTTGGAGAGAAGTTTCAACACACTTCTCAGCCTTCGCTCTCGAAGCAGCCTCAATGATTTAGGAACTGGTCGTCGGCATAGAGAACCAGCCTGGCTCCCTCAGGGAGCTCCTCCTGGAAAACGGTGTTTACCAGGATATTCCACAGAATAGGTCCGCAGCAAGAGCCCTGGGGGCAACCCCTAGCACAGTTTCTTTCCAACTTCCGCCCACCAAAACTGAGGCTAATCCGTCTATCCCTCAGGAAGTCACGAACCAAGCTGCACAAATTATCAGGACAACCCATGTCCATCAAATTTCTCATCAGCTTGTTCCAGTTCATGGAGTTGAACGCGCCATCAATGTCCAGGGCCACGAAAAGAACCCAAGCACCTTTATTTAAGCCCATGTCGACCCCCTCTAACACCTCGTTCAGAGCTGTGGTTGTGGACTTCCCTTCCCTAAAACCATGTTGGAAAGAGGAAAGGAGCTCATTACTTTCTAGCCAGTGCTTCAGTCGCTGAGCTAGTAGGCTATCCAGGACCTTACCTAGACACGCTAGTAAAGAAAGCATACGATAATCATTAGGAGAATTACCCTTTCTACCAGACTTTTCGAGAAGCACTACTCGGGCAACCTTCCATGCCTCAGGAAGAGTACCAGTGTCCAGGCACCTATTGAATAACCTGGAAAGAAGCGATGGGTGCATCCTTACCAGGGCTTTCACGACCGTGTTATCGATACCTTCGGGACCAGGAGATTTCCTTTTCCCGAACTTGAAAGCCGTCAGTTTCACCTCATTCTCAGAAAAGGGCGGATCTACCAAACCACAAGTGGTCAGAGAGATCTCGTCCTTTGGTTCCTCGTTTCCGAAGTGCCGATCCAAGTTGTTTTTATTTTGTCTTCTGCTTTCGAGCGAGTAGGTCTAGAACATATTCTCTCTGAATTTTCTCATTTTTGGTGGATGAAACAGTACCAGTGATTATTTTGGCCGCTTTTGCTTGAACACTGTCTAGTCTTACTTTTAGTGATGAGCTTGAGGGAGCCCAGACCGGTGTTGCATATTCCATTATCGGCCTTATTAATGTGGTATATGTTGTTCTGAGAATTCTGGGTTTTGCTCCCCAATTTGTTCCACATAGCCTTCTCAGAATGTTTAGTTTTCTGATAGTTCTATTTGAGGTGCTAATTATGTGTTCTGAAAATTCCAATTCCTCATCAATAATAATTAAAATAATTTTGTTGACATCTTGTCAATACATGCACAGTCTGCACTATTAAAAAAAGATAATATGCATTATATACACTATGTACAATGAATATGGCGCCTCTTCCAGCGCTGCAGAGTTTGTGGAGAATCGCCAGTGGGTCTCCAGCGACACCACGCATTTTGCGATCTACGATGAATACGTAGATCGCGTACTTTGCCGCTTAGGAGATGGTGATGGCGTGGTCCTCAAGACCAACTTGAAAGATACAGGACTGCAGTATCGCACCTAGATATTATGGATTTCTAATTTTATCAATCATTTGTTTGTTTATGCTTATTTTTTTGTTATATTTATGCCTTTTTCCCTGTGAGTGGAGAAGACGCATAGGTTTGGTTTTATTGGGTTTATGGTCATTTGGAGTTCCATTGCCCACTTCTCCAGTCCTCTCATTGATGTGTTCAGTATTTTTTACGATTTTTCTATGCTGCTACTTGTGTGCCATATGGCTATATCATCTGCATAACAGACAACCTTTGTGTCTTCAGTGAGGTAAGGATAGATGTCGTTAATATATAGCAGATAGAGTAGAGGACTGAGCACAGATCCCTGAGTTACACCAGCCCATGTTCTTCCTTCCTTGGAAAATTCTCCATTGACCCGAACCTTTAGCCTTCTTCCCCTTAAGAAGTCTGCAATCCAGATTAAGGTTTTTCTCTTACTCCGATGTTGTGCAGCTTTTCGCGCAATTTCTCCCTCCACACTCGATCAAAAGCTGAGGTCATATCAAGGAATATAGCCGTGGTCTTCTTTTGCGGTTTTTCCTGGAAAGAATCTATTATTGATTGACAGAAGTAAAACAGTTGATCAGTCGTACAGTGCTGGGATCTATAGGCAGTTTGGTAGAGGTTTATTTTATTATTGTTAGTGAGCCAGACTATGAGCCTAGAGTGGATAATTCGTTCTGGTATTTTACAAAGTTTGCTGGTGAGAGCAATTGGCCGATAGTTCTTGTATTCCTTGGCATCTTTGTTTGGCTTCAGTATTGGCACTATAATTGATATCTTCCAATTCTTTGGTAGTTTACCAGTTTGCCATGAAATGTTCAGTATTCGTAGGAGTTGATTATTAGCTTTGTCTTCAAAGTGTTTGATCATTTAACCAAAGATTAGATTATCTCTTGGTGACCTCTTGGATTTTTTTATTGATAAGTTTAGCTCATTCAGTGTGAAGTCTCTCGAGAAAATATCTTGTTGATGGAAGTTTCTTGCTTGTTTAACTAACTGGTTTATATTATTTTTAGAGTCCTGTCTTCATTCGTATAGTTGAGTATGGAAGTGCTTGAAAGATATTCAGCAATTATGTCAGCCATCTGTTTGTTCTCGTTCGCGCTGTTCTATTCATATCGGTTAGAGTATTGGAGAATTGGTGTTGGTGTTGATTGTTCTCTAACACTCTAATCATATTCCAGTGTTGGCTGTCCTTTCTTGGATCCATTTTTTTCGCAGAATTCTGCCATTTTTCTTGTTTTTGCATATCCAAATTTCTTGTTCTATTTTGTGACTAATTTCAATGAGTTCTTTCTGTTTTCTTCTGTTTTATTTTTTAAAGAAGTTCATTGATATTGTCTCTCTCTCTGAAATCACTGCCTCGATGTTGTGGTCCTTCCAGTAAGGTATCCACAGGTCTTTACGTCTACCTCTAGGTATCGATGCTTTTGCAGATTTTGAAATGTTCGAAGAGAATTTTTCCAAGTTTTTGTCAAGCGTTCTATAATTCAATTTTTCGTTGCACAGTTCTTCAAGCTTTTCTGTGAATTTTTTTCAAGTCGGCTTTCCTAAAGTTCCATGTTCTTTTATTCTAATGGACGTTCTCAATTTTGAAGTTTAGGGTTGTTAAAATTGGTCTGTGGTCACTGATTGCACCTCTCATGATTTTCCATTGTGTTGTGGGTGCGATGTTGTAATTTATCGCTGTGATGTCTATTGCGGATTCTGTGCCTGTGGACTTAGATAGGTGTACTCTCCGTTATTTAACGGTGTAAGGTCGAGGTCTGTTAGCATGTCCTCAACCTGCTGACTTTTGTTATCCAGGACAGGTGATCCCCAAATTGAACTTTTGGCGTTAAATTCGCCGAGTATGATTGTGATATCCGAAGACGCTTCACTTAATGTCTCTATTGTGTGTACCCATACAAAATTCAAAGATTTCACGAGCTGAAAGTTGGAGATTTTGAGATGCGTCAAGAATTCGCTGCATATGTTTTCCGGCGAATTGATATTGATGAAAACTGGCTGTCGAATGTTCTGTGGACAGATGATGCTCACTTTTCTCTAAACGGGAATTTAACATTCAAAACAGCCGCATTTGGGCAACAGACAACCCTAGGATTTTTACAGAAATGCCACTTTACCAGCCTAGAGTTACAGTTTTGTGTGGGTTCACTTCTTTTATTATTGGGCCATTTTTCTTTGAAAAATCAATGGAAGAACTTTTAAAACCGTTTTTGTAACTGATGAACGTTATGTCCAACTTTTGAGAGAAAAGGGTATTCCCATATTGCAGGGCAAAAGCACTAAGCGAAATAACATTCATGAAAGATGGAGGACCTCCTCATATCTCCCGAGGTGCCAAACAATTGCTGAAGGATATGTTCTGTGAAAATCGTGTGATAAGTCGCCACTTTATATACCAGTGGCCTCCAAGATCACCAGACTTGACGCCTTGCGATTTTTGATTATGGGGGTACATTAAATCGTGTGTTTATCGATGCTGGCCTACCACATTGGCCATGTTGAAGGCTTCTATCAGATGGCACGTTTTATAAATTTCAACAGATATGTTATTTAATGCTGTCCATTCTGTCATTTATCGTCTGCAGGCGGTGATTGAGAATGAAGGGTGCCACATTGAGCAAGGATTGTGACCTAATACAAGAGAGAAGGCAGTTACCTCATGTGTTATATAAGCCGCCATGTATTATATTATCTACCAATATTTTGCAGCTCTTTGTGTTGGGATATGGGGATAATAAATGCTGTCCTCACATCTTGACTATCTTTTTTTATTTGTGAACAGTAATTTTTTGTTTGTCATTTGCTCACATATTATGTCGTGCAAACCAGAGTGTTATAACTTCTCGAATAACACTGGTACACACAATTTTTCCCCTTATGTTTAGTTTTCGCTTTTCGCTCATTAGAAGAAATAGCATAAGGAATATTTTCTGTATACCAATAACTTTAGAAATTTTGTGAAAAAAATAATACAAAATGATTTTACTACCACGTTTTTCAACGCAAAAGGTCGATTTAAAAATTATTTTTATTTGAGGGGAAACATTTTTAAAAATTGTGTACAGTATAATAAACAATGATAACATTTGACAAGCCCATATGATATTTGGAATAAAGTACGACAAATATTAATATATTTTGTCACTCCCCTCTATATTTCATTTGTTGGGTCATGACAAATATCCAGTTAAATAGTCAAGGGTCTCCAATTAGTCAAGAAACTACACATTTCTTATAGCAAGAAATCCTATTAGTAGTGCCATCATAATTTTTGGTACTATATTAACATATCAAAAATTCGTGTATTGATATCAGCAGTATTTTTCAAACATTCAATCTATTTCACAAAACCCCATATAAAATATAAATATTTTTGCTACATGTTTTAATTTGCATTTGCCTATTTTACATATCTCTGATTGTATTTGAAAATCGTTAACCAATTCTTCATACTTTTGGCGAAGTGGTGTTTTATTAATTTGTTATTTGATATTATTAGGGTTCTTTCCTGGTATTCAAAAAGGAAAAATACGTGTCGTTCAATTATATTTTTCAATTTATCAAACAATTTGGCCGCTGAATATCTGAATCTGGTAGAGCGCCATCTGGTGAATAAAATTGTAACTAAAATCAATTTCGAATTTTTCATTATTTGCCATAAAAAATCCCATTGCATCCTGAACACAATGGTGTTTACCGCATTGCTCTAACGCAAATATTCGCGGAGTTATTAATTTTTAAAGTTGTGCGGGACTTTTGGATCACCCTGTATATAGCTGATTAATAAATAAGACGTATTTTGAATCTTAAAAAAAAAAAAGTCTATTCAGAACATAACGCAATATATTCGAGAGGTCGTGGTCCGTTTTGATGAGGAAAGGGAAGACTAAAACGCAGCTGATTCCACACTCGTCTTTTCAGTGATACGTTAACTTATGCACGGTAGATTCTGTGGCCATTGGACATGCGTCGGACCTGGAGGCTGTTGGGTTCTGTGCTACCTGCAGTATAGGAGCTCCATCTATGCTTCCTTCCTGTGGTGAATCTGTATAAGACCGGTGGTCTTAATAAATATGTATGTGTGTGGTAAAAGATATATATATTTCGAGAGGTTGAACGTCTCTCTTTTTCAAGCTATTTTCATGATTTGGATTTGCATCTCTGTGAGGGAGTTGGAGAGCTACATTATCTATGTTAAATAATCAGGAAAATTTTTCTGGCAGAAGTCAATCGTCGACTTGTAGCAGTAAGATTGCTGGAGAGCGAAATTACACTCGACAAAGTGTTGTGGAGAGCGTACGGAAAGAGAGTCTCTCATAATGACATTTTGGAAGACTTGGAAATCGATTTTTACATGTTTGTCACTGACAACCAACGGAATATTTCTTTCAGAAGAGAGAGAGAGAGACAATTGACAATTCACATAATTTATTGACATCTTGTCAATACAATTTTAAAGTGCAAATATCCGCACAAATCAGGGGGAAAAAATTAACAAAAGTTAAAAAAAAAAACATCAAAATTAAATATATATGTACATCAGACAGAACCCTCAATGAAGGGACGTCTGGAATTAAGCTTCACAAGCCACCTTAAAATCGGATAGCTTCTGCGTTATGTAGTGGTCACTGTCCCCAATACTCGCTATTGCACGGTCGAGGAGCTCCGCGAGAATGATCTCGGGCGTAAGGCTGACCAGGACATCCTCCCTAGTTTCGCTGTTAAATACCGCCCAAACTGCCGTCTCTGTCTCATAATCCAGGGGACGCAGGACTGAGCGAGAGTCCAGTTTATAAAAAAGCTCTTCGACCATATCCACAGCGTACCGGGGAATGCTGGTGGAGGGTGCAGTCTCGGGGGTTTTGTCCTTATGGACTGTTGGTATGAGGGTCCTCTGCACCGGGGCAGCCTCTGGCGCAGGGTGGTCGGATACTGCAGGTGGAGGTGCAGCTGTAGTGATGGTGGGAGCAGGAGCAGGGGTGTTTACGCTGCTCTTCTGACTTGAGGCCGAAGAAGGCGGTTGTAGTGGCGTCAACCGGTTGGCGTTGGGCGCTGAAGCAGAAGGTTCAGTGACCGGAGTCACCTGGGGAGGGTTAGAAAGGTTCGCCACAGGCAATGATGTGGCAGGGCTGGAAGGTCCCGAAGGGGTCTGCCTAGTGGTGTCAGGACCCAGTGCAGCCGATGTAGGCGCTGCGGATTTTTGCAAGGACTTGGGCTGGGAGGATAGAATTGTCGACAGCAGTCCATTCTGGTTGTCCTGAAGATGAGCTGGACGACTCTGGGGGGTTCCCAAGGGGCAGGTGGCTCGCCGATGTCCCTGGCGGTGACATTTGCTACACCTTACGCCGTAGGTGATGTAGGCGGGTGTGGATTCTCCCTTGGAGATAATCACCAGTTTGGCAGGGAGTTGGTGGAGTTTCCGTCCTTCGTTCAGAAGGACGAAGGCTTCCCTGCTGCCCGTGGTCCAGGTGTAACCTTCGCAGGTTACTACTTCGTAGGCCATCGAGGCCACTTTGCAGTAAGGCCTTAGCGCCGCAACGATGTCCTCATCTTTTACGGCGATAGGAAGGTTGCCTATAGTGATCTTTTCGGCCTTCTTCCTGTAAGGGAAGGCTCTTAGGAGTGTGCTGCCGATGGTAAGGCCCTCCTCGATTAGGCGTTCGACCTTCTCAGTGCTGGAAAGTGTCACCAGAACATGGCCGGACATCTTCATGAGCTGGTAAACTGAAGATTTTCCCATCATCTGTTCCAGCGCTTTCATGTACTGGACTTGGTGGAAGTCCGGGCACCATTCGATGAAGCAACCCTGATCAAATGTTGCCGCTGCCGACCTCGCTTTAGCTAGTTCTTGTTGCAGTCTGCTACTCTTAATTTGCGTGACAGTATCTTTTCTTTCCTGCCTCGGTTGTAGTCATGGCCTGGCTGCGATGGCTTCAGCCTTTGCCATTTTTGTTGGCTGGGTCGGAGATTCCTGGCCTTTTCTTTTGTTGGATTTAGGAAATTTCCAATCCGATTCCAAAGCAGATTGCTTCTCCGAAGCTTCCACTCTTTCCGCCCAATTTGCATAGGCTTGTTTTTTTTCCGCGGCCTGATTTACATAGTCGCCGTTTGTTTGCTTGACCAAAAATGTATTTTTCAAATCAAGCTTAGAAACTTCTTCCGCCGATTTCTCGGCATTGGTAGGTTTTTTCTGGGTGGGAGTACCACCATCATCCTTGACATCATCCTGGCTCTCCGCCAGTCTAGAAAACATATTGGAAATCTCCATCTCAATCTCTCGAAAACGCGGAGCTCGCGCGCCGCGTGGCCGCACGGCCGAGAGAGAGAGAGACAATGACAATTGACATATTTTTGACATCTTGTCAATACATGTAAAGTGCACAGTCCGCACTAATTATGAGGAAATGAGAAATTTACAATGAGGATGATGGTTATAGTAAAAAAAAATGATTTTAAAAATACAACTATGTACATGGCACCTCTGCCACCGCTGCAGAGTTTGATGGAAGATCGCCAATGGGTCCCCAGCGATACCACGCATTTCGCGATCTACGAAGAAAACGTAGATGGCATGCTTTGCCGCTGAGGAGATGGTGATGGCGTGGTTCTCGAGGTTCACCGCGAAGATCCAGGATTGCAGGTCCGGCGGCTGCCCGATGATGGAGAACACCTCTCGGATGAGAGGGCGGACGGCGCTGCAGGACCAGTAGCGATGAGCCAGCGACAGGTCGCTGGAGCCGCAGGCGATGCAGACGGGCTGGCTCGACGCCGGGTGCCCCGGATGAGGCAGGGCGTGCAGGGCTAGCCGCAGAGCGATGTCCGCTGCATGGCCCCCGAAGGAGCAGCGACGGAGAGATGAGAACGCCAGGCTGGTGGAGGGCACGTCGACGACAGGCGCCCAGCGCCGGAGATACCGCGAGATGGGAACGGCGGCCAGGCGGGGACGCTCCAACATGCGACGCGCAGTGCGTGTGCTGATGCGCAAGAACGGCGTGGCCGTCTCGCGCAGCACCACGGCTTCCTCCAAGGTCCGCTCCCTGTAGACGCTCGACGCGTTGTCCGCCACCAGGCGTTGGCAAAAATCCCCAAGAGCAGCTGCATCTTCGCAGGCGTTTCTTGTAAGCCTGGCGATGGGCGGCGGAGCAGGGCCTGCCAGGTCGCGGACGCAAACTCCTCTCCATCTAGAGGGAGCCCGAAGCGATGGCGTCGCCAGGAACCTGCAGGCACCGACGAGGGGCAGGTTCAGTAGAGTGGGAGCAGGCAACACCCGATGGTTCAGGATGGAGGAGGCCTGCCCCCATAGATCCAGCAGCCGGCGGCGGCGAGGCAGCAACCAGGAACCCGAGGACAAGGGGGTCATCCAGGCTCCAGACTCCACCAGCCAAGAGTAGGCGTTCTTGCCTCCATATCTGGATGCAGCCTGGACCCCCTTGAAGCAGGCGAGCTGGAGTTGGGTCCTGATGTCGAGGAGTCCAACGCCACCGACGGACACAGGACGTGCCAGTAGACCTCCCGGGAGCCAGGCGGCGTGATGGCAGGATCCCCAGACGAACCGCGTCAGCCTGGCCTGCAGTTTGGCGATAGTGGCATCACCGGGCAGGTAGCCGTGCAGATGGTGGAGCACCGCCGCCAGTACTAGCGAGTTGGCCGCTCTCGCCCGCCCCACCAGGGAGAAGCCGCGGACAAATGGGGACCATCTGGAGATCGCCCTCTCCAAGATGCCCAGCAGGTGATTTTCCTGGACCGAGGTTCCATGGCCTGATGTTATTTCGCAGCCCAGCACCGTGATGGAGGATGCGGACCACGAGATGCCCAGCGGAGAGTCGGCACGGTCCCTCCAGGCGCCGCACCACAGTCCTTTACTTTTCGGGAAGTTGACGCTGACTCCCGACGCACGCCGGAATTCGTCAAAGATGGTCTTGACTCTCTCAAACTGCCAATTCTCGCGGATCAGCAGGAGAATGTCATCGGCGTACGCCAGGACGTTTCCTCTTCCGAGAATTCTCTCCAAGTGGCGCAGGAGGGGACCCGTAATGATGGAGAAAAGGGCTGCGCTGCAGGCACAACCCTGCCGAAGCCCTCTGCGCATTTTGAATGGGCGGGCGAAGTTTCCATTAACCTTGATGGTAGCGTCGGCCTCCGCGTAGAGCAGGTGGAGCCATTCCATGAAGGGCGGAGGCAGGCCGATGGTGCGTAGCTGGGAGGCCAGGAACTCTCGGTCCACGTTGTCAAAGGCGGACTGCAGGTCGGTGGAGATGACTGCCAGCGGCGTCTTGTTCTTGAAGGCCAGGGCCACCTCGTCAGACACGCACGCGATGTTCCAGGAGGGACATCTTCCCGGAACGGCGTAGGTCTGGCAATCCGGCACGATAGCTGGAAGGTGGCGACGTAGACGACCCAGAAGAACGCCGCTGACGATTCTGTAGTCCGCCGTCGGAAGTGAAATGGGCCGGTAACCGCTTAGGCCCGGACCACCGTGCGCTTTGGGGACGAGGCAGATGATATTCCTCCTCGATGATTCTGGAAGAGTCCCGCGAAGCTTGGATTCGGCGAGGACTTGATGTATGACTCCACCGAAGAAGTCCTCGAAGCCCTTGACAAGCTCGCTCGATGAAGCGGGTCACTGTCCTCCAGAGTGATGCATTCAGTAGCTCCCTCCAAGAACCCAGCGATGTCCTCCGGGCTGCAGGTAGAGCCGTTGAAGCGCTCTCTGAAGGAGTTGAAGACGTAGCGCCTCAGGCTCATTCCCTCGAAGAGGTTCCCCTGGGCGTCGAAGACGGTCGTCAGTTCCGCGCGATGTTGTCGGACACGCAGGGCACGCCCAAGTTCAGGCAGTGAAGGGTAGTCCGCCTCCACGGTCTCAGCCTCGAGCCTGGAGCGAAGAAACCGACTTGCCCTGGTGACGTAGTCTTCATCTTCAACGCGGGGAACGTAGAGGCACTTGATGTCTTCAACGAGTTCCCGCTTCAATTTTCCCCATTTTCCCCATAGATCTCCAGTAGGGTTGCCTTCGATTTCCTGCGAAGCTTCACTAAGAAGCGCCTCAATCCTCTCGATGACTGGGGCTGATCGCAGTAGCGCGGAGATGGATGGCGCAGACGGTGAAGGGGGATCCCCCACTTGGAGAAGGATGGCACGGTGGTCCGAGTTGCGGTAATTGATGGTCCAGTAACGGGTGACGCGCCCAGAGAGTCTCGATGGTATAAGGACTCGATCCAGACGGGCGGCGTCAACCCGGCTTCCGTAACTGGCGACCCTGGTAGGCAGGTGCGCGGCATCGAAGATGGCGGCGATGTCGACGAGGGCGGTCCGGTCCAGTAGTTCCGCGAAAGCTTCCACGGCTCCAGACCCGATGTCGCTCGAAGACTCCTCGGAGATGTTGATGTCGCCGAGGACCCACGCATCTTCTCTGATGGCTTCCTCTGCGATGATCTGCAGTTGGAGATGCCGTTCTTCGGGAGTGTGGGAGAGGTGGCAGTTGATGACGCGGGTCTCGAGACCCCGGATCTTGACGCTGGCGATGGCAATCTTGCCTGGCCACAGAACGCGATGCCAGAGGACGGTGACTCCCGGCGCTGCGACGACGGCGAGGCCGGAGCCCCTGGGTGTCGATGATGGCGCGAAGACGGCGCTGTAGCCAAGGCACAGGTCCCGGATGTTGTTTAGAGCCAGCACGTTCGTTTCTTGGACAAACGCGACATCAACTGCATGCTGCCTAAAGAAGCAGCACATCTCCACACTCCTGGCGCGAACGGCAATGCCGCGCACATTAAGGGAAGCAATGCGGAAGCTCATTGCGTGGTCCTACCTTTGGTGGCAACTGACCGGAGATGGGTGAGTCGCTTGTAGAGGTGGCAGGCTTTGTCCTCTACACGATCGACGAATGTCCCGATGAGGTTGATCAGGCTGTCCAGCTGTTCAGGTTTCTGGTCAGGCAAAAACTTTTTCAAATTGCGTTCGGAAATGATTGCCTGCACGATCTTTTCCTTCTCCAGACCCGCTGCTTCGGTATTCTCGAACACGGTGTCTGGGAGCTGTTTAAGTACCTCTTCTAGTTGTCGGAGGGCTGTAGATCTTTTGTCAGTTGATGATTCATCCTCCTTACTAAGGGGATTGGTTTTCAAAGGAATCCGGGATCCAGGGGCAATGGTCAAGATAGGAGCGGCAATGTTGGGCGGTCTCTCTTTGCTTGATGTGGCCACTTCTGCCGCCGCTGGTAGAGCTTTGGTACCGCTAGTTTTGTTGGCCGGAGGAGGTTTCATGAGAATATGAACGTTTTTGGCCGGGGTCTTCTCAGGACCATTGTGGCCAATTGTAGCCGGTGTAGTTGCAGCAGGTTGGGGCGAGGGCGATGTCTGGGTGGAAGGAGGAAGAGATCCATGCTGGGAGGTAGGTTGTCGAGTAGAGCGCTCTTCCAAGTCTCTCCTGTGACAGCTGGCACGCCGATGTCCTTGGCGATGACACTTGCTACATTTGACGCCGTAGGAGATGTAGGCTGGCGTCGTTTCACCCCTTGACTTGATCTCCAGTTTCACCGGGAGCTGGTGGATCTTAAGGCCTTCGTTCATGAAGATGAAGGCCTCCCTACTGCCCGTGGTCCAGGAGTAACCTTCGCAGGTTACTATTTCGTAGGCCATCGAGGCCACTTTGCAGTAAGGCCTTAGCGTCGCAACGATGTCGTCATCCTTTACGGCGATAGGAAGGTTTCCTATGATTATCTTCTCGGCCCTTTTCCTGTAAGGGAAGGCTCTCAGGAGAGTGCTGCCGATGGTGAGGCCCTCCTCGATTAGGCGTTCGGCCTTCTCAGCGCTGGGAAGTGTCACCAGGACATGGCCGGACATCTTCATGAGCTGGTGAACTGAAGATTTCCCCAGCATCTGCTCCAGCGCTTTCATGTATTGGACTTGGTGGAAGTTCGGGATCCATTCAATGAAGCAGCAATGATCGAATGTAGCCGCTGCCGACCTCGCTTTGGCTAGATCTTGCTGCTGTCTGCTAGCTCTTATATGCGTGACAGCATCCCTTACTTCCCGCCTCGGTTGTAGTGATGGCCCGGCTACGATGGCTTCAGCCTTTGCCACTTTTGCTTGCTGGGTCGGAGAATCCCGGCCTTTTCTTTTGTTGGATTTAGGAATCTTCCAATCTGATTCCAAAGCAGATTGCTTCTCAGAAGCTTCCACTCTTTCCGCCCAATTTGTATCGGCTTGTTTTTTCCCGGCGGCCTGATTTACATAGTCGCCGGTTGTTTGCTTGATTGAAAATGTATTCTTCGAATCAGGCTTAAAAACTTCTTCCGCCGATTTCTCGGCATTGGTAGGTCTTTTCTGGGTGGGAATGCCACCATCAGACTTGTCATCATCCTGGCTCTCCGCCAGTATCGAAAATACATTGGAGATCTCCATCGCCTCCATCTCAATCTCTAGAAAACGCGGAGCTCGCGCGCCGCGTGGCCGCATGGCCGAGAGAGAGAGAGAGAAAGACTCTGTCCTTGACCATGGCAGACTTCGAGAACTGGGGCCTCGTATGCACGCGACGTTTCCTGGAAACAGCAGATAACGATGGATTTTTAGGATTTGTAGGCGGCTTCAAATTTTAAAATCTTCCCGTCATTCTACATGATATTGTAAAGGCGGTTCGGTCAGTTCGCTGAAAGCAACTTCTTTACCTTCAATCGATTCTTCATTGCAGCTTCGGAAAGGGTTTCTCACAGTAAAGACGTATACCGCGATGTTTCATATCGTCTTTCAAGACATTCTTCACTCTTTCCATAGAGATTCCGAAGTCAGAAGCAATGTGATTCATGCTGACATCGTCATTTATGGCGATCCTCTTCTTAAAGATTTTCCCTATTGCCCTGAAGTGCTGATCGTTCTATATCGATCCTATTTTGGGAGCACTCTAAAATGTCTTAGCTCCCGCTAATGCTTCAAAATCCTTTTAACCACTCTCTGAGGTTGATTTCTAGCCAATGAGCTATGTCGATGCATATTTTTGGAGCTTCTTTGCTCAAATCGCATAGGTTAGTATGTAATATTTGCCACAACACCAACTTTTTACAAATTCGTACAGATGTCCGATATCATGGTTTCGGGCTATGACCTTTTTTGGTACTAAAAAAATATTTTCTTGGTAAACCTTAAATATAAACTTATTATATATATCTCTTTTCTTGTAACTTTCTTTGCTTCCCTAAAAATAATTGTCTTTCTATAAATATACATATTAGGAAAATGAGAAACTATTATAGACACGTATGATTCTTTTCAAAAATAAACAATTTCTACTGCCCTTACTGCAATGTAAAAATTAATGGGAGGGCCTGTCTCATCAGTGGTGAACCTTCCCAGCGGTTTCGTCAGTTTAATCTATCATTTTAAAAGAATCATACGCGTCTAAAATAGTTTCGAATTTTCATAACAGATGGCACGCTAATGCATCATTATATAACCTAAAAATTCAAATATATTTTTTAAAATATATATTTCATTTCACATTCATTGAATATTCTATATTTTTACCATAGTTTTAGACTCATATCCGCACTCCTCTATTCTCTACTGTCTCATATATAACTTACCTAGTTTTTAAATTCACTTATATAGAATTAATATATTCTATAAATTTTATATAACTGTGAAAATATTGGTTGTGTAATTTTCTTCAGGTAGTCCTTCAAATTAAAGATACTTCGGCAGGTATAAAAATATTTATACTAGCCAAAGTATCTTTAATTTGAAGAACTATGAATGCCGGCCAGGCAGTCTCTATCTTTACGATTCTTCAAGTAATTGAGAATAAAAACTACTTGATAGTAAATAATTATTTTTCTATTATCACGACTGTACCTTCAATTCATTATCTTTACAACAAGACATATTATTCATAACATACATGTGGTGTATTTAGGTTGATTTAAAAGTAGAAATAGATTTTAAGCTTTATTTATTTAAATGGCTTTTATTATATTACACCGGAGTAGATGCAAACTCAAGAATTACAAGTCAACAACAGAATGATGATGATAAGTTATAATTATGATATATACAATATATCAGAGAATAATAATCTGTGGATTTAAAATTATTATTATATTAATATATTATACTAGCGGATGTGTACCCGGCTTCGCCCGGGTTTTATCCGAGTGAAAGTTTGCCTAACGAATATTATTGATAATAATATTCTGGAACACACAGAATATTATGATAATAATGAAAATTATATTCGTTAAGTCATATATTTATATAATATTTTTAGATTGAGAGTATTAGCTAGTATGTAAAAAAATTAACTCTGTTGAATTTTTTTTTTTTTGTATTTATATATAAATAAAATTAACTCTATTGATTTTTTTTTGTATTTAATCGATAACACCGAAGTTACGCATGTTAATGTTAGGAAATATATTTTGATGTTAAGCAAAACCTGCTCCATCTCGTTTTACATAAATGTTGAAAATTTGGTTGAAATTGATGCATTGTAACGAAATTTTTTAGTGAACAACACTTATGAAATTTGCATTTTATTAATATAGATAGATATAATATTATATTATTAAAAAAAATATATATATATAAATATACGACAGTACATATAATAATATTATATATGTTTAAACTCTACTCTAATATATATAGATACAGTAGAACCTCCTATATAAGACTGCTAACAACATGACATGGTTACTTCTGAAACAGCTTTACTGTCAGGTTAGATGAGATTGAGTTAAGTCATTTTTGGTTTCCTAAAATGGCTGCTTTGCGAGGTGATCAGGCTCCTCAGATATGACCCTCATGGGAGATTCCACTGTGCTAATAAAATACAAGGTGCGTTCATTAATTTCCAGGACTGGTTGAAAAATAAAATAAATAAAAAAGCTAAAGAAAATATTTTTATACAGAGTTAAATATTGGACATTCGACCACACCTGACTGAAAGCAAGAGTCTCGTGGCGCACGCGTCGATCTAAAAATAGAACAAAACAACTTCCTTGTAAGGTTCGCATTTCTAATTTTAAAATGGCCATTTTCGAAGAGCAGAGAATCTGCATTAAGTTTTGTTTTAAATTGAAAAAAGTGCTACTGAGACGTATGAATTGATTAAAGAAGCTTTTGGCGATGCAGCTTTATCCCGTTCAAGAACTTTTGAATGGTTTTCACGCTTCCTAAAAGGTCGGGAAAAGGTAAACGATGATCAGCATACTGGGCGTCCAAGATCATTACGTTGTGAGGAAAACAAGCTCAAAATAAAGGAATTAATTAAATCCAACAGAAGAATTTCTATTAAAGACTTATCTTCAGAGACTGGACTATCTGTAGGACTGTGTCATCAAATAGTAACAAAAGATTTGGACATGATCCGGACGTCTTCAAAATTTGTTCCCCGGATTCTAACAGAGGAATAAAGGGAGGTTAGAATGGATGTCTGCAAAAACATGGTTGAAATGACTCGGACCGATCCAGAATGGATGCAAAACATCATTACCGAGGATGAGACATGGGTGTATCAGTATGACCCGGAAACCAAACGTCAATCCAGCCAATGGATTGAAAGAGGGGAACCGAAACCCAAAAAGGCAAGATTTACAAAATCCAAAGTCAAGACATTGCTTGTTACATTTTTTTATATTAATGGTTTGGTTCACCATGAATTTATTCCTTTCGGACGTACAATTAATCAAGAGGTTTATTTGGGGATAATGAGGCGCTTAAGGGAGGCAGTGCGCCTTAAAAGACCCGAAAGATGGCAAAACAATGACTGGATACTTCACGTCGATAATGCGCGGCCGCATACAGCCCATGTTGTTTCGCAGTTCTTGACCAAGCATTCAACCATACAGATCCCTCATCCACCCTATTCCCCCGACTTAGCCCCCAATGACTTTTTCCTCTATCCTCAATTTAAAATCAAGTTAAAAGGAAGGAAATTTGACAACGTTGATATGATACAAGCTGAATCGAAGGCAACCTTGAGGAACCTCTCAAAAAGTGATTTTATCTCCTGCTTCGACAATTGGAAAAAAATATGGAACAGGTGTATTGAGGCAGGAGGGGCATATTTTGAAAAATATCAAATTAGTTTTTTTATTTGGTTTATTTTTTCAAAGATACAGAGCAGTCCTGGAAATTAATGAACGCACCTTGTATATAACCTTAATCGATATTCAAATTACTTTTTTTTTTTCACTTTCAAAGACTCTGGGGTAAATCCAGGTATAAGAAATTTATTTTCCTCCAATTTACTCAGACTAATCTATTTATTAGATTTATTGTCTTAATTAAGTTTACCTGTATATAAATTTAATATTACCTTTATGTGATTAGCTTTTAAAATTATAATAATAACAATGCTTATTACACACACACACACACACACACACTGGTATTATTACTGTTATTCCTTCATGTATCCTACATTTCTGCTCGTAGAATCTGTATAAGACTAAAAGGTCTTAAAAAAGCTTTTTTGTTGATATTCAAATTAATCAAATGCCTTTATATATATAGAACCACCATAGGATATATCTTTATTTACGGGGCTGCTAACCAGAATGGATGATTTTTGAGCCCCGATGGACGTATAAAGTAGAATATATACAAAGAACTATATACATTGCACTGTTGGAGGGGCCTGGGGATGGGTGGCCAGGGGATCATCGCCGGGTGAGGCCAGGAGAGCCGGGGTATATCAGTGGGGCAGGGTGGTGATCCGCGGAGATCAGGGGGAGGCAGAGACGGGTCCAATAGTATGAGTATTAAGCCCATAGAGAACCATCATAAAAGACGGTTCCGAAATCACTTTATTAGGTACCACTCAACAAGAGCAACCTATTTTATGATAATTGAAACAATGAATAATATGTGAAGGTTATTCATATATTAAACAAAATGGTATCGCGGGATTCGATCCCGGTTCATGACTGTCGGTAATCGAGGGTGTTACCCACTCGTCCACCGACGTTGTTGTATGACATAAAAGACGGGAAAATATTGATTATATACACGAAATTTTTCTAAGAACTAAAAGACACATAAGTGATGGGGAAAATCAGTAAATTTTATCAGCCTCTCTGATAGAAGGTTTATTTCCTATGGGAATATAAGGGAGTTAAGAGGGTCGTGATAAAATGAGGAAAACTGAGTTCTTCTTTTTATTCGGAGAGTAAGAAGGATTTATGGAATGTGTCAATCAGACAATCTCCCAGGGGTGAGATAACGTTTGTGAGGGAGGGAGGGATTCTATAATGTAATTATGTAACGTGAGAGGGAGCGTTATGCAAATCTAGAACTACTCTTCTCATTAAAGAGATTGGATGGAAGAAATCCCTAAAGACTTCGCTCTCCATCCTCAGTAACTAGAGAGGCGGACTGGAGGGAATCACGTAGCACTCAAAAAAATCTTCAATTCTCAACAAATAAATGGTTCCCTATTAATCTATGAACGATTTGATTTTCATGTTCGTTTTCTGAATTCATTAAATGTTCATTGGAATCATTATATTATTGCCAAGTATTTATTATATTTGATGTCTATTCATGATAAAATTGTGAAAAAAAAAGTTTTAAAATTACAAAATATTTTCTCACAATGAGTTTCTTTTTGTTTCAAAACGCTAGCTTTCAAGCGATAATCGCTCTTTAACGGGCTAAAAATTATTAAGTTATTTTAATAATATAAAAAAATTATTATTTTATTAAGTTTTATTCAGCCCGTTGAAGAGCGATTATCGCTTGAAAGCTGGCGTTTGAAATAAAAAGAAACTCACTGTGAGAAAATATTTTGAAATTAAAAAATATATATATTTGATGTATGGATCATTAATTTTGATATTTATATTATTTAGATTTTGGTAACTGCTTTTCACATGTGTGAACATGTGGTGCATTTACAGTAAAAACAGTCGACTACTTTTACTCACCATGATTATATTGGCCTGTACCACTAGGAATAAGCAAAAAAAAAAAAAAAATTTTGTCACTCTGGAAACTTCTCTCATTGCTTATCTTGTATCTTATAAATGTTGATTTTTGTTCTTGCCTTAAATAAATTGCCGTGTCTCATTCTGAAGTTTGTTTTTCCTTATTTTTTACGTTACAATATGTTAAAATTATTAATTAAGTATTCTATTGTGATTGGGTTTCTATTATATTTTAGAAATTGTATAAAACGTAGCAGCACTTTTTAACAATAAATTGTCTTGAATATACAAATTAGAAAAATTCTTTATTAGACTCTCAAATATACTCTATCTTTTGTATTTTCTAAGATGAAATTCTATAAGAAGGTTTCAATTAAGGCTTCGTGGATGCGAACAGTTTCTATAGAAAGTTGACAGGAACTGGAAAAAAAGAATTTTCAGTTAAATAAGATGCTACTTAAATATCGTAAAGATAGAGGCTGCCTGGCCGGCATTCATATTTGTTGAAAATAAAGATACTTCGGCCAGTAAATCTTTTTATTACCTCGACGTTTCGACAAAAATCTTTTGTCCGCGTCAGGAGCAAACAAAAATTTCAACATTTGGCAAGGCGTTAAAAATTATTCTACTTAAATATGTTATAGCATTCCTTCGAATATGTGAGCTAACTTTCCTATGTGTGTTTCCTCTAGTTTTTCATTTAGGAGGCATACATCCAGGTCGATGCTTGTACCATTCTGTCAACTATCGCAATAAACTGAGAAAGAAGAAAAAATTCATCGAAATATCTTTATTTCAACTAGAGAAACGAGTGTAAAAACATAAACGCAGAATGTGATACTGTGATGTGTACTAAGATTTTCAAGTATGTAAAAAGTTGGTATCAGATTTCCACCATCGATGCCTGTACCATTCTGTCAACTATCGCAATAAACTGAGAAAAAAGAAACTGTTCGAATTCTTGTAGATTTAGATTCTTTGGTATTTATTTAGAATTGAGTTAATAAAGAATGAATGAATAAAATATTTTGCAGAGAATAGAGTAGGTTTTATTACCACGAATTTGGATTACAATGATGCCAATGGTAGGAGATTAAAATGTCAACAAAACCAACAGTGCCAAGCAACAAAATAACTCACAGATTAAAATGAAATAAATATATTAATGAAAACAAAATGAATTTAAAAAATGCAAATAAATGAATTAATGAATATTTACATTTGAATCCAACATACTCCCCCCACAACCTTGAACTATATCCCAGTTCAAGAGCTCACTCATTGTAAGGTAGAGGACATATATTGGTTATTGGTCTCTTCAGAAGGCCTTTAGGAGTACGAAGAAGCACCACTCTGGTATGATCATCTTCTCCTGGGAATATCTGGACAATTCTCGCCAGTTTCCATTGTAGTGGTTTGTCTTGTTCCTTCCACATAAACAAATCTCCAATGTTGACATCCGGATGTGAAGTCCTCCACTTTCTTCTTTCTTGGAGTTGATGTAGATATTCACAGCTCCAACGGTTCCAGAAGTAGAGTCTTTGAGGTTGAATCAGATTCCATCTGGAGCGAAGATTCAAAGCAGAGTGATCCGATTCTGCATCATGTCGTATTGCATTTCCTATAAGAAAATGTCCTGGTGTTAGCGCTGTTAAGTCATTTGGATCATTGCTAACAAAATTTAATGGTCTGGAGTTAAGACAGGCTTCAATTTGAGCTAATAAGGTCAGTAACTCCTCGTAATTCAATAACCTAGATTTCATCGTTTTAGATAAGATGGTTTTAACTGATTTAATGCCAGCTTCCCATAATCCACCAAAGTTAGGTGCCGACGGAGGAATAAAATGCCAATTAATGGATTCTATGGCTGAAAAATCTTGAATATTAGCAGCATTGAATAACGTCCATCGTTCTTCAAAATGTTGCTTGCACCTTTAAAGTTAGTTGCATTGTCTGAGTATATATCAGTTGGTCTTCCTCTTCTAGAGATGAATCTTTTCAATGCTGCAAGAAAGGTTTCCGCAGTCAAATCTGATGAAATTTCTAAGTGGAATGGCTTTGGTGGTGAAGCAAACGAATAAGACTATGTAGAATTTGAAAATAACTTTGCTTCGTTTCAACATAGGTTTAGCTTGAATGGGACCGGCCAAATCAATACCAATCTTTTCAAATGGTCTACCTGGAAGAAGTCTATTTTTTGGTAAGTCTCCCATTATCTGATGAATAGCCTTAGATTTACTCTTCAGGCATACGAGGCATTGATTTAAGACCCTTTTGATTAAGTTTCTTCCAGAAGGAATCCAAAATTTATTTCGAATCAAAGATAAAGTTAATTGAGTTCCAGAATGAAGATTGTTTATGTGATAGTGCATTACAATTAATTTGGTTACAAAATGATCTTTAGGAATTAGCATAGGATGCTTCTGATCAATATCTAAATCCGAGTGACGTAATCGTCCGCCTACTCTAAGAATTCCTTGGGAATCTATAAAAATGTTAAGCGAAATAAGCCTGCTTTTTCTTGGTAAAGGAATATTTTTTATGCAAGCATTGATTTCTGGGGTGAACTCACATCTCTGAATAATCTTGACGATTTGTAATATAGAGTCTTTTAAGTCTTGGGATGTTAGAAATGAGAGTCTTTGAGTTGGCTGTTTTCTGGTAATATTAATAAATCTTTTACGCCAAGCCATGACCCTTAAAAGTTTGGTAAAGGATGAATATTTTGACAAAAACTCTGGGCATGGTTCTGCTATTGTAGCATGCAGTATAACACTACGCTCTTCTAAACCCATAGAAGGGTCTATAGGGAATGAAGGAATATTTTCAGAACCATCTAATGTCAACCAAACGGGCCCATGCCACCATAATTTTGAATTGATCAAACAGGAAGGCAGAATTCCTCTCGTTGCAAGGTCTGCTGGATTTTGCTTGCCTGATATATATGGCCATGAATGGGCTGCAGTCAGATCTTGAATCTTTGCCACCCGATTGGCCACAAATATCTGCCACTTCTTTGATTCAGAAGTAAATCCACGCTAGAACAATCTTTGAATCTGTCCAATAGAATTGTTCATCGATATTAAAGGGAAGTGCTTGAGTTGTCTGTGATTGAAGTTGCGCCAACATCAAGGCTGCGCAAAGCTCAAGTCTTGGTATGGTTATTTTCTTGATGGGAGCAACTTTAGTTTTTGCTGTCAAAAGAATGGTCTCAATTTGATTATTCTCATAAGTTATTCTTAGATAACAGACAGCAGAATAAGCCAACTCTGATGAATCACAGAATCCATGCATCTGCATATTGGAAATTAATAAATTCCTTTGGAATATACATCTTGGAATACTGATTTGTTGGAAATGCTTCATTTCTCTTTCAAAAGTATTCCACTTTCTTTGAATAGAAGCAGGTATATCTTCATCCCAGCCGATTTTCAATTTCCATATTTCTTGGAGGAGAAGTTTTAGCACAACTGTGGTAGGGGAAAGCCAGCCACAGGGGTCATAAATTCTGGCTATAGCCGATACAATTTGTCTTTTTGATTTAATATCAGCTGGACCAGATTTACAAGAAATGTTGAGGGTATCATAACTTGGATCCCATTGGATTCCAAGAACGTTCACGTTTGATTCCTTTCTATAAAATTCCATCACCTCACCTTTTCCTCTCAATAATAAAGGTAAGTCTTCAATTATAGAAGTTTCATTAGATACCCATTTCATTAGAACGAATCCACCAGAACCCAATACAGCAATCAATTGTTGCATGAGTCCCTTGGCGTCTTCCACTGTGGGGCATCCAGTCAGAAGGTCATCCACGTAGAAATTCTCACGAATAATCCTGGATATCCCTGGATTAGAAACCTGTACCTCATGGGCAATCTGATGTAGAGTTCGAATTGCCAAATAAGGGGCACATGCAAGGCAACAAGTGACTGTCAACAAGTTATACTCCTGCAATTCTAGATCTTTACAATCTCTCCATAGTATAGTTTGATATTTAATATCGTCTGGATGTAATCTAATTTGCCGATACATCTTTTCAATGTCGGCCACTAAAGCAACAGAGTTCGTGCGGAACTTGAGTAGTATGTTGAATATATTATTTTGAAGTTTTGGACCTACAAGAAGGAGATCATTCAATGATATTTGGGTGGTAGTCTTGGTGGATGCATCAAATACCACTCGTAACTTAGTTGGCTGTGCCTTTAGAATACAGTGATGAGGAATGTAATATTTTGGTTCAGTCTGTAGAGAACAACTTGCCTGCATATGACCTAATCTTATATATTCATTCATAAATTGTTTATATTGAACATATATATTTTCATTTTGTTCTAACCTTTTCTCTAGATAAAGAAATCTGCGAATTGCGATGGATTTCGATTGACCCAACTTTTCAGCTGATTCCCTAAATGGAAGCCTTACAATATACCTTCCCGATTCATCCCTGACTACATTTTTTAAATAATGACTTTCACAATCCTTTTCTTCCTTTGTAGGAATTTCTTCTAAAGGAATAGATTCCAATTCCCAGAATCTTTTTATTAAATCTTCAGATTCCAATTCAGAAGAGAAATGTGCCAAATTTCTGAATGACTGCCGTTCACTCACTGAGGTCGGACCATATACGAGCCATCCCAATTTTGAATGGATAGCAGATGGCTCATTTTCATTTCCATTTCTCCTTCCTTCCTGAATGAGGTTGAATACTATATCTGACCCCAAGATTACATCTATTTCTCTAGGTTTAAAATATAAAGGATCAGCCAGGATCAATCCCTTCATATGTGAATAATTTGTTTTATTGACCGTAAAACTAGGAATATTGTTTGTTAACTTGGTAAGAACCAGTGCTGTAGTCTCAAACGATTGATGACCAAAGTGAGAAGAAAACCTGATAAAGACCTCACCTAGGGAAGATTCTACAAGTTGATCTCCCAAACCTCCAACTGCTATACGTTTACGTCTTATGGGTATTCCTAGTTTTGCCGCGCACTTTTCAGTGATAAGGCTTCTTTGACTTCCATTATCCAACAGAGCTCTACAAATTTGATCTTCCCCATTTACATCTTGTATATTAATTATAGCTGTAGATAACAGTATTTGTATAGAACCATTTGCTTCACTCAAACAGCAGGATGTGCTTGTTGAAGGTACATTCGATGGTTGTACTGATTTGGGAGAGGCAAACTGGACATTAGATGATTCCCTTTGTCTTGGAGGACTTGAAACCACATGCAACAAGGTATGATGGTTTTTATTGCAATGGAAACAACGATTTGTGATTTTACAATTCTCAACAGAATGATTGCCACGCAAACAATTGGAACAAAGTTGGTTCTGTTTTACATAACCTATTCTATTTTGAATTGACATTTGTCTGAATTCATTACATTGATTCAGTTTATGCCTCAATTTACATAATAGACAATTTTTGAAACCTACATTGATGTTGTATGTATTTACTCTTTTATTCAAATATTCCTTTGAGGTGGTGTCCTTCATTGTATTCATCAAAGATTGAGCTTGTTTTTCCAAAAAGGAAATAAACCTTTGATATGAGGGCAGTTCTTGATTATCATAAGACAATTTCCATTGTTGTCTGATTGGAGTATCTAGCTTCTTTTGTAAAAAAATGTATTAACATAACGTCTACCATTTCATTTCTTTCCAAACCTATTGTCTCTAAATTTCTAAGAGATTCGTTGCAGATATCCAACAACTCATACATAGCCTTCGAGGTAGAGATCTTATATAATTTGATTTTGAATATTTTATCTAATTGAGAGAATATTATCTCTCTTTTATTATCATATCTTTCTATCAAAGTTTTACAAGCTTGATGATAATTATTTTCAGTGATCGGGAGACCCTTTATTATGCGAGCTGCATCACCTTTTAATGAAGAATGCAAATATTGCAATTTTTGGATCTCTGAAAGAGTCGTATTTTTATCTATAGTAACCAAAAATAGGTCCTTAAAACTCAACCACTGAGACATCTCACCGGAAAATACAGGCAAATTAAATTTTGGTAATTTAACATTAGATATTACACTTTGCTCCAATTTGACTGGTTGAGAAACGTTCTCTACCTCCAAGATTTCCTCAATTTGAAATACAAAATTTTCATAACGATTCTTTACACCTATATATTCTTTAAATAGGGTTTCACTTGTTTCCCAAGTATTCGATCTCACTATTTGATAATATGTTTCTTTAATGTTTTTAAATAATATTCTGTAATATTTGCATGATAAAGTTTTAATCTACGTATATTTCTCTGTTGACAAATTTCGTCAAACTGATTTGCATATGTATTGAATTCTTCAATATAAATTTTGAAAATAGGCATATCTGCATTCGCCTTTTTAGACATGATTTAGATTACTTTATGTATAAAATATTTATCTTTCCTTTTATTCTATTCACCAGCAATCTCTCAGTTTTTCAGTCGACACAAGATAATTCAATTTTTACTTACCAAATTATCCTGTATCCGGCTCGAGGGACCAAAAAGGATGTTCGAATTCTTGTAGATTTAGATTCTTTGGTATTTATTTAGAATTGAGTTAATAAAGAATGAATGAATAAAACATTTTGCAGAGAATAGAGTAGGTTTTATTACCACGAATTTGGATTACAATGATGCCAATGGTAGGAGATTAAAATGTCAACAAAACCAACAGTGCCAAGCAACAAAATAACTCACAGATTAAAATGAAATAAATAAATTAATGAAAACAAAATGAATTTTAAAAATGCAAATAAATGAATTGATGAATATTTACATTTGAATCCAACAGAAACAATTCCTCGAAATATCTTTATTTTAACTAGAGAAACGAGTGTAAAAACATAAACGCAGAATGTGATACTGTGCTGTGTACTAAGATTTTCAAGTATGTAAAAAGATGGTATCAGATTTCCACCATCGATGCTTGTACCATTCTGTCAACTATCGCAATAAACTGAGAAATAAGAAACAATTCCTCGAAATATCTTTATTTTGACTAGAGAAACGAGTGTAAAAACATAAACACAGAATGTGATACTGTGTACTGAGATTTTGAAGTATGTAAAAAGATGGTATCGGATTTCAACCATCTCTATTCTAGGCAGACTCAGTGTTCCATGTAACCAATCTTCCTTCACGCTTAGCTTGCGCCAACTCAGCCTGCTCCTCCTCTACATTTAGCTCGGATTTCTTATTTTTATGGACTCCACTTCCGTGTCGTAATGTAGCCTAGATTCTAATTTGTTTGTTTAAATGCTAATTATACTTCTGTGCAATTGGAAGAAAACTTTAGCTTTTCTTAGTAGGTGTGTTTAGTTGATGTATTTTCCATCACATGGTCCAAGGGAATGTTACTCTAGTCTTTAGTTTACTTGGTTGAAGTCTGACTATACTTTAGAGCAATTGGCAGGAAGCATGGCTTTGTTCTTATTCTAGTGTAGAAGTAGTCGCTGTTAGCTTCCTTTTAGCGGGCAGGGAATTCAGGTGTCGAGGTATATTTGGCTGTTAAATCCGCACTCAGATGGCATGTTGTACTCAGATATAATGTTCTAGATACTAATTATGTTAGCTTGAAGGCTAGCTGATGTAAGAAAATTCGGCCTTTTACTTAATCTAATGTGAAAATTTACTACTAGCTGATGTCAGGAAATTTTGCCTTTTACTTAGTCTAATCGAAAAAGGAATAAAACTAACGGCAAAAATAGTATTTATTTAATTGATATAATCTTGGCAAGCTTTTGGACTAAGACGTCCTTCAACAGGCTGTTACACGAATTTTAGTGTAATAACCTGTTGAAGGACATCATAGTCCGAAATTTTGTCAAGTTTATATCGTTTTAATAAAGAATCTTGTTGCCTCTAACTTTTATTCCTTCTTCGAAATGATGTCTGGTGATTCTTCCTCTTGTAACTTAGTCCAATGTTAGGATTTACTTCTGTCTTACTTCTGCCTTCGCTGGATACTCTTATTTAAGAATTCACACAATTCACAAGTATGCTTGTCCGTGTGAAAACTTATTCTCTTTAGTTTCGGGATGATTGTCTTCTCGTATCCTAGATTCGGAGTGAATTTACTTGCTAGTTCTGTCTATATTTCTTGTGTTCAAGAAGATTCTTTATTCGACACCCCCTAATTCAAATGTCGATTTTTTTTTTACTTGCCAACATCTTTTTGATTTAATATTTTCTCTCTCTCTGAACTTTTTAATACTACTGATAATACTATTTTTAAAAGTTGTTCTAATTTTTTATATAAGCAAAAAATATTTTAAATAAATAAAATACGATCTAGTGAATGCCTTTATTTTCTTGCATAGTACTATATAGTGAGCAAGTATTTCCATTATTTTCACGATTCTGATCTTACATTCTATCAACAACTTGAAAATCTTTTAAAATAAGTTACCAAATGTTTTGGAGAGTGGATATTTCTCAATAATCAAAGCTTCAGAGCAATTTTTAACTTGCATAAATAAAATTGATAACAATACAACTGTCATTTTATTTACAAATTCTAAAGAAAAACTAGACATATTATCTACAACCCCCATATGTGAATCTGAGGAGTTAAAGAGCCAATTTATTATTTGTGTGAATGTTATTATGTAATCCTACACGAGTTCGTGGAAAAATGACTTATCGCTGAGGTGGGGAGGGGGGGACGAAACTCTTCAAATCTCGAGGTAACACAACGAGGGCCTCGTGCCTGGATGTTTTGAGACCAATGTTTTTAAAAAGCGCAACTTTTGATCGATGGGGCCTCCCAAGATGTCGCAAGCCTTCCTGACGTGTGACGTCCTGGGAAGCTGAGGGAAGGATTCGAGATCCCCCTCCCCCGCAGCTCCCCCAACTACCTGTTTGAAGTCACCGAGGAACTCATGACTGCTGTAACAACTTCCTCAGCTAGGGGAAAATATCGCTTTTGTCCCGTAACTAAACTGCTCAGGTTTTATCTTCACATTGCGAATGCTAATATGAAGTGATCACTGCGTTTTTGCCTGGTAAAGCCGTTGTGAAGTCAGTAGGGTTTCTCAAATTACGAATGTCCTTTCTGTTGAAGTCTTCTGCTTTTTCTTTCTTTATGACTGGGTAAAATAGAATGCGTCTCCCTTTGTCATTAAGACTGGAAGCACTACTCAGTGGCAGGCTAACTTAGCTCCAAAAGAAATGGCCGCCTCTGATATGAGGAACAGACGCCATGTGCAGACGCTCCTAACATGGAGTACAGACTCATCCTGTATCCCTGGATCAGGATCTATTGAATAAGAATAAAGTATCAAATCAGTTCGTTGTTTACATGTTAAAATTGAAATAAACTTGTTAACCTTGGAGGATAATGATGTAAGAAAACGTTTAAATTTAATCCCGTTGTGATCCACCTTGAATGGCCACGGTCACCAATGCCGAATGAGGAAACCCTAAAGACAGTTATCACATACACAGACACACACACATACAGCTTTATTAAGACCGCCAGTCTTATACAGATTCACCACAGGAAGGAAGCATAGATGGAGCTTCTATACTCCAGGCAGCGCAGAACCCAACAGCTTCCAGGTCCGACGCATGTCCAGTGGCCACAGACTCCACCGTGCATAGGTTAGCATATCAAAAGACAGTTATCTTAGAAAATAAAGAAGCATAAAAATGGTGAACTTCTCAGTAAAACTCTACATGCAGTTTAAAGTCAAATGACGAGCTACAGCGTTTTGGATCTTTCACAAAACTTTAACGCATCCGTATTTGAACAAGGGATCAAAAAATGTCGCTTATCTTATATTCCCAAGCGTTTCATACGGTAGTTGTTACTGAAATGACACACCTGCCAATAAATTTTCCACATCCATACATGAATGTTCTCTGCAGACATTAGCTGTCAAGTGATGCCTTACGACCAACCAGATACCCATCGCTAAAGAGTTTTTATTCGCAGCCACCAGATCAACCACGCTGAGGCAGAATTAGTTGGCGAAGAGGCATTGAACCAGCTACCATATTCCTCGAACATGGCATGTCAACATATAAGAACTTTTATTTCACTGGTGTAATAAACATTGTTCTAATGCACAATTAAAGGAACAGATTCCTCTTTTTGTTACGCGAATTTCATTCTCCCGTAGGTCTGTTGTGGCCAGTTATTCTTACAACCCTCTCCCCAAACTTGTGATCAAGTACAGGTCACACACAGCACCACGAGAGAATAGGCAGCATGGGCCCATCATGCGGTTATGATAGGATGCTCAGGAATGAATTTCAGCATTGCCTATTCTCCACAACCTAGAGTAGGGGTCGGCAAACTGCGGTTCTTTGGATGTGAAGCTGCGGTTCTTTATATAGTTCCATACGCGAATATTATTTATGCGAGTATTTATTGTTGGCAAAACAAAAAACAATTTTGTGGTTCTTTAAAAACTTTGAAATTTTGTAAATTGTAATTTTTGACTCTTCTGACTCAAAAGTTTGCCGACCCCTGAACTAGAGGGATTCTACTCCCCAAGACTCCCACAGGCGCCTCTGACCCGTTCACTAAAGGCATTGCTTGTGTGGCCAGTCAGCACCACAGGTGGCTATGTGCCCAGCCTATGATTCTACTAACTCTCCATGTTAGTCAGAATCACAGCCGTTTTGTCCTCTAATATAGTTTGCAATTCCCTTTCAAGAATAAAGTTTCAAAGATAGTTTTACACTGCTGTATATAATGGTTTGCTCTTGGTTTATTATCTAAACCCTCCCGGCCTTACGTGTCCCATAGCCATCAAAAGAATGATTAAAGGAGAGTTCATAAAATGTATGTGGACAAGTTAGACCCTCTCTACTGTAGTTATATGAGTTATTAATTTTTTTTTTTTTTTTAGAAAAGTTTATGTCCACAGTTTGCTTAAATACCATTTCTGAGATTCCACCCTTCACTTTAACATGCAAGTACTGTACATAAGCCATATATATGCAGATATGTATATAAGAAGAATGATCCAATACAGTATTAGGGCTCTAAAGAAGCGTAGATTAAATTGACGAAACCGCTGGGAAGGTTCACTACTAATGACAGTAAAAGTTTGATATATGTATGAAAGAATCATTCGTGTCTTAATGTTTTCATTTGCTATATATAGATAATATTGCTTTATATTAATTCTAAAAATGTCACTTAGTGATGTGGTTTGAGACTTTTTTAGAGAAAAAAGTATCATTTAATATTATTATTAATTATTTTGTTACCTAACCCAAGTACACATTGGTACAGGCCATAACGATCATGATCAGTAGGGGTTTGTGGCTATTTTACTATAAGTGCAGCACATATACACACATGTAGAAAGCTGCTTAACTCTGTGATTAAAAGATATTACATCTTGTATGTAGCCTAAAGTGAAGATACTACTTATACAAGAAAGAAAGTACCTAAGTATCCTGATTTGTTTCCAAGGTAACTAACGTGGCAACGGCACCCATTTTTCAACGAAGAGCAAAACCTTGGACACGACAACAACAACAAAGTACCTAAGTGCCCGCTGTTAGAATACTGATTCATGGAAAGATGAATGATTTATAAGAAAGAAAGAAGAGGCCTCAAAGTGAGTTGCTCCGAGAAATTGATGAGTTTGACTTTGAGCTTACCATGTTGATCCAAGACTCTCTACCTCGCCAGCTTGTTTCAAGGGGCGCGTAAAGAAAGGTACCTTAAGGGGAAGGCGCACGCGACGTTGTTTGCATAACACCCCTGAATAGGGGAACAATGCCTCGGCCATCTGGGATCTTGTCCCACCCCGCCATAAAGTCCCCGGCGAACTTTGTTCTCTCCGCGAGGACGTTGTGCTCCTGGGTTGGCGCCAAGACGATGTTGGAGCGATTAGTTCAGCTGCGTCCACACCTCGGCAATTTGGAACGGTGAGGAAACCTTACCATTACGACAGATCTTCTTGTATCGGTAGATCTGGCCTATACTAACATATGGCTGTGAGTTGTGGACATATAATATAATTAAATCTTCAATCAAACGAATATATATATATTCGGGAGTAGCCTGCAGACCTAGATAATGAAGAATATCATTGATTCGAAAAACTCTTTCTTATGATAATCCTGAATGATGATAATTGTTAACGAACTTATCCATCCGTGACGACATTGATTATCTTGGTAGCTTCTCATTGTGGCGGCGGATGTAGGGATTTTATGGGATTTGTCTGCCGAGGTTTTTACCATTGATTGACGATAGGCCGTATCTATTGTGCTGATGGAGATAGCTTCTGTGGGAGCATAAAAGTATATTCTTGTGAAAATACAATCGAAAAATAAAAGGTCAAGTGTTGATATTAAAAATAATGAAGGCATATCTTGACCAGGAGCACATGTGCGTTCTTGGTTTTTCAAGAAGCCTCTGGGACCAAAAATATTTCTCCACGTTGGCGATCGCCAACCGCGCGAAACGCGTTCGTGGATGGCTTTTCTTGATTTATCAAGAAAATGGGTTGGTCAAATATCAGGGAATAGGTTAAATCAATGTTTGGTTGATTTCTGTTACACTAGATGGCGTTCTGCCATCTGAAAAGCATGCCTTCATTATTCTTGTACTTGTATCTTCAACTACATTCAAAATGTAGATGCAAATCTCGTTGGAAGGAAAGTGATTTGGAAAAAGAAAGACCACATCTCTCTCTACCGTTCAAAGAAAGGCAAAACTAGGCGTCATCTATTGAATATCTCTGCGGTTTAGCAGATTCGGATCAACCGCAACACCAGCTTTGGCAAATTTACAAAGCTTATCTGGTTTAGGGCTAGGGCTCATCAGTCCAGCGCGAGCTTTAATTTCATGCAAAACACATGGAATTAATTGAATATTCAGAATGTGTCAAAGTGCTGGCAAAGTGGGTAAACCTTTTCGACGGCCAAAACATGGATGGTCATTTTGTCGGACAAAAAAAAAAAAAAACTTCAGTTAAAGTTTCACGTAAGAAGCAATGCATTGAACGCTTTTTGTGAGTTAGACTTCCAGGAGTCAGACTTATACAAAGACAATCTCTTTTTTTTTCTGTCCACTCCAATCTATTACCTTTTTTAAAGGTATATAGAGAGCTAGTAGATAGATAAGTCTGACAATTTACACGTTGAATATGTGAAGGAAGTAATCTTAGTATTTCATGACGAAGATATGTCCATTAAATAGCGATTAAAATGCATCCCTCAAAATGAAAAACAACTAAAAAGAGAAACTCCCATTTGATATTCAAAACATCTGAGAGGTGTTCTCCATCATCGGCCGGATCTGCAGTGCTTGATCTTTCCAGTTGGTCTCGAGGACCACACCATCTTCTCAGCGGCGAAGTACGCGATCTACGTTTTCTTCGTAGATCACGAAATACGTGGTGTCGCTGGAGACCAGCTGGTGATTCTCTACCAAACTCTGCAGCGGTGGTAGAGGCGCTATATCCATTGTACATAGTGTCAAGAAAATTCAAGACAAAAAATCAACCGGAATGGCTCTCTTTCCAACCTTGACGACTGTAGAATGTGGGACATTGAGAAATTATACAACAGACCCCCATTGTTGTTTAGTTTTCCTTAAAATAGGAGTCCAAAATCCGTCTGTTCCTCCGGACAATGAACCAACATTCATCGCAACAGACTTCGTGGTTCAGGATTTGTGCTTCAGGCATTTATCAACCTTTGTATAACAGGTATATGCCTCAATTAAATTCTGGACGAAGGAATAAGAGTTTAAAAATCTAAAATTCTATATAGCGATTAACCATATTCAGTATAGAATAATAACATATCAAGCATACACATATAATGATAGAAGTATATTCATAGTTGAATTTACTTTTTGCACTCATATATTTGTAAATAGCAGATTATGTTATGCGCTATATTGCAATGGCCTTTGCCGGTCCCAAGCCCGGATGAAAAAGGCGGAGGGGGAGCAGTAGCAAGCTCACTAAAAAACCTGGGCTCAGCTGGCCCGGCTGATAGTACCCTGTAAGGGCTCCTGATCCAGGGATACAGGATGAGCAGCGTCTGTACTCCATGTTAGGAGCGGCTGCACATGGCGTTTGTATTTCATGTCAGAGGCGGCCATTTCTTTTGGAGCTAAGTCGGCCTACTACTGACTAGTACTCCCAGTCTTAATGACAAAAACAGACTCATTCTACTTTACCCAATCATTATGGATGTCAAATCTCTTTTGATGAACTCTACTCATCCCCAGCAGACACCATCTAAAGCTCTACAAGCTTGATACCCTGATATGATTGAGTGTATATAAGAAAGAAGAAGAAAGTAGATACAGAATAAAGAGTGTAAATTATTCCGACAGAGATCTTCTCTCACGGCCAGCCTCATTAGAATTTCCCCTGGCCAGGATTATTTACTGGATCGTTAAAGCCCCCTTGTAACAAACACCAGCATTCCAAAACCGGTCTTCATCGCAAATTTTATTCCGATGGAATTTATGGTCGGTGCTATGCTGAATAGCCCTCGAGTACTAACTGGCCGTGTGTGGCCTCCCTCTTCGCTCGATCTATTGAAGGGATGTGAGTGATTGACAATGGTAGACAATTGACACTATAAACAATTCTATTGATACTTCTAATCAATTGTTACAGAAAGAAAAATTAAGATCAAATAAAGGATAATATATAATAAAGGAGTTAATAAAGGGTAGATAAAATGTAAGGAAATGTATATATAGTTGTATATGTATACATATTTCTTCAGCAAGGGAGGCTTCCCTTGAGAGAGTTCTCCTCCAGACAAGGTCTTCTTGAACACTCCTCAGTTCCACACCGAGGAAGTACCTATAGATGCGCGACTTGGTAGACGTCAGGATGGCCAGGGAGTCATATTCCGGACTTCGCTAGAAGACCCACCCTGCAGTCATGGGGCCGCTGGATGATGGTGAAGGGCTCCCGGATGAGAGACCTGATGTAGCGGCAGGACCAGTACCGGTGACAATGTTAGAGAGAACGTGACATTTTGCTGTTGATCTAATTGCGTTTTTATTAACTACCCGTTTTATACTCTGACAAGAGAGGTTTGTTCTTGGTTATAATATTGGAGAAACCACTAACAGTGTGTTATCATGAGCTAAACCTTCTCAATATTTCGATCATTCAGATTGTTAGTGGGATTTATTTGAAGAGGAAAAGAGTATCACACAAAATCTCTTCAAATTTAAAAAATAAAATTATAAATGGATTCTCTCTCTCTTCTAAAGATGGTATAAAGACATTTCCACAATGCACCATCTGCAGGATCAAAGAGGCCTCACCAGACCACCTCTTGGAATGTATGGGAGCCATAAGACAGGACCTATATTCCAACCCTACCAAGATTGTGAATTTGATCAATGAATATAGGCTCCATGACCTTGTATAAATATGCAATGTGATAATAGTAATAATAAAAAACTTTGTAGTCAGGTTGGACCTTTTCAAGAAAGTGAAAGATGCACTATATAACACATTTTCAAGTTTATATTCGAATGACAATTAACAATTTAAACAATTATATCGATTCTTCTAATCAATTTTTACAAAGGTGGAAAAATATATAATAAAATAGTAAATAAATGGTAGATAAAATGTAGGGAAATATATATATAGTTGTGTATATCTACAAATTTCTTCAGCAAGGAAGGCTTCCCCACCTTGAAAGAGTTCTCCTCCAGACAAGGTCTTCTTGAACACTCCTCAGTTCCACGCCGCGCGCGAGGAAGTACTTATATTCCTATATATTGTTACATCTTGAGATGTAGATGGTTTTTGCTCAGCCGTTTCCATTGCGCTGTAGAATAAACCAGAACGAGTTCTCATTAAAAAGCTGACGCTTTATTTTATTAACTAAGTTAACAACAAAAAAGAATAATCAAAACAATACTAATTTGTTTAATAAGTGAAAAAACTAATGATAATATTTACATGAGTCTATGTCGGCTGTGACAATATATACCTATATATTTATATTCGAATGATAATAAAAGAGGTAGAGACCATAGGTATATCGATTAATTAAGCACTGAAGTAAGTCCCACGATCATTATCCCCGTAGTTAAATGTGCCGCAGACTGACTAAGGTGATCAGGTTGCATGAATTAGTGGTTTCCTGTCAATCAGGAAAAAGTGAAGGATAGAATAGAACACTCTGCGAGCAATTAGCGCTGTGGTAGGCTACGTCAGGACGTACGCCACGCAGGATACATGTGTTTTCCCACGGGGGAGTCCCACCTGTCCGGACGTGCGTGGTGTCGCCGGAACGTCGCCGCTAAGTGCCCATTTCACGGACTGACCACTGCAGACAAATAAGTCCACGTGCGATGTCGCAGGGCAAACGTGTGACATCGAGAACTCTTGTTCGCGACTTCTTCTGAACCTTGGAAGATAAGACTAAACCAAGGATCGGCAACCTGCGGCTCGAGAGTCACATACGACTCTTTGGATGTGAAGCTGCGGCCCTTTATATAGTTCCATACGCAAATATTATTTATGCAAGTGTTATTTATTGTTGGTAAGAAATAATTGTTGTGGCTCTTTAAAAACATAGAAATTTTGTAAATTGTAATTTTTTACTCTTCCGACCCCTGGACTAAACGCAACCATTGCTGAATATAACGGGCGTTCCGAAAAAAAAAAAGCTGAACACATTTTAAAGTAAAATTTCCTTAAATAAAAATATACACAAATAAATAACTTAAAGGTAACAACTAATGAATAAGATGTGTTTATTTAGCAATCAATATCGCCTCTTTGCCGAACAGTTTCTTATATCCTCATTACTGTACGCCCCATCACTGGCTTCTGTATATTGTCCACTTTACGCAAGCAATACGAGCTGATTGGTCTTCTTGGCTTTATATCCCTTTGACAGCGACTTGAAGTATAACTAGAAGTCTTCGATGCATTGAACTTCCAAGACGTTGGTTGCGTTGTCCTTCTCCACGAAAACGATGTTTAAAGCCTCAAGATGATTGACGATCTTGGACGTATTAGGCTCTGACTTGGGCTGGCCAGAATGCGTGTAACAATCCTGGAATCCTAAATCATATTCAGAATCGGCCTGGTCTTGATACCTTGGCCCCGTTCAGCCTCCATTACGTACCTTGACTTGTGGATGAAAGAACGACTCAATCAACTTGGACCGATCACAATCCAAAGCAGAACTTTTTCCCGATTTTTTTTCCTCTAATGAATTTAGTTTTAACAGCAATAAAGGAGGGATCGGTTGTGTGATAGCCACCATTTTTGTTGACCAAAGAATGGGTAACATATCGTACAGAATGACGTCACAATCTATAAAACTTACGCACCAATTGCCCGTACTTCGCGTTTGCAAAGAGTAATTATTTTATATGAACCACACATAAACATGCTCAGACACCATCAACATGCTCTACAGGCTTGATACCTTGATATGATTGTTGAGTGGAGATAAGAAAGAAGAAGAAACTCATCCCCATACAGACACTATCAACAAGTTCTACAGACCCTAATATGATTGTTGAGTGGAGATAAGAAAAAAAAAGAGACTCATCCCCATCACAGACACCTTCAACAAGTTCTACAGACCCTAATATGATTGTTGAGTGGAGATAAGAAAAAAGAAGAGACTTATCCCCATCACAGACACCATCAACAAGTTCTACAGACCCTAATATGATTGTTGAGTGGAGATATAGAAAAAGAAGAGACTCATCCCCAGCAGAGACACCATCAACAAGCTCTACAGACTCTAATATGATTGTTGAGTGGAGATAAGAAAGAAGAAGAGACTCATCCTTAGTATACACCATCAACAAGCTCTACAGGCTTGATACCCTGATATGATTGTTGAGTGCAGATAAGAAAGAAGAGACTCATAAAGTTATTTTATAAATTAGAATAGCGTTGTTTCTCTCTCTCTCTCCTGAAACGCAAATAACCAGCAAAACATGGATAATACAGTAGTCAATAATCTCTGTTGATATTTCCTAGAGGACCTCACTTTAAAGGCCCAGGACCACAAAGAACTTCCTTATTTGACTGACACCCTGTGTAAACAATCCGTGAGCTTGCATCAAATACTTTGGTACTTTGTCCTTGACCGCTGACAACTTTTTCTTGTTGTTATTATTAGTTACCTCAAGTACAAAGTAATTTCATGGTAGACATTTGGATCATTGGAGCTCCATATTCGAAAAATGTGTATCTTAACTATATCGTGTTAAAGTCAAACTAAGCTTCGTCAGACTTTAAAATTTGTTCTGATCAATTTTCATCTACGCGCATCCTATTTAAAGATTTCAAATCAAAATCGATTTTTTTCAAGGATTTGCGGGCAATAGTTGCTGTACCATTCGAATTTGATATGGATATAGCTTTATACGTCTTCTTTAACAAGCGTTGCACTGTTATTTATGATAACGTCAACCGTCCTGAAACATCCGAGCGCTGTGAGATAAAAACTTATGTTTCCACTATCGTCAGCCATTGAATCTCTGCGAAGGGATTTTTGTTTCCGTCCATGACCTGTTCTATCTGCGACGCTTCTTGTTTCTTCGAAAATTTTACCATAAACTTTGAAACATGATTTTTTTTTTTTGCTTATCCCTAGTATATGTGGTACAGGCCAATGATAAACATTGTGGGTAGAACTTGGCGACTGCTTTTACTGTAAGTGCACCACATGTCTACAGATGTGAAAAGCAGTTCGATTTTGCACTTACAAATGTGCCAGAGCCCCGTTTAGTTACTTGCACTCGCTGGTGAGGTTGGACTTTTGCAAGAATCGGCGAACATTGGAGCATTTTTTTTTTATCAGAAAAAAAAAAAAAAGCGGGAATCGAACCCGGGTCGTAGCGGTCGAAAACCAACGGTTTAGACTATCCTTCCACCGACTCCCTTGAAACATGATTTCAAGCAGGAACAAAGATTTTAATGAATCGCTGTTCTCGCGAAGCTTTTGCAGCATTGTTCTTGTCGACGATTCCGGAGATAATTGCTATTATGCGGATGATTCCGAATATTACGAACGCTACTTGCTTCGTTAACTAAATAAATGTTTTGTGACCCATTCCAGCGGCCAAAAACAATAAAAGTTCATCTGTATATTTTATAGCTATAGACAATTTCTCGTTATGTAAATTTAACACATTAATTTTTTGTTAAATCTGTTTTTTTTTTTTTTTTAGGTTATGAGAGCTCTTTCTTTCTGAAAGTACCACTATCATACTATAAGTATCATTATAGAAGTAGTTGTCTATTTTTTTTTACATCTTAAGCCGTTTTTTTTTCTTTTAACACACACGCATAGAAAATTAACAAATCACACACACACATACAGATTAATTAAGACCACCGGTCTTATACAGATTCATCACAGGAAGGAAGCATAGATGGAGCTCCTATACTCCAGGCAGCACTGAACCCAACAGCCTCCAGGTCCGACGCTTGTCCAGTGGCCACAGAATCCACCGTGCATAGGTTAGCGTATCACTGAAAAGACGAGCTTTTTAAAATTAACAAATCAGTCCTCTTATGTAATTATATCTACATGTTCGGCGGGAATTTGATAATTTTACAATTGATAATTTACATCTCCTATATACTACAATGACAACTCAGGACCCCCTCATTGCCTGGAAGAGGACACTTGTACGGTGGGAAAGACTCCCCGGCTGAAAATTTAAATTTTTAAATATTAATTATTCTTTAAATTATTATGTAATAAGTCAAAATAGCCTAGTTACCAAGGCTTAAGACAGCTTTAGACTTTAGAACCTGATGTCCCTGGTTCAAACACGCTTTTCGTTATCTTTTTATTTTCTCTAATTATTTTTGTGATCTATTCCTCATTCTGTAAATATTGACTGAGTTGTCAATAAATTTGTTTTAATTGTCAAAAACTCAGGATTTACCTGCTACTACTCATGCATTTATGAAGATAAAAAGCGAAGTTTCTTAGACGGAAGTAAGGATCCGGTGTTGTCACCACATCGTCATACGGTGGGGTCAAGGTGCTGAACTTGTGCAGGAATATTCATGAGCGCATTGTTTTACACCCATTGTCTGTACAATGTCTAACACCATCCTGCTCTGTCAACATTGTTCCGCCAATCTATCTAGACATTCCAATCTCTCAATTCAGCCGAAATATCAAACCAAAAAGTCCTATTTTACCGATGAATGCAATACTACATTAGAGTGAATTTATATTATGTTGAATGTAGATATTGCCAAACATTTTTTTCTTTAGTACACAGTTCTCTGTTTTCTTTAGATTTAAGAACTTCATTTGTCCTTAGAATGTTTAAACTCTTACATGATGTTTTACTCTTCTCTTTTAATAATAATGATAATTGAACAATTTTAGTGTGAATATTTGATGGAAATGTTTTTTTTTCTCTCTCTCTCTCTGGTTCTTGCCAGATGGACACCAAACAATCTCTGCCAACACTGGGATGTTCTTGCCAGAAGGACACCAAACAATTTCTGCCAACACTGGGATGCTCTTGCCAGATGGACACCAAACAATCTCTGCCAACACTGAGATGTTCTTGCCAGATGGACAACAAACAATCTCTGCCAACACTGGGATGTTCTTGCCAGATGGACAACAAACAATCTCTGCCACCAACACTGAGATGTTCTTGCCAGATGGACAACAAACAATCTCTGCCAACACTGAGATGTTCTTGCCAGATGGACACCAAACAATCTCTGCCAACACTGAGATGCTCTTGCCAGATGGACAACAAACAATCTATGCCAACACTGGGATGTTCTTGCCAGATGGACACCAAACAATCTCTGCCAACACTGAGATGTTCTTGCCAGATGGACAAAAAACAATCTCTGCCAACACTGAGATGTTCTTGCCAGATGGACACCAAACAATCTCTGCCAACACTGAGATGTTCTTGCCAGATGGACAACAAACAATCTCTGCCAACACTGGGATGTTCTTGTCAGATGGACAAAAAAACAATCTCTGCCAACACTGAGATGTTCTTGCCAGATGGACACCAAACAATCTCTGCCAACACTGAGATGTTCTTGCCAGATGGACAACAAACAATCTCTGCCAACACTGGGATGTTCTTGTCAGATGGACAACAAACAATCTCTGCCACCAACACTGGGATGTTCTTGCCAGATGGACAACAAACAATCTCTGCCACCAACACTGGGATGTTCTTGCCAGATGGACACCAAACAATCTCTGCCACCAACACTGGGATGTTCTTGCCAGATGGACAACAAACAATCTCTGCCAACACTGGGATGTTCTTGTCAGATGGACAACAAACAATCTCTGCCACCAACACTGGGATGTTCTTGCCAGATGGACACCAAACAATCTCTGCCACCAACACTGGGATGTTCTTGCCAGATGGACAACAAACAATCTCTGCCAACACTGGGATGTTCTTGCCAGATGGACAACAAACAATCTCTGCCCCAACACTGAGATGTTCTTGCCAGATGGACAAAAACAATCTCTGCCAACACTGAGATGTTCTTGCCAAATGGACAACAAACAATCTCTGCCAACAATGGGATGTTCTTGCCAGATGGACACCAAACAATCTCTGCCAACACTGAGATGTTCTTGCCAGATGGACACCAAACAATCTGTCGGAGGAAGTCATTACGTCCGTCGCGCTCTGGCGTGCGTGAAATTATTTAGCACGGGATCAATCCGCGCGGGGTGTCTTCTACCGGAAATTCTTGATCTCCTTCAACTTCATTTTACCAGCGACTTCTAGCACCTCTCAGTGATCTTGAATTTCCAACACGATCTATCAAGACAGTTTTTAAAACAATTTATATGTTTTTATAGAAGTAATTTTTTATATTCTTAGAATTTTTTTTTATTATTTTGGATTGAAGTAAATTTCATTTTAATTACAAATATATGTATGTGAAAAATAATAGAAAAAAAAATGCTGGCCAAATATCAGGGGACAGGCTAAATTAATGTTTAGTTGATTTCTGTTCCACTATATGACGCTCTACCATCTAAAGTTGTTATTAATTTTTTTTATTTTTATATTATTTATATTTTGTTACTCTCTCTGAAAAATTTCCTCATTGCTTAACTTGTATCTTATAAATGTGGATTTTGTTTTGTATCTTAAATAAATTGTTGTGTCATCCTGAAGTTTGTCTTTCCTAATATTCCACGTTACAATATTTACAAGGAGAAAGAGAGAAAAAAACGAGAACAGAGAACTGTGTACAAAAGAAAGATATATATATGGCAATATGTACAATAAACATAATATAAATTATCAGTTTCTTAAAAGATATGTGTTGCTATATACAGTTAAACCTGTCTATAGCGCCCCCTCTAAATAGCGCCTCCCTCTCTATAGCGCCCGATTTTAAATACGTAGTACGATGCAATTTACATTAAAAGTGACCTGTCTATAGTACCCCCTCTCTATTGCACCCTATTTTGGTGAGTCCCAAGAGGGGGCGCTATAGACAGGTTTAACTGTAGTTTCAATGTTGTTTCAACTATAAGGAAGAGTAATGTATTTAAAGCGCTATGTCTCCCTAGAGACACTTGCACTGTCATACATGTATGTATGTTTCAACAGTTATCAATACATATTTACAGTAATTTTAAACCGTTAAATAAACATTCGCTCTAAAATATAAGTAGTTTAAATGTTGTTTCAATCATAAAATACAGTAATGTATGTCTTTAGCACAATTTTACCCTTTTACCTTGATTATTTTTTGCGTGCTACCAAACGAAATATTGGAAAATAAGTTCATTTTGATCCAATATATGCCTTTAAATGTAAAGATATTGGATTTCTCTTTTGTTCGATTTTTAGTAAATATATTGTTATATATTGTTGCACCAGACTGCGGTTTGGCAGATTCTTCAGTCTTGATTCTCTCCTCAGACGCGTCTTGCATCTTTCCAGAACGTGTCTCAACCATCCTACAAGGTTAAACCAGTCAATAATAAGACACTATTTTTTTAGGTAGCACCTAGAATATCTCTTTATTTATCACATCAAAGTTTAAAGCAGGTTGGGTATTCAGTGTATCAAAATACAAATTATTTTACAGTAAATATTATTTCACAATAATATTCTGTTTTAAAAAAATAAATAAACATAAAATTTAAATTTGAAATATATAGAAAATAATATTATAAATAATTTTTAAAATAGGCGCATTAATCATTATGCAACAATTTATTCGCAAAATATATAAAAATTTGTTCTCTTTCTCATTATAAAGGGAAAATTTAAAACCGTCAGATAATAGAGGAAATCATTAAATAGTTATAAAAAGATATGGGTATATATTTTCTCATTGAAACGAATTATATATATTTAAACGATTACTAGTATAATTGTCTAGTTGAAATATTTAGAAAATAAATAAAGAATCGTTTTGAAATAAGAGCAATCCATAAATTGAATATAGGTAAAAATATTTTTGAACATAATTCTATTGACGTTATGTGGCGCCGAGTTTGTTGTTGATACACATAAATATGTTATAATCCCTATATATATAAAAGTCAGTGTATGTATGTATGTATGTATGTGGGTATCTATGTCGGCTATACACGTCCACAATACGTAACTAATCTGACTGAAATTTTAACAGTATATAGAATAGAATCTGGAAAAACTTATAGTGAAAATTTCAGGTCTCTATCCCGAATATTCTTCGAGTTATTTGCAAATTGCCTTGCAAATTTGCCTTTTCGCTCGCAAGCAGCGCCTCTAGCGGTGAAGATGGGAGGTAATATCAGCTGACCATATGTACGTGTAAACCGTGTTTTGACAGGACATAGAGATAAATCTGGAAAAGATATTTATTGGATTTTTAGCAAATAAAAAATAAAATTGACAGGTTCTGGGCAAAAATAGTTGTTTTTTTTTTTTAGTCAGAAAATGATGATGACAATATTGCTGTATCATGTTTGATTATCAGATACAAAATTATATCGGGAAAAATTCCAAAAAGCTGAGACCATGGGTGAAGCCAGTTCATTTTTAGTGTGCAGGAACAAAATTCTAACAGAAAAACATTCATTCGAGCAGAAGACACAAAGCCAGATCATCTCTTTATAAAAATATCGCTTCTCTGATACAAAGTTTGGAGCGGGACGTTTCACAAGAGTGACATCCACGGCGCCAATTTATAATTGTAACGAATAGTATTTGAATAAAAACATTTAATCGGGTAAAACCTGGGCGTTGCCCGGGTCATTCGGCTAGTACCTTGATAAAGGTTGGCATTTAGCCAACTGAAACATATTGGTAAATAAAATATATTTTAATTCAATATATGCCTTTTTAATTGAAATATAGAATCGCGGTTTAATAATTTTTATATTTAACGGAGGAAGACATTAAGACGCGAATGTTTCTTTTCACAAATAAATCAAACTTCTACTGTCCTTACTGCGATGAAAAATATTGGGAGGGCTTGACTTATCATAAGTGAATCCTCCCAGCGGTTTCGTCAATTTAATCTACCAGACCGCCTCTTTAGAGCTCCAATACTGTATTGGATCATTCTGCTTATATATGCTACACTGAAGGATAGAATCTTAGAAATGGTATTTAATCAAACTATGGACATAAGCTTTTAGGACAGTAGAATTACATTTAAATGTTTGTATTAAAGAAAACTCTAAAAGAGAGTCTCAGATTATAAAGTATCAAAAGATGTTTTGGTCAGAGAGATGGACGACTGGGCAAAGAAGGAAGGGGGTATAGGCTGGTCTCAGCGGTCAAAAGTCAGGCGACGGCAGATGGACTGGCACGTGCCGGAGATGATGCCCGGAGGTCGTAAAGAACGGAAGCCAGCCGATTAGCCTCACCCACGGGGCTCAAAAGGACCCCTTCTTTAGTTCGACGAAGGGTGCTGCTACAAAGGGCCCCTTCTTTTCTTCACCCATCTGGTACTGCCGGACTAGATGTCCTTGGTGGACAATTTGTATCTTGGCGCCATCCATGATACTCATTGTTCCCGGCATTCATTGGTAGATTCTGTGGTCAGACTTGACTCCTAGGCGGTATAGATGAGCTGTTAAATATTTTTATAGTTTATATATATACACACAGCTTTATTAAGATCACCGGTCTTATACAGATTTACCACAGGAAAGAAGAATAGATGGAGCTTCTATACTCAAGACAGCGAAGAGTCCAACAGCCTCCAAGTCCGATGCATGTCCAGTGGCCATAGGTGCATAGGTAAGCGTATCACTGAAAAGACGAGTATGGATCAGCCGCGTTTTAGTCTTCGCTTTCCTTATCCAAATGGATCACGTCATTCGGCGATTCTATTAATCTCCTCCGAACGGTGACTGCGGCCTTGTAGAATTTATATAAACCAAAGAAAATACTTTGATCAAACATCATTATATTCATCCAGTTATATATTTGTTGACTATCGGATATTATATATACAAAGATAGGTTACCTCTCTCGTAAAAATCTATGCGCCAGCTATTGACCATCTCTACAAACTACCAGACTCAGATCAGTGGCACAGGCTCAACACAAACTTTGATAAATTCAAAAATCTGACTCCAGTATTGAATTTTCTAAAACTAGTGTTGAAGGCTTTGTCACTGGCCTGAGTTCGGTAGTTTACAGAGATGGTCAATAGATGGCATCAATTTTCTTAAGTAAAATTCGTCTAAGTCGCGGAATACAACTAATTTCTTCAAATGTTGAGAAGACAAAACAATCTATAGTCGATCGTTGAACGTATTCGTGCACGTATAACGAATTAGACGGGCATCCAATATGTAGCGCAGCATTAGGGGGACTGAAGAAAGCGGGTTGCACGAACCACGTGACTCCGAGTTCTCTTAAGTCGTAGAGAAGCATCCTGAGTCTTATAATTACTCTATTGTTATTATTTAATTCTATATATTGTCGCGTAAAAATTAGGAAAGACAAACTTCAGAATGACACGGCAATTTATTTAAATCAAGAACAATATTAACATTTATAAGAGAGAATATGGTTTTACGGGCTACTAACCAAAGTGTATGAAAGCGTCCTTTAGAGAAAAGTATTCTCTTACCGGAGGAATTTGACGGTGGAAATTGTCTTTTGTAGAGCGGTGTCCTCTAGCGAGAGTGTCTTCTCATGGAATTTCTACTGTAAACCAAATCTACAATATACGGGGGTACGGGTATATTTCAATTTAATTTTACTGTCCTAAAAGCTTATTTCCATAGTTTGCTTTAATACCATTTCTAAGATTCCACCCCTCAGCGTAGAATATATAAGCAGAATGATCCAATACAGTATTAGAGCTATAAAGAAGCGGTCTGGTAGATTAAATTGGCAAAACCCTTGGGCGGTATCATCACTGATAAGCCAAGCCCTCCCAATATTTTTTTCATTGCAGTAAGGACAGTAGATGTTTGATTCATTTTTGAAAAGAAACATTTGCGTCTTAATGTTTTCTTTCGTTATCTATATTAATAAAATGCAAATTTCATAAGAGGACATCACTAAAAACTTTCGTTACAATGCATCAATTTCAACCAAATTATCAACATTTATGTAAAAGAGATGGAGCAGGTTTTGCTTAACATCAAAATATTTTTCCCTAACATTAACATGCGTAACTTAGCTGTTATCGATTAAATACAAAAAATCAACAGAGTTAATTTTATTTATATATAAATACAAAAAAAAATTCAGCAATTCATTCAACTCAATCTAAAAAAATATTCAAAACAAGCAATTTTAAGATAACACCATATGTAAAACAGTCGGCCAAGAAAACAACAACGATATTACATCTTTCTCACATATTCACACACAATCTTGATTAATAATTAAAACTAACCTTTAACATTGTTTATTATACTTCATAATATATAATATTCGTTAGGCAAACTTTCACTCGGATAAATGTAATATAAAAAGCCAACAATGAAGAATGAATGTAAGATAAAAATCCAACAATGAAGAGTAAATATAATACAAAAAGCCAACAATGAAGAATGAATGTAAGATAAAAAGCCAACAATGAAGAGTAAATATAATATAAAAAGCCAACAGAGTGAATGTAAGATAAAAAGCCAACAATGAAGAGTGAATGTAATATAAAAAGCCAACAATGAAGAATGAATGTAAGATAAAAAGCCAACAATGAAGAGTGAATCTATCTATATATATAAAATTGAATGTCTGTCTGTCTGTTTGTCTGCACTCTATAGATTCAAAAACCATACATCCAATCGCCGTGAAATTTTGGGATATTATTAGGTATATCACCAGGAAGGTTTTTGAAAAATAATTTCCTGAATATCTTGAATATCCTTAGAGTTATTTGCAGATTTGTAGATTTAACTCGCAAGCAGCGCCCCCATTGTGACGATGATAACAATATATCGAGAGATTCAAATTTACGAGTTTCAAATTATCAAAATATATATATATTTTTTTTAATAAGTTTTTAGAGAATTGTTTTAACAAATGTTCGCTAGACAAACCTTTACTCGGGTAAAACCCCGGGCGAAGCCGAGTACGTTTTATGAGTTTATAGAGAATTGTTTTAACAAATGTTCGTTAGACAAACATTCACTCGGGGAAAACCCGGGCGAAGCCGGGCACATCCGCTAGTATTCATATATTTAGATGGATATTTTTGAGGGAAGATATTGAGGTATAAGAAGAAAGGTGTTGTCAGAATAGATAGAAAAACTGTCATTTATCCACCGTCTTGAAGTCAGCGATGTCGAGATAGGTTTGGGTTCTATATTTATTTATTTGACATATCGTACGCGATATCCCAGCTTGGGATACTTGCGTCTAAATACATTTTGGCAACCTTTATACAATTCAATATATATACAATTCTTATATAAAACTCAATAACCGGAATAAAAACACAATTAAAACTGAAACGATGGTTTTCTCAAACTGAAAAGGAAATCCAAAATGAAATTACAAAAATTATTGAATTTTACATAAGTGTTATATACAAATTCGCAAATTTCTTCGATGGGATAAAAATGATTACTTCTGTAGCTGTGAAAGATCGGACATTCTAATAATAAATGTATTGAGTTTTGGTTTTCTTTGCCACAGAAGCAGCAAGGATCATCCGTTGCCCCGATTACATACACTACTGGCCATTAAAATGTCTATACACCAGGAAATAATTCAAATAATGATATTTATTTAACAAATACACATTATAGCAAACGAAGACATTAAGATGCGAATGTTTCTTTTCACAAATAAATCAAACTTCTACTGTCCTTACTGCAATGAAAAAATATAAAAGTTTGATTTATTTGTGAAAAGAAACATTCGCGTCTTAATATCTTCATTTGTTATATATAGATGGCGTGTTATTGCTTTGTATTAAAATACACATTATACTGGGAAAATAACAAGTGATTCATTTTTCAATGTATATAAATTTCATTATTATCCTTAAATGTATGTGTGGTGTTAGTTTCTATAAAATAATAATAATAACATTGCTGATTACTGGTACTAATACTGTTATTCCTGTGTGTACCCTACATTTCTGCTTGGAGAATCTGTATAAGAATTTCTTATTGATAATGATTAAAATTTCAAAAGATTTGGAGGTATGGATCCTGATAATTCAGTAAACACCCAGTAGAATTACATCTGACAGCACTTATATACACTCATGGACAAAACTTGAGGAAGTTGTACCTTTTAACATGTATATCGGGATTCAGAGAATAACTCTGAAGGATACACTCATGGACAAAACTTAAGGAAGTTGTACCTTTTAGCATGTACGGGATTCAGACAATAACTCTGAAAGATATTTGATACACAGTGATTGAAGACACATGAGATAACCAAGTGTGAACAAAATTGCCTCTGTTTCAAAAAAAAAAAAAAAAAAAAAACGACGACCGGCGACCTTAAATATGAAGCTTCCTTAAGTTATTGTTCCAAAATCACTTTATTAGGTACAGCTCAAAAAGAGCAACCTAGTTTATGATAATTGTAACAATGTATAATATTTTTTTAAAAAATAAGGCTTATTTTGGATTGTAATAAGATTATTTATTAATCCGATATTTCGATGGACCAATCGTCCATATTTTACGAGGGTTTTTTTTTTATGAAGCACGCAGCCGGTCGCGTGCTTCAGGTGAGCCACGGCGTCTTGCAAGCTTATTGGGCGCGCGATAAACCATCTAATATATACATTTTAAACAAAGTAAATATAATCAAAAGAAAAACAATGTAATATATATAAATAAATATTGATAATTAAGAGATTTCGAATTAATTAAACAAATAAAAATACCATAAAAATTGAAATAACTGTGAAATAAATATATAAATAATAGTAATAAATATCTGATTTAAAAAAGAAATAAAATAAAATAAACATATAAATAACATAATCATCTAAGAGGTTCTAAACTGAGTATATACATCTGGTAAGTCAATTTTTCTATTAATACTATTTTTATTTTCTAATGATAAATAATCGGCAATGTTTTTCTTTGAGATTTTGATATATTATAGATGTGTGATCGAAGTCTGGAGTGTGACTAGTGTTGAATGCGTGATCTACCAGTAGGGATATCGGGCTATGGTGCTTTAGTGCGGATTTGTGCTGGTTAATTCTTTCAGATAAATATTTGCTGGTTTCTCCTATATATATTGCCTGGCAGGATATTCATGGTATTTTATAAATTACATTGGTTCTATCTTCTGGCTTATAAATTTGTTTTGTGTCGGGGTGACGGAAGATGCTTCTTAAATTTTGGTTGGGTTGATATCTTGTTGTTATATTATGTTTTTTTTTAAACTTCTGGCTATTCTTTCACAGCCATAGCTGTAAGGTAAGGAGCAAAATATGTTCGGGGTTAAGACCTGTCTATTGTTCGTGGAGGGATTTTTTGGTGCATATAATTGCTTTTTGAAGAAATTTTTAGGATAATTATTACTTTGTAGTTCTTGAAATAGCCTTGCTCTTTCCATTTTTCATCATTTTTATTTGTAAAATGTGTAGCCAACCTCTTGGAAAGTGTTTTAACTACCGCAATTTCATGATAGATAGGACCAAAAGAATTGAAATTCAGGTAACTTCCTGTGTGGGTTGGTTTGCCATAAATTCTTGTTTCAATTTTATTTTGATTTCTGGTCAGTTGTAAGTCCAAAAATGGTAAAGACCTGTAGGATTGTTGCGTGATGTTGGTGTGGCTTGTGGAAAGGCTGCTGATAAAATTATAATTAAAATTAATTTATTTAAAGCCAGAAATATAGAAATAGAAAAGAAGCAACGGTTAAAATAACGGCCGCCGGAGTTAGCCCTACATGTTTACCGCGTCAGTTGCCAGAGTCTCTGATGACGTCCCACGCGCATGCGTAGTGAAGTGTTGATGCCGAGGCCGTCTTAGCTCGGCTCGCTGAAACAAAGTGTAGTCGCTACAGACCCATTTACCTTTAATTCATAAGTGAATTTCAGAAAGGACCTAAGACTATTTAGAAAATTTAGAATTATGGAAACATCCATTTTTGTGATGCATAATACATCATCAATGTAGCGTTTCCATATTAAAATTTGTAGTTGTGTAGATTCAACGATTAACTTATCAATTTTGTCCATGAAGACATTAGCCAATGCAGATGATATAGGATTTCCCATTGGAAGCTCTTTGACCTGTTTGAAATATCTGTCCTTGAAGATGAAGTAATTAAATGATAGACAGAGTTTGATCAGGTCTATAAGAGCTTCCTTTGGGATAGGGAGGGTTAAGTCTGGGTGGGAGTTTATAAATTCTTGAAGAGCAAGAATTGCTTCGTCATGTGGGATGGAAGTGTAAAGGGATTCTATATCAAAATATATGATCCGGCTGGCAGGTGAAACTGGAATATTTTTGATGGCTTCAATAGCTGCTATTGGATGGGTATGTGACAGTTTCTTCTGGAATGGTTATATAATGAATGACAGATATTTGGTGATGGGGTATAGGGGAGAGCCAGAATATGACACTATGGGACGTAATGGGGTATTGGGCTTATGGACTTTTGGTAGACCGTGTAAATTTTATCAACCCAACCAAAATTTAAGAAGCATCTTCCGTCACCCCGACACAAAACAAATTTATAAAATACCATGAATATCCTGCCAGGCAATATATATAGGAGAAACCAGCAAATATTTATTTGAAAGAATTAACCAGCACAAATCCGCACTAAAGCACCATAGCCCGATATCCCTACTGGTAGATCACGCATTCAACAATAGTCACACTCCAGACTTCGATCACACATCTATAATATATCAAAATCTCAAAGAAAAACATTGCCGATTATTTATCATTAGAAAATAAAAATAGTATTAATAGAAAAATTGACTTACCAGATGTATATACTCAGTTTAGAACCTCTTAGATGATTATGTTATCTATATGTTTATTTTATTTTATTTCATTTTTAAATCAGATATTTATTACTATTATTTATATATTTATTTCACAGTTATTTCAATTTTTATGGTATTTTTATTTGTTTAATTAATTCGAAATCTCTTAATTATCAATATTTATTTATATATATTACATTGTTTTTCTTTTGATTATATTTACTTTGTTTAAAATGTATATATTAGATGGTTTATCGCGCGCCCAATAAGCTTGCAAGACGTCCGTGGCTCACCTGAAGCACGCGACCTGCTGCGTGCTTCATAAAAAAAAAAACCTCGTAAAAGATGGACGATTGGTCCATCGAAATATCTGATTAATAAATAATCTTATTACAATCCAAAATAAGCCTCATTTTTAAATATATATATTATGGATTGCTCTATATTCAGAATGTATAATATGTGAAGGTTATTCACATATTAAACAAAACGTTAACGCGGGATTCGATCCCGGTTCATGGCTGTGGAATCGAGGGTGTTACCCACTTGTCCACCGACTATCCCTTCCTTAAGTTTTTTTTTTCCATGAGTGTATATCCCCTTTTTTTTTTTATTCAGTAAAAATGAATTTGTATTTATAAACGGGGGTTAAAATGTTGAGTAATTATTTCGCGTATACAATAAATTACATATTCTAATAATAAAATTTACATTTTATATTAATAAGGGTAAAAATAAATTATTTTCAGTAAAAAAAAAAAAAAAACTGAAGGGAAAAAGAATAGGTATCAGTGATATTTATAATTTAAGGCTTGAGAGCTCCCCCCTGAAGGCAATAACCCCTCCAAGGAGCCACGAGATAATTTCCCGCCCTCCAATTTGCTCCTGTATCCATTATGGAAATGTAATATTCCCCACACATATGCCGGCTCGTCATTCTGAGTGAATATATTTTTTAGGAAGAACACAACTTCCACTTTTCTTTTGTTATATTTATACCAACTCAAATATATAGGAAATAGATATAATCTTCTATATCTATTATATATATATATAAAGTTTTGAATGTAGAGCAATGAATAAATCTTTAATTAAAAAGGAATGTAAAATAAAAGGATTTAAAAGCGCGAATGTTTCTTTTATACATAAAACGAACTTCGACTGTCCTTACTGCGATGAAAAAATATATTGGGAGGGCTTGGCTCATCAGTGGTGAACCCTCCCAGCGGTTTCGCCAATTTAATTCACCAGACCGCTTCTCAGAGCTCTTATACTGTATTGGATCATTCTGCTTTTATATGCTACACTGAAGGATGGAATCTTAGAAATGGTTTTCAAGTAAACTATGGACATAAGCTTATAGGACAGTAGAATTACATTCAAATATTTTCTTCGAGCAATGCTCTTCAGCAAATTATAAAGACAAGGCCATTCGGAATAAATTAACACAAAGCAATAACGCGCCATCTATACATATAAAATAAAAGGATTTAAAAGCGCGAATGTTTCTTTTATACATAAAACGAACTTCGACTGTCCTTACTGCGATGAAAAAATATATTGGGAGGGCTTGGCTCATCAGTGGTGAACCCTCCCAGCGGTTTCGCCAATTTAATTCACCAGACCGCTTCTCAGAGCTCTAATACTGTATTGGATCATTCTGCTTTTATATGCTACACTGAAGGATGGAATCTTAGAAATGGTTTTCAAGTAAACTATGGACATAAGCTTATAGGACAGTAGAATTACATTCAAATATTTTCTTCGAGCAATGCTCTTCAGCAAATTATAAAGACAAGGCCATTCGGAATAAATTAACACAAAGCAATAACGCGCCATCTATACATATAAAATAAAAGGATTTAAAAGCGCGAATGTTTCTTTTATACATAAAACGAACTTCGACTGTCCTTACTGCGATGAAAAAATATATTGGGAGGGCTTGGCTCATCAGTGGTGAACCCTCCCAGCGGTTTCGCCAATTTAGTGTAGCATATAAAAGCAGAATGATCCAATACAGTATTAGAGCTCTGAGAAGCGGTCTGGTGAATTAAATTGGCGAAACCGCTGGGAGGGTTCACCACTGATGAGCCAAGCCCTCCCAATATATTTTTTCATCGCAGTAAGGACAGTCGAAGTTCGTTTTATGTATAAAAGAAACATTCGCGCTTTTAAATCCTTTTATTTTATATGTATAGATGGCGCGTTATTGCTTTGTGTTAATTTATTCCGAATGGCCTAGTCTTTATAATTTGCTGAAGAGCATTGCTTAAAGAAAATATTTGAATGTAATTCTACTGTCCTATAAGCTTATGTCCATAGTTTACTTGAAAACCATTTCTAAGATTCCATCCTTCAGTGTAGCATATAAAAGCAGAATGATCCAATACAGTATTAGAGCTCTGAGAAGCGGTCTGGTGAATTAAATTGGCGAAACCGCTGGGAGGGTTCACCACTGATGAGCCAAGCCCTCCCAATATATTTTTTCATCGCAGTAAGGACAGTCGAAGTTCGTTTTATGTATAAAAGAAACATTCGCGCTTTTAAATCCATTTATTTTATATGTATAGATGGCGCGTTATTGCTTTGTGTTAATTTATTCCGAATGGCCTTGTCTTTATAATTTGCTGAAGAGCATTGCTCGAAGAAAATATTTGAATGTAATTCTACTGTCCTATAAGCTTATGTCCATAGTTTACTTGAAAACCATTTCTAAGATTCCATCCTTCAGTGTAGCATATAAAAGCAGAATGATCCAATACAGTATTAGAGCTCTGAGAAGCGGTCTGGTGAATTAAATTGGCGAAACCGCTGGGAGGGTTCACCACTGATGAGCCAAGCCCTCCCAATATATTTTTTCATCGCAGTAAGGACAGTCGAAGTTCGTTTTATGTATAAAAGAAACATTCGCGCTTTTAAATCCTTTTATTTTATATGTATAGATGGCGCGTTATTGCTTTGTGTTAAAAAGGAATGTATTGGATCAAAATATTATTTATTTTACCAATATTTCAGTTGGCTGAACGCCAACTTTTATCAAGGTATTATAACATTTATTTTTGACACACATTAATATGTTGTATGGCGTTCAGCCAACTGAAATATTGGTAAAATAAATGATATTTTGATTCAATATATGCATTTTTATTTATATATATAAAGTCAGTGTATATATGTTTGTCGGCTATACACGTCCTCAGTTAGTAACTATTCTGGCTTAAATTTTAACAGGAAATAGAGAAAAAATCTGAAAGAAAAACAGACCACGGGCGAAGCCAGTTTATTTTAACTAGCAGGAATAAAATTTTAACAGCAAAACATTCATTCGAGAAGAAGACACGAAGCCAGGTCATCTATATATATTAAAAAAATCGCTTCTCAGCTTTTTGGCTAAGATCATAGCCTGCGCCCCCTTCGACCTGTCGCTGGCCCACCGCTACTGGTCCTGCAGCGCCGTTCGCCCTCTCATCCGAGAGGTGTTCTCCATCATCGGGCGGACCTGCAGTCCTGGATCTTTCCAGTTGGTATCGAGGACCACGCCATCACCATCTCCTCAGCGGCGAATTACGCAATCTACGTATTCTTCGTAGATCGCGAAATACAGAGGAGTTCACAATTTAGCTATAAGTAACAAACAAGAATATGTCTTCTTACCATGTTCTGAGACGTTTCGAAATAAAAATATGAATGAAAACTAAAAAGTATTTTGGGGTAATTTTTAGATGCATATACAGTTATAAACCTCTCTATAGCGCCCCCTCTAAATAGCGCCCGATTTTAAATACCTAGTAGGATGCGATTTACATTAAAAGTGACCTGTCTATAGCACCCCCTCTCTATAGCACTCTATTTTGGAGAGTCCCAAGAGGGGGCGCTATAGACAGGTTTAACTGTAACTGATTTAAATATTGTGTACATAAATTAAATAATTAAACAGCTTTCTGGAGATGAGTTTCTTTTCATTTTATTAATCTAGTCTTACTTTTTAATAGTTTGGTATCAGGCGGCGTTTTATTCGTTTATTTATGTTCTCCTGTAGAAGGACAGAGATGCCCGAAAGCTTGAGACTACGTTAATGAAAAGAAACTCATCCCCAGAAACCTGTGGTATTGTTTAATAGATGAATAGATAATTGATAATGTTCCCAAGGATGAACTCCTGATGGAATCTCTGATAGTTTCGATTTTGAAGAATCCCATGTGAGGGATTCTGTTGTATTGGAATCTGAACAGGGTGTATAGACATTAGAATTTGTAGTCCATGACGGAGTTGTAAGATCCGTAAATCTTGCAAGGCAGATGTATTAATAGATGAATATAATGTTGATAGTGTTTCTAAGGATGAACTCTTAATGGAATCTCGGATAGTTTCGATTTTGAAGAAAGGCGTGTGAGGGATTCTGTTGTGTTGGAATATGAACAGGGTGTATAGACATTAGAAGTTGTAGTCCATGACGGAGTTGTAAGATCCGTAAATCTTGTAAGGCAGATGTGTTAATAGATGAATATAATGTTGATAATGTTTCTAAGGATGAACTCTTAATGGGATCTCTGATAGTTTCGATTTTGAAGAACCACGTGTGAGGGATTCTGCTGTGTTGGAATCTGAACAGGGTGTATAAACATTAGAAGTTGTAGTCCATGACGGAGTTGTAAGATCCGGAAATCTTGCAAGGCAGATGTGACTGTCCTTGGTCCCAGATGGGACGGAAGAGGCAAGGCCGCCACGTGCTAACAGCTGCTGTAACGCCGGGACAGCTGCGCCTGCCAACACCCAGATGGCGCGGGCTCCAACCCCGAGCTGGTGCCTTCTTATTACCCTCCTCCTAATTAAGTAATTGCCGAAGACATATTTTTATTGATAGCTTATAGTGATTGTTTTATAGGGTAGTGGTAAGACAATCAGGCATTGCTCTACCTGTATACTACCTTAGTATTAGAATACCTGGATACTTAACACACACTACTTCATCACTTGTTATATAAATCCTTAGAGACAATATTTATAGTAGCATTTTTTTATCTTTACGTTAAATTATAGATAATTTCAAATATCTAACACTAGTACATATGGAAAAAAAGGACACGTGATAAGTTCAGAAAAATATATATTTCAATCAATGTGCGTAAAATATTGGAAATACAGTTTAACCTGTCTATAGCGCACCTTCTTGGGACTCACCAAAATAGGGTGCTATAGACAGGTCACTTTTAATATAAAATATTTAAGTTTTAATTGTTTAAAATCGGGCGCTATAGAGAGGAAGGCGCTATTTAGAGGGAGCGCTATAGACAGGTTTAACTGTATATTCTAATCAAATTTGTAACAAATAAATTTACAAGTAGTGTGTTTCTTCTCAATAATAAATTCAAATATTATCTCAACAAACCTTACTGTAATGATATAAGTTATTGAGTTAAGTAGAGATAATATTTGATAATATTATTGAAAATAAACACATTACCAGTAAATTTATTTGTTACAAATTTTATCGATAGATGGCAATTGAATTTATAAATATTCGAATAAGTTAAATAGATGTTTTTAACTGATTGTAAAACTCGTATGTAACGTTTTCCTTACTTTAAACTCTACTTGTTTCCTACTTTACTGTACGAAGTAACATAAAAGCTTTGATAATGTTTGCGAAGTATGACAAAAGTTACTATGTACGGGTTAACACAAAATGCAATAAATTAGGACCTAAAGTAATAGTAACTAAACACACAAAAAATCGTACACTCAAGAGTACAACCAAAAAAAAAAAAAGGAGATAAATAATAACTCACAATTTGTTAAATAAAATTTTAAAAAACACACACACAGTACTTATCTTTATTGTTGCGTTAGTAGGATAAGTCGGTGGACAAGTAGGTAACACCCGCGATTCCCGACAGTCATGAACCGGGATTGAATCCCGCGTTAACATTTTGTTTAATATGTGAATAACCTTCACATATTATTCATTGTTTCAATTATCATAAACTAGGTTGCTTTTGTTGAGCGGTACCTCTTAAAGTGATTTTGGAACCGAGCGTTAGTAGGGATTGAAATGATTTGAATGTAGTTTTACTAAATGTTTGAAAGATTTCCATCCTCAAGGTATCGTATATGTAACATTAACTTAAATCAATGAACGAAGTAGGTAAAATGCCCTCAAGTTTGAGAGTACCCATAAAAAAAAAAACGAGAGAGAATTTTTTTTTTCTCTACAAGTATTTTCACTAATCCGCTAACTTGCTCCCACTGAAAATATGAAAAATTGTAAATATTTTTTCATTATAGATTGTAGATACACAATACTTCAAAATTTGATTTCACTTAACTATATTATCATACCAACTCTATGTTCATATTTCAATTGTGTTGATATTTTTCTCTTTCCATCTAACTAAAACTTGCAAATAATTCTTGTACATATTTCAATTTTGTTGATATTTTTCTCTTTCCATCTAACTAAAACTTGCATACTAATTCTTGTACATATTTTAAATATCTTTCTTTCTTTCCTTTCAATGTTTAGTTTACCATTGTAGTGCAAGTGTCCCTAGGAGGACATTATATAATAATAAAATTGTAGGTTTTTAATTAGGAAATTTAATCAATAAAATATTTGTGGTCAAAAAACAAAAAATGGACGCGAGTTTTGGTGTAAGTAATCGATGAAAAGCCACTGTGTACGTCGGTAGCGTGGCGGCTGTAAAGTTAACTTCTCCAATTAGCTTCCGACACTCCTCACCACAGGGATTTAATTGGGAGCGGTGGCACCCAGCTGTTTCGGCATATGGCACCGTGCACAGGTTTACTTCTCTCTCTCCGTGCACAGGTTTACTCTTCTCTCTCCGTGTACAGGTTTACTTCTCTCTCCGTGCACAGGATTACTTCTCTCTCTCCGTGCACAGGTTTACTTATCTCTTCGTGCACAGGTTTACTTCTCTCTTCGTGCACAGGTTTATTCTCTCTCTCTCGTGCAGCGTGTACAGGTTTACTTCTCTCTCCGTGTATAGGTTTACTTCTCTTTCCGTGCACAGGTTTACTTCTCTGTCCGTGTACAGGTTTACTTCTCTCTCCGTGAACAGGTTTACTTCTCTCTCGGTGCACAGGTTGACTTATCTGTCCGTGTACAGGTTTACTTCTCTCTCCGTGTACAGGTTTACTTCTCTCTCCGTGCACATGTTTACTTCTCTCTCTCCGTGCACAGGTTTACATCTCTCTCCGTGCAAACGTTTACCTCTCTCTCCGTGTACAGGTTTACTTCTCTCTCCGTGCACAGGTTTACTTCCCTCTCCGTGAACACGTTTACTTCTCTCTCCGTGCACAGGTTTACTTCTTTCTCCGTGTACAGGTTTACTTCTCTCTTCGTGCACAGGTTTACTTCTCTCTCCGTGTACAGGTTTACTTCTCTCTCTCCGTGTACAGGTTTACTTCTCTCTCCGTGTACAGGTTTACTTCTCTCTCTCCGTGTACAGGTTTGCTTCTCTCTCCGTGCTCAGGTTTACTTCTCTCTCTCCGTGTACAGGTTTACTTCTCTCTCCGTGCCCAGGTTTACTTCTCTCTCTCTCCGTGTCCAGGTTTAGTTCTCTCTCTCCGTGCCCAGGTTTAGTTCTATCTCCGTGCACAGGTTTACTTCTCTCTCCGTGTACAGGTTTACTTCTCTCTCCGTGCCCAGGTTTACTTCTCTCTCTCCGTGCCCAGGTTTAGTTCTCTCTCCGTGCACAGGTTTACTTCTCTATCCACGCACCGTGCACAGGTTTCCTTATCTTTCCGTGATTATTCTTCATACTAGAAAATTCCGTCCTTTCTCAATGCTCCGTTTGATGCATTGGGTCTAAAATTTCACTTGGTGGAGTTATCTCACAAAATTTAACATTGGTCCATGCTGAAAAAAAAACTTTAAATAAATGTGTGATAACTTTGAAGTGGAAATGAAGTAGCCAAAGATAAATCTCCTTCGTCTTTATCTCAAGAATGTATTATATTATGAGATTCGAGGTGCACACAACAGTCGCTTACTCCTTCATATATTTCAAATCTCTCAGCGAAAGCTCTCTAAGAATAAATGGTATTCTTAAAAAATATTCTCGAAAATGAAGCTGAGAATGGTATTGTCTCGCGGCTTTGACAACTCCATGTTTACAATGTTTCTAAAATTAGCTTCCGATAAGTTGGAGAATTGAAATATTGTAGCGGAATGTATTACTGCATCCAATGTGTGTATGGAGAAGCCGTGAGGAAGTGTCGGACTGCGTCACTTGTTCCATCCTATTAGGGGAGGTGGGGGCAGATGGCAGCTGTGCCAAGAAATCTCCTTCCATCTGTCTTCCTCCTGCGCTGCTTTAATACCTTTACTTCTGCCTTTTTGAGGTTCCAATATATCTCTGCTACTTCACTGAACCAATACCTCTGTTTCTGGGACCATGAAATACCTTCGCTGCTTCACTGTACCAATTCTGCTGTTTCTGGGATCCTGCTGTTATGCCAAAGTAACCCAGAACCCCACCTAACCTAACCATATCCCACCTATGTCCATCTAAGCCACAAACCTCTGGTGATTGCGAGGTGTCGAGATGGAGCCTAAAGCCACCTTTGCCTGCCCCTTTTGAATGGTGGACATGGGTGGATGAAGAGGTAGGTCGGGGATATCTGGCTTTGGCATAATAGACCTTTTGTAAAAAAAATATATATATATAGTTTTAAAACTCCTCCCTTTTAACCTTATCTACAGTTTTTTTATATATATATTTTTTAATCTTATATATGTGCGTGATTTCATTAATTAATATAATTAAAAAATGTTGTACATTGAAAGATTTTATTAGTCTAAATAAAAATTTGTCTAACCAAAAAGATTGATTGGTTAATTTCCCCATCAACATAATTGCTAGCCGGCACAGCTTTAGGTCTCTACATGTGCCATAGATGAATAAATTTGTGTTCTGCTTTTCTGCAGCCACTGGCGCCCTAATATATGGACATGTAGAGATCAGGAAATAGTTAGTAAAAGTATAAAATCACAATTGTTTTTAACAATGACTTTCTTCTTCCATTATACCTAAAAATATATATGAAATGCTCTCGAACTCTTCAATGTCGCCCGCCGCGGGGCTCGAATTATGTATATAATTTTCTTCTATTATATTTAAAAATATATACATAGTGAAACGCCATTAGGGCTAAGTAAAACGCGACCTCTGAGATAAGAATCAATACCCAGGGAAATGAGACTAATAAAATATTTTTCAATGTACACAGAATAATTATTTTTAGGTAGATATTTATATATTTAACTTGAATATTTTTACAAGCAAGTTTGTGTTTTGAATTATATAAAGTGATAATAATAATCCATTATCCACTCTGTAGTAAGTAAACAAATCTAATGCTGCTTTCAAAACTTGTTTTGTTGAGTTTTAGTTTAATTTTTGTGTTTTAATAAACATTTATATTTAATACTTTATACTATTTATGGTATTATTATATATGGGAGTTAGGTAAATAACAACCGTTATTTTATTTACAATATTATAGCTTCGTCGATTGGTATATTTAATGCTGTGTTTTATAATTTTAAAGAATGTAACGTATGTAACAAAGAACAAAGCTAGGCCTAGACGAAATTCGAGCCATGATTGGCAGCTTAGTTTAAATTTAGGACTCAGTGCAGAAAAACAACATCTGGAGTCACCAGATGTGCTGGGATCAAATATGAATTTTGGCGCTAGGAAATGATAATTTTAACAGAAAATGCACGTTTATATTTTCAAATATTATTGAAAATACACTAATAATAATCCTGTTTCATACATTTATTATATACAATATTTTATTTAAATTCTTTTCTGTTTGTAACATTTAGATGTTTTAAAATATATTTACTTAGAAGAAAATATGATGTTAATAATTTTTAATTTACTTTAATATGGAAACTATGACACTGTCATAATAAACATATAACAGATGTCAAATTCAAATGACTTACCATTATATAAGAAATTGGCAGGGAGGCTTTCCTATTATATGGTTACATATATCCAGATTTAATATTTTAATTCATGAAATACATTTCATTAAGTTTACCTTTATTTATAAACCAGTTGATAGATTAAACCAATTAGAAGCTTATTTATTTTTAGGCCTAAATGTCTTTTTTTTTCATCTCTATTGGTTGAAACAATTTTCTATGGCAATTTATTGAATAAAAAGGCATGTTTTCTTTTTAAGTGTTTGAAATAACAAAAGCTATAATTATTATTATCTTAATAAGGTATTTCAGGAATATTGCATATGAGTGTATGAAAAAAATACATTTCTTGACATTCTTTTTGGTTAATAATGATTTTCACTTATAGAAGTGTTAGCATGTCTATGGTCTGCCCTTGAGGTACATGCTGACCTACATGATGAAGCTTTTCATAGTATGAAGGAGATATTTACATGGTATGAACAAGTTAATTTTAGAGTAAAAGGTTTTTATATTTAATTTTTTTCGGGTAATTTCTAGATTTTTTGAACATTTTTTTTTTGTGTGTAAATTTATCAAAATGTAAGAGCATTTGTTCATCCTTTTTTTTTATTTAAAACTCAGCCTTTGTTTTAGTAATTTTATAAACTTTTATTTTAGTATAGATTTAAGACCTACTTTTATGATTAAAGAGATATCCATTTCTTCAACTAGGAGTTAAGATTTTGTGTCTCGGACAGTGAAGCACCTAAAAGACGAGATTTAGGCTCTCTTGGTATCCATCACTGTGAGCAATCTTTATGAAGCAATGTTGAACTAGTTGGATAGTCAGTGTAGTAGTTTTTTTTAATAGGATTCTAGGATTTATAATATGGTCTAATTTGAGGATTTTTCCTTTTTTTTGTTTTCTCTTTGTCGCTTATTGTAAACACAGGACGGACGGGATACAGGCCCTCTAGATAGCTTTTACAGTAAATGATAATATTTTTTTAGGTTAAATAGATAGGATTAGATGAATATTTGAAGATAGGATTTCTATTTTTTATGAACCTTGCACACTTTTCTTTTTTTTTATGTTAGAGTACTATTTTGGGTACCGAATGACCAAATTGGTGGTAATTAGTACAAGTTTATTTTCTTTTGTGAGTTTATGGAGGTGGACCATAACTAGATTTTCTTTGGTATAAAGCACTTGTGCTTATCTCCCTGAATTTAGTTTTTGAATAGTTGTTTTGTTTGTTTAATGTTCAGGCAGTGCTTTTGATTTCAAGTTTAGTTTGAATGCATCCGCAAATGTTTTCTTTTTTTGTATGAATGAAGGATAGTGAATGAGATATCAAACTTCAAGCCAGCAGTATGTTAGACCTGGATAAATTAAGATATTGGTGTAGGATAGGATCTTGTAACTTTATACAAAATGTGTTAGGACCTTAATAGTTTGATCCACCATCAGGGATCGGTAAACTCACTGGCAATCTGATGTCTGCTTAGGCAGAGTTTCTTCACTTCATGTGGAGGTATAAATTTGATTTCATTTTTTTTTCTTTGTTTATATATGTTAGGTTCAAACTTATCTATTTTTTTAAACTGGATTTTTGACCCTGGATGAGATATAGGCTCTCCAGCTAAGTTTCTCTTTCTGTGAAGAAAGCACTCGTATGGTTGTGGGAAATGTCATTTGTCATGTGCTCTGGGAGCACACACTAGATGTCAAGGGAGAGAGTCCCATGAATTTTTTCTTCTGACTGCTCTGGGAGCAGCAGTTGTGTTGAGACCATATGAAGGTCTTTGTCCTCCGCCTGAAAGTCCCGAAGGTGTGAGAAGCTCTAGCTTTGGGCAGCTAGAGGACAAATGGCATAATCCCATGTAAACTAACAAGTACCTGAGTGTCAGTTTGTGATTATAGATTTGGTCTTGAACCTTGAATACCGGTTCGAAAGAATTTTTTTTTTAAAGTTTATTAAAAAAAAAAAAAAAAAGGTAGGGTAATTTTTGTGTGTGTTTTAAGGTCATTAAAAAAAAAGGAGGTATATATACCTTAAGGTTAAGCTATAGGTTTAATATTTTTGTGAAGCAGGATTTTTTTTTTAACAAAGGATGTTTTCAGTTATGTGTGGCCATGCGAGGTCAATGTATAGAATAGTTAGGTAGACAACTAGTCTAACCATGTAAAAGGTTTCAGTTCAATTTTTAATCAAAGATTCAACTAGTTTTACCAGAATGAGTTGTGTGTGGGATCAAAGTGTTTTAAATTACTGATTTGAATTACCCTATTAAATATTAGTAGAAAGAAGCGCATTAGATTTGAAATTTGTCTTTTCCCCCCTGATACCATTATGTATTTTAGGACTTTTTTTTTTTGGCTGTTACATTATGAAAAATGCATATATTGGATAATTGTTATTATTTGAAAAAGAAAATGAATTGCATTTGCATACGTGTATACCATAATATTTTTTAAATTTGTAGATTTATGATTTTAGAATTTTTGAGTTTTTTTTTTTTTAATGTACATTCATCACTTCACCTTAGCACCCAGGGTGGATTTGAGTGATTAATTAATATTTGAGTATAGATATACTATTTTTTGTAGTAAATATTTTCTTTTTAAAAGTATAAAATCATCATTGTTTTTAACAATGACTTTCTTCTTCCATTATACCTAAAAAATATATGAAATGCTCTCGAACTCTTCACTGCAATACCTCCACTACTTCCCTGAACCAATGCCGCTGTTTCTGGGATCCTGAAAAACCTCCGCTACTTCACTGTACCAATACCGCTGTTTCTGGGATCCTGCAATACCTTCGCTGCTTCACTGTACAATTCTGCTGTTTCTGGGATCCTGCAATACCTCCACTACTTCACTGAACCAATGCCGCTGTTTCTGGGATCCTGCAATACCTCCACTACTTCACTGAACCAATGCCGCTGTTTCTGGGATCCTGAAAAACCTCCGCTACTTCACTGCACCAATACCGCTGTTTCTGGGATCCTGCAATGCCTTCGCTGCTTCACTGTACAATTCTGCTGTTTCTGGGATCCTGCAATACCTCCGCTGCTTCACTGTACCAATACCGCTGCTTCTGGGATCCTGCAATACCTCCGCTACTTCACTTTACCAATACCGCTGTTTCTGGGACCCTGCAATACCTCCGCTACTTCACTGTACAATTCTGCTGTTTCTGGGATCCTGCAATACCTCCGCTACTTCACTGTACAATTCTGCTGTTTCTGGGATCCTGCAACACCTCCACTACTTCACTGAACCAATGCTGCTGTTTCTGGAATCCTGCAATACCTCCGCTACTTCTTTCTCCTTCGATTCTGCACTGTTTTAATACTTCCACTCCTTTACTATACCAATAGCGCTGTTCCTTCGGTCCTTCATTGTTCTAATGCCTTGATTAATTTTGTCGCATACCTCGCGACATTTGCATGATATTGATTTGTTTCGTATATTTTTACATACTTTCTTTTAAAAGATGGTAGATTTGTATATCCGCGAGAAGCGCGATATCTATATATAGGTCAAAGGATGAATAAAGTTAGAGTTTCTACTGATTAGAATCGTCTCATTGTTTCTTTAAACTCGTTCTTGCTAAGTGGAATATCACAAATTTGATTCTCCGTAATTTTGTAATAAATCCGCTTCTTCACACTGTACCAATTCTATATCGTTGTTTTTCGGCACACTTTAAGTACCTTCACTTCTTTTCCCTGTGTGAACCTTCAATATTATATTACTTCTGTCTTTTTCTCTTTCGATCATTCACTTCTCCAACACCTACGCTTCTTTATTATCACAATGCAGCTGTTCCTTCAACGCTACCCTAATACTCATATTCTTTACTGTGCCAATACCGCTGAATGTTCAATTACTCCGCTTCTTCTTTTTTCAATCTTTCGCTGTTCCAAAAACATTCTTTTTTGGTCCTGTACTCTTCGAATACTCCCATACTTTCCTCCTTTGTTCCTCCAATACCTCTGCTCACTTGATCCTTCGATGTACCATTTTCACAGTTCCTTCGATTTATCATTTTCACAGTTCCTTCGATCCTACACTGCACTAATACATCCTCTCCTTTCTCTTTTATCCTTCTGCATTGTTCACAATTCTGCCTGCCTCCTATTCTACTCCACACTCTAATCTCCTACAAAGGAATTACAATACATCCAGATAGCACAAGAACCTACAGGACATGTAACCTGGTGTGGAACTAAAACACCTATCCACATATTCTCATGCCCAGCAATGGCCGCAGCCTTGCAGAAAACTGACATTGACCCAGAGTAGCATCTTTACACACCCAAGATAGAGGACATTGCAACTGCTGTGTTAGAGATGTACGGAGACATCTGAGGCTCTTCATTGGACACGCCAACAACAACTCTCATCTCAATTCCCTCCCCCGCGCGCGCACATCCGCGATCTTTCACTATTCCAATACCTTACCCTCCCATCAATTTATAAAAACTATAATTTATATTATTCCAAAAGAAGCATAGATGTAATGTCCTTCATATATTTGGTAGCGACTATTTTTAATTCGAAATTTTTATGTAATTTCTATAATTTAACTTGAAGTTACCCATTAAAGAATACATTAACTATAATATTCATTTGACTTTTTAAAAACAAGAATATTTCACGATAGGTTTTACACACACACTATGAAGGCTTCTCTTGCCTTAAAGTGAGCGGTACAATACTGACCCTATTTTTTTGTTTTTTTACTAAAATTGTGTCGACTTTTGAAAAATTAATAAAATGTTATACCTAAATAACCTATACAAAATTAAGAAAAAAAGACCTTTCCTGATCTTGAAACTAAAAGTTGCCGATTATTCTTGATCAATCAAGAAACGGTATTTGACCAATTCTGGAATAATTAAAAATCAACGATTAGTTGATATTTATTCCAATAAATAGCGCAAGCGATCAGAAACTTTTAGTTGCACGATCAGGAAATGCCTTTTTTCTTAATTTATCCACCTAATCCAAGTACAAATTCACTTTTGTACTATTTTTTCACTGTGCAAAATTGTTTAAAAAACAGAACAGAGTATTAAATTGCAAAAGAAAGATTAACATTATAAATAGTCGTGTGTAATATACTTACATAAATAAACAATAATATTAAAATAATACAGTTTATGGAGTAAAAATATCAGGTTTACAGAGAAAAGTATGTTTTCAAAAACTTTTTATTATCTAGCTTTCAGGCACGAACGCCCTTCTACAGGAGAAAACTTGGTATGGTTATACCAATGTTTGAAAAGATACCCCTGGAGGTCTGATATTTTTACTCAATAATGATACAAGGAATTGAATACAATTTTTATATTTAGAAATAGAGAGGCTTGTAATTCCCCCAATAAATATCCACATTATAAAAATTTCCATACCTCAATAGAAACAGAATGCTACCTAACCGATGATTTCCCTTTGCCAGTCAAACGATGTATAGCTCAATCGACAATACTATTTACAGTATTAAAAAAAACACGTTCTGACGTTTGAGGCCAAAAACTTAATATGTACACTGTGTGACAAGGAAATTACTGAAGAACTCCCCAATTACCTGCTTAAATGTACAGCCCTTGATGCAGAGAGGAAGGCCCTATATCAACAAATTAAATGTGCCAATACTTCACCCTACGTATTGCTTTCAAAAATATCAGCAAACAAATCTAAGGCAATAGCTTACTATATTTTTTTAGATCATCATTATGTAAGGACCAGTCAACAAGTGAATGACTTTGAGACGAAGAGTAAAGCCAGTTCAATTTCTATGTAAATAACACAAGATTATTATTACCTTACCCAATTGGGAGAATCTGTATGGGGCAAGTCCCTAATAAAGGCTTTTGTGTGTGTGTGTGTGTTCCCACAATAAATCTAACTCGGGCGTATAACTAGGGAAGTCCCCCGCGGTATTATATCAGAACGTCTAAAGAATCAACATATCAGAGGAGTATGTTACACAGAGAGTAATCTTATCATAGAGAAATGTATGTCAGGCAGGTGGATAGAAAGTTGGCGCCTACAGTCCACCTGGAGTCACCTGTGGAGGACAACACTCCCTGATAACTTATGTTTACTTGGTCCGTCCCATCCCCTCGATAAGGTTGCTGCTGTGCTGAGTTAGAAATGTGGATGACTCGAACTAAGAAAGAATTAGCAAGTGATAGGTCAGACTGGGATAGTCAGATTTGACTGATATCCGCATGAGAGAGAGAAAACAGTTTTTTTTTTATTTATATATAATTTTATTATTATTATTATTATTATCTCTAGTACACGTGGTACAAGCCATGATAATCATGGTGGGTAGAAGTAGGCGACTGCTTTTATTGTAAGTGCACCACATGTCTATTACATGTGAAAAGCAGTTCGACTTTGCACTTACAAATGTGCTAGAGCCCCCGTTTGGTTAATTGCACTCGCTGGTGGGGTTGGAATTTTTCAAGAATCGGGGGGGAGGGGGGGGGGGTATTGGAATTTTTTATTTTTTTTATCAGAAAAAAGTGCCCAATGCGGGATTCGATCTCGGGCCATAGTGGTTGAAAACCAACGGTTTAGACTACCCTTCAACCGACCCCCTAATGTATATAATAAAAAAATTCAATAACCTTCGAATTTTTTTTAAAAGTTCTAATTAAAAAATCATTTCAATTCTACAAAAAATCTGAAAATTAAAAAAAAAAACTCCATTTTCAAGGAAGCCACAAACTACAAATGAATGCATAACAAGTAAAAAAAAAGTTAAAGCCAAAACAAATTCTTCACCAACTAAGCCAAAATGACGAAAAGTGGAAAAAAAAAAGGAAAAATAAACTCACCATGAATATTAAACAAGCCAGAAAAAAACCTACTCAAGAACAAGATCCCAAGAACCTGAGGTCACAAAGACACTAATATAGAATATAATTGTAAATGAACCACACTTGTATATAACCACATCCCCCATTGTAAATATGATGATCTAGTTTGCTCTTTTTGAGCGACACCTAATAAAGTTATTTTGGAACTTGCAAAAGTTCAAACCCTCCACGTGCCGTACTGTGATGTCTGTAAGGGATGAATGTGAGGCGGCAAGGTACTGTAAGTCCTGGAGAAAGTGACGAGCTGGCGGAACGCAGGAAATGACTAATTGGAGTGTGGAGAGAGCGCGCTCACCCAGTTGTGACAGGTTGTTGTTGTACCTTTGTCAAGACAAATACCACTGGAGGTTTGTACAACTCCAGAACATAAACCGATTAGGAACATTGTAGAGGACACAGAAAATGAAGAGAACATCTCGAGAGCGAACAAGAACATTGAGAATAACAACTGTTTAGAGAGAAGAGAGAGACCTGTTCTTTTTTTCCTAAAACCTATGTGCCAAGAGAGAAACCAAACGGGCATTGAGGACACTTTTAACTTGTGTCAACTTATTTCTATATTTCCTTTCAAAATTTTTGCACATTTTCAATATACAAGAACACTGAGAATAACAAATGTTTGGAGAGGCCTGTTCTTTTTTTTTTTTTTCTGAAACCTGTTCCAATAGAGAAACCAAACAGACATTGAGGACACCTTTAACTTGTGTGAATGGATTTCTATATTTCCTTTCAAAATTTGTGATAATTTTTCATATGCAAGAAATGTTTGGAGGGGCCTGTTCTTTTTTTTTTCCTGAAACCTATGTGCCAAGAGAGAAACCAAACGGGCATTGAGGACACTTTTAACTTGTGTGTCAACTGATTTCTATATTTCCTTTCAAAATTTGTGATCATTTTTAATCTACAAGAACACTGAAAATAAGAATTGTCTGGAGGGATCTTTTCTTTCTCTTTTTTTTTTTTTTCTTTCTGAAACCTGTGTGCCAAGAAAGAAACCAAACGGGCATTAAGGACACTTTTAACTGTTAATTAATTAAGGACATTATTTTTCTGCATAGAGATGCTGACTCATCATCATTTTGCTGGTACTAGTATCGTTTGGATATTTTAATACCCAAAGTATTGATTTTAATGTACATAAACATTCTCTCATACGACATTGTGAACCTGATTTGGTCAATCTCGAGTTTTCGTCGGCGGAAAAAATAGTCTACCAACTCTGGTGTCCAATTAGTCACTCATCCACCATATTCACCAGACTTAGCACCTTGTTACTTTTTTATTTCCAAAAGTTAAGTTATTATTGAAAGGGATAATATTTCACACTGATGATGAAGCACTGCAAACCTTTATCAATGCCGTAAATTCCATCCCCGAAGATGACTATTGTAAGTGCTTCGATAATTAGTTTTCACGGATGAAATCTTGAGAAGGTGCTAAGGGTGAATACTTTGAGAAACTCTAAAAATTTTAAAGTTGAAGCTTTAATAGAAATAAGTGATTTCAAAAACAATTTTTTATTTTATTTATTTATTTTTTAAAATTCTTCTTATTTCTTTATTATTTCTTATAATCTGTATATATTTACCATATGTATATATTCTTTCACCATTTTTATTTCCCACTTTCTCCGTTTTGTAACCCCAAGGAGAATCCTCTGTGAGACCTGTGTGTCTTAATAAAGGCTTTTGTGTGTGTGTGTGATTTCAAAAACATTTGGAGTGACCCTTGTATATCTAGATATACAAGACTTGTAGATGATAAACACAAGGTAATGAGACCAAATTACCGAAACGTCATACACTATTTATTTATTTGGATTTGGTCTTATTACCTTGTGTTTATAATCTATAATCCAAATTGTGCCTTATCATTGTAGATGGATACTTAAAAAATTCGGCGTTAGAAGTTTGCCCTCTTTATAGCCTTAAGTCTCTATTTTTAAAATAATTTAAAATGCAAATTGTGTTTCATATTTATTATTAATAATTTTTACCAATGTTTATGTAAATTCTATTAAATATATGAAAATCTCTCGTAACTAATACATATATATGGAGACTTTGAATCTGTCAACTATAAATGTTTTAGTTATAATACATAATCCCTGTTAGAAGAGGCCGAAAACATTTCTGAACCAAATCTCCATTCCAATTCTGTGAAGCTCGTGTTTGTAGGAATATGATTTCTATTCGTGTTGCTACCTCCTCTATCTCTCTCTAGATGGTGAGTGGAAAAGACAAAAAGAGGTGAATTCCTCTTTAACATCGATATCCTGGTCACTTCTATTTGCACACTACATACGAATGTAAACGTGGTCTTCCTCTACGTCACTTGTATACTTCTAGTTCTCCACTTGATGTATAGAAATATATTCTAAAGTTAGCATGTTTCATATAGTTGTCGTGTAGTGCAACGATTAACGGGTTTGATTATCTATAAGAAAATTTCCAGTTCGAAATCTGGGGCAGACTCCTTTTTTTAATAGTTCATTTTACATTTCAGTTTCTAATGACACATAGCGTTTGTGGGTGGTAAGTGATCGCAAGAATATTTACCACTAACGCTCTAAAGATCAAAATTTCATTGCAACCTCACCACGAGTACTCCACATTGGTACAACAAAGCACCCGAGTCAAGTCTTATTAAACTGAAGTCTGGGAGAGGAGTAATTTACACATGTCGTAAAGAGAAAACGCGGTCTGCTAAATTAATTTGCCGGACTGGAGTGTGGAGAAAGAAATGCCAGCGACAGTTATTTCAGGGGTATAAGTGCGGAAGAGTTAACGAGGAAAAACCGTCCTGGTCTAATTGTTAAGCCGTAGGACAAAAAGAGACCGGCCAAAAAAGACAAACCCTCTCTTCGCCTGACATCTCGTTGGATGCTTCTTCCCGATGTTCCCGTCTGGCGGCATCTTTATTGTTCTTTTACATCCTCAACTGCCAATCTTGGTGCCCGTTATTCGAACATGAGTCACACAGACCGTGAAATTTCTATTAGTACATCACTCCCCGTCTCTAGCATTTGTACACGTGCTTCTTCAGATCGTAGAAGTCTTATCCTTCAGTCGCTAACACTTGTTCATGTTACTTTTTTTAACGTTGAAATCTTGCTGACCCTTCATCTCAGTCGCTAGCACTTGTATGCGTGCCTCTACATATTCTGTAAGTCATACTGACTCTTCATCTCAGTCGCTAGCACTTGTATGCGCGCCTCTTCAGATCCTGGAAGTCTTACTGACCCTTCATCTCAGTCGCTAGCACTTGTATGCGTGCCTCTTCAGATCCTGGAAGTCTTACTGACCCTTCATCTCAGTCGCTAGCACTTGTATTCGCGCCTCTTCAGAACCTGGAAGTCTTACTGACCCTTCATCTCAGTCGCTAGCACTTGTATGCGTGCCTCTTCAGATCCTGGAAGTCTTACTGACCCTTCATCTCAGTCGCTAGCACTTGTATGCGTGTCTCTTCAGATCCTGGAAGTCTTACAGACCCTTCATCTCAGTAGCTAGCACTTGTATGCGCGCCTCTTCAGATCCTGGAAGTCTTACTGACCCTTCATCTCAGTCGCTAGCACTTGTATGCGTGCCTCTTCAGATCCTGGAAGTCTTACTGACCCTTCATCTCAGTCGCTAGCACTTGTATGCGCGCCTCTTCAGAACCTGGAAGTCTTACTGACCCTTCATCTCAGTCGCAAGCACTTGTATGCGTGCCTCTTCAGATCTTGGAAGTCTTACTGACCCTTCATCTCAGTCGCTAGCACTTGTATGCGTGTCTCTTCAGATCCAGGAAGTCTTACTGACTCTTCATCTCAGTCGCTAGCACTTGTATGCGTGCCTCTTCAGATCCTGGAAGTCTTACAGACCCTTCATCTCAGTCGCTAGCACTTGTATGCGTGCCTCTTCAGATCCTGAAGTCTTACAGACCTTTCATCTCAGTCGCTAGCACTTGTATGCGTGCCTCTACAGAACCTGGAAATCTTACTGACCCTTCATCTTAGTCGCTAGCACTTGTATGCGTGCTTCTTCAGAACCTGGAAGTTTTACTGACCCTTCATCTCAGTAGCTAGAACTTGTATGCCTGCCTCTACCGATCCTGGAAGTCTTACAGACTCTTCATCTCAGTCGCTAGCACTTGTATGCGTGCTTCTTCAGAACCGGAAGTCTTACAGACTCTTCATCTCAGTCGCTAGCACTTGTATGCGTGCCTCTACATATTCTGTAAGACTTACTGACCCTACATCTCAGTCGCTTGCACTTGTATGCGTGCCTCTACATATTCTGTAAACCTTTCTGACTCTTCATCTCAGTCGCTAGCACTTGTATGCGTGCCTCTTCAGAACCTGGAATTCTTACTGACCCTTCATCTCAGTCGCTAGCACTTGTATGCGTGCCTCTACATATTCTGTAAGTCTTACTGACTATTCATCTCAGTCGCTAGCACTTGTATGCGTGCTTCTTCAGAACCTGGAAGTCTTACAGACCCTTCATCTCAGTCGCTAACACTTGTATGCGTGCCTCTACAGATCCTGGAAGTCTTACAGACCCTTCATCTCAGTCGCTAGCACTTGTATGCGTGCTTCTTCAGAACCTGGAAGTCTTACAGACCCTTCATCTCAGTCGCTAGCACTTGTATGCGTGCCTCTTCAGATCCTGGAAGTCTTACAGACTCTTCATCTCAGTCACCAGCACTTGTATGCGTGCCTCTTCAGATCCTGGAAGTCTCACAGACCCTTCATCTCAGTCGCTAGCACTTGTATGCGTTCTTCTTCAGAACCTGGAAGTCTTACTGACCCTTCATCTCAGTCTCTAGCACGTGTATGCGTGCCTCTACAGAACCTGGAAGTCTTACTGACCCTTCATCTTAGTCTATAGCACTTGTATGCGTGCCTCTACAGAACCTGGAAGTCTTACTGACCCTTCATCTCAGTCGCTAGCACTTGTATGCGTTCTTCTTCAGAACCTGGAAGTCTTACTGAGCCTTCATCTCAGTCTCTAGCACGTGTATGCGTGCCTCTACAGAACCTGGAAGTCTTACTGACCCTTCATCTTAGTCTCTAGCACTTGTATGCGTGCCTCTTCAGAACCTGGAAGTCTTACTGACCCTTCACTCCCATTCAGCGGGAATAGGAATTGTGCTATAAATGAGCTACTGCAATATAATCCCTAGAAATATTTTTGTATAGCCCCATATACGACATCCCATGTCTATGGCTTCAAAAAAAAAAAACAATTTTGTGTAAATACGCTCCTAGAAATATATTTGAATAAGAAAAATCATGCTAAATAGTTTCATTTCGTATTTATAGATGGCGTTCTATTGTTTTATGTTTACATTTGGGTACTCTTTATAACGTAATAAAAGACTATTTTAATTATTTATGCGTAGGTTTTGAGATGAGGTTTGTTTCTTTTCATAGCTAAGATCTATCTATCAATGGGTTCCTCAACTGCCCTTAGTGACCTGAAACCTAATGTGGGATGGGGCGACCGTCCCAGGTAATGAGTGCAAGGCCGCAGTAACAAGGTATGATTTTGGTATATATTTGCTATGGAGGACAATCAAGTATTTGCAGCAGTAATAGCAAAGTATGTTTGTAATAGGAGCTCATTAAAGCAACAATCCCTGGCAGACTTCCTCCTCTACCTTCATTACCAGCCCTTGTTCTCTTACCGCCGTGCCATCTTAATTGCCCCATTTCTCATCGGCTCCCGTTTTGGATCCCATTTACACCGCTATGTCTTCAAACCCAACACTACACACTGTATGTACCACCTTGTCTACGGACGGCTCCCATTTACACCGCTATGTCTTCAAACCCAACACTACACACTGTATGTATCACCTTGTCTACGGACGGCTCCCATTTACACCGCTATGTCTTCAAACCCTACACTACACACTGTATTTATCACCTTATCCATGGACTTTACCCCGCCATGTTTTCAAGCCCAAAACCACACTCTTTATATATCACGGTGTGCACCATGAGCCATTTAAATCCTATGTCATAGGAAAGCAGAAAGGTAAATAGGAGGTGATTCATTGTTTATAAGAATCCAAATTTACCCTGGGTCACATTTCTGAGACAAGGAAGAATGCAATGGGTTCGGCGTACACAATTTTAATAACACACATAAAAACAATCCAGGTATCATCACACCTCATGTTAAAGTATATTGTAACTGTTGTGTTTCCTTACGCGAAGATTTTGTATTGAAGTGAAAAATTATCGTTTCTTTCAAAATTTATTTGGAAAAATGGTCTTGCCAAATGCATGATAAGATTTTTTTTTAGATTATCCAATATGAAATCGTTTAAAATCAGTAGTAATATTTTAAAACATAACATTTTGTTTTAAATAGTCTGCATGTTAATAAAATCAAAGTTTTTTTTAGAACAAAAAGTAAAAATAGAGAGAGAGGCTTCTATTACATATGACTAAAATTTCTATTATCCAAAGTTGGGATTTCGAGTAAATTAGCTCCAAAGAAAAAGGCTTGGATTTAAATTTCTAAATACAGTCGAACTTGGATAATTCGAACCCCAAGGGACCATAAAAAAATTCGAATTATCCAAAAATTCGAATTAAAGATGTTTTGAATAAAGGCTTAAGGCTTTTAGGGACCAAGATAAATATTCGAATTAAAGAGGTTTTCGAATTAAAGAAGTTCAAATTATCCAAGTTCTACTGTATTAAGTTCGCGAATAGCTGTTTCTTCAATTTTATTAACATTTGTTAAAATATAATCTAAACATTTTTATGCATCTTTTTAAATTCCATGATGCTAGCCTCTTAAATGACCGATCTAGGCGAATCTATGAAAAATTCTGAAAATTTATTAATTCTCAAATAGGAAGATGGGTATCGGTGGAAGGATGGTCTAAATCGTTGGTTTTCGACCGCTACGACCCCGGTATCGAATCCTGCATTGGGCACTTTTTTTCTAATTAAAAAAAAATAATAATAAATGCTCCAATGGCCCCCGATTCTTGCAAAAGTCTAACTCCCACCAGCGAGTGCAAGTAACTAAACGGAGCTCTGGTATATTTGTAAGTGAAAAGTCGAACTGCTTTTCACATCCGTAAACATGTGGTGCACTTACAGTAAAAACAGTCGCTAACTACCCACCATGATTATCTTTGCCTGTACCACACGTGTACTAGGGATAATACAAAAAAAAAAAAAAAAAGGGGGTAAATTGAATGTGCAATAAACAGTTCTTCGCTACGCAGAAGATAATATTATCTGTTGCCTGGGTTTTTTGTGTGAGGAGTTAAGAATTGATATGCGTGTTGGAATCATAAAGAGAGACTGCTCTATGATTTTGCGTATCATGCTTGGATAAGAGCTAATCTTATGATAGCGCTACCTAGTTTTTCTTATCGGAACATCTCGATGTCAGGGATCCTGAGCCAAAAGGGGCAGAAAGGGTATCCGCGGTACATCCCAACCGTTGTGTAAAGTGCATCAGGTGTGCCTCCAGGTGGTGTTTCGAGCTCCCACGGATACTTTCACGATACCAAAATACCTCCCCCTCCTGGATTCCTTCAGACTCAAGTGGTTGCCAAAATAGCGCTTCGCTGCCGCCGTCGCTCTTTTTTATAGTCGGGACATCGGAACCATTGCTGGGTCAGTGACTGACCTGCATCCTTTCCTTTGCATATTGCCTGCTTAGATACTCAGAAATTTATCATGCTTGGAGAAGCATTTTTCTTCTCTGTTGCAAGTAGTTTGTCTTCGCTATTTTCAGAAATCTCTTTATTTACTTCCAGATAGGTTTGTATTGATTAGAACAGGGCAGGAATGTACTACTCAGATGGTTTATTTGGTACAGTGCTGGGCTCGTGGTCCAGTCCAGGAAGGTCATGATGTTCTGGGTTTCGCCAGGCCGGTTGTAGGATTGGAACTGTAGCTGGACATTTCTAAATCGCCGGGTCGAAATACAAACAGGACGAAGATTAATTTATTACTGGCACGTTGAATTTAACACATTGTTGTGAAACGGTGGTCAATGGTCAAATACAATTTATACCCTTCATCTCTGTGATACCGTTTCTCTGATAAAATAATTAAATACAACAACAACAACAAAAAGCCTTTATTAAGGACCTCTCGTCCTATATAGGATTCGCCAGTTTACAGAGTAAGAGAAGAGAACTAAGAATACAGAGAGAAACCTATAAGTAGTAGGTATAGTATAGTATTTTCTACACTGTGACTATATACAACAGCAACAACAAGCCTTTTAGTGGAATCAAAGTCCCATACAGGATTCGTCATTCTAATCTTGACATAGATTATTTGCATATAATTATTTACATCAATTAGATTATGCATATAGCCTCCTCTTTTCTTCAGCCGTCTTCCAAAATTTGAACAACGCAAAAGCTCCAGCTCTGCTTCTCACCACCTCATTCAACAGGAGCTCCAAAGAGAGTCCCTCAAGGCCTATTTCACTGAGGAGCACTTCTCGTTCGTCTTTCAGCCCCATACATGAGAGTATATGGTGATGTAGCCTAGGCTCCATTCTTGTCCCGCAAATCTCGCATGTCCATCCGTCTGTTTTAAATATTAAAATAATTAAATAAAAAAAATAAACAAAAATTAAAATAATTTTTACTGGTCACGTATACTTCCGGTCAGCTACTTGTTGACACACAGCAGTATTAAGCTATAGCAGCTATTTATTTATGAAAGACACCTTTTGCGTCTCTATTCCCTTACATCAATACCAGAATAATCCTTCATAACGACTTTATAGCCTGAGCGAGAGGGAGAGAATATGGTTTCACAGGCTACTAACCAAAGTGTACGATTTTTAAGCCCAATCGGCCTGGAGATGGAGCATCCAAATCCCTTTTCTCAATAAACAACCGTATTATGAAGAGTTTATGAACGTTCTGATGTTTCAAATGTTGAATTGAAACGTCAGAAGGTTGTTCATAAGCTCGGTAATGTGGAAGTGAAACAAGATTACAACAGTGAAACACTATAGGACTGTTGTCATACGACACTGCAGGAAATGATCGAACGTCCTCTTGAAGAATAAACATCTCAACTATAGCTTCGATGGTTTATCGCAATGTCTTGTCGGAATTTTGACATCAATAGACTAGTGTCGTTTACATTTTCCTTCCATTCCAATAACAAACAAACGGTGGAATCGGTTTAGACAATTGACAATTAAAATAATTTTATTGACATCTTGTCAATACATTCAAAGTGCACAGAGTCTGCACTATTTAAAAATATAATATGCATTATATATATATATACACTATGTACAATGAATATGGCGCCTCTGCCAGCGCTGCAGAGTTTGGTGGAGAATCGCCAGCAGGTCTCCAGCGACACCACGTATTTCACGATCTACGAAGAAAACGTAGATCGCGTACTTCGTCGCTGAAGAGATGGTGATGGCGTGGTCCTCGAGACCATGGAATTGGTTTAGATGTATTGTGGATCATGGTAATTGAGTTGGTCTTCTGAAGCAGAAATTGCCTGATAGCCGTCCTGTTTGTGCGAAGTATTTTGGATGATTCTCCGAATGATAAACTCTTGTATTTGTAAAATCTGTAGTTTGTAACCTGAATATCAAATTCTAGCTCAAAGATGCTAGGTTATTTTAGACTATCTCTCTCTACTACTGCTACTAGACGCTGACTCCTTCCTGGAACCCCTATATAGGGATTCTTATAGGTGCGAAATAGAGAAGACTGTTGTATCCATAACTAAAAGAGAGGACGTTCTCGAGTTTCTCTCTCCCGAGCAGAGCTCTGCTCTGAAGAAATTCCTTGACATTGTAATCGCCCATGTCGGGGACTCCGACCTAGGCAAGATGCTGTCCGACTTCAGGACAGAATGTAAAATTGAACGAGACGACACCCAGTGAGATTCGTCTGATATAAATAATTTGTAAGTGTGAATTTTTTATTTTGTTATTTTTGTTTATATCATTTTTTTAACTGTTGACTAGAAGTCAATAAAACCTTTTTCATTGTCTCACTCACTTCTAAAGCGTATTTACAATTGTGGTTGACATTTTCATGTAAATTTCTGAAATATTCTCATGTTGCCAATACCGTAATACGGTCAGGTAACGAAACTAAACCAAACAAAGAATGTTGGAGGTGAGAGGATGATGCAAGGATTCCAATACAATGGAAGACGGCGACAATGACCTAAATTTGACCAAGTCTTGTAGGAATTAACGAGAAGATAAGAAAGAGTTGGGCAAAAGAGACGTGTGCACGCAGTGGATCCTATTTGCCTGTTGAAGGACATCAAAGCCCGAAAGCTTGCCGAATTTACAGCATTAATAAAAGAAACTCGTCGCCGTTAACTTTTGTTCCTTCTTCAAGATTATGTCAGGCGATTCCTTCTCTTGTAATTTCAATCTTTTTATATGCAATACAAGAAGGGAACAATTTCGAGAGACAAAATACCTAAATAAGGAACCTTGACAGAACAGTACTGTATATGTTGGGTATTCGCGCGCGCGATAGACATTTGAAGTATTAATCTATTGCTTATTAGAACACGTGTACCTTGCTAATAAGAAGCCAAACATTTTAAATAGAAACTCATTTAATGTATCCACCACTTCAAAGAACTTCTATGTTTAATTTTAAAATACATATAATGAGGTTGGTCCATTACTGTTTTTCCTGCATATACCTTACATTTATGCTTGGAGAATCTGTATAAGACTTAAAGGTCTTAATAAAGCTTTTTGCTGTTGTTGTTATATTTCATTGCGGTATATTCATCTTGGACACAGATTGTCTTAGCTAACGGCCTAGTGGTGCTACTGCAGGTCTATTGGTTTCTTACATTTCTGCTTGGAGAATCTGTATAAGACTTAAAGGTCTTGATAAAGCTTTTTGCTGTTGTTGTATAATAAGGTTTAGAATTATATAGAGTAATGTATATTTTCAAGTAGTCTTCGTGAAGAGAATGCGACATGAGAGAACTTTGAGTTTTGTAGGCCCATTTATTCTTATGACTACAACAGCAGTCATTCTGTGGTGAATATCACTTCGGTCTGATCCTGATGATCTGGAAGGATGTTGTAATAAAATAGGTGAAGAGGTAATCTCAAAACTTTATTTATACACACTCAAATATACAAAACTTAGAGGTTTTGTTGTTGTTGTTGTAGTGTTCAATGAAGAACCTCAGATATCTCCATGCATCTCTATCAAAGCAGTTGCGATGTCTTCTATCTTGGGTGTGTAAAGCTGCTGTTCTGAGTCCATGTCAAGCTTATGTTGTTATTGTCATGTCCATTGAGAGCCTCAAATGTCTCCATACATCTCTATCACAGCAGTCGCAATGTCCACTACCTTGGGTGTGTGAAGCTGCTGCTCTGGGTTTATGTAAATATTCTGTTGTTGTCGTGTCCAATGAAGAGCCTCAGATGTCTCCATTCATCTCTATCACTGTAGTTGAAATTTACTCTATATTGGGTGTGTAAAGCTGCTGCTCTGGGTCCATGTCAATTTTCAGTAAGGCTGCGACCATTGCTGAAAATGAGAATAAATAAAAAGGTGTTAGTTCTAAACCAGGACAATTGTTGCATGTCCTGTAAGTTCTCTTGTAGAGGTTTTGTTTTAGGCAATTAAAAAATAATAATAATAAAACTTAAAGTTCTGTCCGATTTTTCCTATGTCCCTATAGGTCTATCAATGTAATAATACGCAACAACAACAAAGAAGAAGAGATATATGGTTAACACTACTCCCCGTGACAAGGATAGAAGTATAACACATCCAAGATAATCGCTAGTTAAATATAAAAAACTTAGTGGTTTTGTTTTAGGCAATTAAAAAAAAAAACTTAACGTTTTGTCCGTAATTTCCCTGTGCACGTGCATCAACGTAATAATATGCAACAACCCCCTCAACAACAACAACAGCAAAGAAGAAGAGATAGATGGTTAACACTACTGACAAGGATAGAAGTGGAACACAAGATATCGCTAGTTAAAAACAACAAAGTGAAGGCTGGCTACCCATCCGTCACCCGGGCATGTTGTCTTCATCAGCACACCCACCACCCACGCCGCTGAGGTAAGAGGATTAACTCCTCCACGGCCAGCAAAGATCCCGCTGCTGATGATGGATGGAATTCCTCGAACTAACCTACATCCCAGTTGTCATAACATCGCAAATAATCAAACTACTGGATGTTAGAACGGGTGTTACATTCAGCCATTTTTTGAGAATAACTCTCCATATAATAATTTTTTCAATAAAATTAATCCCTTGTATCAATTTCGAGTGGTAGTGATTTTGTTGCTTCATGGAAAGGGGGGTGTCATTGCCCCGTTAGTCAGCCACATTTCAGAGTTCCCTGTTCACGGTTACCGTAGTGGCTCGGGGCTTACGACACTGTACTTCACCCTACAGGGCAATCCCTTACTTGTGCTGTTTCTCCCTTCGCCACGTAGAGGAGGACTTCTGGGCAGGTTAAATTTGAGTAAAAACAAGGTAATAAGACCAAATCCTAATAAATAAATAGTATATAATACAATGTAATGTGACTTATGATTGTAAAACGACGTTTGACAAGTTTTTTCGCAAATGTTTCTTTTGAACGAAAAATCCTAATTTGTTTTAAGGAGAAATAACGACTATTTCTATCCTTAGGGACGAAGTATGAAACGTAGGCCCCGAGGATGAGTTTTCTATTTTTTAAATTAAATATCTTCTCAAGCTTTCGTGTAGTGTCAACTCTTTTACAGGAGTATATAAACGAAATTTGCTTATATAAATATATTTGATGTTGAGAGAAACAATCTCGGGGCTCAAAAATCATCCATTATGGTTAACATCCCCGTAAATAAAGATATTTCCGAGAGAAACAATGTTGAAGCATTGTCACATACCATTATTCGACATTCTATGCTAAAAAATGTCGCTAGCAGTCCGCGGGGAAAGGGTTCGATAATCCACACACGTATATCCGCTTGCGGTGTCCGGGTCGGCCCATCTGGCATGGAGCGCGCCCGTTGACAGTGTTCCGGGACAGCTCGTGTGCCGAGGGGACATATGAATAGGTCCTTTTAGAATTCATCATTCAACGTTGGTGATCCTTAAACAGGAACTTAATTTCTGAATATTATATTGAAGAATGAATAAAATAAAAAAGGCTATTTTCCCTTATTATATATATTATTATTACAAGAGAAGGAATCGCCTGACATAATCTTGAAGACGGAATAAAAGTTAACGGCGACGAGTTTCTTTTATTAAGGCTGTAAATTCGGCAAGCTTTTGGACTTTGACGTCCTTCGACAGGCAACTTTCCAAGAAACTAGAAGACAATATATATACAGGTAAATATTTATATAATTAGAACTTTTATTAATGAAATAAATTATTATTATACGTCAAATAATATAGACCTCAAAGCCCGAAAGCTTGCCAATTATACAGCACAGATAAAAGAAGCACGTCGCCGTAAACCTTTATTCCTTCTTCAATATGATGTCAGGCGATTTCTTCTCTTCTAATAATAGAAATAGAAATCGAAAAATAGAAATTTATTTTAAGGAGAAATAACGATCATTTATTAACCTTAGGGATGAAGTATGAAAGGATGAATTGTGAAGAGTAATGATAAACGGAAAAAATAAAGTGTCCAGGGATGGGAATCGAACCCACAGTGTTCCGCTTACCTGGAAGATGCCATGTCCACTAGGCTACCTTTATTGTTTCAATTTTGTTATTTTCCTTCTATATATATATATATATATAAATATTAAATAATAAAAAGGCATATATTGGATTTAAAAAAAGATTTATTTTGCCAATATTTCGGCTGGCTGAACGCCAACCTTTATCGAGGCATTGCATCTTTGTATACACAAACTCAGCGCCACATAGTGTTACTGTAGTATTCTGTGTTTAAAATATAGAATAGATCATCATCATAAACAATATAATACGATGTATAATGAAAACAACGTGTTGATGTAAAAATATGAATATATAATTGTAATAAAATAATTTCATCTGGTGAGTAATGTTTAATTAATAAATAAAATAATAACTATACAACATAAATTGGCAACGAGAATTTGAAAATATAACTGTAGCCCTAAAAAAACAAGTATGGCAGCCAACCTGACGCCACCTTTACCCATGAATATGAATGCTAGCAATTTATTTGCGGAATATAAGCAATGGATGGAATCCTATGCCATTTTTGAAATAGCATCTGGAATTTCAAAAAAAAATCCGATGAAATTAAGAGAGCAACTCTATTGCATTGTTTAGGGCCAAATGTACAACGTATATTTTTCAACTTGCCAGATGAAAAGGAAAATTATGACCAAACTAAAATGGCTTTAGATAAATATTTCACACCTCATAAAAATGTGGTCACTGAGAGATTTAAATTTAGACAAAGAGTCCAGAAAGATGATGAATCGATCGAAAACTACCTAATTTCTTTAAGAGAGCTTTCTAAATCTTGTGAATTTGGGAATTTATAGAAGCTGATATGATAAGAGACCAAATAATTGAAAAATGTAACAACAAAAAACTTAAAGAAAAATTGTTGCAACAAGAAAATTTGACACTGTCAAAAACCATTGATATTGCTAGAATGTTAGAAATTTCTAGAAAAGAAATTAGACTTCTTGAACCTCAAAATGATCAAACACTAAATAGAGTTCAAATTAAACCTAAAAAGCACTATAATGCTAATAATTTCAACAAAGGTAGATTCACTAATCAAGGTACCCCATCATTTTCAGGTGCCTCAAAGCCTAAATGTTATCGCTGTGGATTAGATACACATTCAGCACAAGAATGTGGTGACAAAAGTTATTACTTTTGCGGGTTAACACACACACAAAAAAAAAAAATAATAAGCTAGAAAGACAGTATTGTTTAATTCACAAATGAAATTACTATATGTAGAAGGAAGTGGGTGAAGTCCACCTGGAGCTGGGAATGGCTGGGAACGTCTTGCTTGGACATCCTGGTGTCTTCGAAGGAAGGGAACTTGTACTAGGTTTACCGGGAGTTGAGTTGTGCATGCTTTTATAGTATATCACTATAAAAAAAAATAGAGGTTTTCTTCAAGTAGCCTAGAAATCTTGAATTTAGATTGGAGGGTTCTGCCCTTTTCTTTCTGGGGATTTAATTTCGTCTTGCTTTACACCCTCATTTATTGCAACTTGAACCACTTCAGGGGGATTACAGATTTTAATGTCTACATGAGAGACAAATTTCTCAGAAATAAAATCTTTTGAATTTCTCAACTCTCTCAAAACAATATTTTCAGTTTCGAGTTTTCTGATGTCTCTCTTGAGTAGAATAATTACTTTTTGCTTTTCCGCCAACTGGCGTTTTTGACTAAAATTCATTAAAGCTTGAGAGACTAATATGCCACCAATAAAAAATCGAGCTTTGATGGAAAACAACTCTTTCAACGGAAAAGGTCCGAAATCCATTTTTAGTAGAATTAAGTGAATAGAAACTAGAAAATAGAACCACAAAATGGTAGCTCCGAATAAGCTTTTTGTATTCGTTCGATCGATCAATAATGGCGCAATACCTGTCGATTTTCGACAACAAAGGATTGGAATCTAATCGCCTATTTAGCACTTTTTAAACCGATATTAAAATTAGTGTCAATGTCAATTAGGTGTATGTTAGCTTTTCTCTATGTATAGAAGGTTGGAATCCTCTGATGAATATAAGTAAAAGATTTGAAGCGACCGAGGATACTTTTCTTTTGAACTTTAATAAAGATTCGAGCTTTCGGGCCTATAACCCTTCTACAGGACTACACTCCAACAAATAAACGTGCATCTTATATATGTATCAGAAAACTAGGAAAATTAGCATATATGTAAGTAAAAATGATTATAAGATATATCTATAAGTTTTGAGTATGCAAAGTAGGGACATCAAGAGTGGATTTAGGACTATCATACATTCATTAAATCTGCAAAAGTGAAAATATCCGAAATAAAACAAACTGGCAGTGGTCAACTATGGTACACTATTTATGGAAATATTGATTTATATGCGTCAGGGATCTCTATGTGTCGGTTAATACTATTGTGTTTTAAAGAGAGTAACGCCTCGACGACTAATCTTTTGAATTTGCTGTTGATATTAGAGTAATATGCATGTGGGTGGGATGTATTAAAAGAATGTCCTGTTTGTCTGATATGTTGTACGATGAGGGACTTGGGTTCATTATTTCTGATGTTTCTGTAATGCTCGTCCATCCTGTCCTTGATTCGTCTGCCTGTTTCTCCTATGTATATGCTATCACAGTTTGAACATTTCAATGAATATACGGAGTTTGTGAAAAAAGGTAGGGTGACAGGAAAACTATTCCTGGTAATGGGATTTCTAACTATTGTTTCTAATTTAGGGATGTTGGTTTAAAAGGTACGGAAACCATAGTTATTTTTTAGGAATCTAGAAATGTTGACACTATGAATAGAGAATGGGATGGTGCATATGGATCTATAAATTTGGCTATTAAGGTGCTGTTGGGGATTATAAAAGTGTCTAAGTATGAAATTTTTGGGGTAACCAGAGTTCATCAGGAGATCGATTATGTTTTGGGTTTCTATTTGTTTGAATTCTTGCGAAGAACAGTGAGTGAAAATGCGTTTCGACAAGGTTTTTACGGTGTTAATCTTATGGCTAAGGGGGCAGTATGATGTGTAGTGTATATAGGAGGGATGGAAAGAGGGCTTATAGTAAACGTTGGTGATGTATCTGCAATTCTGTTTTGTAATCTGAATATCTAAAAATGCTAGTGAACTATTGCTTTCTTTTTCTTCTGTGAAAAGTATGTCTGGGTATAGTGAATTTAATTTGGCATGAATGTATGTATGCATGTACTCCTATGTACACGCTTATTGTTGTTGTCGTGTCCAATGAAGAGCATCATATGTCTCCATACATATCTATCACAGCAGCAGCAATGTCCACTATCTTATTGGAAAATGGGTCTCGTTGCCACGTTAATCACTTTGGAAACTAACCAGAATTTGGTCGTATATTCAAAGGGCCTAGGAGGGACTACAGGACAGGGACACGTTTGTTCGGCGATACATATACTAAAATTGGAGCGATACAGAGAAGCATGGCCCCAGCGCAAGGATGACACGCAAAATCGTGAAGCGTTCTATGTATTCATATAGGAACATCAGGTGTGTTTGTTCTATCCGTATTATTACAAATCAAGATGTTCAGAATTGAGAGAAAACTTCAACCAAATCAACTCTTTCTAATAAATTCCTAATATCTTCCCTCAGCATTTTGAGTGCCAACTCAATCTACAGAACACAGAGAGATTCTCTGATAGAAATATTTCTCTTAAATCTTTATATACTCTTGCTTTCCCTTTCTTCGTGAAATTGATGTATGGCGAGTCCATACAGGACGGAAATGTCCTAATAAAGCAGTTGTTGTTGTATATACTCTTGCTTATTTATATTGTATTTACACCCATTTATAATCAACAACAAAAAGCTTTATTAAGACCTTTCAGCCTCGTAGATTCTCCGAGCAGAAATGTAGAGGTCATGCAGGAGAGAATAATAGTAATAATAACAGTGTGTGTGTTCATACTCTCACGTAAAAGAAAATAATATTGAGGCTTATAACTTTATTTTTATATCGAAAAAAAAAAAAGCTGGGGAATATCCTCTATATTTGCAGAAAAAAAAAGTTTCTTTGCTTCATCTATATATATATAAAAATGAATGTATGTGTGTGTGTCCTTTATGCCTGACCAAACCACTCATTGGAACGCCATGAAACTTTGGGAAGTTATTTAGTATAGTACTGGGAAGGTTTCTAGCAAATAAAATTTTTGAAATAACTTTTCGCTTTAAAATAATCAAGATAAATATTCTAATTTATCTGTTATAATTCAACAATCTGCTCTAAATATTATCATGATGATACGATGATTTTGTATTGTAGAAAATTAGGAAAGACAAAATTCAGGATGACACGGCAATTTATTTGAGACAAGAATAATGATACAATTCCAAGGCAAGATACTATTCCTTTAACTTCCAATTAATATTGATTTTATTCAACTTATCGAGTATTTTTCAAGGGACCGGGAAAAAATGTTCACTTTATCGAGAGATTCGTTAGACAAACCTTTACTCGGGTAAAACCCTGGCGAAGCCGGGTACATCCGCTAGTTCTAAATATTTTTGATCACTATTTGGCATATCTCGTGAGAAAATGCCCAAATTCCTTCAAATATATCTAAGACACCATTTTCTTATTCATAATTTGAAAAATGCCAGCGATTCCATCTAGAGTTCCTATAGATACTGTCTTCTAGGTGTGTGCCCAACAAAACTTGAATTTCTTGATTGACACGCGTCAATATCTGACACAAGTCTGTTCTACCTCGATGTTGTTTACCTTGTACTTCTCTTATCTTTTTGCTCAGGTATGCAAATTAAAGCACACGCTTTCTTGGAAGTCGTCCGCTGTCACAGCTGGATGTCCTATCTCTGTATGCGTATAGACACCTGTTGAACTTCAGCTGGATCTTTTCCTTTCAATATGACCTTATTTCTCTTTACCGATTCCCTGCTCAAAAATCATTCATTCTGGTTAGCAGCCCCGTAAATAAAGATTTTTTTTCCTTCCTTTACCGATTCAAATTGTTATTTATCCTTGTGTTCAACACACCTGTAATCAAGATCCATTTATTGGAAGTAAATACTTTTATGATGAATATTAAAAAAAAAAAAAAAAAAAAAAACATACACATTTCGGAACGGAAATATCTTTATTTACGGTGCTGCTAACCAGAAAAAAAGTGCCGTGACCAAGCTATTTTCTAGGCCAAATCTGCTTAAGTGCACTAAAAAATATGAGAAAAGAAAAAGTTAGAAAGAATATGAAAAGAGGTCATATATATATGGGTAGGCTATACCTCCTCAGAGACCCACCAAGTTTTCCTGAAAAATCAATAAATGACTATTGTAGGCCAATTTTGTATAAGTATGCTGAAATATAAAGTAAGAAAGAAGAGATGAAAAGACCTGGTAGTTAAAATGAATGAAATATGTGAATTAGAAATGACATTTAACATATGTTGCTGATACATGTGTTAGATACACGCGACAAACATAGATGAAGGTAAAACACACACACACAAAGCTTTATTAAGACCACCGGTCTTATACAGATATACAAGAGTATATAAAGATTTAATAGAAAGATTTCTATCAGAGAATCTCTCTGTATTCTGTAGATTGAGTTGGCACGTGAAGTAACAAGTATTCCCATCACGTCTACGCCGTCGACACCTTGCGATCGACGGCAAGTGTCCTCCCTCCATTTGAGTCAGCAGCAACAGCTTCCTGGCGAAGTTTGCAGGTGAAAGGAAATTCGTCGAGGAGATTTTAATTAGTGTAGGACAGTTAAACGAGGCATTGTCTCTTTGGGTGACGAAATATAAGAACACCGCCCACACACCGGAACAGCTGCCGATTTCTTGGATTCTTCAAAGTCGTTGGACGTCGAGATTTAAGAAATTTTACTTAAAATCTGATTTCTTTAACTGATAGAGTTCATTCGGGATTCCTTGAAATATCAAAGAATTCAAGGCAATAATTGGAGTGATCTGGTACTGACCAAACCGACAAGATGGTTCATTACTAATGAGTCAGGTCACCCAAACCTTCACATCCTCTATTTAGTAATGAAGGAATTCGTCTGACATTTAAAAAAAGAACTAGAGAAAGATAATCCAATCGTTACCCTATCTGAAAATAGTACTAAGTTAACTTGGTGCTCTTTTTTTTTTTAAATAAAAATATACAGTACTAACATATTTTTTATATATATAAACGGAACATTTTGAATTCGAAAGGTTGCTTTAATAGTTTTTGAAATAGGTTGAATAGAATCATTAAATTGCGTTAAGTAAAAAATGAGGAATCTGAAAGTACCAAGGTATGAAATTCGGCTCTAAATTTACAAATCTGGAACAACTGAATGAAGAAATCTCTGTTAGATCTATCAAAGCTGAAGATTCGGACAAATCACATGTATTCTACTCAAAGGCTACAGAAATTCATACTTGAGACTCTGTAACAAACTCAGAGGTTGGCAAGGTGCCGGAACGGAAATATCTTTATTTACGGGGCTGCTAACCAGAATGATACCTGAGGCAAGATACCTCTAGAGAACTAAGTTTTATAAATCAGATTATCGGAGAGAGATAAGAAATATATATGATACTTTGTAATATAAAAGATAAGTATGTTGTTGATATCAACAACAACACGTACATACAAGTCCGTGCATACAAGTCCATACATACAAATTTATACTTGTTCATATTCCTTATCTGGTGATCTTGTCTATCTATTCATCTGACAGTCTGCTTGGCGCCATGAACATGCAAACTTCAAGGTAAGACTTTAACCCTTTATAGCCGTCAAGCTACATTGGGGAGTATATGTATAAATTGATATTTTATAACGTCAGAGATTCATTATTCAGAAAGAATTTCAAAGAAAGACTTCTATAGAACAGATACTTCAGGCCTCTTCACCTGGAGATAGTTATTCTTCAGGGATTGGATTAAATCAGAAAATCATTTTTCTTCTTCATACCAAAAGATTTTATCAGATGGCTTGAACATGGAAAGTTCAGTTAAATTCTTTATCATCTCTTTAAAAGTGATCAAGATTGAAAACATTAATGCCTCTTGATAAAAATGAAACATATTGAATATTGTCTTGTCAGTTCCTTTCGCTTCTTTTATTTCCAGAATTCGTATGAAAAACAAAATTTTGAAGAGTAGCTTCGACCTACCTAGGTACCATTCTAGCTGGAACCATACTTTGGGGAATCTAACCTTTTTTTAACAACCTTGGTGGCGTGAAGCACCTTGGTACTTTACTATAGTGCATTGAAGCTTGTCTGCTTGCTACATTCATTTTTAGGCTTAAAAATCATACACTTTGGTTAGTAGCCCGTAAAACCATATTCTCTCTGGAACCATACTAATAGAGGTTGCGTCTTGTCAGATTATCCTTATTTACGGGGCTGCTAACCAAAATAGATGATTTTTGAGCCCCAATGGCCGCGTAAAGCGGAATATATACAAAGCATTATGACCAGGCTAAGCACTTAAGGAATGAAAATACATCCAGATGGCACAAGAACCTATAGGACATGCAACAACTGTCCTGGTGTGGAACTAACACCTACTCATATATTCTCATGCCCAGAAATGGCCGCAGCCTTGCAGAAAATTGACATAGACCCAGAGCAGCAGCTTTACACACCCAAGATAGTGGACATTGCTGCTGCTGTGATAGAGATGCGTGGAGACATCTGAGGCTCTTCATTGGACACGACAACAACAACAACATTATGACCAGGCTGGGGAATCTAGGGACAGGATCTCCGTCAGGGAAGAGGCAGGTTAGACCGGATAACTGATAGAAGCTGCGTTTTGTTAGATCGTTTTTTAAAGGTTTTCTTATCTCTAGTTACCATCTTCAAGTAGTTTAACGTCATATAGGAAGATCGCAGTGATTCTTCTCGCAAATCCTTCAGGCTAAATGGTATCTTGATATCAGCTACCAACCTTCAGTTATTGATCTGCCATTTGTTTTGGCCTCTATGAACCAAACAGAATGGAAGATGGCAGTTTTTATGTAATTTTATTATAATAGATTTCAACGAAGTGATAGGGTGGATAATACGCACATAGACAATTGACAATTAAAATAATTTTATTGACATCTTGTCAAATCATGCGAAATATAATAAGCACATAGATTGTACACGTTTATGTGATTAAGCAATTTCGCACCACTATCATCATAGTTGGCTCAGAAAGATTTAATCCAAAGCTTGTGCAAGTTTTAAAACAACGGAATGCCATTGATTCCATACTTGACTCAACATTCAACACATCAGCTGAAAGTTTCTCACAAATAAAAGTAAAAGGCGTTAAATATGTTTTTTTTTTTTTCATTTTTAATATTAATTATAAATGTGCTGATCTTGAATCTATATTAAGATAAGTATAACTTACATACAAGTTTGATATTTGATAAAAATATATATGTAATTATGACAATGATATTTGTACACAACACACCCACACAATACATATACATTGTAGATATGTATTTAAAAAAAAACAATGGTAGATCATTGTCATCACCATACTTGGCCCAACATCCAAGAAGAGCAATAGCTTGTTCGAATTTATAGTCCTAAAGAATAGTTTATCATTGTCACCAACATACTTGTCCCATCATCCAAGAAGACCAAAAGCTTGCTCACAAATTTGTAGTCCTAAATAATATTTATCATTGTCAGAAACATACTTGTCCCAACATCCAAGAAGACCAATAGCTTGTTCGAATTTGTAGTCCTAAAGAATATTTTATCATTGTCAGAAACATACTTGTCCCAACATCCAAGAAGACCAATAGCTTGTTCGAATTTGTAGTCCTAAATAATAGTTTATCATTGTCACTAACATACTTGTCCCAACATCCAAGAAGACCAATAGCTTGTTCGAATTTGTAATCCTAAAGAATAGTTTATCATTGTCAGCACCATACTTGTCCCAACATCCAAGAAGACCAATAGCTTGTTCGAATTTGTAGTCCTAAAGAATATTTTATCATTGTATTTTTATCATTGTCACCAACATACTACTTGTCCCAACATCCAAGAAGACCAATAGCTTGCTCACAAATTTGTAATCCTAAAGAATAGTTTATCATTGTCAGAAACATACTTGTCCCAACATCCAAGAAGACCAATAGCTTGTTCGAATTTGTAGTCCAAAAGAAAAGTCTATCATTGTCACCAACATACTTGTCCCAACATCCAAGAAGACCAATAGCTTGTTCGAATTTGTAATCCTAAAGAATATTTTATCATTGTCACCAACATACTTGTCCCAACATCCAAGAAGACCAATAAAGACCAATAGCTTGTTCAAATTTTGGGGTCTAAAATATATTAGAGGTCATTGTTATCACCATACTTACTGCTCCAACATCAAAGAAAAATATATAATCCAACAAAATCTCTTACTTGGCTTGAGGATATCATCAATAAATTAAATTTATCATTTTTATATATAGATTCAATGAAAATAATTGTCCATCACCATAACAACGCCAATCAACTTTGACCATTTATGTTGGGAATAGAGAAGTATTGCCGGAAGAGCCGCTGTAGATGGCATTCGACTAACTGCCCCCCCCTTCAGGAAGCGAACGTCGTATCATGAAAGCTCCACACGACCATGAGAGAGGAGTCATGCACGGATGGTCTTAGCAGCCATTAAAGAGATTGCAAAAAGTGGTGTGAACAATCTGGGAGAAATCACGTGTTGGTCTCCCGGAACTTAACGTCTTACGTTGATTGGTAGGTTCAAATGTAGACAGGCAATATGGGGGATGATCTGGGGAGTATGACATTTAAAACAAGTTTATTGACAAATAGTCAACAATAAAAATATATATATAAAATAGAAGAAAATATTTACACCAAACGAAGCCTCCTCCGAACGGATGTCTGGATCCTATTAAGAGCTTAAAGCTGTCTTGAGTTCAGACAGGCACTTGCTAATGACGGAGTTCTTGTCCCCAACATGCTCAATGACAATGTTGAGGAATTTGGAGAGAATTATCCTGAGTTCAGGCGAGAGGATGGATGGCGATGTTCGAGAAAGTTCGGATGAGATTAATAGAATCGCTGAATGGTCCATTTGGATGAGGAAAGCGAAGACTAACTGATTCCACACTCACCTTTTCAGTGATACGCTAACCTATGCACGGTGTGGCCACTGGACATGTGTCGGACCTGGAGGCAGTTGGGTTCTGGGTGCCTGGAGTATAGGAGTTCCATCTATGCTTCCTTTCTGTAGTGAATAAAGCTGTGTGTGTGATATTCAACAAAGTGGTGATGCGATGTCAGAAACGGTTGTCGACCAAGTTTGGAACAATTGAGTGTCGTAGTGAGTAGCCCAAGACGTACCTTCTTGCTAAGCGAACATGTCTTCAAACAAAGAATATCAGCTTGTTTCGTATGGTTGCCAAGTTTCTTATAGTTTGTTGATGTGGAAACCTCTTTTTCTGATTGCCATTGTAGATTTCGGAACTATAACAATCAGTTTATACATTTGTCTACCATTATGAATACATTAATAAACTCCCTTTTTAACTCCTTGAATCTTGTACAAATCTAAATTCGGAAGTGAGTATAAGTAACAAAGAGACTCTGGTACCCCGCTTGTAAGTAAAAAGTCAAATTACTTATACATGTGTAGAGAGAGGTATGGTGTAGTTACAGAATAAGAGTAGTTACAACTATATTATCATGGTTATTACTATGTTTTTTTTTTTTTTTTTACTTGGAAGAAGAATAAAATCAACAGGTACATCAATCTTTCAGAGTTGGTTTTACGGATTAGTAACCAAAGTGTATGTTTTTCGAGCTCAGTACCAATCTTATAGAACACATCTTACATCAATAAAAAACCACCACGTATGTAAGATGAGATTGTGTGCTCCGACTTCAATGAAACAACCGATAGAACAGAGATTACAAAAGAGGGCGTTTACATTTGGCATGCACATGTGTTATGAGAGTTGTCAAAATACCACTTGGAGATATGTTCAATATACCACGTTACACATGTAATGTAGTATTTTCATGTAACATAGGATTGGTGAGAAATTTGAGTCTTTCTACATATGACTTCACAGCTGACACTTCACGTATAATTATCACCGCTCTGTGAGCAACAAGTGATAAATAATAAAAAACAAACATGAAGAGAACTAGTCCCGTTTAATTTAACCTGTATAACTATAATTGTCATACACACAAATAGAATAAAAAATAAATAGGGTTTTTATCTAAATGTTTTTAATACTTTATTTTGGGTGTATAAATAAATGAAATATTTAAATGGAAAATAATTTGAAAATATCGTGGATATCGTCGCGATTCGATTTTCTTTTTTTAAGAAAAAAAAAAAAGGCAAGAAGGGGAAGCAAGAGGAAATGTCGGAACTGTGGGAAGCACTTTTCAAACACCCTGGAGCACGTGGCCGGCGGGAGGCGTGGCCTACACAAGCTCCGCCTACCGTATTTAAGGTAAACCCCGCCCGACGGCGCGCCAGTTGTGTGGATGCAAGCGCTGAGTGAGGATGTGCCATGTGCCTGTGGATTACACTCGCTAAGGATTGTACCATCGTCGATTTGTGACAGCGATGAGCTGGACTTTTCTCCTCGCCCTTTTCCTGTGCCTAGTCCAGGTAAGTCTTTCTTGGTCCATTCCGCCTATAGGCCGGGCTAACCCTGGCCGCCCGTCTAGGTTGCCCGCAGCTCCGGTGTATTCGAGCTTCGGCTACTGGGCTTCGCCAATGATGCCGGGCTAGATAATTCGGGCCGCTGCTGCGGCTCTTCAACCCCGTGCACATGCCACACCAAATTCCGTGTGTGCCTGAAGCATTATCAAACTGATATCGATCCTAAACCTCCTTGTACCTTCGGGGAGAAGATCAGCCCAATCCTGGGCCAAAATTCCATCAACTTCCCTAAAAGCAATCTTCCCCAAAGCGGCGAGGATAACTTCGCTGATGTCCTCAGGTTCAACTTCGAGTATGCATGGACGGTAAGTTATATTTTTTTGTTTCACCTTCTCCTACCTTCTTGTTAAGGCCAGCTCGCAGACAACAGCACACAGTTCGACGCTGGGAAGGAAGGCAGTTTATTTTAGTCTAGGCAAGCGCACCCACTCGCCAGCCGTTCTAATAATACCGTCCCTGTCTGGGACGGCACCCATTCAACTTGTCACATCACCTTCGTTTGGTTTGACGTAGCCCGGTTGTAATGATCCGTACATCGCTAGCAAGATTAGGAACTATATATACATATAAAAGTACATGTACATGTACATACTTCCGTACATGTACATTGGCGTTAAGTTGTGGTAGAGATATTCAGACGATAGCCACAGGGCCCATTCCCACGCCATTGCTGATTTGGAAGCAGCTGGAAAGAGAAAAAAAACTCCTTTGTTTTGTCATAATTGACGTCGTAATGGGCGTCGAGGTTTTTTTTCTGCCTGTTGACGGTGATGAATCTAGATGCCTTCTTTCCCTTTAGGCCATTTGCACACAAGAATACCGTTAAAAATACCCTATTTTGTTTAAGGCTTATTATTATTTTTTTGGTTATGTCCCGTTAATTACATTATGCAAAATAATTAAATATCTGAATAATGTTTTTTAATTTTTCGTAAAAACAAAACGTTAAATGTTAAACTAAATGCGAAAGTCATTTATTTTACTATTTAAGTTTAGGATTAACTAGTTTTTAAAGTTATCTAAAGTTTTTGATCTAAAATTATCGCTACAAAATTGTAAATATATGAAAACTCGAAAATTAACATATTTAATTTTGAACTAGATGCAAAATAGTACATTTTTAGATACCATTAAACTCTTTAGATGGAAATTTTGTTATTTACTTTTAACGATAGTAAAAATTTATCCTTGTACATTTTCTAGTATTATATATAGTTTGTTAAACGTAGATATTTTAAATATTGTATATCTCGAATAAGGTAATTTACATTTTGTATACTTTTTCGGCGGGCAAAATTTATCATTTGATAGGTCGTCTGTATGAAAATTTATAGTTATATCGATATTTTTCACTGAATCAAAAGAACATACAAAACAATAACAAGTTTTGAAAATGCTCTATATATTACCCTAGATGTACTAAATAGTGCCTAATAAGTATTTCTAACGACGCGTGTATAGCCCTTTTAATTGGGCTTCTTGTTAGGGTATTTATTGAGAAAGGATAATATCATTTGAATGGGTATGTGGTGTTTACTAATAGCCCATCTTACCAATTCCTATAAATATTTAAATGGACTCGAAATCTCGTCTGATTTATATTATATTGGTTTTATTTCACTCTTTTTATGCGGCTACATTGGATGCTATGTAAAATATAACATTGGAAAATTATATTCGCTTCTTAAATGTTAATTTTATCTTTAAAATTATATCTAAACACATATGTTTTTCTCTCTCTCTCTCTCTCTCTTTACAAAAATTTCAATACGCGTTTTTGAACAGTAACATATTTTCAAATATTTAATAATTATATTATCATAATTGATATTTATTTATAATAGCCTGTCTTCTGCCCTTTGTATTTCGTGTGCCTTTTTTTTCAGTCGTTAGTTTAATTTTGTAGTTTATATATATTTTGATGTTAAATAATACAATTAGAACTTTTTATAGATATTTTTGAATATGGTTTTCTTATTTTAAATTGTTTATGATTGTTATTATTTTTTTAAAGGTGGGTCGCGCTCTTGAGTATATATCCAATAAAAATATAGTAATTTGGCAAGCGTGCATTCGATATAAACAAAAGGAAAACTTTGCTTCAACAGTAATAATAAAAGGATGCGCTGTGTTATCCGAAAAGTTAGGTATAAATGTAAACAAGCAAGTAGTACGGTGGCATTCCACTCCCACAGTAGACCGTGACTCCACACCACAGACAAAAGCACGCTCAATCACGCCAAAATTGATGAGCCAGCCAGCTCTTGTAAAGAAACTTCCCCCCCGCTCTCCAATCTTTTTGCCTACCTTTCACGGTGGTACAATTAAATTGTCCCTAATGGATATTACAATAGTCAGAGGTGTTGAACACCTATCAGAGAAATGATTCGTTTTGCTAACTCTTTAGATCGTTCCTATATAAGTTTCTAACTCTACACGATAAAAAATAATTGCAACCCTAAGTCTTTTGGTATCTAAGCTCCATATTAAAAAAATAATCCCATCTATTTGAACATATTTCTTATAAAAAAAAGGCATATCCTGTTCATGCAACTAAAAGTTACTGATGGCTCGACATCATATAATTGTCATATCAGGAGTTGTCTTTTTTCTTATTCACTTTGTCCATTATGTCTGTGATGTGTCAAGTCTAAAAATGTGTTTTATCGTTGTTTTAGGGTACTTTCTCCCTCATCATTGATGCCCTTCACTCAACAGGAGAAGGTTCAAATGGTAAGTTTTTTTATAAAACGGTTATGTATTGGCACGTGTCTGATAAACTGCGTGTCTATTGTATCTTAAACAAACAAAACCATCATGTTTATTTACAGTCGTTCTTATCAACAGGTGTGCCTTTTTTCCCCTCTCCTTTTTTTTACATTTATCTGTTGGTTATCAACTTTTTTTTTTCTTTGAAAAACTACCGAGATATAGAGACCTTATCACTTTCAACCACGTTCTTACTTGAAATTTCAACCGAATTTACAATTAGCACGCCCCTTATGTCAATATATTTGTCATACAAATAATGTTAGCGAAACACAAAAAAAATGGTTGTTAAAAAAAATCAATCTTTACCAAAAATATAAAGTTAAACCTGTCTATAGCGCCTCCCTCTAAATAGCGCCCGATTTTAAATACGTAGTACGATGCGATTTACATTAAAATTGACATGTCTATAGCACCCTATTTTGGTGAGTCACAAGAGGGGGCGCTATAGAAAGGTTTAACTATTATTATATAAATTGAAAATTAAATATAGTATTATACATACATAAATTCTCTATATAGATGTAGTAAATAAGTTTGTTTGACTTTGAAAGGAAATAGGGGCATTCCAGCCCGCCAATAACAGCAATGATATAAATATTTACTACCAGCGGTGATGTGACCCCACATTAATACAATGGACTGAGATTAGAATAGTACTTGACTAGAAGACTTGGAAAGGAAATAGTCGTGGCATACCAGCCAGCCAATAACATCAATGATATAAATATTTACTACTAGCAATGATATACCCCCCACATTAATACAATAGACTGAGATTAGAAAAGTGTCTTCCGTAGTGAACGAAGAAGCCAGTTGTTTACCCCGGGCATCCAAGGCCGCTACCGCGAGGAGAGAGGTTCGGAAGTGGGAAGCGTGGGAACTTCCTCCACAGCCCACGTGGGAACGGAGGGAGGGTACAAATAGGCCCACTCGCCCTCCTTAAGAAATTATACACAAAAAAAAGGCCCTTTGAGGTCTTTCGCTCGCCCTCCCCCACCCCTTCCTTTCCCCCAGCTCCCTGTCAGCTGATAGGGGACTTTTTAATATTTTTTTAGACGTCCCCGCGGGCAAGGATTTGTCCTTGGGCTTGTCATCGACCTTGATTGTTTCGGCCAGTGATTTATCTATTCATAAATGGGGCCGGCCGGCCGGCTTGTTCTGATGCGGGAGTTGGTTCTCATGTCATTCCGCCGACCTGTTTGAGCAACTCCTTTCTTCACACGTTCCAAGTACGATCTGTTTTTTTTCTTTATCGAAAAGAACGCACATTGTTATTAGATATTAACTTATGCACATCGTTGTTTTCTTGAATATATAACAATTAAATATTCACACAATTAGTTGAAAGAGCTAAATTAGAAAAAATAATGTTTGTTAACTGATGTTTGGATGTGCAGAGACCTTGGTGTTGTTGAACCGAGTGGCGACCCACCAGTTCCTAGATGTGGGGCCGCGGTGGGAACGTCGGCAGGACTCCCAGCTGACCTTCGCCTTCCGAGTCCTCTGTGCCGAGAACTATTATGACGTCGGCTGCACCAAGATTTGCAGGCCTCGCGATGACAAATTCGGACACTACCAGTGCAGTTCTGAGGGCGAGCGTGTCTGCCTTCCAGGATGGAAGGGTGACTACTGCACCAAAGCCATCTGCAAGCCAGGATGCCACAAGACCCAAGGCTACTGCGAAGCACCCAACGAGTGCAAATGCAGAATGGGCTGGAATGGCACAAACTGTGAAGAGTGTGTCCGCTACCCAGGCTGTGCCCATGGAGATTGTCAGAAACCCTGGCAATGCAACTGTGAGGAAGGCTGGGGTGGACTCTTCTGCAACCAGGATCTCAACTATTGCACCAACCACAAGCCCTGCCGTAACAATGGCACCTGTATCAACACAGGGCATGGCTCTTTCACTTGCACATGCAAAAGTGGATTTACTGGAGTCAAGTGTGAACAGCTTGAAAGTGACTGCTCTCAAGCACCTTGCCTGAATGGTGGAACTTGTTATGTAAGTTTTGCTCTTTTTAATACCTCTAGCCTGTTGCTAAACTGGATATTGTTTTTTAGGGTGAAAAAGGGAACATCACCTGCAAGTGCCCCTTGGGATTCTATGGACCCTACTGTGAAACTACTGCAAGCCCCTGCACTGATGAGCCTTGCAAAAACGCAGGAACATGCATCGACTCTGAGGATGGGTATCAATGCACATGCACACCAGAGTTTGAAGGCAAGAACTGTGAACTACAAAAAGATATCTGCAACCCAAATCCTTGTTTTAATGGTAAGTTTGGAAATATAATTTTTTATTATTCATTTATTAAAATGTGTTTTGACTGTTTAGGTGGAGATTGCCTGCCAAATGGTCACAACTTCACCTGCTCTTGCCCCACTGGGTTTGGCGGGCCATTCTGTGAGCAGAACTTTGACGACTGCCTCCACAGCCCCTGTCTCAATGGTGGCACCTGCATTGACCACATCAACCACTTCAAGTGCCAATGTGTGCCAGGCTTCATTGGAGACTTGTGTGATCAAGATGTTGATGAATGCCTACTTCAGCCCTGTGCCAATGGCGGTACATGCCACAACCGTGTGAATGACTTCAGTTGTGAATGCCAGTTGGGTTTCACTGGCAAAGACTGTTCCATCCGCCAGGATATCTGTGAAACCAATCCGTGCCTAAATGAGGGGATGTGCAAGAGTGACAAGGACTCCTTTACCTGCATCTGCAAGGAGGGTTACCATGGGATACGGTGCGAGACTGCGGTGTTTGGGCAAGTTTCCAGACAGGTGATAGAGGCGGAGAGGAGTCAAGAAGAAGCTCCTTCTCCACTCTACCTCATCCTGATAGTGTCCCTGTCCCTAGCTGCAGTGATCCTCTGTCTGGTGGTGGGGATGGTGGTACGCTGTGTGCTCCACCGAAAGCGCCGTAGGCGGCAGCAAGATGAGGAGATGCAGCAGCAGAATGAGAAGAACACTGCCATGAGCATGAACAATAAGTGCCCAGAGGATGGTGGAGGAATGCCTCACATTGTGGTGAACAATCCGCTAGGTCTGGGAGGCCCCATCAAAGTGGTGAACACCCTCGAACGAGGACCCAAGTGTGTCAACGTGCTCGAAGGTGACCGTAGGATGGCAGGAAAGTTAATGGACAGTTCGTACGACTGTCCACCTCCCCCAGCTCCTCCTCCCCAAGTCAACCTCAAATGGAAGAGGTAAGCTTCTTCATTTACTCATTGATTCTCTTTACTAATACTTTTATTATGTATTTTAACCCCCTCTCTTCTAGTTCGCTATTTATCTCTAGGTATCTATCACAGGATGCTTGCTCGGCCATACATATACCAAAATTAGGACGGCTAGAGATTAGCATGGTCCCTGAACAAGGATGACACACAAAATCATGAAGCGTTTCTTCACAGGAATCTGGATCACAGATATGGAATAACCACATTATATGTTGCAATGTAGGAGGAATTCTACTTTTTGTAGATGATTAGAAAAGTATTGCATGGCAATGGGGATATTAGAAAAACATTAGCACAATTCCTAAGTAGACATTGTATACTCACTACGTATAACACCTTAGACCTGGCAATTAATATGTAGGATAAGATATCTATACAATGACAATACCTGCCAATCCATTATAATGTATCTGCTCATCACATACTAGAACTGAAAACATTCATCACATTATCTTTGGTTTTTCATGGAACTACTTTTTTATACATGCAACTTTTTAGTTGTATAACTAGAATTAACTATGTGAATATATTCAAATGGAAAATATGATTTGCTACTAGGTTTTGTATAAGCCGCTTACTAGATAAAGTTAGTACACTAGACCCTCCCATGAGAAACTGGTTAAAAACATGGTAACTCTTCCTGTCCTCTCTTAGAGAAGCTCTAAAAGGACTTTAGATTAGCTCATGCTATTGAGATATAAGAAAATTACAATATACTTTTATAAAAACGTAAAGAGTTTCTTTTTTACAAAACAATTGACTTGCGAGTAGACAATTATATTGGGAGGTTCAACTCAGCTGCATAATGGTCAGTGAGCCTGTTCAACTAGAAAAATCCAAAATAGAAGTAAATTTGAGTAGTGTATCAGCCTCTGAAATTGTAATCAACTTCAGGTGTTTATATAGTAGAGAACACTAGGAATCTATTCTAGTAGCCATATGCCTTCACTAAAATTATAAGAAAATAACACCTAATACAAATAGATTAATAGGAATAGGTATTTATTGTAGTTCTCATCTATAATCCAAATTGTGCTTTATCATGCCTTCGCTAACAAATGTTGATGAATGTAAAATTTAATTTACATTATTCTGTGAGGATCTGCATACTAAAATCTTACTCAAAATTGGAGTAAATGGTTGTACAATGATTGTATTGAAGTGTTCCAAAAGTGGTGTGTGGGTTAAACCAGTTAGTGTGGGACTAGTCCAGGCAGGGTTTGTCAGCAACTTAGGTCTTTCCCACAACCTTGAATACAAACTTGAAATTGTACAAAAAGGGGGAGATTTTGTTTTCTTTTATGTAATATCTCCTTCTTTTAACATATATGAGATGTAAATATTAAATGCATAGAAGAAAACAAATGTACATTTAAAATAAAGTAGAACCTCCCTTTAGCGGATACCTCTCCACAAAGGACAGTTTTCATTTGCAAAATTACCATTTTTTACTTCTCCGGTAAGAAGACACCTCTCTCTAAAGAACACCTTGGCTATGCAATTAGGTGTTCTTTACAGAGAGGTTCTACTGTAGTTTATATATAATATATGTTTATATATATATGAAAAAACAATAGAAAAAAAATAAAAGATAAGATATATATATATATATATTTTTTTTTTTCAAGTATGTGGGGATGTGTATTTTAGAGGATTTATTTAATCCGTGTTTAATGGGTTTTCAAGCAATTTCTGACTAACTTGAATAGTTCGACCATCCAATACTTGTTTCTCAGAGTTTCTGCGCACAAGGACTTGTTTAACTTGCGTATACCACTTACATTCTGTTGGTTGTAATAGAAGAGAGGGGATATGTTGTTACCTACACAAGTTACCCCAACCAAACTAACCATGTCCTGTTGTGTCTTCAGTGAACCCAAGCCTCCAGAAAATTGTTCCTCAGACGATGCCTGCTCCCATAAGAGCGTCTTTGTGATAGAGGACAGCCTTCTGGCCACAGAAGTTTGAAGTTCCACCACACATGTTGTGTGTATGTTTTAATTTATTGCTGCCCCACCCTGCCTTATGTATAGTGTTGAATATTAGTGAGAAATTGTTTCTATTGTTGTACAGGTTGTTACAGAGTTTTTATATATATATTATATATTGAGTCAGATTTTGTACAGAGAATGGTAAATAATACATTTTTTTTTTGTAATGCTTTGTATATATATTTATACAGCACACATCTCATTGTGTATAAAATTGATCATAAATAAAATCAAGATAATTTTATTATATTTTTTGTTGTTTTTCTTTAATCTGCCCTCTTTAAACGTTGTTGTCTTCTATGGAATACTTGCTGGGAAACCACATTTTGCCCCAAATGATGAATTACAATATTCTTAACAAATAAAAATACAGTTAAACCTGTCTATAGCACCCCCTCTCTATAGCACCCTATTTTGGTGAGTCCCAAGAGGGGGTGCTATAGACAGGTATGTGAAAAAATAGTACAAATGTGATATTGTACTGGGATAAGGTGCATAAATTATGAAAAATAAAAAAGTTATCTCTTTATTGAGCAACCATCAGCAACTTTCAGTTGCATGATAAGGCGATGCCTTTTTCTTTTTCAAAAATTTGTGTATTGGGACTAACTGAGATAATGGGACATTTTTGCTTTCCAAGCAAGTAAATCCTATCAATGTATCTTTTGGTGCTACAGTAGAAGGACACCTCTCTACAAAGGACAGTTTTCATTTGCAAAATTACCATTTTCACTATTTAGCAGCTCTCCGGTAAGAAGACACCTCTCCCTAAAGGACACTTTGGCTCTGCAATTAGGTATCCTTTACAGGGAGGTTCTATTGTGGACAAGAGTCCAACCTCACCTTGCATATGCAAATGTGTGAAAAATGCAAAGTATAAAGCACTAATTATTTGCTTTTTTTATTTTAAAGAAAAAAAATAGTGCTGATATATAAATTTGCATTTTTTTTACATAGATATGTTTTCACAATGCAAATATATTGAAATCTAGCTCTTACAGTTGGCAATTGTCTTCTTCTGTCTAGAGACATTGCTGACACTGTTAGAGGGAAAGCTCCAGGGGAAAGAGAGGATGGGGATACACAGATGATCTAAAACAATGGACTGGACGACACACCTACGAAGAGAGGATGGCGGAGGAAGTATGGAGAGACCATGTGGCCCACCCTCAGTAGAGGAAGACATTGAAGGAAGGAAAGAACAGAATAAGCTAAAGAGAGTTTTACTCATGTATTAGCAAGGTTTGGAGTATAATGGAGAGTAGAGTATGTTACAATGAAGACAATATTACAATTGAAACTAGATATGATACACTAGCAAACATCGTCAAGAAAATAAGACCTAATCCAAATAAATTAATAGTGTATGACGTTTCAGTAACAGCGTTTTTGCCATCATCAGACAAAATAATAAATGTGATGATGGTAACGTGGAAACGTCACACACTATTAATTTATTTGGATTAGGTCCTATTTTCTTGTAGTTCTATCTTTATTTACGGGGCTGCTAACCAAAATAAAATGATTTTGAACAGTTCTATTTTATAATCTAAACTAGCCGAATGACCCGGGCAACGCCCGTGTTTTACCCGATTGGATGTTTTGATTCAAATACTATTTGTTACAATTATAAATTGGCGCCTTAAATAAATGCATATGTTAGTTAATAACTATAGCCTATGTGCTTTATCTGTCTATGTACTGTTGGCTTCCGTAGGCGTCTCTTACTGGGAAAGAGAAAGAGAGGATTCCATTTGGTTATTAACTAATATATGCATTTATTTAAGGAGCGACCCGCTCCAACACAATAGTTACAAAAACGAAAAAGCGAGTGATGGTGGGGGGGGGGGGGGGGGGGCAAAGGTGGCGTGATCATAGCCAACCAATAGGAGGGCGCCGTTCCAAAAAAAAAAAAAGCAAACGGTGACAGAGACGAAAACTGATTAAGAGATGAAGAATGACGCTCGTAATTGTATATAGAATTGTCCTTCATAACAAATATCTGTTATTAATTCACAAAGCAGAAAAAGATTGACCAAAAATATGTGATGATCTTTAGTTTTTAAACCTAGGATTTTTACCAATTGTGAGTAGCTTGGACACCCTTCTGCAATCCTCACTTCAACTGGCTTAACTTCTACTGCCTACGTAAGGAAAACTCAACAGTTACAATACCAGATCTTGTATCTCAATTAGCCTATCATTAGTCATCAAACTCTTGACAGGCAAAGTCGAAGGAACTTCATGCCTTTCAGGTCTCCTGAGATTTGCAAAATACCTATATATATATATAAAAGTCAGTGTATGTTTGTCGGCTATACACGCCCACAATACGTAACTAATCTGACTGGAATTTTAACAGTATATATAGAAGAATCTGGAAAAACTTATAGTGAAAATTTCAGGTCTCTTTCCCGAATTTTCGTCGAGTTATTTGCAAATTTATCCTTTCGCTCGCGAGCAGCGCCTCTAGCGGTGAAGATGGGATGTAATATCAGTTGACATAATGTACATGTAAAGTTTGGAGCGGGACGTTTCACAAGAGTGAAATCCAGGGCGCCAATTTATAATTGTAACGAATAGTATTTGAATAAAACATTTAATCGGGTAAAACCCGGGCGTTGCCTGGGTCATTCGGCTAGTAATATATAAATTCCAGGTATTTATAAAATAACAATTATAATATCTAACGAATGAAGGCGTTAAGACACGAATGTTTCACAAATAAATAAAACTTCTACATGTCCTTTCTACGACGAAAAAAGTAGAAAATGTGGTGGTGCTTATCTCCATGGCTAAACCAATTCCTGAAGTCCACTCCTCTCCAATTTTGCGATGGTAGTTATAGGCCTGGAAAATAGGTCCTCTATTGTCAGTTCTGAGCATGATATGTTCCGGAGAAGCTTCCGCACTTTTACATTTTCCCTTCAATAACTGCTTGAAATGCAAAAGTTTGATTTATTTGTGAAACAATCGGGTCTTAATGTCTACATTCGTTATATATAGATGGTCAATCCGAAAATGAAGTGAAATAAATCCTTTTAGCAAAGTTGATAAATCCTCAACACAGGAGTCGCTTTGTAATCATTTTAAAACAAACGTGTTCCTAAAAATATGAGTAGTGGGATGAAAATGTTTTAAAAAGTTTATGTTACCCTTAAAGCTAATTCAACCGATGCTTGTATTCATAATCGGTTGTAAAATATATGTAAAATTTTTGCTTATTATGTCCCAAACAAATATATTATAAAATAATTTTGACTTGTTTAAAAAATAGACCAAAGAATTTTGTAAATTTATATTAATTCACACGCTACCGCCCTTTTTTACCTATTCATTCTTTTTTTTTTTTTTTTATTGTGCATTTTTGAATTTTTTGCTTTGTATTGAGTTGTTTTTCTCGATAGAATGGTAGTGGTGTCTTGTCCCCTCCATGGAAAGGAGAGGTACCATTGCCCCGTTAGTCAGCCACATTTCAGAGTTCCCTGTTCACGGTTACCGTAGCGGCTCGGGGCTCACGACACCGTACTTAACCCTACAGGGCAGTCCCTTGTGCTGCTTCTCCCTTCTCCACGTAGAGGAGGGGTTGGACTTCCGGGCAGATAGAATACACACAAGATTAAATCAATAATGTGTAATATGTAATTCTTCTGTCCTCAAAGCTTATGTCCATAGTTCATCTAAAATACCCATTCCAAGAGTCTAGCATCAGTATCGCTATAAAAGGAAGATCGAAAAATGTAATATAACAGCGGTATGGTAGATTAAACTGGAAAAACCGCTGGGAGGGTTCACCACTGATGAGCCAAGCCCTCCCATTAATTTTTCCATTGCAGGAAGGGCAGTAGAAAGAGTTTTTTTTTTTTTTTTAAGAATCATACGCGTCTATAATAGTTTCGAATTTTTAAAAACAAGTTAAATATCAAAATGGTAATAAGAGAGCTTTTAAAGTCTATCATTAGCGAGTATTTTGATTTATTGCAGTTAGGCTGAGAATACGAACTGGTTTCAAACGTCTAAACAAAATTTTATCATAGAATATGTCGCATAAAATAAGACAGCCTACATAATAGCGATCGTAAATAGAATACTCTAAAGTGTTATCTATACTTAACATATTTTAACCAAAGAATAAATAGTAATTTATTACATGAAGAATATTGTTCGAGAAGAAAACAAAATATTTGGTTCTCTCCAGCTGCCGGCGGTGATCATGTGACCGTGGGAAGTGGAGCAGACGACGGTGGCAAGGCTTCAGCTTCTAATTGGGTGCCGATATCTTACCTTGGCTTCGTAGTTACTGCTGTTGTTTGGATGTAGCCCCTAACTTTCTTCACCAGTGACATTTACTCTGTGAATTATATATATATAAAAATATGGCATAGCCTGACCACTCTAATATGACCTTTTTTTTAGATAGCAGAGCGCCATTTAGTGGAAAAGAAATCAACTAAACGTTGATTTAGCTTGTTCCAAAAATATTTGGCAAACTCAATTTATTGATAAATCAAGAAAAGTAAACCACGTAGGAGTTTCGGGCTGTTGGCCCTCGTCAATGTGGTGCAGACTGTACATCTACGACCAAAGGTTTGGTCTCAGAGACTTCCTGAGATAATAAGAAATGGGTATTTAAGTCATATTTGCGTAAAGACGCTTTATATATATATATATAAGGTGTCCTCCGTAATCAAAATCCTGGATCGAATCCACAGAGAGGCCCCAGCTTCCAAAAGTACAATCCCTAAGGTAGATACAAACTCAAACAGCTTCTATATAAGTAGACAGCATTACCATTATTATTGACACTATGGTTTGTATTGATATTGTCAAGTATATATAGAATAATATAGATAGACGAAGCCAAAAAATTTAGCTTTTTTTGATTAATCAAGAATGGGTATTTGACCAATTCTGGAATAATTAAAAATCAACGAGAATAGTTGATATATAAAACTTTCAGTTGCACGATAAGGAGATGCCTTTTTCTTTTTCATAATAATAACAATTAAACCTTAGTTCCTAAGATCATATGTTGGTTTGAATTTGATTCAGAAAAAATAGCCATATTTTGATTTGAATTAGGTTAAACACGCCTTTGTTTGAACTAAAAAATCACACAGTTTTATTGACATCATTTACAAATTTAGATCGACAGACTTGACTTCCTCTTCTTCTTCTTTCTTATCTTCACTCAATCATATTAGGATATCAAGCTTGTAAAGCTTGAGACTTTTGAAAAAGAGATTTGACAACCATCATGATTGGGTGAAGTAGAATGCGTCTGCCTTTGTCATTAAGACTGGGAGCACTACTCAGTGGCAGGCCGACTTAGCTCCAAAATAAATGGCCGCCTCTGACATGAGTAACAGACGCCATGTGCAGCCGCTCCTAATATGGAGTATAAACGCTGCTCATCTTGTATCCATGGATCAGGAGCCCTTACAGGGTACTATCAGCCGGGCCAGCTGAGCCCAGGATTTTTAGTGAGCTTGTTACTGCTTCCCCTCCTCCTTTTTCATCCGGGCTTGGGACAGGCAAAGGCGGAGTTTACATTTTATTGACACCATATACAAATTCAAGATCGGCAGACTCGACATCCTTAAATGACCATGTGGGAATAAGCATGCCGAAGACATCGTAGGCTTGTTCCTTTGGAAACGATTTTATTGGAATTTGTGCAACCCACTGTATATATAACAAATGAAAACATTAAGACGCGAATGTTTCTTTTCACAAATAAATCAAACTTCTACTGTCCTTACTGCGATTAAAAAAATATTGGAAGGGCTTGGTTCATCAGTGGTGAACCCTCCCAGCGGTTTCGCTAATTTAATTTACCAGAATTTAGAGCTCTAATACTGTATTGGATCATTCTGCTTATATATGCTACACTGAAGGGTGGAATCTTAGAAATGGTATTTGAGCAAACTATGGACATAGGCTTTTAGGACAGTAGAATTACATTTAAATATACACGTACCCCCACCGTATATTGTAGATTTGGTTTACAGTAGAAATTCCATTAGAAGATACCTTCGCTAGAGGACACCGCTCTACAAAGAACAATTTTCACCGCCAAATTCCCATTTTTACTGATTAGCAATTCTCCTGTAAAAGAACACCTCTCTCTAAAGGACGCATTGGCTCTGCCACTAGGTATTCATGAGGTTCTACTGTATAAAGAGTGTCTAAAAGTCTAACACCAGCTATAAACATTCCGAGACAATCAAACCTATTTTACAATCAAACCTATTTTATAATCAAATTCATATAAATTCCATATATGTATTGAGTTATAAATATTTAAAATATTAAACTGTGCTTATATCTCTTTCTTCAATCAGTTTTTATATTGGCTCAGATTAGAGCAAGGGTTATTATGCATATATAGTTTATTTAAACATTTTTGCAAAAAAAAAAAAGGTAATAAAATGCCGTTAATTGACTCCGTGTTTTTGGATATGAATTAATTAAAAAGAAAAGGTAAATAAGGGAGGGGAGTTGTGCACGGTGGCAAGACAGGAAGTTACCAAAATCAGGTTCTTGAACCCTTTGCTCTAAGGCAGCCCTGAGATAACCTTGAGAGGGGGGGGGGGGGGGGGGGGTCGCCATTATGTGTCCTTGAGACAAGCGTCTGGCCAGCTTATGTTGTGGGATCCAAAAGATTCACGTGTAAGGGACCTCCCCAGATCATGTTTCACATTGGACATTAGAGGTATCTAAGTATCTGTTCTCATGGGTTTCAAAATAGTGTTCATATGTGCATCGAATTTCTGTCTTTATGTATATTGAACTTCCTTCATTGTGAGTACCACCAAACTTTTATCTCTTTATGCATCGAGATTCTGGGATCATTGTTCTTATCCATTATATTTACCGTACCATTTTACTCAGATGAACTTCGGGAGGTCTGGGATGCAGGCTTCAAACTTGTAGTCTCTTAGAAGCGGAGTGGTTCCATTCTACCTTCTGGATGCCTTATTACAAAATTATACACTTTAGTTAGTAGCCCGTAAAACTATATTCTCTCTCTCAACCTTACCGAATACGAGACGTATTATATGGTATAGGTCTTATACGTAAAACGGAGTTGTCCACTGAAACAGGAATATTCATTTTCTTTCAGTATCGGTATTGTTTCCTCTCAACCTTACCGAATACGAGACGTATTATATGGTATAGGTCTTATACGTAAAACAAAGTTGTCCACTGAAACAGGAAGATTCATTTTCTTTCAGTATCGGTATTGTTTCCTCTCGACCTTACCGAGTACGAAACGTATTACATGGTATAACCTGTGCTGTGTGAGCAGAAGAGCTTGAATTGACTTGTCCCATATGTAAATACCTGTTTTCTTTCCTCTTTTCGCTCTCCACTTCTCCCATCCATATTTCCAATTTTTTTTCTTATTTTTTTATTCTTTCTTATAATCTGTATATATTTACCATATGTATATAATCTTTCTCCATTTTTTATTTCCCACTTTCATAGGTTTCTCCGTCTTGGAACCCCAAGGAGAATCCTCTGTAAGACCTGTGTGTCTTAATAAAGGCTTTTGTGTGTGTGTGTGTATTACATGGTATAGGTCTTATACGTAAAACGGAGTTGCCTACTGAAACAAGAAGAATCAATTTCTTTCAGTATCGGTATTGTGTCTCCTCTCGACCTTACTTGGGCTCAAAAATCATACACTTTGGTTAGTAGCCTATTAAACCATATTCTCTTATCATTATAGGTCTCGAAATTCTAGGTGTCGAGGTTATGTCGCTATAAAAACGTTTTAATAAAATTATATATGTTTCTATGTATATTCCTGTAGAAAGGCAGAGATTCCCGAAAGCTCGAGATAACGTTTATTAAAGATAAAGAAACACATCTCCAGAAACCTGTAGCATTTGTTTGATTGATATCCTGGATATTTAAATCAATTGAAAACAAATTATTTTCGAGTATGTTTGCAGATAAATTGATGATATTCTACGTATTTTTCATAGATTGCGAAATACGTGGTGTCGCTGGAGACCCGTCGGCGATATTCCACCAAACTCTGCAGCGGTGGCAGAGGCGCCATATTCATTGTACATAGTATCATGCATATATATATTTAATTATCTTTATTAAATAGTACAGACTGTGCACTTTTGTATGTATTCACAAGATGTCAATAAAATTATTGTCGATTGTCGATGATAATTGAAAAAAGACAAAAGCTGCGTAAAATACAACCCGCCGAGAAGTAGTACGTCGTATAAATAGCAGAAGACAGTCCGAGATGTCCCCATTGTCAGTGTCCTCGCGTGGCCGGCAGCTGGTCTCACGAGTTTACTGACACACTGGTCACTCACTCGGAACCTACCTGTGGGGGCGGCCGGCCGCATGGCTTGCTCTCTTTGTGCTGCTCATGACTCTAGTAACCGTGATCTTACAAAGTCTACCATTCCATCCCTCCTGCTACTTGACCAGCTTAAACACATTTTTGCAAATTTGACCGATTCCATAACTCCTCTCGTAGGATGTTATGAAATCGAAGCCGGGTGTGTACTGATGAGGGCCATAGCCCGAAATCACTGTATACAGGCTGGCTTTTTAGTCTGAGTTTGCCAAAACTGGTGTTGTGGCTCATTTTTTACCTCTGTCTTGTACTGGGGAGATGAACCAAAATGTATTGTTTCAATGCATTTTTAACACGAAGGGTGATTCTTTTGGTACAATGTACATACATTAAATTTCCCGGAATTTTAGAAAATTATACAAAAATCCAAAAACATTTTATTTAGTAATCTTAGAAAAAAATACCTTCCGCATTTAAAGACCTAAGACAAGGTAAATGCTATAATGACGAAGTAGATACTCTGATTCGAATTTCCAAATGTACAAGTACACTTTAAAAATCCATAGGATCATGTGCAGAAGAATTGGTATCCAGCGGAATAAACTGTCAGTTTCTGACAGCCATAAACCGGGATTGAATCCCGCATTGTACACTTTTTTTTTGTAAGAACTTGTTCATATTTTTTTATTGTAAATAACATAAGCCAGGTTTCTCTTTTGAGTTGTTGTTGTTGTGTCCAATGAAGAGCCTCAGATGTCCCCGTGCATCTCTATTACAGCAGCAGCAATGTCCACTATCTTGGGTGTGTAAAGCTGCTGCTCTAGGTTCATGTCAATTTTCTGTTGTTGTTGTCGTGTCCAATGAAGAGCCTCAGATGTCTCCATGCAACTCTTTCACAGTAGTTGCAATGTCCTCTATCTTGGGTGTATAAAGCTGCTGCTCTGGGTCCATGTCAATTTTATATTGTTGTTGTCGTGTCCAATGAAGAGCCTCAGATCTCCCCATGCATCTCTATCACAGCAGTTGCAATGTCCACTATCTTGGGTGTGAAAAGCTGCTGCTCTGGATCCATGTCAATTTTATGTTGTTGTTGTCGTGTCCAATGAAGAGCCTCAGATGTCTCCATGCATTTCTATCACAGCAGCAACAATGTCCACTATCTTGGGTGTGTAAAGCTGCTGCTCTGGGTTCATGTCAATTTTCTGAAAGGTTGCGGCCATTGCTGGGCATGATTATGTGATTGAGTGTGTAATTGAGTGGTATCTAATAAAGTTATTTTGGAGCAGGATCATGTGCTGACATCTGTTTAGGTCTATTACAGTTGTTCTGAATGCTACACAACCCTGTAGAAAGATTTGTTCATCAAATTCAATCGCAATTTTAGTTTATCAAATGGACGAGAATTAAAAAAAAAAAAAACGAGTCAATATTATTTTAAAACAATACTTTCTTGATTAAAATATACGTAGCTAGCTTTCACGCCAAAAGCCCTTTAACGGGCTTTATAAAATAGCTTCACCTTCAAAGCATATGGCTCGCGAGCCGCAGTTTGCCGACCCCTGGTTTAACATGTTTCTGAGAGTCCTTATTTATGTTCCAGTGTAAAATGTCAAGGGACAAATATGCAAATCTTTTTTAACCATTTGCAGATTGCCGTAAATAATTGCATGAGTTAATCCCTTCGACAGGTCCAATGTCCCCAAAAGTTCCTGTATACCAATCTTTCGATTTTCAGTAATTTTTTTTCTGTTTTCTTATCTACCATGGTATAGGTCTTCCGATTGAGCTTTGTCATCTTTTTTTAAGTCGGCTATATCATCTTATATATAAAATCAATGTCTGTTGTCTGTTTCGCCATAATCTCAAAAACTACTGAACCAATTGGTACCAAATTGTGCATGTCGCTTTTTATAAACCTGAGGAAAATTTTCGGCTACATTTCGATTAGTATTTTTGGGTATTTATTTTTTTCATTTGACGAACTTTTTTTTTTACGCGGAGTAAATACGAGGCGAAGTAACAACACCAGGCCAATTAAGCGACCAATGAGCGTTCTGTATTTTTTTTTTTTAAGTTGTTTGCGTACTTTTTTTGAAATATCTTTTTATACGATTGTTACTTTTTTTTTTTGCAAAAGTATTAGGTATTGAGAGAGAAATTTATATTACTAAGTTACGGTAAGTGCACACAATGCAATTAAAAAATATATATACAAAATTAGCGTTACTGTATGCAAATAATGGCTTTCGTACTTTTTAGTAATTTTTGTTCTGGCCTTTGTTTTTTTTTATCTCTTAAAAAAATCGTTTAAAATACAGTCGCAGTCATTAGCAAACACATATGTTTTCCTAATTTCAATGTGCTCTTTTTTTTTTTACAGAAAAATATTTACATGCCAGTATTTTGGATTAATTATTTTTATAAACCTATTTTTTCTTATACTAACTGAGAAGATGGGCATCGCAGTCCCTCTCTCAACTCAGGCAATTTCAAGGGTTAATGCGCTGGGGCGGGTACCTCGGGGGTTGGATGGAAAAGCTGTCATCTATTTAAACTATATTGATTTTGAAACAACTAAATAGATTGCAAAAAAATAATTAAATCACAAATACCTAAACATTAATATAATAAAATTTTTGCCATCACACACTTTTTGCCTGTTGTTTATGTTTTACTTCTGTATTGCTACTCTATGGCACTTCTACTATTTATTATTGATGTACTTTCAGTATGAAAGAAATTGCACTCGGGGGAATTCTCGGGCGAAGCCGGGTCCTTCGTCTAGTTTTACATATCTCGGATTGCATTTAAAAATCGTCATCCAATTCTTCTACTTTGGGAGAAATGGTGTTTTATTAATTTATCATTTTATATTATTAGGGTTCTTTCCTGGTATTCAAAAAGGAAAAATACGTGTCGATCAGTTAAATTTTTCAATTTATCAAACAATTAGACCGCTGAATCTCTGATTCTGGTAGAGCGCCATCTAGGAAATAAAATTGTAACTAAAATCAATTTCGAATTTTTCACTATTCGCCCCAAAAAATCCCATTGCATCCTGAACACAATGGTGTTTACCGCATTGCTCTAGCGCAAATATTCGCGGAGTTATTAATTTTCAAAGCTGTGCAAGACTTTTGAATCACCCTGTATATGTTAGATATTGTGAAATAATATATTCAATGTAAAAAAAAAGAATTCGGTGAACGAGTGGTTAAAACCCTCGATTCCCGACAGCCATGAACCAGAATCGAATCCTGCCTTGGACACTTTGTTTTAATATGTAAATAACCTTCACATATTATTCATTGTTGTAATTATCATAAGCTAGGTTTCTCTTTTTGAGCGGTGCCTAGTAAAGTTATTTTGGAACCAGGTTTCTAATAGCCAGGTCTAATACGATTTAAAAGTAATTTATAATACAATATAATACGGCTTATGATTGTAGAACGACATTTGAAAATTACGAACGGAAAAAAAGTATGTCCAGTGTAGCCTAGTGGACATGGCATCTTCCCGGTAAGCGGAACACTGTGGGTTCGATTCCCATCCCTGGACACTTTATTTTTCCGTTTATCATTACTCTTCACTATTCATCCTTTCATACTTCATACTTAAGGTTAGAAATAATCGTTATTTTTCCTTAAAATAAATTTCGATTTTTCGTTCAAAAGAAACACATGCGGTATAATTTTCAAATGTCGTTCTACAACGATTTAAAAGTGTTAAGAGGGTCGTTTAAAATCATATTGAAGACCGTGCGTTGCACGATGTAGGCAGCGGAATCAATAAAAAATAAACTGTTCCTGAATATAAATTTCATATTACCATTAAATGTTATTACCTTTCAAAATTATAATAATAACAATGCTTATTATTATTAATAATTGTATTATTACTGTTTTTCTTGCATGTACCCTACTTTTCTACTCGGATAATCTGTTTAAGACTATAAGGTCTTAATAAAGCTTTTTTTGAAAGAATATTTTATAGACCAATATTCAAATTTCTTATAATGTTTTTTTTTTTTCAAAATAACTGAGTCAACTTGTTACACAAGGTAGTTGTTAATACTACGGAATCTATAAAGAAACAGGACTCAGTTATTTTGAAAAAAGCTTTTTGTTGTTGTTGAATAAAAATATATTTATATGTAGTTTAGAACTTTTAAAGTAGATTGGCTATGTTTAAATGGGGAACCAGTCTGGAAGGAAGAGCAACTGGAAAAACGGACGTACCACGCCGTCATCCTTGAGTCATGATGTGTCGTTGCTATCTTCGGAAGTCCATTCTGGAGACATCACAATTACGGCGGGGGACCTTTAAAATTATCTATGGTCTGTATCCACCCGGCCATTTATGCGGCTCTTCAATCAGGATGAAAGTTTCTTGCTTTTACATTCTCTGGTAGGTCGAATGTCAGGCAATAATCTCAATCTTCTTCTTTCTTATCATCACTCAATAATATCAGGGTATTAAGCTTGTAGAGCTTGTTTATGGTGTCTGCTGGGGATGAGAATAGTTCATCAATTGATGAGTCAATGCATTCAATAATATGTTTTGGGGTTGCAGGTTGACACTTAGTACAAAGTAGGAAAACCTTACAACCATTCTGGAAAGTCATTGTCCGTAGATGACCAGACTTAAGTCTGGAAATCAAAGACTGTTGTTCTCTTGGGAAGACAGAACCGGTGCTTGTCCCTTCTGATCTGCTCTGAGAGAGAGAGAATTTAGGATCTTCGGTTGAAACTGAAATTACGAGTAATCACGCAATTCTGACAATGTAATTAGAAAAATTTAAGGTACAAACTTTAATCATCTCAGGAAATCTACTATAGTGTTATAAAGTGTGTTCAAGTGAAAAGAAAATAAATCAAAACTGACAGCTTATCCAAATAATCACTGGTACAAACCATTGAAACAATTAGAAAAACTTCAAAAACTCAATAGAAATCAATAAACAGCTTTAACAAGAGTAAGAAGTGGCCATATAAAAACCTTAAAATTTCAAAATGGACAAAAGACCTTCAATAACTGCTTGAAATGCAATAGTGCAGAAGCTTCTCCGGAACATATCTTGTCATGCTCAGAACTGACAATAGAGGACCTATTTTCCAGGCCTATAAATACCATCGCAAAATTGTAGAGGAGTGGACTTCTGGAATTGGTTTAACCATGGAGATAAGCATCACCACCAAGTGATATTTTATACAGATATAAATACTTTCCGATAATTTACTGACTGTTGATAAGGGAGAATATACCAACGTTCAGTTCTTTCAGTCTAATTTGATGGACCAATAGCTGGTGGTTGGTTGTATGTATAGAGCAGCCATTGCTAAGACAGAGGTCACTTTGTCCCAAAGCGGGCAGTGACTCGCCGGGTCGACGACTGTCTTGGAAGGAGAGAGCGCGGGGCTCGAGCCCCTTTCTTGGGGCCGTGGCAGACAGGAAGCCCGTAGCCATTATTCATTCTCCTGCCGCAGGGGCGTTCACCCACAGACATTGGAGCAGAGAAAGGATTCAATCATCATACTTGGATGTTACATTAATATGTCAGATCCTGTGGACAAATCTTAACTTACGTTCACCCACAGACACTGGAGCAGAGAAAGGGTTCAATCATCATACTGGATGTTAGATTAAGATGTCAGATCCTGTGGAAAAATTTTAACTTACGTTCACCCACAGACACTGGAGCAGAGAAAGGATTCAATCATCATATTGGATGTTAGATTAAGATGTCAGATCCTGTGGACAAATTTTAACTTACGTTCACCCACAGACACTGGAGCAGAGAAAGGGTTCAATCATCATACTGGATGTTAGATTAAGATGTCAGATCCTGTGGAAAAATTTTAACTTACGTTCACCCACAGACACTGGAGCAGAGAAAGGATTCAATCATCATATTGGATTTTAGATTAAGATGTCAGATCCTGTGGACAAATTTTAACTTACGTTCACCCACAGACACTGGAGCAGAGAAAGGGTTCAATCATCATACTGGATGTTAGATTAGGATGTCAGATCCTGTGGACAAATTTTAACTTACGTTCACCCACAGACACTGGAGCAGAGAAAGGATTCAATCATCATATTGAATGTTAGATTAAGATGTCAGATCCTGTGGACAAATTTTAACTTACGTTCACCCACAGACACTGGAGCAGAGAAAGGGTTCAATCATCATACTGGATGTTAGATTAAGATGTCAGATCCTGTGGACAAATTTTAACTTACGTTCACCCACAGACATTGGAGCAGAGAAAGGGTTCAATCATCATACTGGATGTTAGATTAAGACGTCAGATCCTGTGGACAAATTTTAATTTACGTTCACCCACAGACACTGGAGCAGAGAAAGGGTTCAATCATCATACTGGATGATAGATTAAGATGTCAGATCCTGTGGACAAATTTTAACTTACGTTTACCCACAGATATTGGAGCAGAGAAAGGGTTCAATCATCATACTGGATGTTAGATTAAGATGTCAGATCCTGTGGACAAATTTTAACTTACGTTTACCCACAGATATTGGAGCAGAGAAAGGGTTCAATCATCATACTGGATGTTAGATTAAGATTACCCACACAGGTTCATCGTATAAAAAAATATTACCTTCATTTTAAATACAAGATATATCCTGTATCATATGTAAATTCTCGTGTTTTTAAAAAATACATATTTTAGTTTTTATTCATTTATTTTTTATACATATTTTTATTTCGTATCTTTTTTTTTTCTTTTCATCGGATTCACCCATAAAAACGGTTTATTAGCTATGAATTGTCTTAATTAGATTTTCTTATATATAAATTTCATCATTAATATTGATTGTGATTAGCTTTTACTTTTTTTATCTCCATTTTCAGAGACTCTGTGGTAAATCCATGTATAAGAAATTTATTTTTCTCCAATTTACCCAGACTAATCTATTTATTAGCTTGATTGTCTTTATATAATTTTTCCTGTATATAAATATCATATTACCATTAAGGCACTATTACTCTTTTTCCTGCGTGTATCCTACATTTCTGCTTGGAGAATCTGTATAAGACTAAAATGTCTTAATAAAGCTTTTTGTTGTATATATTGTAAATTGTTAATTTGTAGGGAGATAATATTCATGTGCACTAGAGGCGTCTCTCTTTAAAAAAACATAAAAACAATGTATTTTCTTTAAAATCTTTACTTACATGGATTTTGTGCTCACACAGATAAGGAAAAAGTATTTAAAATTATTAAAATGTCTTTTTGTTTCTTTCTAAAAATAATATTTAATTTTTGGACAACATTTTAGCGCAATACACTACTTTTTTTTTTATTAATCAACCATGCGGTATATTGAAATATTTGCGCCTATTACAGAGGAAACAACCAAAAAAAAAAAAAAACGAGTAGGTATAACCTTCGATTCCCGACAGCCATGAACCGGGACCGAATCCCGTGTTATCATTTCGTTTAATATGTGAATAACCTTCACATATTATTCCTTGTTGTAAATATCACAAAACTAGGTTGCTCTTTTTGAGTGGTACCTAATAAAGTGATTTTGGAACAAGGAACAAAAAAAAAAAAAAAAAGAAACAGCAAACAGATTAGAACTTAGAATAAAATATTTACTTGGTGTTTCTGATACTGGAATAAACTCGCTCTTTATTAATATATATATAAAAGGATATTTTTATTCTCTATATAATTTATTCTTGTTATTTAGCATGGAAAAAGAAACATTTCGATTAATGCTCTCACTACATATTAAAACAAATAAAAAGTTACTTGACTACCACTTCCTCATATTTCCTCTCTCTATGCACACACAGAACTATATATAAGGTAGTGGTCATAGATTACTTTTATATAAGTATTACTTTTATGTAAAAGTACGTTTAGTTTTCTCACTTAGAAAATCGAGACATAATTACTCCCTTCATGAATATGATAATTTATTTTTTTTTTTTTTGTGAAAAACTCTCTAACAACATGTATATTCATGCCGCAGGGACTCTTAAAAAAGTAATCAAAGCCGTTTTGCTTGTTTTCCGATTCGCACCAATCATCTTGTGTTATTTTGGAAGCGTTCATCTATCAGCCTAAGGCACTGAGGCTTTTTCTCACTTTTCTTGGCAGACGAATCGTCGTGTTTCCTCTATTTTAATAGTTATGGCGTCATTTGATTTTATATTCTTCCATCACCTTTTGGTTATGAAGCTTCGTATCGGTTGAAAAGAGTGTCTAGAATTTCATAGTTAATTGTTAAACCATTGATAGACAAAATGGCGTGTAACTTTGACTTAAATACCGAGTTGTGTTTTTCTTTTGATTTCTTGTTTTGAATGATAACTTCCGCATATTTAAGGCGCCAGTTTCTTTTGGTGTCTTTTTTTTTTTTTTTGTCATAAATGTCACGCAGTAATTTTTGACGCAAAGCCGAGCCATTCCTCTAACTCCCATGTTTTCTTCAAGTGTTATATATTTTTCTTATTTGTGAATATTGTCACGTGGAAAATTAGGGAAGACAAACTTCAAGATGACACAGCTCTCTCTCTTTCTTGAGGTAACCTGGATTCCTGGAGCGTACTAAGGATGACACAGCAATTTATTTAAGTCAAGAACAAACTATGAATGATAAAAAAAGATAAGCAATTAGGGAAGTTTACATAGTAGCAAATTATAAACATCAAAAATGATACTCTGTTAATAAAAGAATAAATACTTTGCGACAATTATTAAATTGAAACAAAAATCTGTTCCAAAATAACTTTATTAGGTACCTGCTCAAAAAGAGATACCTAACTTATGTTATTTATAATGAATAATATGAACAGGTTCTTCACAGAAAAAAGTGTCGAATGCGAGATTCGATCCTGTGGGCCACAGCTTCCATAGGGAAGGAAATATGTAGTAAAGTATTTATTATTTTATTAACAGAGTATCAATTTTGATATTTATATTTTGTTACTCTGTAAACTTACCTCATATATCTTGTACTTTATCAATTATAAGTTGTTCTTGTCTTAAATAAATTGCTGTGTCATTCTGAAGTTTTTTTTATTTATAACTAGCGGACGTACCCGGCTTCGCCCGGGTTTCACCCGAGTAAAAGTTTGTCTAACGAATCTCTCGATAAAGTGAACATTTTTTTTCCCGGTCCCTTGAAAAATACTCGATAAGTTGAATAAAATCAATATTAATTGGTTCCCTCGGTAATTGGAAGTTAAAGGAATAGTATCTTGCCTTGGAATTGTATCATTATTCTTGTATGGATGTACCCGGCTTCGCCCGGGTTTTACCCGAGTAAAGGTTTGTTTAACGAATCTCTCGATAAAGTGAACATTTTTTCCCGGTCCCTTGAAAAATACTCGATAAGTTGAATAAAATCAATATTAATTGGTTCCCTCGGTAATTGGAAGTTAAAGGAATGTATCTTGCCTTGGAATTGTATCATTATTATTGTATGGATGTACCCGGCTTCGCCCGGGTTTTACCCGAGTAAAGGTTTGTTTAACGAATCTCTCGATAAAGTGAACATTTTTTCCCGGTCCCTTGAAAAATACTCGATAAGTTGAATAAAATCAATATTAATTGGTTCCCTCGGTAATTGGAAGTTAAAGGAATAGTATCTTGCCTTGGAATTGTATCATTATTCTTGTATGGATGTACCCGGCTTCGCCCGGGTTTTACCCGAGTAAAGGTTTGTTTAACGAATCTCTCGATAAAGTGAACATTTTTTCCCCGGTCCCTTGAAAAATACTCAATAAGTTGAATAAAATCAATATTAATTGGTTCCCTCGGTAATTGGAAGTTAAAGGAATAGTATCTTGCCTTGGAATTGTATCATTATTCTTGTCTCAAATAAATTGCCGTGTCATCCTGAATTTTGTCTTTCCTAATTTTCTACATTACAAAATCATCGTATCATCATGATAATATTTAGAGCAGATTGTTGAATTATAACAGATAAATTAGAATATTTATCTTGATTATTTCTAGGCGAAAAGTTATTTCAAAAATTTTATTTGCTAGAAACCTTCCCAGTACTATACTAAATAACTTCCCAAAGTTTCATGGCGTTCCAATGAGTGGTTTGGTCAGGCATAAAGGACAAACAGACACACACACACACACACATACATTCATTTTTATATATATAGAAGAGAAGAAAATAAAATAAAGGCAAAAATAAATAAAATATAAATAAATAAAAAAATAAAATCCTGAAATAAAATAAATAAAAATAAAAAAAACTCTAGAGGCAATATAGTCATAATTTTAACCTTAAAGATATTATAAAAAAAAACGAAAAAAAAAAGATAAATAAATAAATTAAAATTAATAAGTAAATAAATAAAATAATTAAATCCCCTCATCATTCCCCTGGCTGCCCATGAACTTGTAACTGTATTATAACACTAATGTACCCTTCCAATTTATACTTTCATAACCTTTCCTTAACTATCTGCTCACTCTAGTATCTATAACCTGTACATATCCGGGACTCACCTCTTGACTTGCTCTCTTACCAGACCCACCTTTTCACTGAACCTTCTTCAGATGAGCCCGGAAAAGTCCCCAGATGGACTTGAGGCGTATGTTGTTGTCATTCTGAAGTTTGTCTTTCTTAATTTTCCACGTGGCAATATTGTATGAAGTGATTCTAATGTGTAAACCCAGAAATCACTAAATCGTTATCCGTAAAGGACGATACAGAAATTGATGTGAACAAAGTACCAAGTAGAACTTAAAGAAAATGCTAAACATATTGCTTACATAAAAAGGGAAAGATAGAATTAAGGTTAAAAACTTCCTTTTAATTTAGGTTTTTGCAAGATTTCGAGCAAATTGTCGGCTCTTCAATGAGCAAATACTTTTTATGTATAACTAGACGGGTGACCCGGGCTTCGCCCCGGGATTGACCCGTGTGCATATCTACCCGAGTAATATATATTTAGATAAGATTTTTTTTATAATTGTTTGTTATTAGCATTATCTATTTGTTTGCATCAGCATAATTTAATCTAATCTTTGATAGAGGGCGCTGTTCGTGAGCTAAGTAGAATAATTTGAATATATAGTTTTAATAATTGATTTATATATTTTTAAAAATAGCCTATCGTCTTCCCCGTATTCTTTTACCTATGTATGGAAATTTTGGTTTGAATTAGTGAACTACTGCTAATTTGTATACCGGACATACAAACATTGATTTTTATATATATAGAAGATGTCTAAATGATATTTATACAAAAATGATATAATGTTTGTATATATATATTTCATCCCAATATCTATAATTTTAGCTGTAAACAGTCTGATGCACACCAATAACGCATTTCTTCAATTTTCTTAATTAAAAAGGCATATAATGGATCAAAATATAATTTATTTTACCAATTTATCAGTTGGCTGAACGCCAACCTTCTTCAATTTCTTCAATTATTTTTGTATAAAGATCATTCAGATGTTGTACATAAAAAGTATTAGCCCGTTGAAGAACAGAAAGTTTGCTCATAAAAAGTCGGTGGACGAGTGGGTAACATCCTCGATTCCCGACAGTCATGAACCGGGATTAAATCCCGCGTTAACCTTTTGTTTAATATGTGAATAACCTTCACATATTATTCACTGTTTCAATTATCATAAACTAGGTTGCTCTTGCTGAGCGGTACCTAATAAAGTGATTTTGAACCGGAAAATTTGCTCGAAAGATTGCAAAAAAAACCTAAATTAAATGAAACTTTTTACTCTAATTATTTTTTACCCTTTTCAAATAATTTCTGGGTACCTATATTGTTCACATATTGCTTACAAATATTAATAGATGTCAGTGGACGAGTAGGTAACACCCTCGATTCCCGACAGCCATGAACCAAGATTGAACCCCACGTTAACATTTTGTTTAATATATGAATAACCTTCACATATTATTCATTTAAATAAAAAGGCATATATTGGATCAACCTACCATTTATTTTACCAATATTTCAGTTGGCTGAACGCCAACCTTTATCAAGGTATTATAACATTTTAATGTGTTAACAACAACCTCAGCGCCACATAACGTCAATAGAATTAAGTTTAAGAAATAATTTAGCTTATATTCAATGGGGAGAAAAAAAAAGGTAAAATAAATTATATTTTTATCCAATATATGCCTTTTTATTTAAAGATTTATTTATGGATTGCTCTATTTTCAAAACAATATTTGAATATAATTCTACTGTCCTATAAGCTTATGTCCATAGTTTTCTTGAAAACCATTTCTGAGATTCCACCCTTCAGTGCTGCGTATATAAGCAGAATCGTCCAATACAGTATTAGAGCTCCGAGAAGCCGTCTGGTGGATTAAATTGGCGAAACCGCTGGGAGGGTTCACCACTGATGAGCCAAGCCCTCGCAATATATTTTTTCATCGCAGTAAGGACAGTAGAAGTTTGTATTGTGTATAAAAGAAACATTCGTGCTTTTAAATCCTTTCATTTTATAAATATTATTAATTGTTGCAAATATCATAAACAAGGTTGCTCTGTTTGAGTGGTACCCATTAAAATTATTTTGGAACATATTGCTTATATAATATAAAATTGATAAAGATATTTAAAAAAGTAGATGTAGGGACCGTGGGTAAAACCGCCCGACCGATGCTGTCATAAACAACATAGAATCTTCTATTGTCCTAGCAACCATTGATAATTGGAATCTTTTTGCATCGCGCGGCCCGTGCCAGGCTTTTTGCGGTTCCCACACCATCCATCCCAATTTTATTATTGCCATTATTAATTGTTCTCGTGGCAACTTTCCTTTTTCTTAAACCTCCTCGATTTTGTTTGTTTTCAAGAACTCTCCGGTGTCAGATTGACTCTTGAGCATGTTGCTACGGCAAATTGATTCAGATTTTCAATAAATTAAATTTTAGAGATAGAATAAAAAGTTTAAGAACGAAATTCTTTATGAGGAAAGAGTTTCTTTATTACACAAAATTAGATCACAAGCTTTCGGGCACAATCACAATCGGGCCCGAAAGCTTGTGATCTAATTTTGTGTAATAAAGAAACTCTTTCCTCATAAAGAATTTCGTTCTTAAAGTTTAGTGAAGGAATTATTACTTCAATATTTAAACAAGAATAAAAAGTGAATACATTACATTGATAGAGGATCTATTCAAAAAAAATGTGAATATTTTTATATTTTATTTTCGCAAAAAGAGAGAGGGAGATTGAGACTGATTTATTATAATGTTCATATAAGATTATATAGGGTTAAATACATAAATATGAGTAAATAAGATTATGTAATGATAGATATATGAATAAATAGATATAAATAGTTAAAATAATTGATGAATATACATATATATACAAAAATATTTACAAGGTCTTCATTGGTGGCGTCCACCACGGGAAAGACTACGCCACCGATGGACTGCGAGAGTTCTCTCCCACAGAGTGGACAGGTCGAGGTATTGGTTGGTGTTACCCAACTCAAGACCAAGATGGTACTTGTAGATGGTAGCCTTCGCTACACTTGTTAAGAGAGAGATAGAAGAAATACTTAGGGCAGGGGTTGGCAAACTTTTGAGTCGGAAGAATAAAAAATTTCAATTTACAAAATTTAAAAGTTTTTAAAGAGCCACAAAAGTTTTTCTTACCAACAATAAAAAACACTCGCATAAATAATATTTACGTATGGAACTATATAAAGAGCCGCAGCTTCACATCCAAAGAGCCGCATGTGGCTCGCGAGCCGCAGTTTGCCGACCCTTGACCTAGAGAGACCACTTTCAAATGTTTGCCACTTTAATTTTTCGACAACTTGGCTAGATAATTCTGTCTATATAATATGGATTTTTAAAATGGGATTCTTGGAATTGATTTCTAGTTATATGGAGGTTAGCAGACTAGAGTGTCAGCCCGTTGCAGGTGATATGGAAAATTTCAAGGATAATTAAATATATATATATATTAGTATGTGAAAAAACAATAGAAAAAAAAAAAACATTTCTTGGTTTCTCAAGAAGCCTCTGGGATCGAAAATCTTTTTGGTCGCATTGGTACAGCCTACTCCACGCTGACGTGCGCCAACAGCGCGAAACGCGTTCGTGGATGGCTTTTCTTGATTTATCAAGAAATTGTGTTGTCCAAATATCAGGGAACAGGCTAAATCAATGTTTAGTTGATTTCTGTTCCACCAGATGGCGCTCTGCCTTCCGAAAAGTACATGTGCTCCTGATCAGGATATGCCTTCTTTGTTTTTAATATATTATTATATTATGACGATATCCATAGTAAAGATTTATAATAGAATCCATGGCAGCAAAAAAGCATAAACAGATGCATTGAAATACCAGAAACATGCGAAACAATATGGAAAAATACTATCCCATAGATGTAGGCAGTCTTCTATATTAATAAAAAACAATAACACACCATTCATATTAAGTAGAACTGCTCTTCACTGAAGGTTAATAACGAGTTTACAAGGTGGGAAGAGGAGCTTCTTTTTATAAAGAAGCTCCTCTTCCCACCTTGTAAACTCGTTATTATACACCATTCATATATAACGAATGAAGATATTAAGACGCGAATGTTTCTTTTCACAAATGAATCAAAATTCAACTGTCTTTACTGCGATGAAAAAAATATTGGGAGGGCTTGACTTATCAGTTGTGAACTCTCCCAGCGGTTTCGCCAATTTAATCTACCAGATCGCTTCCATAGAGCTCTAATACTGTATTGGATCATTCTGCTTTTATATGCTACACTGAAAGGTGATATCTCAAAACTATGGACATAAGCTTTTAGGACAGTTGAATTGCATTTAAATATTTGCATCGAGCAAGGCTCTTCATTATATATAGATGGCGCGCTTTTTCTTTGTATTAATTTATGAATATATATGTATAATACTTGTGTTGGAAAACAGCAAGCAATGATTGAAAATCTGCTGTGATGGTATAAGTACATATTATATAATTTAAAATTACAAAATATTTTCTCACACAATGAGTTTCTTTTTATTTCAAAACGCTAGCTTTCAAGCGATAATCGCTTTTCAACGGGCTTAATAAAACATCGACTATATCCTACAAGAAATATTTACAAAAACATAAGCGCGCAACTTGGATATTTACAACTGAAATTTTAAAATTGATATGTAATTTAATAATTATAGTTGTAAATATCCACGATGCGCACGTATGTTTTTATAAATATTTCTTGTATGATATAGTCGATGTTTTATTATGCCCGTTAAAGAGTGATTATCACTTGAAAGCTAGCGTTTTGAAATAAAAAGAAACTCATTGTGAGAAAATATTTAAAACGTTTTTCACAATTTTATCATGAATATTATATAATGCTAACACAATTATCTATCTTATATAAATTAATTTCTCTTTAAAGTTCCAAAAGTTGTTGTTTTCTATTCTCACAATAATGGCTCTGACGGAATATCAGACCAAGTCTCCATATGGTGGGGAAATCTCAGCTTCCTAATTACATTCAACATTTGCACACAACAGATAACAGTATTAAACGTCCTATAGAGAGAAATAATCAGAATTTAAACTTTATACAAATAGAGAGTGGGTTCTATTTAAAGGGCATCAGCTGTGAGAATACAAGTTCTTAATGCAAGAATATAAGAGATAAGAGCAACAAAAATGGATAATTCGATAAATGCATCTTGCTGTTTTTGAAGTCAAGGATTCCAAATGTTCTCTGATGCATCAGTGGACTGAATGGGTCCAGACGGCACGGCCCAGACGGACAACAACAGCAGCAGCGTTCACACGCCGTAGCAACAAGGGGTGTGTAGGGAGGCCGGTCGGGTGTTCCCAGGTCAGCTGACTGGAGCCACAAGAAAGCCCCGGAGGAGAGAAAGAAAAAAAGCAGCCGCCACTGGCTAAGTAGGATGTATGCGCATGCGTCCGGGCGTGAGAAAACTGCGACGTCACCCACAGGTAGCAGCGGCCATGTTTAAATGGCCAGGTCACGTGGTTTACATCGCTGGACTTTTCCACACCTTCTCCCAGTTCGCTCCTATGGGTTTACATTTAGCCTTAGGTATTCGTCTTACGACTCTCCTGTCTGTTCCACTGCGATAATATGTGTTTCATCGTCATCCTTTTATAGTGCTCCTTTTCCTAACTTGTCTTTGCATTCCTTCTCCATATTCAACCTGTCTTTGCATTCCTTTTCCCAACTCTGACTCAAATTTGTATTTACATCTCTTTTCACAACTCTTACCCAACCTTTTTTTGCGTCTCTTTTCCCAACTCTGACTCAAATTTGTTTGTTTATCCTTCGTCCCAGCTACCACTCAACCTGTCTTTGCATTCCTTTTCCAACTCTGACTCAAACTTGTCTTTACATCTCTTTTTCTCAACTCTGACTCAAATTTGTCTTTACATTCCTCCTCCCAAATTACCACTCAACCTGTATTTGCATTCCTTCTCTGACCCAAACTTGTCTTCACCTCTCTTTTCACAACTCTGACTTAACCTGTTTTACATCTCTTCTCCCAACTCTGATTCAACCTGTCTTTGCATCCTTTTTCAAACTATTGATTCGATCTTTCTTTCATCCTTTTCCCCACTCTGACTGACATTTGTCTTTACATCCCTCTTCTAAATTACCACTCAACCTGTCTTTGCATTCCTTTTCCAAACTCTGACTCACATTTTCCTTTACATTCTTTCTTCCAATTATCACTCAACCTGTTTTTGCATTCCTTTTCCCATCTCTACTCAAATTTGTCTTTGCATCTATTTTCACTACTCTGACTTAACCTGTTTTGTATCTCTTATCGCAACTTTGACTTAACCTGTCTTTGCATTCTTTTTCAAACTATTGATTCGATCTTTCTTCCATCCTTTCCCCACTCTGGCTCAAACTTGTCTTTACATCCCTCCTCCAAATTACCACTAAAATTATCTTTGCATCGCTTTTCACAATTCTGACTTAACCTGTTTTGCATTTCTTCACCTAACTTTGACTTAACTTGTCTTTGCATCCTTTTTCAAACCATTGATTCTATCTTTCTTCCATCCTTTTCCCAACTCTGACTCACATTTGTCTTTAGAGCCCCTTTTTCTCAACTCTGATTCAGACCTATTTTTAAATTTATTTTCCAACTTTGACTCATATATGCTATACACAGCGTATCGGAAGTCGAATAGTTTGCTCGCAAGTGGATCCGAAATTTTTGATTTTCATTTACCAACCAGATGAAGTAATTTTAAATCAATTCTCAAGATTCCAACTATTCATCTGAACAGAAGAGGCAGAGAGATGACTTTTTTAAAAATTATAAGACGATAACGTGCCATCTATATATAAGAATAGGAACTATTAAAGTACGAAAGTTTCTTTCTAAATATAAATCAAACTTATACTATCCTTACTACGCTAAACGCTTGTTCGGCGGTACATATACTAAAATTGGAACGATACAGAGAAGATTAGCATGGCCCATGGGCAAAGATGACACGCAAAATCGTGAAGCGTTCTACTGTCCATACTGCGATAAAAAAATATTGGGAGGGCTTGGCTTATCAGTGGTGAATCCTCCCAGCGGTTTCGCCAATTTGATCTACCAGACCGTTTTTTAGATCTCTAATACTGTAATGGACGATTCTGCTTTTATTTGCTGAAATGAAAGGTGGAATCTCAGAAATGGTTTTCAAGCAAACTATGGATATAAGCTTTTAGGACAGCTGAATGACTCTTTGGGAATTTTTAAATCTTATCTTTATTTCCAAAAGAATATTTGGCTGTCAATTTTAAGGTTTCCTCCTTGCCCATTCTATATATGCAATAAAATATTTTCGCAAGTATCACGAGACACTCTCATGTATAAAACAAATATTAATTTTTTATTCATAGAAATCTTATTCATTTCGACACGCGAATCAAAAAGAGTTCACCTTTTCAGAATAATATTTTTATATAGATATACTAGACGAATGACCCGGCTTCGCCCGGGAATTCAGGAGTTCATAAAAACGAATAAACGCCGTTAAGATGCTAATAATATGTACATTTAAATATTAGGAGAGATTTTGCATATTGCTTGATATTAGAATATTTTATTAAGTTAGTTTGTACTTTTTGCATATTGACTATTGTTTGTTTAATTTTAAGAATTATCATATTGACTGTAACTTTTATTTATTATATATATATATATATATATAAAAAAACAAAGGCCAGAACAAAAATTAATAAAAAATACATAAGCCATTGTTTACATACAGTAACGCTAATTTTGTAAAGTTTTTTTTTTTTAAATTGCATTGTGTGCACTTACTGTAACTTAGTAATATAAATTTCTCTCTCAATACTTTTGTAAAAAAAAAAGTGACACTCGTATAAAAAGATATTTAAAAAAAAGTACGCAAGCAACTTGAAAAGAAATGAAGAACGCTCATTGGTCGCTTAATTGGCCTCGTGTTGTTACTTCGCCTCGTATTTACTCCGCGTAAAAAAAAGTTCTTCAAATGAAAAAAAGAAATAGCTAAAATACTAATCAAAATGTAGCCGAAAATTTTCCTCAGGTTTATAAAAAGCGACATGCAAAATTTGGTACCAAATGGTTCAGTAGTTTTTGAGTTTATCGCGAAACAGACAGACATTGACTTTTATATATATAGAGATATAATTTACTTTATATTTTATCTACAGATTTGTGTATACACTGTATATAGGTTGTATTAAAACTTAATTCTGTTGACGTTATGTGGCGCTGAGTTTGTTGTTGGCACATCTTAAATATGTTATAACACCTTGATAAAGGTTGGCGTTCAGCCAACTGAAATATTGGCAAAATAATTTTTTTTTAATCCAATATATGCCTTTTTAAATAAAAATAGGCTCTATATGCCAAATTTAGAATGGTTGTTTAAATTGGGGGAAAAATGCGAGGAAAGTAAATAACTAAATAATTAAGCAGATTTCTGGAGATGAGTTTCTTTTAATTTTATTAGAGCTGTCTCAAGCTTTCGGGAATCTCTGCCCTTCTAAATATTCACGCTGCGCGCGTATATACACAGTCTAGCCATAAATTCTGTTACACAAACAATTTTATAAATTAAATGATTAAGAACAAAAACTAATGGAATATAAATACATATTTTATTAGCCAATAGAACATAGATTTTAAATATATACAATCATTCAAAATGCCCTCCCTTTTTTTGACACAGGATCTCAAACGTTCGGGCCACTGATCTATGGCGGCACGCACCTTTTCTAAGGGTATTTCTTTCATTGCTCTCACTAATGCTGATTTCAATTTATACAAATTATGATATCTTTTATATCACACCTTCTCCTCTAAATATGCCCACAAACTGTACTCAAGGGGGTTTAAATCAGGGCTTCCAGAGGGCCATTCATTGGCCTTTATGAACTCCGGAACATTCGTCTCCAACCATTGTTGAGTTGACTTAGCTTTGTGAGCAGGAGCTGAATCTTGTTGAAATATCCAATGTTCTCCATTAAACATTTTTGTATTCAGAGGCTTTACTATTTGTTCCAAAATGTCTTATTTATAGTTTTTAGGTGTATTTTTCCCCTTTGGCACAGAAGTGGAGATCTGTTACACCTTGGTAGCTAACTCCCCACCAAACCATGACAGAAGAAGGATGGTGACTTTTTCAAGTCTTCTGACTTTCAAAGAAGCTTCTAGAGAGCTACGAACATATATCCTATTATCATTCTGATGATTAATCTTTTCCTCGACAGTGTGAAAAATTTCTCGTCTGTGAAATGGATTCTCTCATGCCACCGACCATCATGCTGCGCCAACAACATTTTTGATCTAATCCTTCTAATATCTCTAAGAGCAGGGGTTATCAAATGACCTGTGCATTGTTTGAAAGCTCTCAGTCCAAGGTCTTCGTTGATTATCCTGGAAACGGTTCTTGGAGCTAAATTCATCTGCTTTGCTACGATCTTTTGTTTGCGGCGTGGATTTCGACAAATTATTTCGCGATGGCTTTTTTACTGCTTGCGTTCATTGCACGTGCAGTTGACCAGAACTTTCAAGGTCATTAATAGTGCCAGCCTTGTTGAACCTTTCAATGGTTCGATAAACAAATTGACGCGTAATATTCAAATTTTGTAAAAGTTTAAAAATGGATGAAGGACTTTGGCCTACCTTGTGTAAGGCTATTACAGCTATACGGTTTCTTTAACACCCCAATCCATTATCAAAAAACAAATATATTCCGATTTTTTTTTTCTAAACACGTGTGCACGAGATATTCAAATAACAACTACTGTATTTGGAATAGTTCACGTGGACAAATAATTTTTTTTTATCACTGATTTGGTTTTGTAACAATATTTATGGCTAGACTAAGTATTTGTAAATATTTCTTGTAAAATATAGTCGATGTTTTTATTAAGCTCGGTAAAAAGCGATTATTGCTTAAAAGCTAGCATTTTGTTCGGCGGTACATATACTAAAATTGGAACGATACTCTCGGGGGTTCTAAGAAATATCGTACGTTTTTTAGTGTTTATAAACTACTAGTGTCAATACGAGATGTATTTATTGTCCAGTCAAACACCTAGGTCTGACAAGTTTACAGGTTAACAAAAAATTGCAAAATACTAGGGCCAAAAGTAATAGTAACTAACACACAGAAAAACGTGCACTCAAGAGTACAAAAACAACAATAAAAAGGTAGCAATATAAAAAACTCACGATTTGTTATATAAAAACAAAACAGAACTTATCCTTTATTGGAGCGTTGGTAGGGATCGGACCGAGGTCACACAGGTATGTGAGGAGATCACCAGACACGAACACAGAGGACACTTTAAGTGTCTCAACACAATAATCCACAACACTCCGCTCTCGCAATACCATAGCCCCCTTATATACAAACATGGCCACATTCGTCCAATTAGAATGTGTGAGAGATTGGTTTACTTAACGAACATATTTCAACATTCTTCTCACTAAAAACTGAGATAGGATAAAATTGCAAATGTTTGTCAATATAATTTGACAGGTCTACGGAAATAATGTTCCCAATGTTTTTGACATTTCAAGAAAGCACTAAAAGGTCCATTTCAGCCTAGTATAGGCTGCAGCTAAAACAGTTGTTAATTTTTTTTTTCAAATATAGGAAAACTGCGCTTTACTATTATAAAATATCAAAAACCTTGTACAATAATTTCTTTATTAAATAAGACTTTGAAAAAAAAAAAAAAGATATATATATAAATTTGTTCATTCCTGGCCATTCCGACCACCCCAAAGTCTGAAAATTTGTACACTTGCCTTGTTCATTGGATTGAGTGAATGTTAAAAGTTTCATACTTCTATGTGATCTGGAAGTATATCAAAATTGATTTACAAAATTTGAAAGGCAATTTGGAAATTTATCCATTTCCGGCCATCCTGACAACCCAGAAGTCTGAAAATTTGTCAACTGGCATTGTCATCGGGGTCTGAAAGTCTACCAAATTTCAGATTCCTACGTGCTCTAAAAGTATATTAAAAACAGCGTGAGATTTCGAATACTCGCTCTTCAACGCCCCCACTCCCCGTGCCTACTCTTAATTTTAACTTTGCCCGTTTAAGAGCGTAAAGCTCGAAAGCTCGCACTGATTTTTAATAAATAAACTTATTGCGCAAGGTTTTTTTTATATTTTACTAGCGGATGTAGCCGGCTTCGCCCGGGTTTTACCCGAGTAAAGGTTTGTCTAACGAATCTCTCGATAAAGTGAAAATTTTTTCCTGGTCCCTTGAAAAATATTCGATAAGTTGAATAAAATCAATATTAATTGGTTCCCTCAGTATTTGGAAGTTAAAGGAATAGTATCTTGCCTTGGAATTGTATAATTATTCTTGTCTCAAATAAATTGCCGTGTCACCCTGAATTTTGTCTTTCCTAATTTTCTACATTACAAAATCATCGTATCATCATGATAATATTTAGAGCAGATTGTTGAATTATAACAGATAAATTAGAATATTTATCTTGATTATTTTCTGGCGAAAAGCTATTTCAAAAATTTTATTTGCTAGAAATCTTCCCAGTACTATCTACTTATATATTTACCTTATTCTGTCTGTTTGTCTGTATGTCTGAAGCTCACGGATAGAATGCGCGCCCATTGGCTGCCAGCGAACACGTGGCCTCCCTGCCCCCCTCTAGACAACCCTGTTATCAGCTGTGCGATACATACACCTGTCTATAGCGGCCACTCTAGACAACCCTGTTATCAGCAGTGTGCTACATCCACCTGTCTAAACAGACCACTCTGTCTATAGCGGCCACTCTAGACAACCCTGTTATCAGCTGTGTGATACATCCACCTGTCTATACAGACCACCCTGTCTATAGCGGTCACTCTAGACAACCCTGTTATCATCAGTGTGTTACATTCACCTGTCTATACAGACCACCCTGTCTATAGCGGTCACTCTAGGCAACCCTGTTAACAGCAGTGTGATACATACACCTGTCTATACAGACCACCCTGTCTATAGCGACCACTCTAGACAACCCTGTTATCAGCTGTGTGATACATCCACCTGTCTATACAGACCACCCTGTCTATAGCGGCCACTCTAGGCAACCCTGTTGTCAGCTGTGTGATACATCCACCTGTCTACACAGACCACCCTGTCTATAGCGGTCACTTTAGGCAACCCTGTTATCATCAGTGTGTTACATTCACCTGTCTATACAGACCACCCTGTCCATAGCGGACACCTTAGGCAACCCTGTTATCAGCAGTGTGATACATCCACCTGTCTATACAGACCACCCTGTCTATAGCGGCCACTCTAGGCAACCCTGTTGTCAGCTGTGTGATACATCCACCTGTCTACACAGACCACCCTGTCTATAGCGGTCACTTTAGGCAACCCTGTTATCATCAGTGTGTTACATTCACCTGTCTATACAGACCACCCTGTCCATAGCGGACACCTTAAGCAACCCTGTTATCAGCAGTGTGATACATCCACCTATCTATACAGACCACCCTGTCTATAGCGACCACTCTAGACAACCCTGTTATCAGCTGCCTGTCTATACAGACCACCCTGTCTATAGCGGTCACCTTAGGCAACCCTGTTATCATCAATGTGTTACATTCACCAGTCTATACAGACCACCCTGTCTATAGTGGTCACCTTAGGCAACCCTGTTATCAGCAGTGTGATACATCCACCTGTCTATACAGACCACCCTGTCAATAGCGACCACCCAAGACAGCGTTTCTAAAATATATTCGCACTCGGGTAAACCCCGGGCGTTGCCCGGGTCATTCGTCTAGTACTAAATAACTTCCCAAAGTTTCATGGCGTTCCAATGAGTGGTTTGGTCAGGCATAAAGGACAGACAGACACACATACATTCATTTATATATTGTAAAACGAAAATATATATATCTAAAATTTCTATGTTATAGTTATCAAAAGAGTGAATCTTATGATGTTCTATCATATAATTATTACCTATTAGATTTTTCGCATGATTTCTATGAAGATTAATTCAAATATTTATGGGATTAGAAGTTTGACCAATGTATATTAGGTTGCATTTACTACATGTTAACTTATATATAGTGTTCTCCACCTTACAACTAGTTGTTTGGAATTTATCATGGTTCATAATTTTAGGGCAAGTTTGACATTTTTTACTTTGACATTTGTTAGCGAGTTTGGGTTAAAACATTTATGGGGGTGCTAACCCCAATAATGAGTTGTTTTTTTTAAATTTATTAATTATTATTATTATTAATTATCTATATATATAAAAATGAATGTATGTGTGTGTGTGTCTGTTTGTCCTTTATGTCTGACCAAACCACTCATTGGAACGCCATGAAACTTTGGGAAGTTATTTAGTATAGTACTGGGAAGGTTTCTAGCAAATAAAATTTTTAAATAAATTTTCGCCTAGAAATAATCAAGATAAATATTCTAATTTATCTGTTATAATTCAAAAATCTGCTCTAAATATTATCATGATGATACGATGATTTTGTAATGTAGAAAATTAGGAAAGACAAAATTCAGGATGACACGGCAATTTATTTGAGACAAGAATAATGATACAATTCAAAGGCAAGATACTATTCCTTTAACTTCCAATTACCGAGGGAACCAATTAATATTGATTTTATTCAACTTATTGAGTATTTTTCAAGGGACCGGGGAAAAAATGTTCACTTTATCGAGAGATTCGTTAAACAAACCTTTACTCGGGCGAAGCCGGGTACATCCATACAAGAATAATGATACAATTCCAAGGCAAGATACTATTCCTTTAACTTCCAATTACCGAGGGAACCAATTAATATTGATTTTATTCAACTTATCGAGTATTTTTCAAGGGACCGGGAAAAAATGTTCACTTTATCGAGAGATTCGTTAGACAAACCTTTACTCGGGTAAAACCCGGGCGAAGCCGGGTTCATCCATACAAGAATAATGATACAATTCCAAGGCAAGATACTATTCCTTTAACTTCCAATTACCGAGGGAACCAATTAATATTGATTTTATACAACTTATCGAGTATTTTTCAAGGGACCGGGAAAAAAATGTTCACTTTATCGAGAGATTCGTTAGACAAACTTTTACTCGGGTGAAACCCGGGCGAAGCCGGGTACGTCCGCTAGTTATTAATAATAACTTAAAAAAAACTTTTGAAAGATCATCTTAGATGATCTTTCGAACTTGACTACATCGAGTACCTATACTCTTAATTTTTTATCCACCTCATATATATTATCTGATAATTGTTGGTAATAACAGAAAATTAGTGAGCTAGTCATGAGCTAGTCAACAATTATCAGATACTATATATGAGGTGGATAAAAAATTAAGAGTATAGGTACTCGATGTAGTCAAGTTCGAAAGATCATCTAAGATGATCTTTCAAAAGTTATTTTTTTAAAGTTATCTATATATATAAAAATGAATGTATGTGTGTGTGTGTGTGTGACAATTGACAATTAAAAAATATTTATTGTCATCTTAGACAATATTACATATTTTCAATCATAGGGAGAGAAAAAGAAGATAAGAAGAGAGAAGAAGAGAAAATATATACAGAAATGAAACATATTTTACAAGATGGTGATGGGAGATGGAGGAAGAAAACCTCGGCGCTGGAGGGTCCTGGACCAGGCGATGAGCGGGTCTTCCACTGCTTCTCCGAGCCCAACCTGTACAAAGTAGCGATAAATTCGCAACTTTGCCGACGCCAAGATGGAAAGGGCGTCGTCCTCAAGGCCGGACCCGCCGAAGATCCAAGCCTGCAGGTCAGGGGGCCGCCCTATGATGTTGAAGGCCTCTCTGATGAGAGGCCTGATGGAACGGCAGCACCAGTAACGGTGGCCGAGGGAGCGGTCGATGGACCCACAGGCAGGACAGGAGGGGCCGACCGAGGCAGGATGGGCCGGATGGGGCAGGGCGTGGAGGGCCAACTTGAGGGCCGCGTCAGCCTCGTGGCCCGAGTGGGCGCAGCGCCGCAGCGAGGCCCAGTCGATCCTGGATGGTGGTGGACCGATGGTGGGCGACCATCTCGAGGTAAACCTTGAGATGGGTGTGGCGGCGAGGCGCGGGCGATCTAGGGCCCGTCGGGCCGAGCGGGTCGTGAGGCCGTTGAGGAACGGCGTAGCCGTCCCTCGCAGCACCACGGCCGCAGCTAGAGAACTAGATGAGGGTGCAGACTCCGCCCCGAAGCCCACGGCGTTCTCGGAGGTCAGCCTCCGACAGAAGGCGCCCAGGGCCGCGGCGTCAGCCAGGGCCGAGCGCGTAGGGCGGGCGATGAGGTGGTCTTCAACGATAAGGTCCCGGACTCGGGCTCCGCGCCAGCGAGCGGGGGCCAGGAGGTCGGGAGGGCGAAGGAACCGGCAGCCACCGATGATGGGGAGGTCCAGCAGCTGAGCTGTGGGGACCGCCCGGTGATTGAGGCTCAGGATCTTGGAGGCCTCCTCCCACAGCTTCAGCAACCGGAGACGGCGGGGCTGGAGACGCGTGCCGTCTGGTAGAGGGCGGATCCAGGCCTCGCCGTCGCTGGCGACCAGCCAGTCGAAGCCGTTCCTGCCTCCGCGGAGCGCGACCTGCACACCCTTGAGGCAGGCGAGCTGGAGTTGGGTTGCCAGGTCGAGGAGGCCGAGGCCTCCGATGGCTACGGGCCTCGCCATGACGGCGGCGGGAAGCCACGCCGTGTGCTCGGGCCCCCAGACGAACCTCGCAAGTCTGGCCTGCAGTTTGGCGATGGTCGGGGGTGATGGCAGGTACCCGTGCAGGTGATGCTGGATGGTGGAGCCCACCAGCGAGTTCGCCGCTCTAGCTCGTCCGACGAGGGATAGGCCGCGGGTGAAGGGCGTCCACCTGCGGCAGGCGGACTCCAGAAGGGCGAGAAGATGCTGCTCCTGATGGGCTACGGAGCTCCTGGGGGCGATGTCGAGCCCGAGGACCCTGATGGAGGTGGTCGACCAGGAGGCGCCGAGAGGGGAGTCGCCGCGGTTGCGCCAGGCTCCGCACCAAAGGCCCGCGCTCTTCCCGAGGTTGACGGCGATACCGGAGGCCCGCTTGAAGTCTTCGAGGACGGTCGCCACCCGCTCGAATTCTTCGTCGCGATGGAAAAGGAGGACGATGTCGTCGGCGTAGGCGATGACGTTGCCCACGCCGAGGATCGTCTCCAGGCGACGCAGCAGAGGTCCCGTCGCGATACTGAAGAGCGCCGCGCTCAGAGCGCAGCCCTGTCTCACGCCGTTGAGTAGTTTGAAGGCGACGGTCTGGAAGCCCCCGACTCTTATTGTGGCGTCCGCCCCGGCGTAGAGTAGAAGGATCCATCCCACGAAGGCCGGTGGGAGGCGCAGGTGGGACACCAGGAGGGATGTTAGATATCCGCGGTCCAGGGAGTCGAAGGCGGACTGCAGATCCACGGAGACCGCGGCCAGCGGCGTGCCTCGGGCAGTAGCCTCCTCGACGGCGTCTGTGACCCGCGCGATGTTCCAGGAGGGGGACCTTCCGGGGACGGCGTACGTCTGGCACTCCGGCACCAGAGTTGACAGGTGGGGCCTGAGGCGGCCCAGCAGGATCGATCCGATTACCCTGTAGTCGGCCGAGGGCAGGGAGATCGGTCTGTAGCTGTCCAGACCGCGACCGCCGCCGCGGGCCTTGGGGACCAGGCAGATCTCGCTCCGGCGCATCGATGGAGGCAGGGCACCTCGGAGCTGAGACTCGGCGAGCACACGTCGCAGGGCGACCGCGAAGAATTCCTCGAAGGTGCTGAGGACCTCGCAGGGCAGACCGTCCCAGCCGGGGGCTCTTCCGCGAGGGAGGCGGCGGATGGCAGTGTGTGTGTGTGTGTCTGTTTGTCCTTTATGCCTGACCAAACCACTCATTGGAACGTCATGAAACTTTGGGAAGTTATTTAGTATAGTACTGGAAAGGTTTCTAGCAAATAAAATTTTTGAAATAACTTTTCGCCTAGAAATAATCAAGATAAATATTCAAATTTATCTGTTATAATTCAACAATCTGCTCTAAATATTATCATGATGATATGATGATTTTGTAATGTAGAAAATTAGGAAAGACAAAATTCAGGATGACACGGCAATTTATTTGAGACAAGAATAATGATACAATTCAAAGGCAAGATACTATTCCTTTAACTTCCAATTACCGAGGGAACCAATTAATATTGATTTTATTCAACTTATTGAGTATTTTTCAAGGGACCGGGGAAAAATGTTCACTTTATCGAGAGATTCGTTAAACAAACCTTTACTCGGGTAAAACCCGGGCGAAGCCGGGCACATCCATACAAGAATAATGTTACAATTCCAAGGCAAGATACTATTCCTTTAACTTCCAATTACCGAGGGAACCAATTAATATTGATTTTATTCAACTTATCGAGTATTTTTCAAGGGACCGGGAAAATTTTTTTCACTTTATCGAGAGATTCGTTAGACAAACTTTTACTCGGGTAAAACCCGGGCGAAGCCGGGTACGTCCGCTAGTAATAAAAAAAAAAAAAAAAAAACAACTCATTATTGGGGTTAGCACCCCCATAAATGTTTTAACCCAAACTCGCTAACAAATGTCAAAGTAAAAAATGTCAAACTTGCCCTAAAATTATGAACCATGATAAATTCCAAACAACTAGTTGTAAGGTGGAGAACACTATATATAAGTTAACATGTAGTATATATATATATATAGACTAGCGGATGTACCCGGCTTCGCCCGAGGTTTTACCCGAGTAAAGTTTTGTCTAACGAACATTTGTTAAAACAATTCTCTATAAACTTATTAAAATATATATTGTCGCGTGTTTCCCCTCTCTGGTTCTTTGCGACACACGCTTCTCTTCGTGGTTCACCTACCCGGGCTCCGGTTGCTCTTCCCTGCGGCTTCTCCCCGGAGTTCCACCTCTTTCTCCTGTGGAAACTCCCTTTCCTCTGGCAGTATCTCTCGGCCTTACCACTGGTGGGGGGACACGAGAGACTTACCAGAAGAGTTGTAGCAGCAGCAGCAGTAGTAGTAGTAGTAGCCCGGTGACGATGGCAGTGGCGATAGTAACGACAGGAGACGGCACACAGACTTGAAGCACACTTTTTTTATTGTCATCTCTTACTAACATTAAATCTAAATAAAACAACAGACAACGTGTATTTACATTATACTACATCCTGGGGCCAACACAAAAGCATATTTACATCCAAACTCCCCAGGAAACGGGACCACAGCAGTCGGCGACTCCCACATCGGCCAGCAAGGGAATCCGGCGAAAGCGCCATCTATAGGCGGAGGTTGAAACCGTTTAGAGGCCTTACACGTAACAATATATATATTTTGATAATTTGAAACTCGTAAATTTGAATCTCTCGATAAACTGAACATTTTTTCCCGGTCCCTGTGTGCCGTGTCATCCTGAATTTTGTCTTTCCTAATTTTCTACATTACAAGATCATCGTTTTATCTAGTGAACATTTTTTCCCGGTCCCTTGAAAAATACTCGATAAGTTGAATAAAATCAATATTAATTGGTTCCCTCGGTAATTGGAAGTTAAAGGAATAGTATCTTCGCCTTGAATTGTATCATTATTCTTGTCTCAAATAAATTGCCGTGTCATCCTGAGATAATCTTACTTTTGATAAATAATCTTTAAGATAATAAACTTAGTGATAATAAAACTTATAGATAAAAAAACTTGTTAACATCGTGGCAATGGTGGCGCTGCTTGCGAGTTAAATCTACAAATCTGCAAATAACTCTAAGGATATTCAAGATATTCAAGAAATTATTTTTCAAAAACCTTCCCGGGGATATACTGTTGGCTTCCGTAGGCGTTTCTTACTGGGAAAAAGAAAGAGAGGATCCAATAAAATAATTTAGTAGTGTTTATTAGAACAAAATCATAATAGTGAACAACACATATAACAGAGAGTACCGTCGTCTTCCGGGTATTCCTTCTACTGGGGAGCTCGGATTCTATATTCTGTGCGTTTATAATCTGTTTATCTGTGGCTCTCTGGTCGGGATGGCGCCTACATTCGGCCATTCCTGGATTTCAGTCGTCCTCGATTGAACCTTGCGTTGCAGGAACGTCGTGGGTTGCGTCGGGGGGTATCTTCTACTTCTGGCTCCTCGTCCGGACTTTCTTCTGTAGCTGAGTCATCTTCTTCACTGTGCCAAGACTTCAGTTGACTGATATGGGCCGTTGTCGTGTAGAACCGTCCACTGGTTCTTTCGCTTAACTGAGTCACTCTATACGTGTCGCTTGGCAGAACCTCGGTAATTATCAAAGGTCCTCGATATTTGGGTTGTGCCTTGGTTGGTTCACCCGTCATTTTGGGTACATGCCTCATCACTACAATTTCTCCTACTTCGAATTGGATTGTACGGCACCTCTTCTTATCGTAGTAGGTCTTCATAATTTCTTGTTTGTTCTCAATTTGGGATCTCACACTCTCTTGAATTCTATCCGGCTCGGTCCATGGGTCCACGTCTTCGTCGGCTAATCTTCTAAGTATCCCATCGTGGAATCGAGGGGAATAGCCGTGGAGTGTTTCGAACGGTGTTTTATTCGTCGTCTTGTTCACCGCATTGTTCAGGTCTCGCTCTACCTCCTTGATCTTCAGGTCCCAATCCTTCCGTCGCGGATCCTCGATACTGGTTGCTATAGTGGACAATACTGTTCGGTTCACTCTTTCGACCATCCCGTTCCCTTGCGGATGTTTCGTAGAGTTCAGAGTATGATGTATTCCATTTCCTCGACAGAATTCTTCAAATTGCCTTGAGGTAAAACATGACCCTCTGTCGCTGATGATCTTGTCGGGTAGTCCGAAATCATTCACAAAACTTTTCATTACCTTCAGGACGTTCTGCGTCGATGTATTCCTTACTGGGCTTAATCGGACAAATCTTGTCAGATTATCGACAATCACTAAAAGTTCCTGGTTACCTTTTGTACTTCTCACGAAGGGGCCTACGTGGTCCATGTGTACGATGGAAAACGGTCTCTTGCCTGACTTAATGGGATGTAGGAAGCCTTGTTGTTTTCCACCGGGAACTTTGTTAAATAGACACTCGAGACACATAGCCACATGGCGTCGAACGTACCTCTTCATTGAAGGAAACCAGTACAATTCCTTAATTTTGTTGACAGTCCTATCAGTCGCAAAATGTCCCATTAGATCATGGAATTTGACAACTAAGCTTTTCCTCATACTTTTGGGTATAACATACAGGGCTCGTTCCTCTTCTCCATTTTTCACCATGCGGAAAAGTCTGCCTCCTTTGTAGCTGTAGTCGTTAATTCTATTTTGTTCTCCTACTGTCCTATCACACGGGTCCTTTCGAAAGATCTGGATCAGGTCTCTCAATTCAGGGTCGGAATGCTGAATCATCAAGATTTGTTCTTCCAGTGTGATTGTGAGGCACACTTCAAGGTTTTTCTCCACGATTTCCTCCATCGTGTCTCTAGGGTCGTCGACTGGAGCTCTACTCATTCCGTCTACGTGGGCCATCTTCTCCCCTGGTTTATGTCGAATTTCGAAATCGTATTCCTGAATCAGATTGTACCATCGCGCTATCTGAGGATTTGTAGTCTTCTTCGCGTTCATGTAGACCAGTGCTTGGCAATCTGTAACCACTGTAAACTTGATTCCTACGAGGAACTGACGTAGTCGATCCAAGGTCCACACTATCGCCATCAGCTCCAATTTGCTTGAGTGGTACATCTTCTCGGCCTCTGTTGTCTTCTTGCTCACACAGTAGACCAAGCGCCATTTGCCGTCTTCGTCCATCTGTAGCACCATTCCTGCTAATCCCTCAGCACTCGCGTCGCAATGTACTTCTGTCTTGAGTTCAGGGTTGTAATGAGCTAGTACCGGATATTCGACCAGATCCTTTCGTAGTCCTCCAAATGACCTTCGCTGTTCTTCCTTCCATTCAAATTGTGAACCTTTCTTCATAAGTCTGCTTAGCGGTTCTGCTTTCCTCGCGAAGTTCTTTACAAATCGTCTGAAGAAGTTCGTCAGTCCCAGAAAGCGTCGTATGTCGTGGACATTCTTGGGTTCTGGAAATTCTTCTATCGCTTTGATCTTTCTTGGGCCTGGCTTAAGTCCGCCTGTACTGATGACATACCCTAAGAACTCAACTTCCCTCCTTCCGAACTCACATTTGGAGGGTTTCAGTGTCAACTTCGCTGATCTTATTCTTTCGAGGACTTCCCTCAACCTTTCGATCATCTCCCGCCAATCCTTTGCCGGGATAATCACGTCGTCGAGATAGCAGAATGCCTTCTTGTTCAGCAGTGGACCTAGGACAGTGTGCATCAGTCTTTGGAATTCAGCTGGTGCGTTGGCGAGTCCAAAAATCATCCTTTCGAATTGACCTGTATCATCTGGGGTGATGAATGCTGTCTTTAATTTTGCCTTATCGGTCAGTGGTATCTGCAGATATCCATGCGCCAGATCCAGAGTGGTGAAGAATTTCGCATTCCTTAGGCCTTCCAGAAGGTCGTCTATCCTTGGTAATGGGAACTTGTCCTTAACTGTTTGAATGTTGAGTCTCCTATAATCTACCACCAGACGATGATCTCCAGTTTTCTTCCTCACAAGTAGGACGGGACTAGCGTAGGGTGATCTAGTTTCCGTGACTATTCCATTGTCCTTCCACTCTCTGACAATCTCCCTGATTGCTTCGCGTTCACTTGCAGTCGTCTTATACGGTCTCAGACAGACTGGCTTGCTTCCATCAACCTCCTTAATGTCCATCTTTGTGACATCGGTGCACCCTAATTCCTCCATGCCAAGAGCGAAACAGTCTCTATACTCGTTTACTACATCTAGGATTTCTTGTCTCTCTTTCGAAGTCAGAGAATGATTGACGTTGATGTCCTCAGGCAGTATGGGGCGCTTACGTTTCATTTGGTCTTGTCCTTCCCTCTTCTCTTCATTTTTAGTCTGAAACGAATCCTCTGCGACGTCCAGGTTAACAACAATATCATCAAGGTTCAGTAGTTCAACCCGCCCTACACATTGGTTCTTCCTTACTCTCAACTTGCCCTTGCCAGCTGAGATGATGGGTACGGTCGTCTTTCCGTCGACCACTTCCAATAGGGAATCGACACAGGCGTCATCTACTCCTGTGAACAATACATATCCGTCCTTTACCTCGTCTGTGATTGCACTTGTAAAGTTAATGGAGTCGCTCTCCAACTGAACAGTTTCGGTTGCTCTCAGTTCGATGCGACGCGACTTGATTTCCTCTTGCAGATTAGTAAACGGAAATTCGGATGAATAGCCAATATGCAAGTTTTTACCAATTCTGGCGAAGGATACGTAGGGCAGATCTGTCCATGTTCTTCCAATTAATAGGTCATAGGGTTGGGCATCATCGTTGACAATGAATACAGTGATTTCCCTTCCGACGATGCCATCAATCTCCAGGTCGACTGTCGTCTTCCCAACGGTCCTGGCAGCTGGTGCAGTCTGGTTACCGATGCCGTACAGACTAGTCGAGTCTGGTTCGATGTCGACGCTGATCCTCCTTGCGACCGATTCTCTCATTAGACAACTGCTGCTCCCGGTGTCTATCATTGCCTTCACGGTTTCCTTGTTGTCGATCTTGACATCCTTCAAATATACATCTGGCGGGACAGTCTCCAGTCCTTCGACTTCCAGGTTGGCTACTTTTAGTCCTTCTTTGGGTCTTGTGCAATTCCTTTCCTTGTGTCCCGTTTGACCGCATCCTCGGCATGTCAACGTAGTCCTGGGTGCTGGGCAGTCTCTGGCAATGTGTCCAAACTGATTGCAGTTGAAGCACTTCGGTTCTCCCTTGTCGTTTCTGATCGTACGGTTGACCATTCTCCTCAAGGTGTTAGGGTACGTTTCACTGATTTCGTTCCTTGCAGCGTCTTGACCCGAAACATTCGTTCCTTGTTTAGTCTCTTTAACTTCGCTTTGGTTGGGGAATCTCGCAGATTTCTGCTGAAACGACGGTGGTATGAGGTGTTTCGCATTCCAATGCGGAGGTCCCATCTCGGTGCGAACATTTTCGTACTCGTCCAGTTTATCCGCCAACTCATCTGGGTTGTTTAACTTGGTCCAATCGTCAATGAGATGATTACGCAGCACATTTGGAACTTTTTTCTTTAGCTGGTTAGTGACGGACAAATCCTTTAGGGCGTCGAAATTTTCCACGTTCATTCCTTCGATCCATTCGTTGAAATATCCTCGCAATTCGAAAGCGAAGTCTCTCCAGGAACCCTTTTGAGATCTCTCGTGCTTCTCGAATTTTTGTCTGAATTGTTCGGGGCTCAACTTGTACCGTTTTAGGAGCAACCTTTTCACGAACCTATAATCGCCGCTTTGTTCTTCTGTTTCCCGAGCGATTAATTGAGTCATTTCGTAAGGTAGCAATCCTAGGAGGCTGAACGCCCATTGGTCTTCATCCAATCCTAGTCGCTTTGCCTGTCTTTCGAAAAGAATTAGGTAAAAACTCAAATCATTGTCCTTCGACTCGTACTTGGGCATCAGTTTACGTATCTCGTAATGTGCGTCATTGCTGGTACTTCGAGACGTATCGTTGTTTCCGCGTGTAGTCTGGATGCGCAGCTTCTCAAGCTCGAATTCCATTACCATTTGTTCTTTTCGTTCCCGATCCTCGATTCGTTTCCGATCCTCGATTCGTTCCCGCTCCTCGATTCGTTCCCGATCCTTGATCAGAGTCTCCAACAGTTGTTTTGCGAATTCTTCTTCGTAGGATTGGCTATTCAAAATAAGGTGTTTTAAGTCGACGATCCTGCTCTCTGGCGGTACTACCTCGCCGAGTTCATACGCCAACTTGCTCAAATCGCATTTCCTTACTTTCGCTAAATAAGTCATGTTTTTCAAAAGGAAAAATAAACAAGGCAAAAATTTTTAAAATAAACAAATAAAACTGACTAAACCAGATACGTACTGTTTCAATTATTTCTTTAAACGAAATCAACTTTTCTTTGGTAATTTTGAGACAATACTTTTTTTTTCTTTTTACCGCGATACTTTGCGATAATACTTTTTATTTGTTTCTTCAATTTACTTTAAAAATGCTTTCTTTAGAATACTTTACTTTACTTTAAAATACTTTCTTTAGAATACTGTACTTTACTTTAAAATACTTTCTTTAAAATACTTCACTTTACTTTAAAATACTTTCTTTAAAATACTTCACTTTACTTTAAAATACTTTCTTTAAAATACTTCACTTTACTTTAAAATACTTTCTTTAAAATACTTCACTTTACTTTAAAATACTTTCTTTAAAATACTTCACTTTACTTTAAAATACTTTCTTTAAAATACTTCACTTTACTTTAAAATACTTTCTTTAAAATACTTCACTTTACTTTAAAATACTTTCTTTAAAATACTTCACTTTACTTTAAAATACTTTCTTTAAAATACTTCACTTTACTTTAAAATACTTTCTTTAAAATACTTCATTTTACTTTAAAATACTTTCTTATCGAGATGATTTTGCAATAATATTTTACCGAGGTGACTTGTAATAATACTTTTAGGAATAGGTAATTAAATTTCGTACATACCATGCAACTCCTCTTACGTTGATCGGTCACCGCGCCACGTCCTTCTCGTTTCCAAATTATTCCAGTGAATCTTCAATTTTCTTCAGGACTATCCCACTTCTGAATTTCTGTTGGCTTCCGTAGGCGTTTCTTACTGGGAAAAAGAAAGAGAGGATCCAATAAAATAATTTAGTAGTGTTTATTAGAACAAAATCATAATAGTGAACAACACATATAACAGAGAGTACCGTCGTCTTCCGGGTATTCCTTCTACTGGGGAGCTCGGATTCTATATTCTGTGCGTTTATAATCTGTTTATCTGTGGCTCTCTGGTCGGGATGGCGCCTACAATACCTAATAATAAAATTTTCACGGCGATTGGATGTATGATTTTTGAATCTATAGAGTACACACAGACAGACATTCAATTTTATATATATACTAGCGGATGTACCCGGCTTTGCCCGGGTTTTACCCGAGTAAAGGTTTGTCTAACGAACATTTGTTAAAACAATTCTCTATAAACTTATTAAAAAAAAAAGATATATTTTGATAATTTGAAACTCGTAAATTTGAATCTCTCGATAAAGTGATCATTTTTTCCCGGTCCCTGTGTGCCGTGTCATTATGAATTTTGTCTTTCCTAATTTTCTACATTACAAAATCATCGTTTTATCTAGTGAACATTTTTTCCCGGTCCCTTGAAAAATACTCGATAAGTTGAATAAAATCATGGTCGTTTATGGAAGATGGACGAAGTTCCCGGAGGTCATCTTGGGCAAGCCCCCGCGAGGCTTTTTTTCTTGTCTACTTGGCACAGCTGTGTCACCAACTCTGCCGCCGCGCGCCAGGACATCTTGACCCCTCTGATTGGTCGGTGGGTACTTGGACTGTCCATCCGGCCGGCGGCCGGACGATTACATTCTCTCGACAGGGGGTGGGGCAGACCTAAGCCTATCTCCGTCGCAAGGTGGCGCTGCTTGTGAGTTAAAGCTACAAATCTGCAAATAACTCTAAGGATATTCATGATATTCAAGAAATTATTTTTCGAAAACCTTTCCGGGGATATACCTAATAATATCCCAAAATTTCACGGCGATTGGATGTATGGTTTTTGAATCTATAGAGTACACACACACACACTCGAGCGTGCGGCCGCGCTTTTGCGGGCTCCGCCGTTTTCGCCTCTGGAGTGTGTGTAAAAGGCGCTTACCATCACGAGTTTGGTACCAGAAGAAACCTCTCGATCCGCTGAACAAGTGCCTGAAAGGCCCAGCACTGGATCACAACCAGTGAGGAGTTATCGCCGAAAAAATGAATCGAAGAGAATTCTTCTAAAGAATTTTCTATGGAACTTCGAAAAGAAGCAAGTCCGCCGGCGCGCGAAGTAATGCTGGCTGCCGCGCGGGGTGACGTCACGGCGCCGCCGACTGCTGCTTTTACCAGCGCTACAACAGCCAGCCCGGGCTCGCTCAACTGGGCCGACAGCGAGATGGCGGAGGTGGACGCCAACGACGGCTACACAGTCGTGAAGGGCAAGAAGAGGCGCCGCGGCTCAACATCACCTGAGCACGCTGCAAGGCAGCCCAACAAGCCTGGAGAGCAGCGCAGCTCCCAGCAGCGGAAGCGGCCAACAGGGCCGAGAGCAGTGCCGCCTCAGGAGAACAAGGCGACACGCGCCAACATCGCCGACGCCAAAGCGAGGCAGGCTACTACCAACCACGAGAACTACGTCTTCGTGGAGCTGTGCCCAGACATCCCGGACTACTCCTACCTCCGGGTAATGAGCATGCTACTCGGAGGGCCAAAAGGCATTACGCAGTTCAATAAAATGAACGGCCACTACATCGTGGGCCTCGCGAACAAGGACCTCGCGAACCGTCTGGTCGCGGACGGCCTGGAAATCGAGGAACGTCCCTCAAGGTCTTCCCCTTCCGCAAGTGGGCGGAGCGTATAGTCGTGGCCAACCTGCCCGGCTTTGTGGAGGACAGCACCATCATGAACGCCCTGAGCCAATTCGGGAAGGTCACCTCCATCGCCCCCATCCCGGTCAAAATGGGGGAGTTCACCTTCACCGACGGCCGCCGGGAGGCGTTCATCCTGCTCCGCGAGGGCGTAAGGCTGGAGACGCTGCCCACCCGACTGACCATCGAGTTCAAGGGAGACACTCTGTCAGCCTTCCTCTCTTTTGGAATCAAGTGTTCCAAATGCGGGAAACAGGGCCACCGCAGAGCCAACTGCCCAGCGCTCGCCAGGCAGAACAGCAGCCCCAGGCAAGCAGCGTCTCCCAACGACGCAAGGCCCCCTCCCCCTCCTCCTCCTCCTCCTCAGCAGCCAAGGAAGCCGGCTCCTGCGCCCGCAACACCGGCGTCCCCTGTCCAACCGGCGAAGACATCAACAGAGGCTCCAGCGATCCCTTCGGCGCACCATCCTGCCGAACCGAGGGATCTTGCCCAGCCCGCCCCTGTCGCCCTCCCTGCTCCTCTAGCTACCCCGCGGCCCCTCGAGCCCGAGACCTTTCCGCTCGACATTGAGATGTCGGAGGAGGAGCTGACCTCAACTCCCTCCGCGTCTCCCCGGGGAAAACCCGCACTCGTCCAGCTGCAGGAGCACCTCAAGCAGTCCCCCAACCTCTCCATCGACTGGGACAAGCTGCCCGGTATAGACCGGGAGACGCACAGCAGCTACTCACCTCTAAAAGAAAAATGGAGAAGCGAATGCCCTCGCTGACAAAAGCACAGGTCGCCGCCCTCGACGAGGTGGCCGAAACCATCAAGGCCTCGATTCCAGACTCCAACCACACCATCCGCAAGACCCTCCAGAAGACCAAGGGGGTGCTGCTTAACCGGCGGCCCCAATGAACCACCGCGTCGCCACCATCAACGCGCGAGGGCTCGCCACTCGGGGGAGGAGCCTTGCCCTTTGTCATCTCCTCAGGCAACATCGCGTGGACATCGCGTTTGTCCAGGAGACAAACGCATTTCATCTGGGCAGCGGCCAAGACCTCTGCCTCGGCTACAACGCTGTTGTACTGGCCCATCCCGTAGCCATCTCGGGATCCGGACTCGCCTGCGTCTTTGGACCAGGCGTAGCCGTGCTACAACAGCGCATCCTGTGGCCGGACCACATCGCCTTGGCAACCATAGATGTCCACGGCGAGGAGATGACGGCCATCGCCGTTCATCTGGCGCATGAACCCCGGGAGAGAAACCGGCAACTGGAGCTCCTGGCGGCGACAGCGGCACAGGAGGAGGAGGGGGCCTGCTGGATCATCGGCGATTTTAACATCAGGGATCGGGGCCCCTCGTAATCATCATCGTCGGATGCCCTCGCCGCTCTTCTGGACCTGGCCGCGCTGGTCGACGTGGCCACCCAGTTCGACGCCGCCCACCTGCCCACCAGAGTCGCCAGGCACGGCGACCAAGTCGAATCCTGCCGCCTGGACCGGATCCTCGTCCCTGCTGGAGTCCTGGATCGCGTTTCCATCTACGCGACCAGCCACTACCACCTCTCGGACCACCGCCTCGTGCTGCTCCAGGTGGGCCCGCCCATCACCGCCGTCTCCTCCCCCACCCAGCCTCGCTTGGCCGCGATGCTCCGCTCGGGCCTTGCTCTCGAACATCTGGCTGGCTACATCCGGGAGTTGGAGGAAGACACAGCGCACGATGACGACGACGGGACCTTCTGGGATAGGTGGACCTCCATCAAGGCGGGGCTGCTGGCGGAGGCCAGATCCCTGCACGACCCGCGCCACGCTGCCAGCGACAGCTACGTCTACAGGGCGAGACGTTAATCGCGGCGCTGCTCGAGGCCTCCTCCATCCGGGCAGACTACCCATCGCTGCCGGACCTGGCACGCGCCATCCGCCTCCGTCGCCCGGTCAGCGTCATCAGAGACGAGGAGGACAACGTCATCGAGGGCCCAGAGCTTCGGCGGAGAGCGTTCGCGACCTTCCAGCCCCGCTTCGCCCCGTCCCACCAGCGATCCAGCTGCGGGAGCTGCCTTCATCGCCAGCAGCGCGCCTCACCACCACCACCCGCGAGCTGAGTGAGGAGGACCCGCTCCACCGGCCAGACATCAGCCCCAGCGAGATAGCCCACGCCATCGAGCACCTCCCTCGCGGAAAGGCCCCCGGCTGGGACGGCTTGCCGTGCGAGCTCCTCGTCGCCTTCAACGAGGACTTCTTCGCGGAAGCTCTGGCCCGGGTGTTCGCGGCTTCACGGCTCCGCGGCGCCCTGCCTCCGTCGACGCGGCGCAGCTCCATCTGCCTCGTGCCCAAGGCCCGCGGAGGTCGCGGCCTTGATGGCTACAGACCCGTCGCGCTGCCCTCGGCCGACTACAGGGTCCTGGCCGCCATCCTTCACCGGCGCCTCAAGCCCCACCTGCGGACCCTCGTGCCGGAATGCCAGACCTACGCCGTCCCCGGGAGGTCCCCGTCATGGAACATCGCCATGGTGACGGACGCCGTCGAGGAGGCCACCGCCCTGGGCTCGCCGCTGGCCGTCATGGGCGTCGATCTAGAGTCCGCCTTTGACTCACTAGACCGCGGCTTCCTGGAGTCCCTGTTGATGTCCCTCCGCCTCCCGCCGGCCTTCTTGGCATGGATCAACATCCTTTACGCCGGGGCGGACGCCACCATCCGGGCCGGAGGCTTTCATACAACAGCCTTCCCTCTTCTCAACGGCCTCAGGCAGGGTTGCGCCGTGAGCGCCGCACTCTTCAGCATCGCCACGGGGCCGCTGCTACGTCGCCTGGAGTTGACCCTCGGCGTGGGCAATGTCATCGCCTACGCCGACGACATCGTCCTCCTATTCCATCGCGACGGAGACTTCGAGCGGGTGGCGACCGTCTTCGAAGATTACAGGCAGGCCTCCGGAATCGGCGTGAACCTCCGGAAGAGCGCTGGCCTCTGGTGCGGCGCCTGGCGCAACCGCGGCGACTCCCCTCTCGGCGCCTCCTGGTCGACCACCTCCATCAGGGTCCTCGGGCTCGACATCGCCCCCAGGAGCACCGTCGTCCACCGGGAGCAGCATCTCCTGGCCCTCCTGGAGACTGCATGCCGCAAATGGACGCCCTTCACCCGCGGCCTCTCCCTCGTCGGGCGAGCAAGAGCGGCGAACACGCTGGTGGGGTCTGTCATCCAGCACCACCTGCATGGATACCTTCCATCACCCCCGACCATCGCCAAGCTGCAGGCACGACTGGCGAGGTTCGTCTGGGGACAAGACCACACGGCGTGGCTTCCCGCCAATGTCATGGCGAGGCCAGTTGCCATCGGAGGCCTCGGCCTCCTCGACCTCGCGACCCAGCTCCAGCTCGCCTGCCTCAAGGGGGTGCAGGTCGCGCTCCGCGGGGGCAGAAATGCCTTCAGCTGGCTGGTCGGCGGCAACAGCGATGAAGCCTGGATCCACCCTCCACCGGACGGCACCCGTCTCCAGCCCCGCGGTCTCCGGCTGCTGAAGCTCTGGGAGGAGGCCTCCAACATCCTGGGCCTCAACCACCGGGCGCTCCCCACAGCTCAGCTGCTGGACCTCCCCATCATCGGCGGCTGCCGGTTCCTCCGCCCTCCCGACCTCCTGGCCCCTGCCCGCTGGCGCGGAGCCCGAGTCCGGGACCTCATCGTGGAGGAACATCTCATCGCCCGCCCAACGCGCTCGGCCCTGGCTGACGCCGCGGCCCTGGGCGCCTTCTGTCGGAGGCTGACCTCCGAGAACGCCGTGGGCTTCGGGGCGGAGTCTGCGCCTTCATCTAGCTCCTTAGCTGCGGCCGTGGTGCTGCGAGGGACGGCTACGCCGTTCCTCAACGGCCTCACGACCCTGCTCGGCTCGACGGGCCCTGGATAGCCCGCGCCTCGCCTGCCACGCCCATCTCAAGGTTCACCTCGAGATGGTCGCCCACCATCGGTCCACCACCATCCAGGATCGACTGGGCCTCGCTGCGGCGCTGCGCCTACTCGGGCCACGAGGCCGACGCGGCCCTCAAGTTGGCCCTCCACGCCCTGCCCCATCCGGCCCATCCTGCCTCGATCGGCCCCTCCTGTCCTGCCTGCGGGTCCATCGACCGCTCCCTCAGCCACCGTTACTGGTGCTGTCCCTCCATCAGGCCTCTCATTAGAGAGGCCTTCAACATCATAGGGCGGCCCCCTGACTTGCAGGCTTGGATCTTCGGCGGGTCCGGCCTTGAGGACGACGCCCTTTCCATCCTGGCGTCGGCAAAGTTGCGAATTTATCGCTACTTTGTCCAGGTTGGGCTCGGAGAAGCGGTGGAGGACCCGCTCATCGCCTGGTCCGGGACCCTCCAGCGTCGAGGTCTCCTTCCATCACCCCCCTTGTAAAATATATGTAACATATATGTAAATATTTATTTTTATATAATATATTTCTTTTCTTTCTTAAGGCAAAATAGCCTAGCTGTGAAAGCTTTAGACTTTAGAACCTGATGTCCCAGGTTCGAACAAGCTTTTCGCTATCTTTTTTTTTCTCGTTGATAAATTGATGTAACATTGTCTAAGATGACAATAAATATTTTTAATTGTCGAATTGTCACATACACACTAACACACACACACACACACATAGACAGACAGACATTCATTTATATATATACTAGACGAATGGCCCGGGCAACGCCCGGGTTTTACCCGAGTGCGAATATATTTTAAAAACAATGTCTTGGGTGGTCGCTATAGACAGGGTGGTCTGTATAGACAGGTGTATGTATCACACTGCTGATAACAGGGTTGCCTAAGGTGACCGCTATAGACAGGGTGGTCTGTATAGACAGGTGAATGTAACACACTAATGATAACAGGGTTGCCTAAGGTGACCGCTATAGACAGGGTGGTCTGTATAGACAGGTGGATGTATCACACAGCTGATAACAGGGTTGTCTAGAGTGGCCGCTATAGACAGGTGTATGTATCACACAGCTGATAACAGGGTTTTCTAGAATGGCCGCTATATACAGGGTGGTCTGTATAGACAGGTGGATGTAACACACTGCTGATTACAAGGTTGCCTAAAGTGTCCGCTATAGACAGGGTGGTCTGTATAGACAGGTGAATGTAACACACTGATGATAACAGGATTGCCTAAGGTGACCGCTATAGGCAGGGTGGTCTGTATAGACAGGTGAATGTAACACACTAATGATAACAGGGTTGCCTAAGGTGACCGCTATAGGCAGGGTGGTCTGTATAGACAGGTGGATGTATCACACAGCTGATAACAGGGTTGTCTAGAGTGGCCGCTATAGACAGGTGTATGTATCACACAGCTGATAACAGGGTTTTCTAGAATGGCCGCTATATACAGAGTGGTCTGTATAGACAGGTGGATGTAACACACTGCTGATTACAGGGTTGCCTAAAGTGTCCGCTATAGACAGGGTGGTCTGTATAGACAGGTGGATGTAACACACTGCTGATAACAGGGTTGTCTAGAATGGCCGCTATAGACAGGTGTATGTATCACACAGCTGATAACAGGGTTGTCTAGAGGGGGGCAGGGAGGACACGTGTTCGCCGGCGGCAGCCAATGGGCGCGCATTCTATCCGTGAGCTTCAGAATAAGGCAATTATATAAGTAGATACTAGCCGAATGACCCGGGCAACGCCCGTGTTTTACCCGATTGAATGTTTTTATTCAAATACTATTTGTTACAATTATAAATTGGAGCCGTGGATGTCACTCTTGTGAAACGCCCCGCTCCAAACTTTACATGTACATTAGGTCAGCTGGTATTACCCCTCATTTTCACCGCTAGAGGCGCGAGCGAATTGACTTTTTGTAAATATACATAATTATAAAGATAGAAGCTTCTATAGAAGATAATGATCATAATGATGATGCGCGCGCATCCGTGACAGCGATGAGGAATTGAGGAAAGACGGTCGTGACTATATATTAATGACTATAATAAAATAATAAAATAATAATAATAATAATATCATTAGATAATGATAATGATCATAATGATGATGCGCGCGCATCCGTGACAGCGATGAGGAATTGTTGAGGAAAGACGGTCGTGACTATATATGTTGATAGATATAGATAATAGAATTTATTCACCAGGCACGAGTATTGAGAGTATGGTATTCGAATATACCTAATTCTATATCGTGCCATTGTTCTTCCAATAATATACGAACAAAGAATGCATCAAATTCTGTATTTAATTAATATAAACATCTGATATATTTTAATGTTTCAAAGTTGCTAAAATGCTTTGTACACAATCGCGTTGTGTTGAATGGCATAAAAAGTTTAGAGAGGGAAAATGCAGGATACACAAAAGTTGATGCTGAAAATCTTTCTTATGACATTTTTGAACAGTAAAGGCATTAAGACGCGAGTGTTTCTTTCACAGATAAATCAAACTTCTACTCTCCTTACTACGATGGAAAAATATTGAGAGAGCTTGACTCATATCAGTAGTGAACACTCCCAACGGTTTGGCCAATTTAATCAGCCAGACCGCTTCTTAGAGCTCTAATACTGTATTGAACCATCCTGCTTTTATATGCTACATGAAGCGCGGTAAGGACAGTAGAAGTTTGATTTATTTGTGAAAAGAAACATTCGCGTCTTAATGTTTTTCATTTGTTATATATAGATGGCCTTTTATTGCTTTGTATTAGTAAAGGCATTGTTCACTCGGAATTCATACCACAGGGATGGACAATCAATGTGGTTTAATCTATACTAGCAAATTTAGCGCGCCTTACGTCGCTCTAATAAAAGAAATTAAAGCACATACAATCCTGCCTTCTTCATAGACATAATAACATTTATGAAGAAAATCACACAAACAAAAACGAATATGGGGGATTATTTATTCATTTATTTCAACTTAGAGCGCTATGTCCCCCTAGGGACACTTGCACTTGTACAAAGAATGGATATGCTAATTTAGTTAATTAAATCAATTGTTAGTGTATTCGTGAAATCTATTTACAGATTGAAGGTAGCATTTAGGGGTTATTTATAAAGAAGATGCAAATATGCAGGATATTAGAGAATTATATACAAAAGAGAAAATATATATATTCAAAATTTAAACAGAATTCATTTGAGTAACTCCGGTTCCTGGAGCGTACAGACGTCTCCAACTACCCGGACTGGTGTTATTTACAAGGCTTGCAGGAGTCCATTTGATTAAGTGGAGCCAAGCAATCTACCTTATTGGAAGGTTTCTAGGGATGCCGGAGTTCCTAGAACGGTAGCTGTCTGGAACTTCTCGTATTGGAAGGCTAGACAGGGGAAGAGAAGATGGCTAATGGGCTCGTCTTCATTTTAACAGTGGGGGCAAATTGGGTCTTGTTTGGATATGTAAAGGTAGTCCGCTTAGATGTAGTCGTGGTTAGTTAAAATTGTGTTTGATGTGGGGCAGTGATTAATTTTGGTAGCATGGAAAGTAAATTATTGGAGTGGCAGCTATTATTCTTAAATTCCTGTTGAAATACTTTCAATATATTAAGGTTCGTCCACATTTTCTTTGCGAGCTCTGTGAGCAAGACTTTTTGCGCGGTTTATGAAACATAGTGGTAGGTCAGATTGTGAAGCCGTTTTGGCCATTTTTTTCTTAATTCCTTCAATAGCGCTGCGGCCCTTGACTCAAAATAGTTGAACATTTGGTCTCATATGTAGGTCACAGTTGATCTCAGCTAAAAGTTGTGGTCTTGGGGACCAAGGGCTACTTATGGCTGAGCATTCACGGTGAAGTTGTATGAGTATGGGTCCCAGGGGAGATGGCAAGATGTCCCCAGCGCCAACCCCTTTTGTAGATTTGGATCTGTCTGCATCTATAGTGGGAAGATTTTGTTGCAATGACTTGTTGTACTGAAGCTTCCCTTTGAAAGGAAAATAAAGAACGATGGAAGGACTTGAGAGGTGATTTCAAAATCGCCAATAATCAGGGGTTTCCAACTTACAATGGAGGCTATGTAGTTTGCGAGCGGCATTTGAAACGAATATAGAGCTGATGGCGAATTTGAAGAGCTTTTTTAACTTTTTTTTTTCGCGTTATTTCCCAAAGTTTCTAATTAAGTTTGAAAAGACTTGTACACTCTTCCGGGACCCCTTTATATAGTTAGAGAAATATTGGCGTATAAAAATAAATATTGGGTGAGGAGAGTTTGGTTACAAAATTATTACGGTATAAAAATATAGAATAGGGATGCAATTTATTGATATTTTATAAGATTTCTCTGTAGACAATGTTTTGTGTAAAGATTGCTGAATTTCCCTCAATTAAATGCCCTTGATTTTTCTTTTCCTGAATTAGAATTTTTATATTTTCTTTTTTTGTTATTCTCGATAATGCTACGTATAATTGCCCATGAGCAAATACTGGATTCGGCAAATATAGTCCTACCTTATTAAATGTTTGTCCTTGAGACTTGTTGATGGTCATAGCGAATGAGATCCTGATTGGAAACTGTCGTCTTATCATTTTAAATGGATAATCCGATTCTCCAGATGAGCAATCAATTCTGGGTATATATACTATTTCATTTTTGGCTGGACCTGATAAAACTTCACAATATATTAAATTTGTTTTTAATTCTGTTACAATCATTCTTGTTCCATTGCAAAGCCCTCTTTTTGTATTAACATTTTTTAAAAGAATAACAATGGCTCCTACTTTTATATTTAATTTATGTTGAGGCATTCCTGATAGAGTTATTGAATTTAAAAACTCAACTGGATAATTCAATTGATCTTGTTCAAGATTATCAGATTGAATGTCAATAAAATCGATTGAAACATAATGATGAAAAGTGCCACCTAATTTGTCCAGCAAAGCATTATTAATTTGAAATGTATCTTCATTTGTTGGACATAAAATTGCCCTATCGGGATTGTCCTTTAAGCTATTGAAATTCAACTTCTCACCAAAAATTTCAGAATTTAGGTCACCGGAAGAAATCATAGCTCGAGGAATTTCAATTATATTTTGAGGAAGATTATAATCATTTAACAACTCTCCTTCGCCCACTTTTAAAAGATATTCAGCAAAAATCACTTCATCCTTTGTCCTCATATTTAAAGTTAGTTTCTCAGATTTGACATGACACCACAATGGATTTCTCTTAACAGTAGATTCAATTATTTGCGCTGGATGACCATGTTTGATAACGGGTAAATTTTGCCTAAAATCGCCTCCAAATAAAATAACTTTGCCACCGAAAGGTCTTTCGTCTCTCATGACATCTCGTAGTTTTCTATCAATAGCTGTAAGAGCATATCCAATAGCCATACTTATTTCATCCCATATAATTAATGATGAGGAGATAATTTCATTTTTAAGATTACTATCTTTATCAAAATTTGCAATGGATGTTTCATTCAAAGGAATTGGTAATTTAAATAAGGAATGATAGGTTCTTCCTCCTTTAAGAAGTGTTGCTGCAATTCCAGTTGATGCACAGGGAAGAACTATTTTATCAGCTCCCCTAAGAAAGCACATTAATGTTTGAAAGAGAAAGGTTTTTCCTGTTCCAGCAGGTCCATCGACACAGAATAATCTTTGATTTTCAGCATTATTTTCTACAGAATTTATAACAATATCAAATATTTTATTTTGCTGTGAATTTAAATTAGAGATGTAGGCATTTCCCAATATATTCTTTCTTCTTCTTGATTATATTCCATTACGATCTCATCTTGTGCAAATGGAACAGGAAGATTGTAATTAGCGCAGGTTTTCCCATGAGCTTTAAAGAATGATTCAATATCTAATAATGCTTGGTTTTCATAATTGTTAATATTGCGGTGTACAAAATCCTCTGTCATAAATTCTTTGTACTTATTCCATAAATATAAAGGGTTTTTAAGCTCTGAGTGGAATACACAAATCATTGCAAATAATTGCCGGATTTGATAAGGCATTTTTGATTCTGTTGCTTCATTGATAGTTTTGTCCCACATCATGTCATCGTTTACCAAATTCAATGCAATTGCTGCGCTTTTAAAATCCGGATATATATAATTTCCTATTTTTTTCAGGTCTTCATAAGACGTTGCTCCTTTTCTGTGCAATAATAATGTTCGTAAATAAAATAGTTCAGAATCGCTAATACTCACAGGATATATTCTTGATATTACCTTTTGACCACCTCTGCTTCTTTTATGATATTTTCTTTCCTTCTTATTATAAATATAGTGTTCAGGAATTTGTGCATATGTATAGTTTCTAGCTTCTGGATCATTTATATTCAAATCAAAATATGCAGTAAGCATAGATTTTTTATTATTCGGCCTATTTATAACTTCTAATATATCATCTTGTTCTTCAAACACCAATGAATGCATATCTTCTAAATGAACAGGAAGGCGCTCAATTTTATGAGACTTGCTATACAAATCAAAACCAAAGATTCTGTACATAGACTCAGGAGCGCAAACATACCTGGAATTCAAATATGTTTTTATTTCATTGTATTGAATTTCCAAATTTGCACAATCATGACCTTTCAGTATATATTTAAATATATATTTTACACTTTTAATAGACGTGCAAACTTGCACATTAATATGGCAGTCATATTTTTTCAGAAGAAATGGGCTATATGGCACAACCCATCTGTTGTCCACACTTATATTCTTATTTTCTAATTTGAACGATTTCCTGTATTTCTGCGCTGATACTTTGGGTAGCCGTTCAAATTTGCGATTGTTTCTTCTAGAAAATATTTAGGGAATTCTTTTTTGCATTTTCCTCGACTGTCTAAACAGAGAAATTTACATGAATCAGATCCGATGCATGGGCCATGAATCATATGCTTCAAAACATATGGATTCAAACCAGATGGATCATTTTCTTCTGGAATTTCTGCCCAAATAATCTTGTCAATTAGTTCTGAATTATTAGGTTTACTTTTATCGTCGAGAATACACAATAAATGCATATGTGGAAGACCACGCTTTTGAAATTCTATGGTATAGACATATGCTACCACTTTGCCAAATATTTGATTCTTTATTAGGTCCCTAATTAGTTCTTTACTCTTCAAATTGGAGACTCTTGATACTATATCTGGCCTGTTTACAACTGAGCTGCCGTTCAGGTTTTCTGTTATTTCTAGCCATTTCGGATTACACGTCATGGTTATGAACAAATCAGGCTTCCCATACTTTCGCACAATTGCCATAGTATCTCTATATCGTTCTTGCATATTTCTTGAGCTTCCAATGAAAGACGATGGCAATACAATTGGATTTCCAATTTGATTCCATTCTGTATGGTGATGGTTATACTTTTTTCTCAAGCTTTCATATAAATCTACCCTAAGTTTTGATTGGTGAGTTTTAATATAATGTAGGCGGGATGCTTCCATTTTTGTGAATGCATCAACAGCGTAAATTTGCACTAATTTTCCAGATTGTAAAAATTGATTAAATTCATCTCTAATTGCAAATCTATTTGAATAAAACATCTTTTGAGTAACTGATCTATTAGTAGTTGGAATTTTCAATTCAGAATGCCACCCTGCTTCAGCATGTGGAATCAATAGTGGATATGTCATTGCATCCAAATGCTGATGTAAAATTGAGATATTTGTGGTTTCATTAGAATTCTTATTGTAAACTCTGATATCTCTATTAAATGGTGGCTCTCCATCAACATTTTGAAATACAGCTGCAATTTCATTTGTTCTAGGTGCATTATAACGTCTTTGGTCTTGAAAAAGGTTTTCAACTATTGAAAGCATCAAATTTGGAGCAATTCCTTCTGTTTTAGTAAATTCGATCATCATTTTATATGAATTCTTCAATATATTGTGCTCGGTCAATAAAGATGATATATCCCTAAGAATATTAGAATCCAAGTTTCTGTTTGCGGGATTTGCACTTCGAATATTAAGGGCCTGTTGAGAATCCAAAATATAAAACTGAGCATACCTAGGAACGTTTCCTTCAGTTGGATAAATATTCTTAGAAGTTAAATGGTAAATATTACCATTAATTTTAAATATATCTGGGCCACCTATTGGGATATTTATGTCAGAATGTGCACATCCAAATGATGCAAAAGCAAATGTACTATTATATTTCCAAATATTTTTCTGAAAACATTTGCTTTCTTTAGAATTCTCTGTAAGTAGATTTCTTAAGAACACCGGATATTTAGGTTTATGCAAATGCACTAATTTTCCTTTTTGACAACAATAATTGAACTTTTTATCCATCGGCCTTTCAAGTTTGAAATTCTTTGAATAACAATGTTCGCAAATTTCTGTTAAGCCACCTAAATAATTTTTTTCTATTATTATACTATTTCCCTTAATAATATATCCCTTAAATTTATCATCAGGGTTATTAAGTATAATAGAAGCTCTTTCTCTATTTAGTCGTAATCTTTGCAAGGTACCTTCTGTAGTTTCATTTTCCCGACTTATAGCCTTATTGTGTCTATCCTTCAATAACCTTTCGGTAGCTTCTCCTTTAGTTTCATTTGCCCGTCTTATAGTCTTATATTGTCTAGCCTTCAATAACCTTTCAGTAGTTTCTCCTTGAGTTTCATTTGCCCGACTTACAGCCATGCTTTGTTTAGCCTTCAATAACCTTTCAGTAGTTTCTCCTTGAGTTTCATTTGCCCGACTTACAGCCATGCTTTGTTTAGCCTTCAATAACCTTTCAGTAGTTTCTCCTTGAGTTTCATTTGCCCGACTTACAGCCATGCTTTGTTTAGCTTCCAATAACCTTTGAGATGTTTCTCCTCGAGTTTCATTAGCACGAATTCTAGCCATATTTTGTCTAACATTTAATAATCGCTGAGATGATATTTTAGAAGTTTCATTTCTTCTTCTAATTGCAACAGATTTAGCCTTTTTCGTTTTCTGTCCTAAGTCAGTAGATTTGCGTTTTTTCGGCATATTCTCAGCTCAATGAAATTGGTTATTAACAAAAATATTTAACGATTTGAAAAGGAAGAAAAATAATTTAAATAAAAAAGTAAGAAATCGCTACTACCTCAGTTTGTATAACACGATTTTTCGAAATAATTATTAGAAATTTGTTTCTGTTTTTTGATTAATGTAATTTATAAAAATTTACGCATTAATATTTTTCAAAACGTGAATACAATCAGGTGATATATATGAATCTATTCATTTAATAAAAAAAATATTGTTAGAAGTTGTCAAACAATAAAATACCTGCAGTCTTTTGAAATAGATATTTGAGAAATTTATATATTTAAAAAAGATTTCATCATATTGTATAATACGATTTTTCGAAATAATTATTAGAAAATTGTTTCTGTTTTTTGATTAATGTAATTTATAAAAAATTTACGCATTAATATTTTTCAAAACGTGAATACAATCAGATGATATATATGAATCTATTCATTTAATAAAAAAATATTGTTAGAAGTTGTCAAACAATAAAATACCTGCAGTCTTTTGAAATAGAAATTTGAGAAATTTATATATTTAAAAAAGATGTCATCATATTGTATAATACGATTTTTCGAAATAATTATTAGAAATTTGTTTCTGTTTTTTGATTAATGTAATTTATAAAAATTTACGCATTAATATTTTTCAAAACGTGAATACAATCAGGTGATATATATGAATCTATTCATTTAATAAAAAAATATTGTTAGAAGTTGTCAAACAATAAAATACCTGCAGTCTTTTGAAATAGATATTTGAGAAATTTATATATTTAAAAAAGATTTCATCATATTAATTATATACTTCAAATATTAGTTAAAATGATATTTTTTATTTTATAATTTTTTCAAATCGACATCAAAATTGTTATTATAATTTAAAAAGAACAGTGAGCCAGAGATAAAAAAATATATTCGCAGTTTTTTTCTTACCAAACAAACCAAATATGATGATAAATATCGAATATAAAGTTATAAGTCAAAAACAATTAAGCAATATATTAATTAATATAATAAAGAGAAACGGTCATTCTTTTTTCTTTATATATAGGTTTTGCAACTTTAAGACATTTATAAGAGACAACAATAAAAAACAATAATATAAGACAGCACAATTTATTTTTTTTACTTTAACAACATTTTCATTTTTAGATTTTCTTTGAAACTCTAACATCAATATGTTTTCGTTATTGAAAAACCTTAATTGGAAATAACATTATTTTAGAGTACTGTTTTAGTTTTGTTAAAAAGCACCTTTTTGATAACATTCTAATATTTTAATATATTGCATTTATAATTATTTAATATATTGCATTTATAATTATATTATACTATTATATTATTCTTACTATTTTATTTAGTGTGTACTCTCAGTTGTACTCTCACGGCATAATATCAGCATTTTATAGTATAGTGTAAAAATGTATAGTGTAAAAATGCAAAAAAAAAAACACGTTACACTATAATATAACACTATATACACTATAATATAACAATGTTGTTAGGTTATTCAGTGATTGAATATATCATCATCACAAGTTAATGTTTTGGTTCATGTAGGATATGTAAAATAACATATTACAACAGAGGCCAGTCAATAAAGTTACGTCTTCATGATAGGTTAGTGATTCGTTGTTTTGTACAGGACACTAACAAATCAAACATGGTGTCAGAAAAGTGATTTGAAAACAAACGAAAAAAAATATCGCGGTAAGTTCAATTTTACGTTATATATAAGACTAATAAAATAATAAATAAGCCTTATCGTATATTAAATAGACAAAAGATATGTATTTACAAATACCGCCACCTGAACCAGTTAATTTCAGAGGAAATATAGAAGAAAACTGGAGATATTCCAAATCGCATTGGCGTAACTTTTCAATAGCAACAGGGTTGGACAATAAAGAAGACAAATTAAAAGTTGCAACCTTATTGTCTATTATAGGCAAAGAAGCTTATAATATATTTGAACATCTCGATCTTTCAGATGAACAAAGAAATAACTCAGATGAGATAATAAATGCATTGACTCAGCATTTTACACCAAAAATTAACATTATTTATGAAAGATCAATTTTCAACCAAACAAATCAAGAAACAAATGAAAGTATTGAACAATATATATGTAGATTAAGAAAATTGTCTTCCACATGCAATTATGGTGCAATGACTGAAGAAATGATCAGGGATAGGTTAGTTTTGGGAATAATTGACAAGCAAACCAAAAGACAGCTAATCAGTGATCCTCAACTAACATTGCAAAAAGCTATTGATGTGTGTAAGGCTAATGAAAGCGCTAACAAACAAATTGAAAACTTAACTAAAAACACTCAAGAGGAGGTGAACAAATTGAATATAAGAAAGAAAATAGTCAATCAAAATAAAATGAAAAAGAACATTCCTTGTAGATATTGTGCAACGTTCCATGAGCACAATAGACAAAAATGCCCTGCATGGAATCAAACCTGCAGAAAGTGTAACAAAAAGAATCATTGGGCAAAAGTTTGCAAATCCAGAATGAGAACAGTTCAAAGTCTTGAATCTCAAAACTCCAATGATGAACAAGAAGATTGTTATTCTTTAGAATATGTCTCAGAAACTTCTGCTAGAAAATTGATGACTAAATTAGAATTAGAATTGAATGGATACAAGGAAAGCATAATTTGCCAAATAGATACAGGAGCAACTGTCAATGTTTTAAATTTTGCAGATTTATGCAAAATCATGCAAGATGGCAATCCTTCTCTTAAACCAAGCTACATCAAACTAAGATGCTATGGAGGAGAAATATTAAAGCCAAGAGGACAAATCAAAATCAACTGTTCCCACCAAAGCAAGCAACATCCTATAGTGTTCCAAGTGATAGATCATTGGGAAAAACCTATTCTAAGTGCTGAAACTTGCCAGAAATTGAATTTAATAGAAATTGAAGCTGACTTATGCAAAATTGAATCCACATGGACAAAACAAAATAACCTTCTAGATAAGTATAAAGACATATTTGAAGGCATTGGATGCTTACAAGGGGAATACAAACTAGAAACAGATCCTACAATCAAACCCATCAAGCAAGCACCTAGAAGAGTACCTATTACCTTAAGAAAAGAATTAAAAGAAAAATTGATTGACATGGAAAAGAAAAATATCATTGCCAAAGTTGATTATCCAACAGACTGGATTAGCAATCTAGTACTAGTAAAGTCAACTAAGAAGTTAAGAATATGCATTGATCCTCGAGAATTAAATGTTGCCTTGAAAAGAGCTGAATACCCAATACCGACAATTGAGGAAATAATACCAAATCTTCAAAATGCCAAAATATTCACAGTAGTGGACACTAAAGATGGTTTTTGGAATGTGAAGCTCTCTGATGAATCATCGAACCTTACAACATTCTGGACTCCCTTTGGAAGATACAAATTTCTTCGAATGCCATTTGGATTAAAGACTGCTTCTGAAGAATACCAAAGAAGACTCTATGAAATCTTCCAAGGTCTTGAAGGAATTGAAATAATAGCTGATGACATTCTGATTTTGGGAAAAGGTGACTCATATGAAGAAGCACTGAAGGATCATGATAGAAATCTTGAAAATCTTTTCAAGACAGCCAGACAAGCTAATTTGAAATTCAACATCAATAAAGTCAAGCTCAGACTAAAAGAAGTAAAATATCTAGAACATATAATAACTCCACACGGATTAAAGCCAGATCCAGAAAAAGTTAAAGCCTTAAAAGAAATGCCTCATCCAGAAAGTATAACAGAACTCAAAAGTTTCCTTGGTTTTGCAACATACCTATGTAAATTCATGCCAAATATTTCAATGATTAGTGAACCTTTGAGAAAATTGACAATGAAAAATTCAACATGGTCATGGAGCAAGAATCATCAAGCTGCATTTGAACAAATCAAAGATCTAGCCTCAAAAGCACCAATTTTAAGATATTTTGATGCGGACAAATCTATAGCTATACAATGCGATGCAAGTAAACATGGACTTGGAGCTACCCTACTACAAGAAAGCCAGCCAATAATTTTTGCATCTAGAAGTCTAAGCAAGACTGAGCAAAACTATGCTCAGATAGAAAAAGAATGTCTTGCAATTGTTTTTGCATGCGAAAGATTTCATCAGTACATTTTGGGCAAATGTCAAGTGATTGTGCAAACTGATCACAAGCCTCTTTTGTCAATATTTAAGAAATCTATTCTAAAAGCGCCACAAAGACTCCAAAGAATGCTTTTAAGACTGCAAAGATATAACTTAGAACTAGAATATGTCCAAGGATCTCAAATGCACTTGGCGGACATCTTTTCAAGAGCTTGCATCAAAGATGTAAGGAATGAAAATTTGAAATATGATGTGTATCTCATTGACATCATTTACAAAGAAATTGCCACAGTCAATGTTATGGAAACATTAAGTGTATGCAGTGACACTGTCCTGAGAATTAGAGAAGAAACATCATCTGATCCTATTCTGTGTGAAGTGAAGAAACTTATTCTAAATGGATGGCCACCAAATAAAAATCAAACTTCAATGCTAACCAGAGAATATTGGAATTTTAGAGAAGAATTAACAGTTCAAGATGGAATCATACTAAAGAATGATAGAATTGTAATTCCAAATAAATTAAGAGCAGAGATGATAATGAAAACCCATCAAGGACATATTGGAATTAATTCAAGTATGCGAAGAGCAAGAGACAATATCTTTTGGCCAGGAATGAATGCACAAATAGGGCAAGAAATTGAAAATTGTTCTATTTGTCTATCAAATTCACAGAATCAAGTGAGAGAACCAATGAAATCTCACAGAATTCCAAATTATCCCTGGGAAAGAATATCTCTTGATATATTCGAAATCTTCAAACAGAATTACTTAATAATAGTGGATCATTACTCAGGTTTTTTTTAAGTTGAATGCCTAGAAAATACAACATCTGAATACATAATTGAATGCTGCAAAAGACAATTCAGCAGATATGGAATTCCTCAAATTATAGTCTCAGACAATGGAAGGCAATTTACATCGACTGAATTCCAAAAATTCAGCAAAGAATGGCAATTTCAACATTCTACATCATCACCACTTCACAGTCAGGGAAATGGAAAAGCTGAAGCGGCATTTAAAATAGCCAAAAACTTACTGAAGAAATCTAAACAAGAAAATAGTGATTTTTGGCAAAATTTGTTAAATTGGAGAAATACACCCACTATAGACATAGATTCAAGCCCAGTACAAAGAATCATGTCTAGAAGAACGAGAGCTATACTGCCAATTCACCCAAATTTACTTAAACCATCAATTCCAGAAAATATTCCAGATAAAATATCCATCAAAAGACAACAGGCAAAATACTACTATGATAGAAAATCTAAAAATTTACCAGACTTAGACATAGGACAAGAAGTGTATGTCAGAACACCCAATACCACCCCATCATGGTCCAAAGCTAACATCACAAATAAACACAACACAAGATCCTATGATGTGAATATTCATGGTAGAACCTACAGAAGAAATAGAACCTGGATTAAACCACAACAGGCTTCAGCAAATCAAAAATCTACAAACAATCAAGAAGAAGGAAGAAAAGAAAGCATTGATCAAGAACAAACTGTATCAAATTGCTTACCATCTACTTCATCAGCAGGAGGAGACAACATTGTGAAAAGAACCCGAATTGAAACTACCGAATGCAGAATCCAATCAAGAGTGACAGACCCACGGTAAGTGAACCTGAGAATGCTGCATCAGAGACTAGAACCAGATCAGGTCGACTGGTGAAAAAACCAAGTAGATTTAAAGACTAGTGAAAAAAGGGAAGATGTTAGGTTATTCAGTGATTGAATATATCATCATCACAAGTTAATGTTTTGGTTCATGTAGGATATGTAAAATAACATATTACAACAGAGGCCAGTCAATAAAGTTACGTCTTCATGATAGGTTAGTGATTCGTTGTTTTGTACAAGACACTAACAAATCAAACAAATGTGACATAGATCAATTTTATTCTATTTTATTTTGAGCGTCTATTTTGAATATTCACTAAATATAAGCAATATTAAAATAGCCAATTTCTGGCGTAATTAAATATTGGCGACATTTTTTGCGAAAAAATGAAAAATGACCTGAAAAATGACCTTAACAAAATAAAAACGGTGCTAAAATGAACAAATTTATTTGTAAATAAAAGTGTTGAAAGTGTAAAGTGTTGAAAGTGTTGAAAAAGAAAAAATGAAAAATGTTATTAAAGTGTAAAATGATTTACTAAAATGAAAAATGTCGTCGTTAAAAGTACGCATTTAAATATTTAGACTATAAAAATTAGAAAAGAGAAGGCAAGTATGAAAAGTATTTAAAGTGTAAATTATGAATATTATCAAATATGTGGCTGATGTGGCTAGTGTAAATTACGAATATTTATATATTTATTATTTTAATATTTTAATATTTATTTTATATATTTATATAAATATTTATATTTTATATATTTATATATTATATTTATATTTATATATTAATATATATTTTATTTATATTTATTATATTTATATATTTATATTTTATATTATATTATATTTATATTATATAATATTTATATTTATTATATATATATTTATATTTTATATATTTATATATTATATTTATATTTATATATTTATATATTAATATATATTTTAATATTTATTTCAATCAATGGCCGAGCGTGTCGCTAACGTCGAGCTAAATGCGTATTTTTGCTAACTGCGTTATTTTTAAAAGTTTAAATATAATTTTGAAGTTACCTGAATAATTCCGGGACTAAATGTAATATGTATACGAAATATTGTCGTATAAAATAAAATATTAAGAGAGGAGTTAAGGAACAAACAAACAAACATCCAGACATTTTTTGCGCTTTAATAATAAGACTAGCAAACTTAGCGCGCCTTACGTCGCTCTAATAAAATAAATTAAAGCACATACAATCCTGCCTTCTTCACAGACATAATAACATTTATGAAGAAAATCACACAAACAAAAACGAATATGGGGGATTATTTATTCATTTATTTCAACTTAGAGTGCTATGTCCCCCTAGGGACACTTGCACTTGTACAAAGAATGGATATGCTAATTTAGTTAGATTAAATCAATTGTTAGTGTATTCGTGAAATCTATTTACAGATTGAAGGTTGCTTTAGGGGTTATTTATAAAGAAGATGCAAATATGCAGGATTATAGAGAATTATATACAAAAGAGAAAATATATATATTCAAAATTTAAACAGAATTCATTTGAGTAACTCCGGTTCCTGGAGCGTACAGACGTCTCCAACTACCCGGACTGGTGTTATTTACAAGGCTTGCAGGAGTCCATTTGATTAAGTGAAGCCAAGCAATCTACCTTATTGGAAGGTTTCTAGGGATGCCGGAGTTCCTAGAACGGTAGCTGTCTGGAACTTCTCGTATTGGAAGGCTAGACAGGGGAAGAGAAGATGGCTAATGGGTTAGTCTTCATTTTAACAGTGGGGGCAAATTGGGTCTTGTTTGGATATGTTCAGGTAGTCCGCTTAGATGTAGTCGTGGTTAGTTAAAATTGTGTTTGATGTGGGGCAGTGATTAATTTTGGTAGCATGGAAAGTAAATTATTGGAGTGGCAGCTATTATTCTTAAATTCCTGTTGAAATACTTTCAATATATTAAGGTTCGTCCACATTTTCTTTGCGAGCTCTGTGAGCAAGACTTTTTGGGCGGTTTATGAAACATAGTGGTAGGTCAGATTGTGTGAAGCCGTTTTGGCCATTTTTTTCTTAATTCCTTCAATAGCGCTGCGGCCCTTGACTCAAAATAGTTGAACATTTAGTCTCATATGTAGGTCACAGTTGATCTCAGCTAAAAGTTGTGGTCTTGAGGACCAAGGGCTACTTATGGCTGAGCATTCACGGTGAAGTTGTATGAGTATGGGTCCCAGGGGAGATGGCAAGATGTCCCCAGCGCCAACCCCTTTTGTAGATTTGGATCTGTCTGCATCTATAGTGGGAAGATTTTGTTGCAATGACTTGTTGTACTGAAGCTTACCTTTGAAAGGAAAATAAAGAACAATGGAAGGACTTGAGAGGTGATTTCAAAATCGCCAATAATCAGGGGTTTCCAACTTACAATGGAGGCTATGTAGTTTGCGAGCGGCATTTGAAACGAATATAGAGCTGATGGCGAATTTGAAGAGCTTTTTAAACTTTTTTTTTTCGCGTTATTTCCCAAAGTTTCTAATTAATTTTGAAAAGACTTGTACACTCTTCCGGGACCCCTTTATATAGTTAGCGAAATATTGGCGTATAAAAATAAAAATATTGGGTGAGGAGAGTTTGGTTACAAAATTATTACGGTATAAAAATATAGAATTGGGATGCAATTTATTGATATTTTATAAGATTTCTCTGTAGACAATGTTTTGTGTAAAGATTGCTGAATTTCCCTCAATTAAATGCCCTTGATTTTTCTTTTCCTGAATTAGAATTTTTATATTTTCTTTTTTTGTTATTCTCGATAATGCTACGTATAATTGCCCATGAGCAAATACTGGATTCGGCAAATATAGTCCTACCTTATTAAATGTTTGTCCTTGAGACTTGTTGATGGTCATAGCGAATGAGATCCTGATTGGAAACTGTCGTCTTATCATTTTAAATGGATAATCCGATTCTCCAGATGAGCAATCAATTCTGGGTATATATACTATTTCATTTTTGGCTGGACCTGATAAAACTTCACAATATATTAAATTTGTTTTTAATTCTGTTACAATCATTCTTGTTCCATTGCAAAGCCCTCTTTTTGTATTAACATTTTTTAAAAGAATAACAATGGCTCCTACTTTTATATTTAATTTATGTTGAGGCATTCCTGATAGAGTTATTGAATTTAAAAACTCAACTGGATAATTCAATTGATCTTGTTCAAGATTATCAGATTGAATGTCAATAAAATCGATTGAAACATAATGATGAAAAGTGCCACCTAATTTGTCCAGCAAAGCATTATTAATTTGAAATGTATCTTCATTTGTTGGACATAAAATTGCCCTATCGGGATTGTCCTTTAAGCTATTGAAATTCAACTTCTCACCAAAAATTTCAGAATTTAGGTCACCGGAAGAAATCATAGCTCGAGGAATTTCAATTATATTTTGAGGAAGATTATAATCATTTAACAACTCTCCTTCGCCCACTTTTAAAAGATATTCAGCAAAAATCACTTCATCCTTTGTCCTCATATTTAAAGTTAGTTTCTCAGATTTGACATGACACCACAATGGATTTCTCTTAACAGTAGATTCAATTATTTGCGCTGGATGACCATGTTTGATAACGGGTAAATTTTGCCTAAAATCGCCTCCAAATAAAATAACTTTGCCACCGAAAGGTCTTTCGTCTCTCATGACATCTCGTAGTTTTCTATCAATAGCTGTAAGAGCATATCCAATAGCCATACTTATTTCATCCCATATAATTAATGATGAGGAGATAATTTCATTTTTAAGATTACTATCTTTATCAAAATTTGCAATGGATGTTTCATTCAAAGGAATTGGTAATTTAAATAAGGAATGATAGGTTCTTCCTCCTTTAAGAAGTGTTGCTGCAATTCCAGTTGATGCACAGGGAAGAACTATTTTATCAGCTCCCCTAAGAAAGCACATTAATGTTTGAAAGAGAAAGGTTTTTCCTGTTCCAGCAGGTCCATCGACACAGAATAATCTTTGATTTTCAGCATTATTTTCTACAGAATTTATAACAATATCAAATATTTTATTTTGCTGTGAATTTAAATTAGAGATGTAGGCATTTCCCAATATATTCTTTCTTCTTCTTGATTATATTCCATTACGATCTCATCTTGTGCAAATGGAACAGGAAGATTGTAATTAGCGCAGGTTTTCCCATGAGCTTTAAAGAATGATTCAATATCTAATAATGCTTGGTTTTCATAATTGTTAATATTGCGGTGTACAAAATCCTCTGTCATAAATTCTTTGTACTTATTCCATAAATATAAAGGGTTTTTAAGCTCTGAGTGGAATACACAAATCATTGCAAATAATTGCCGGATTTGATAAGGCATTTTTGATTCTGTTGCTTCATTGATAGTTTTGTCCCACATCATGTCATCGTTTACCAAATTCAATGCAATTGCTGCGCTTTTAAAATCCGGATATATATAATTTCCTATTTTTTTCAGGTCTTCATAAGACGTTGCTCCTTTTCTGTGCAATAATAATGTTCGTAAATAAAATAGTTCAGAATCGCTAATACTCACAGGATATATTCTTGATATTACCTTTTGACCACCTCTGCTTCTTTTATGATATTTTCTTTCCTTCTTATTATAAATATAGTGTTCAGGAATTTGTGCATATGTATAGTTTCTAGCTTCTGGACCATTTATATTCAAATCAAAATATGCAGTAAGCATAGATTTTTTATTATTCGGCCTATTTATAACTTCTAATATATCATCTTGTTCTTCAAACACCAATGAATGCATATCTTCTAAATGAACAGGAAGGCGCTCAATTTTATGAGACTTGCTATACAAATCAAAACCAAAGATTCTGTACATAGACTCAGGAGCGCAAACATACCTGGAATTCAAATATGTTTTTATTTCATTGTATTGAATTTCCAAATTTGCACAATCATGACCTTTCAGTATATATTTAAATATATACTTTACACTTTTAATAGACGTGCAAACTTGCACATTAATATGGCAGTCATATTTTTTCAGAAGAAATGGGCTATATGGCACAACCCATCTGTTGTCCACACTTATATTCTTATTTTCTAATTTGAACGATTTCCCTGTATTTCTGCGCTGATAGTTTGGGTAGCCGTTCAAATTTGCGATTGTTTCTTCTAGAAAATATTTAGGGAATTCTTTTTTGCATTTTCCTCGACTGTCTAAACAGAGAAATTTCCCTGAATCAGATCCGATGCATGGGCCATGAATCATATGCTTCAAAACATATGGATTCAAACCAGATGGATCATTTTCTTCTGGAATTTCTGCCCAAATAATCTTGTCAATTAGTTCTGAATTATTAGGTTTACTTTTATCGTCGAGAATACACAATAAATGCATATGTGGAAGACCACGCTTTTGAAATTCTATGGTATAGACATATGCTACCACTTTGCCAAATATTTGATTCTTTATTAGGTCCCTAATTAGTTCCTTACTCTTCAAATTGAAGACTCTTGATACTATATCTGGCCTGTTTACAACTGAGCTGCCGTTCAGGTTTTCTGTTATTTCTAGCCATTTCGGATTACACGTCATGGTTATGAACAAATCAGGCTTCCCATACTTTCGCACAATTGCCATAGTGTCTCTATATCGTTCTTGCATATTTCTTGAGCTTCCAATGAAAGACGATGGCAATACAATTGGATTTCCAATTTGATTCCATTCCGTATTGTGATGGTTATAATTTTTTCTCAAGCTTTCATATAAATCTACCCTAAGTTTTGATTGGTGAGTTTTAATATAATGTAGGCGGGATGCTTCCATTTTTGTGTATGCATCAACAGCGTAAATTTGCACTAATTTTCCAGATTGTAAAAATTGATTAAATTCATCTCTAATTGCAAATCTATTTGAATAAAACATCTTTTGAGTAACTGATCTATTAGTAGTTGGAATTTTCAATTCAGAATGCCACCCTGCTTCAGCATGTGGAATCAATAGTGGATATGTCATTGCATCCAAATGCTGATGTAAAATTGAGATATTTGCGGTTTCATTAGAATTCTTATTGTAAACTCTGATATCTCTATTAAATGGTGGCTCTCCATCAACATTTTGAAATACAGCTGCAATTTCATTTGTTCTAGGTGCATTATAACGTCTTTGGTCTTGAAAAGGGTTTTCAACTATTGAAAGCATCAAATTTGGAGCAATTCCTTCTGTTTTAGTAAATTCGATCATCATTTTATATGAATTCTTCAATATATTGTGCTCGGTCAATAAAGATGATATATCCCTAAGAATATTAGAATCCAAGTTTCTGTTTGCGGGATTTGCACTTCGAATATTAAGGGCCTGTTGAGAATCCAAAATATAAAACTGAGCATACCTAGGAACGTTTCCTTCAGTTGGATAAATATTCTTAGAAGTTAAATGGTAAATATTACCATTAATTTTAAATATATCTGGGCCACCTATTGGGATATTTATGTCAGAATGTGCACATCCAAATGATGCAAAAGCAAATGTACTATTATATTTCCAAATATTTTTCTGAAAACATTTGCTTTCTTTAGAATTCTCTGTAAGTAGATTTCTTAAGAACACCGGATATTTAGGTTTATGCAAATGCACTAATTTTCCTTTTTGACAACAATAATTGAACTTTTTATCCATCGGCCTTTCAAGTTTGAAATTCTTTGAATAACAATGTTCGCAAATTTCTGTTAAGCCACCTAAATAATTTTTTTCTATTATTATACTATTTCCCTTAATAATATATCCCTTAAATTTATCATCAGGGTTATTAAGTATAATAGAAGCTCTTTCTCTATTTAGTCGTAATCTTTGCAAGGTACCTTCTGTAGTTTCATTTGCCCGACTTACAGCCATGCTTTGTTTAGCCTTCAATAACCTTTCAGTAGTTTCTCCTTGAGTTTCATTTGCCCGACTTACAGCCATGCTTTGTTTAGCCTTCAATAACCTTTCAGTAGTTTCTCCTTGAGTTTCATTTGCCCGACTTACAGCCATGCTTTGTTTAGCCTTCAATAACCTTTCAGTAGTTTCTCCTTGAGTTTCATTTGCCCGACTTACAGCCATGCTTTGTTTAGCCTTCAATAACCTTTCAGTAGTTTCTCCTTGAGTTTCATTTGCCCGACTTACAGCCATGCTTTGTTTAGCCTTCAATAACCTTTCAGTAGTTTCTCCTTGAGTTTCATTTGCCCGACTTACAGCCATGCTTTGTTTAGCCTTCAATAACCTTTCAGTAGTTTCTCCTTGAGTTTCATTTGCCCGACTTACAGCCATGCTTTGTTTAGCCTTCAATAACCTTTCAGTAGTTTCTCCTTGAGTTTCATTTGCCCGACTTACAGCCATGCTTTGTTTAGCTTCCAATAACCTTTGAGATGTTTCTCCTGGAGTTTCATTAGTACGAATTCTAGCCATATTTTGTCTAACATTTAATAATCGTTGAGATGATATTTTAGAAGTTTCATTTCTTCTTCTAATTGCAACAGATTTAGCCTTTTTCGTTTTCTGTCCTAAGTCAGTAGATTTGCGTTTTTTCGGCATATTCTCAGCTCAATGAAATTGGTTATTAACAAAAATATTTAACGATTTGAAAAGGAAGAAAAATAATTTAAAAATAATTAAAAGGTAAGAAATCGCTACTATCTCAGTTTGTATAATATTATAATATTATTAGAAATTGGTTTCTGTTTTTTGATTAATGTAATTTATAAAAATTTACGCATTAATATTTTTCAAAACGTGAATACAATCAGGTGATATATATGAATCTATTCATTTAATAAAAAAATATTGTTAGAAGTTGTCAAACAATAAAATACCTGCAGTCTTTTGAAATAGATATTTGAGAAATTTATATATTTAAAAAAGATTTCATCATATTAATTATATACTTCAAATATTAGTTAAAATGATATTTTATATTTTATAATTTTTCAAATCGACATCAAAATACAAAATATATATTCGCAGTTTTTTTGTTACCAAACAAACCAAATATGATGATAAATATTGAATATAAAGTTATAAGTCAAAAACAATTAAGCTATATATTAATTAATATAATAAAGAGAAACGGTCATTCTTTTTTCTTTATATATAGGTTTTGCAACTTTAAGACATTAAAACAATAATATAATATTAAAACAATAATATAAGACAGCACAATTTAATTTTTTACTTTAACAACATTTTCATTTTTAGATTTTCTTTGAAACTCTAACATCAATTGATAACATTGATAACATTCTAATATTTTAATATATTGCATTTATAATTATTTAATATATTGCATTTATAATTATTTAATATATTGCATTTATAATTATTTAATATATTGCATTTATAATTATTTAATATATTGCATTTATAATTATATTATACTATTATATTATTCTTACTATTCCTTACTCTTCAAATTGAAGACTCTTGATACTATATCTGGCCTGTTTACACCTGAGCTGCCGTTCAGGTTTTCTGTTATTTCTAGCCATTTCGGATTACACGTCATGGTTATGAACAAATCAGGCTTCCCATACTTTCGCACAATTGCCATAGTGTCTCTATATCGTTCTTGCATATTTCTTGAGCTTCCAATGAAAGACGATGGCAATACAATTGGATTTCCAATTTGATTCCATTCCGTATTGTGATGGTTATATTTTTTTCTCAAGCTTTCATATAAATCTACCCTAAGTTTTGATTGGTGAGTTTTAATATAATGTAGGCGGGATGCTTCCATTTTTGTGTATGCATCAACAGCGTAAATTTGCACTAATTTTCCAGATTGTAAAAATTGATTAAATTCATCTCTAATTGCGAATCTATTTGAATAAAACATCTTTTGAGTAACTGATCTATTAGTAGTTGGGATTTTCAATTCAGAATGCCACCCTGCTTCAGCATGTGGAATCAATAGTGGATATGTCATTGCATCCAAATGCTGATGTAAAATTGAGATATTTGTGGTTTCATTAGAATTATTATTGTAAACTCTGATATCTCTATTAAATGGTGGCTCTCCATCAACATTTTGAAATACAGCTGCAATTTCATTTGTTCTAGGTGCATTATAACGTCTTTGGTCTTGAAAAGGGTTTTCAACTATTGAAAACATCAAATTTGGAGCAATTCCTTCTGTTTTAGTAAATTCGATCATCATTTTATATGAATTCTTCAATATATTGTGCTCGGTCAATAAAGATGATATATCCCTAAGAATATTAGAATCCAAGTTTCTGTTTGCGGGATTTGCACTTCGAATATTAAGGGCCTGTTGAGAATCCAAAATATAAAACTGAGCATACCTAGGAACGTTTCCTTCAGTTGGATAAATATTCTTAGAAGTTAAATGGTAAATATTACCATTAATTTTAAATATATCTGGGCCACCTATTGGGATATTTATGTCAGAATGTGCACATCCAAATGATGCAAAAGCAAATGTACTATTATATTTCCAAATATTTTTCTGAAAACATTTGCTTTCTTTAGAATTCTCTGTAAGTAGATTTCTTAAGAACACCGGATATTTAGGTTTATGCAAATGCACTAATTTTCGCTAATTTAGACTATAAAAAATAGAAAAGAGAAGGCAAGTATTATGTAATTAGTAATTATGAATATTTATATATTTATTATTTTAATATTTTAATATTTATTTTATATATTTATATATTATATTTATATTTTATATTATATTTAATTTATATTATATTATATTTATATTTATTATATATATATTTATATTTTATATATTTATATATCATATTTATATTTATATTTATATTTTTATATATTATATATTATTATTATATATTATATTTATATTTTATATTATATTAAATTTATATTATATTATATTTATATTTATTATATATATATTTATATTTTATATATTTATATATCTCATATTTATATTTATATATTTATATATTAATATATATTTTAATATTTATTTCAATCAATGGCCGAGCGTGTCGCTAACGTCGAGCTTAACGTCGAGCTAAATGCGTATTTTTGCTAACTGCGTTATTTTTAAAAGTTAAAATATAATTTTGAAGTTACCTGAATAATTCCGGGACTAAATGTAATATGTATACGAAATATTGTCGTATAAAATAAAATATTAAGAGAGGAGTTAGGGAACAAACAAACAAACAAACAAACATTTTTTGCGCTTTAATAATAAGATATAGGGGTTTTAAGATACTTAAGAGAATTCATTTGTTTGAAATGTAGCAACAAATATAACCCTTAAACATGGCTAATGCACATCCTCGCAAGCGCTTACAGCAATTTCTGGAAAAGCATGAAACTCCCGATTTTTGCCTATCTGCCCTACTCCCCATAACTTGCACTCGATAAACTTTTGAGTCGGAAGAGTCAAAAATTACAATTTACAAAATTTCAAAGTTTTTAAAAAGTTACAATTTTTTTTTCTTGTCAACAATAAATAGTACTCGCATAAATAATATTTGCGTATGAAACTATATAAAGAACCGTAGCTTCATACCCAAAGAGCCGCGTGTGGCTCGCGAGCCCCAGTTTGCCGACTCCTGGTATACTCCTTGTATGTATGTATTGTCCGACTCCTTGTAGACTCAGAAGATGATTTTTAAAAAATGTTCTGAATAATTTTTCAACATTTTTCTATAATCTTATGGAATTCTTGGAACTTTTTGAATGCACCTTGTAATTTCGTGTTCTTCTGAGCATATCAACTAATGTATTCTATTTAGACTGCATGGTCACATATAGCAGCAACCATATCGTCCAGTCAGACTTCACAGGCCAGCTGTGGTTGCGGATGTCGGCGTGGGGCGGGAAATTGGGGCAGAGCAGGTGGGGAACAACGTTCCTGACTTCCACATCATATGTAAACATCTACTCTTTCTGGCTGAGTCTTCTTCCACTTGTCCTTGAGCTGGAAATGTCACTCAGTGGGTGATCATTCTGTCGCATACCTTACCGCAGTGATTAGTATCCATATCTTGAAGATAGAGGTTGCCTTGCCGGCATTCATATTTCTTTAAAAATTAGACACTTCGGCCAGTTAATTTTCTCAACCTTTCAACAAAAATCTTTTATCTTCGTCAAAATAAATAAAAATGGGCATTTGGCAAGACGATAACATTTGTTCATAGAATTTAACGCCTTGCCAAATGCCCATTTTTATTTATTTATCCTGACGAAGACAAAAGATTTTTGCTGAAACTTTAAGAAAATAAAAATTTAACTGACTGAAGTGTCTATTTTTTACAGAAATAGTATCCATAAATATATATATATGAAAATAAAACATTTAAACACAATAGTTTCTTTTACACACATAAAACAAATTTCTACTATCCATACTGTGATGAAAAAAATATTGGAGGGCTTTGCTCATGAGTGGTTCACCTTCCCAGATATTTCGCTGACAGCTTCTTAGATCTCTAATACTGTATTGGACGATTCCGCTTATATATGTGCTACACGGAAGGGTGGAATCTTAGAAATTTATTAGAGCTCAAAGAAGCAGTCTGGTAGATTAAATTAGCGAAACCACTAGGAGGGTTAACCACTAATGAGCCAAGCCCTTTCAATATTTTTTTCATCTTAGTAAGGATAGTAGAAGTTTGTTTTATGTGTAAAATAAACTTTAGTGCTTTAATGTTTTATTTTCTTATGTGTATATGGCGCGTTATTACCCT
>CP092883.1:41858580-41883193 GCA_030710605.1 Cordylochernes scorpioides
ATATATTCGTAATAAATCCATATTTATATTAAATTCACGCCTGAAACCACTCTGAACATTGGAGCCACAGCGACTGCATTTAACCAACTTATCATGACATTTTACATAGAAAGAAAGTGAAGAGGAAGACTATATAGTGTATTTAAAAATAGAGAAAAGTAATCATTTATCTCTATATATATAAAAGTCAATGTCTGTCTGTTTCGCGATAAACTCAAAAACTACTGAACCAATTGGTACCAAATTTTGCATGTCGCTTTTTATAAACCTGAGGAAAATTTTCGGCTACATTTTGATTAGTATTTTTGGCTATTTCTTTTTTTCATTTGAAGAACTTTTTTTTTTACGCGGAGTAATCCGGAATGGAATGAATACCCAAATATGGCCATTTTTTTAATAAGCATCGGTGGTTCAGTGGTAGAATGCTCGCCTGCCACGCGGGCGGCCCGGGTTCGATTCCCGGCCGATGCATTTTTTTATTTACAATTTTTAAAACTCATTTATTTTATATCTATATCTATCTATATATATAAAAATGAATGTTTGTATGTTTGTCTGTTGGTCTGTTTGTTTGTATGTCTGGTATACAAATTCGCAGTAGTTCACTAATTCAAACCAAAATTTCCATACATAGGTAAAAAAAATACGGGGAAGACGATAGGCTATTTTAAAAAAATATATAAATCAATTATTAAAACTATATATTTTAGTCAGAAAATGATGATGACGATATTGCTGTATCATGTTTGATTATCAGATACAAAATTATATCGGGAAAAATTCCAAAAAGCAGAGACCACGGGAGAAACCAGTTCATTATTTTGTACGCAGGAACAAAATTCTAACAGAAAAACATTCATTCGAGCAGAAAACAAAAGCCAGATCATCTTTCTATAAAAATATCGCTTCTCAGACACAAAGTTTGGAGCGGGACGTTTCACAAGAGCGACATCCACGGCGCCAATTTATAATTGTAACGAATAGTATTTGAATAAAAACATTTAATCGGGTAAAACCCGGGCGTTGCCCGGGTCATTCGGCTAGTATAATATAAATATATATTATTATATCAACTATATTAATTAAATCAAATACCTAAACACTAATATAATACATTTTTTGCCATCACACACACACTTTTTTCCTGTAGTTTATGTGTTACTTCTGTATTGCTTTTCTATGACACTTCTAATATTTATTATTGATGCACTTTCAGTATGAAGGAAATTGCAATCGGGGGAATTCTCGGGCGAAGCCGGGTCATAGGTCTAGTATTATTAATATATATACAGTTATCAGCGTCATGCATTCTTTCTTAATTCTGTTACCGTTTGATTTTGGTTCAGTGGTAGAATGCTCGCCTGCCACGCGGGCGCCCCGGATTCGATTCCCGGCCGATGCATTTTTTTTTTACAATTTTTAAAACTCATTTATATTATTTAAAAAATAGACCATACAAGAAGTATACAATAAACTATACAAGAAGTATACAATAAACTATACAAGAAGTATACAAGAAACTATACAAGAAGTATACAATGAACTATACAAGAAGTATACAATAAACTATACAAGAAGTATGCAAGAAACTATACAAGAAGTATACAATGAACTATACAAGAAGTATACAATAAACTATACAAGAAGTATACAATGAACTATACAAGAAGTACACAATAAACTATACAAAAAGTATACAATAAACTATACAAGAAGTTACAAGAAGTATACAATAAACTATACAAGAAGTATACAATAAACTATACAAGAAGTATACAATGAACTATACAAGAAGTATACAATAAACTATACAAGAAGTATACAATAAACTATACAAGAAGTATACAATAAACTATACAAAAAGTATACAATAAACTATACAAGAAGTTACAAGAAGTATACAATAAACTATACAAGAAGTATACAATAAACTATACAAGAAGTATACAATAAACTATGCAAAAAGTATACAATAAACTATACAAGAAGTATACAATAAACTATACAAGAAGTATACAATAAACTATACAAGAAGTATACAAGAAGTATACAATAAACTATACAAGAAGTAAACAATAAACTATACAAGAAGTATACAATTAATATATACAGTTATCAGCGTCATGTATTCTTTCTTAATTCTGTCACCGTTTGCTTTTGGTTCAGTGGTAGAATGCTCGCCTGCCACGCGGGCGCCCCGGGTTCGATTCCCGGCCGATGCATTTTTTTTTTATTTTTTACAATTTTTAAAACTCATTTATATTATTAAAATATATGTGCTTTTCCTGTCTATGTACAGATTTATGGTCTATGTACACAAGTATACAAGTATGTATACAAGTTATTTGCAAATTGCGTGGCAAATTTGCCCTTTCGGTCGCAAGCAGCGCCTCTAGCGGTGAAGATGGGAGGTAATATCAGCTGACCTAATGGACATGTAAAACGTGTTTTAACAGGACATAGAGAAAAATCTGGAAAAAATATTTTTCGGATTTTTAGTCAAGAAAAATAAATTGACAGGTTCTGGGAAAAAAAGTAGTTGTTTTTTATTTAGAAAATGATTATGACAATATTGCTGTATTATATTTGATTATCAGATACAAAATTATATCCGGAAAAATTCCAAAAAGCAGAGACCACGGGTGAAGCCAGTTCATTTTTAGTATGCAGGAACAAAATTCTAACAGAAAAACATTCATTCGAGCAGAAGACACAAAGCCAGATCATCTCTTTATAAAAATACTAGCGGATGTACCCGGCTTCGCCCGTGTTTTACCCGAGTAAAGGTTTGTCTAACGAATCTCTCGATAAAGTGAACATTTTTTCCCGGTCCCTTGAAAAATACTCGATAAGTTGAATAAAATCAATATTAATCGGTACTCGAGTAAAGGTCTGTCTAACGAACATTTGTTAAAACAATTCTCAATAAACTTATAAAAAGAAATAGATATATTTTGATAATTTGAAACTGATAAAGTGATCATTTTTTCCCGGTCCCTGTGTGCCGTGTCATTCTGAATTTTGTCTTTCCTAATTTTCTACATTACAAAATCATCTTTTTTTCTAGTGAACATTTTTTCCTGGTCCCTTGAAAAATACTCGATAAGGTTGAATAAATTCATGGTCGTTTATGGAAGATGGACGAAGTTCCCGGAGGTCATCTTGGGCAAGCTCCCGCGAGGCTTTTTTTCTTGTCTACTTGGCATAGCTGTGTCACCAACTCTGCCCTGATTGGTCGGTGGGTACTTGGACTGTCGGCCGGCGGCCGGGCGAATCCATTCTCTCACGGGATGGGGCAGACCCAAGGTCATCAGGAGCAGCAAACCTAAGCCTATCTCCGTCTCAATGGTGGCGCTGCTTGCGAGTTAAAGCTACAAATCTGCAAATAACTCTAAGGATATTAAAGATATTCAAGATATTATTTTTCGTAAACCTTTCCGGGGATATGCCTAATAATATCCCAAATTTTCACGGCGATTGGATGTATGGTTTTTGAATCCATAGAGGACACACACACACACAGACAGACATTCAATTTTATATATATAGACTAGACGAATGGCCCGGGCAACGCCCGGGTTTTACCCGAGTGCGTATATATTTTTAAAACGTTTTAATTCAAATACTATTCGTTACAATTATAAATTGGCGCCATGGATGTCTCTCTTGTGAAACGTCCCGTTCCAAACTGTGTGTTTTTAAAATGTTTTAATTAAAATACTATTCGTTACAATTATAAATTGGCGCCGTGGATGTCTCTCTTGTGAAACGTCCCGCCCCAAACTGTGTGTGTCTTGAAAATATAAAAATAAAAATGTGAATTTTCATAAAGATTTCATCATGTCGATTTTTTTTTTGCATTTCACCTACTAAATCGATAGAGATAATTACATTTGCAACATGAACTTAGGTATATTGACTAAATAGAAAACTGCATAGTAATAAAGATCATTTTTTTAAAGGCACCATATCGTTTTTTTTAAAATAAAATCGAAACAAAAATTAACGATAAATAACGATAATTGCCTTAAAAAGAAATTGCCTTAAAAAAAGAAACATTCGCGGTGATTTTGTCTTGCATTCGTTTATACAATTATTATATACGAATGACCCGGGCAACGCCCGGGTTTTACCCGATTAAATGCTTTTATTCAAATACTATTCGTTACAATTATAAATTGGCGCCGTGGATGTCATTCTTGTACAATATATAAATGAGTTTTAAAAATTGTAAACAAAAAAAAAATGCATCGGCCGGGAATCGAACCAGGGCCGCCCGCGTGGCAGGCGAGCATTCTACCACTGAACCACCGATGGTTATGAAAAATCCCATCCGTGAGCTTCAAACAGACAAACAGACAGAATAAGGCAAATATATAAGTAGATCGCTTCTCAGACACAAAGTTTGGAGCGGGACGTTTCACAAGAATGACATCCACGGCGCCAATTTATAATTGTAACGAATAGTATTTGAATAAAAGCATTTAATCGGGTAAAACCCGGGCATTGCCCTTTCTTAATCAATTCTGTCACCGTTTGCTTTTTTGAATGGAATAAATATCCAAATATGGCCATTTTTCATAACCATCGGTGGTTCAGTGGTAGAATGCTCGCCTGCCACGCGGGCGGCCCGGGTTCGATTCCCGGCCGATGCATTTTTTTTTTTACAATTTTTAAAACTCATTTATATATTATACAAGAATGACATCCACGGCGCCAATTTATAATTGTAACGAATAGTACGAGGTGTGTTCAAAAAGTATCGCGACTTTGGTGTTTTTCAAAAACTATTTATTTATTCATGAATACCTATTTTATCCCCTTCAAAGTAATCCCCATGAGATATTATACACTTGTGCCAACGGGTTTTCCAATCTTCGAAGCACTTCGAAAAATCAATTTTTAAAAATCTTTTTCAGCTCCTCCTTCGATGCCGTCTTTATCTCGTCAAGCGTAGCGTAACGTCGTCCTTTCATGGGCCTCTTCAGTTTAGGGAACAAGAAAAAGTCACAGGGGGCCAGATCTGGGGAATACGGTGGCTGCGGCATCATTAGTGTGTTGTTTTTGGCCAAAAAGTCGCGCACAAGCAACGATGTGTGAGCAGGGGCGTTATCGTGGTGCAAAAGCCAATTTTTGTTCTTCCACAAATCCGGGCGTTTCTGGCGGATTGCTTCGCGCAAATTGCGCATAACTTGCAGGTAATATTCCTTATTGACCGTTCTACCCTGTGGCAATAACTCATGATGCACCATGCCCCCGCAATCGAAGAAAACTGTCAGCAAAACTTTCACATTCGACCGAACTTGGCGCGCTTTTTTCGGTCTTGGTTCGTGCGGCAGCTTCCATTGAGATGATTGAGTTTTGGTTTCCACGTCATAACCATAAACCCACGCTTCGTCACCAGTTATGACCCTCTGGAACAAATTTAGGTCGTCGCGGACAGAGTCCAACATCTCATTAGCAATGTTCATGCGATGCTGTTTTTGGTCGCAATTGAGCAATTTTGGTACGAATTTCGCGGCGACCCGTCTCATGCGCAAATCATTGATAAAAATCGAATGGCACGAGCCAATCGATATGTTTAGGTCCTCAGCAACTTCTCTAACGATAATTCGACGATTGGCCAATAATATTTTCTCCACTTCATTAATTTTTTCGTCTGTTGTTGAAGTGCTCGGGCGTCCGGCACGCTCTTCGTCGTTCACATCTTCTCGGCCTTCTGAGAACATTTTGTACCACCGTTAAACGTTGCTTCGGTCCAAGGTAGCTTCTCCGTATGCCACAGTCAACATTCGGAATGCATCCGCGCACTTAATTTCGTTTTTCACACAAAATTTGATACAGGTTCTTTGATCCATTTTTTTAATAGGTAAAAATCGAAGACGATCCAAAACACCTGCAAGCAAAGCAGCTGTCAACAATTAAGTGAACAATTAAAATGGCCGAGCTTGTCGGCATAAGTGTGAGACATGAGTACCAACATAAAGCCACAAAAAGATCGAAATTCGAATATACGTAGCCCGCGAAAATTCAAAAGTCGCGATACCTTTTGAACAAACCTCGTATTTGAATAAAAGCATTTAATCGGGTAAACCCCGGTCGTTGCCCGGGTCATTCGACTAGTATTTAATAAATAACAAAATCAATAACTGAATTATATTTTCACACATACAGCTTTATTAAGACCCCCGGTCTTATACAGATTCACCACAGGAAAGAAGCATAGATTGAGCTCCTATACTCCAGGCAGCACAGAGCCCAACAGCCTCCAGGTCTAGTGATCACAGAATCCACCGTGCATAGGTTAGCGTTTCACTGAAAAGGCGAGTGTGGAATCAGCCGCGTTTTAGTCTTCGCTTTCCTCATCCAAATGGACCATTCAGCGATTCTATTAATCTATAATATTATATTTTCATATATATATATATATATATATATATATATATATATATGAGCCGTTCACTGCACAAACTGATTAACTCCACTCTTTGAAAAATCTTAAATTTAGGTGTAAAAACACTTGATATAGTTATAACTTTTTATATATATAAAAAGTTTCCCAAACAATAAAGTTTTAAAACCATTAAACGACAAAATATTTTTGGCCACTGAACAATAAATTATTTATTTCAGAAGCCATTCTGAGTAACTTCGTACCTAATGAAATTCGTTAGAATAATACAGCTTGTGGCGACCGCACTTTGCTTCAGCGAACAAAGCTTCAAAACACATACGGGCAGAAAGATGGCGGCCCCACTTTGCCTCGGCAAGCACGTGTTTTAAGAACACTTCACTACGCATGCGCGGGCGTCATCCAGAACTTTCCAGCGGCTGGCTTCTTCCAACACACTTGATCTGGCCACACTGCAGCGGTAAACATCTAGGGCTAAAACTCCACTGTATACTTTATTAGTCTTACACGGACTACATATTTTTTCAGCCTTTTCAACATCACACTCATATCGTATTTGGATTCGAATTATTATAATTATTCCAATTTCTCAGTGTTTTAAAAAAATAAAATTATATCCTTATAATCAAGATGAGTGAGAGTAATAACAATGTGGATGTGCAGAATAGTGAATCATCAGATGGTTCTTCAATACAAGTTATCAACAGAAAGTGTGGCTCAAGAAAGCGTTTATGGGTTTCTTCTGATTCTTCTGATTGCAGCAGTAAAAATATTGCAACAAACACATCTATTGGAAGGAAAAGAAGTTGTAACCCTGATAATTGGGCCCGAAATATACAAAAGCAAAAAATAACAAAAGGTTTGGCATACAGGAATAGAGGAGGATATTCAATACCTGCAAAAACATTTGTCGATATAATATGCAGATGCCGTCAGAAGTGCAATCAAAAAATTCTTTCGCATGACAGAGAGGCTGCCATGAAGACATTTTATAGTTTAGATAGTCAACTTGCCCAAAACATTTTCTTAAGAGGTTGTATTAGAGCTAAAGAAATAAAAAGAAGGCGCCCCTCGAATAACACTAAAGAACCAAGATCACATTCTTTTACATATTATTTTCGAAAAGACAAACATGATATTCCCGTTTGCAAAAAATATTTTAGGGACACTTATCAGGTGAGTGACGGGCGAATATACAAATGTTCTTCTAAAGAACAAGTTACATCTTTATTTGATCAGAGGAAAGGCCGTGCTGCAAGCAATAAAATAGATGACACACATGTTGTAAAACATATTAAGTCATTTCCAGCCTACACTAGTCACTACACCAGAGCTCATAATCCAAGGCGGCAATACTTAAATCCTGACTTAAATATTAAGAAAATGTATGAATTATACGCCACGCAATGTAAAAAGGAAAATGTAGTACCAGTGAAAGAAAAATATTACTACAAAGTATTCTCTACAAAATTTAATTTACATTTTAAACAACCATCTAAGGATACATGCCAAACTTGTGATTATTTGCAAATAAAAATTCAATCTTCAGACAGTGAGGGAATTCAGATGGCAAAAATTGAGAAGGAAAATCACTTAGAAGAGGCTGAACGGGCTCGTAGTCTTATGGCTGCCGATCGAAAAGCAGCATCAGATAAATTTTTCGTATTTTCTTTTGATTTAGAAAAAGCTTTAGCCTTTCCTAAACTGACCACATCTGTAGCTTATTATAAACGAAATCTATATGTTTATAATTTCGGTTGCCATGATTTCAATGAAAATATAGGCCACATGTTTGTTTGGCCAGAAACTGAAGGATCTCGTGGGTCTCAAGAAATTTCCTCATGCCTGATAAAATACATAAAAACTTTTATGCAAAAAAACTTTGAAAAAATAATAACATATTCAGATTCCTGCACCGGACAAAATAGAAATATCAAAACCGTCTTAAGTTTATTGAGACTTGTTCAAAGTACGGAAATACGAGCTCAGTCAATTGAAATGAAATATTTGGTAAGTGGGCATAGCTATTTGCCCAATGATTCAGATTTTGCCATCATTGAGTCATATGCGAAAAAAATTCAAAATATTTTTTCACCAGATGATTGGAACAATATAATCAAAACATGTAAAAGAAAGCACCATTTAATGTAATCCAAATGACTCACGAAGATTTTTTTTCCACAAAACCATTGGAAAATTCAATAACTAATAGAAAAGTAACCGTTTCTGGGTGTCCAGTAAATTGGCTTAAAATGCGCTGGATAAAATTAGAAAGGTCCAAATCACACATTATACAATTCAAATATGACCATAATGAAAATTCAGAATTTTATGCCATCGATATAAGGAAATTTGTGGCAGGGAGACCACAAAGCTTGAAAAATATAGACCAGCCTTTACTATATCCTAAAGGTAGAACCGTAACAAGTGAAAAAAGGAGGGACATGATGGCTCTTCTGAAATTCATTCCTCCTGTAAAACAATCTTACTTTAAAAATTTGCGAACAAATCGGAATGACGAGTCCTTACATACAGCTGATGAAGAAGACATCATTTATGTTGCTGATGAATTAATCACAAATAATATTATATTATAACAGAACTGTTAATATCAATTTTTTGATAAAATGTAAAACACTGAAAATAAATTTATTACTTTTTTCATTTGCCAAATCGACTAACTCCACCATTCACATAAAAATTGTAACATTTCTGTTGATAATTTTTTGGCTATTCTTTCTTATTAATTTTATATACTGTAAGATAAAACTTACATTTGTATTAATGCATTCTATCATGTTTATTTGAATTTATATTATAAAAGGAATTATAAAAAACAGTGCACATTATTGAACGGGCTCGTAGTCTTATGGCTGCCGATCGAAAAGCAGCATCAGATAAAATTTTCGTATTTTCTTTTGATTTAGAAAAAGCTTTAGCCTTTCCTAAACTGACCACATCTGTAGCTTATTATAAACGAAATCTATATGTTTATAATTTCGGTTGCCATGATTTCAATGAAAATATAGGCCACATGTTTGTTTGGCCAGAAACTGAAGGATCTCGTGGGTCTCAAGAAATTTCCTCATGCCTGATAAAATACATAAAAACTTTTATGCAAAAAAACTTTGAAAAAATAATAACATATTCAGATTCCTGCACCGGACAAAATAGAAATATCAAAACCGTCTTAAGTTTATTGAGACTTGTTCAAAGTACGGAAATACGAGCTCAGTCAATTGAAATGAAATTTTTGGTAAGTGGGCATAGCTATTTGCCCAATGATTCAGATTTTGCCATCATTGAGTCATATGCGAAAAAAATTCAAAATATTTTTTCACCAGATGATTGGAACAATATAATCAAAACATGTAAAAGAAAGCACCATTTAATGTAATCCAAATGACTCACGAAGATTTTTTTTCCACAAAACCATTGGAAAATTCAATAACTAATAGAAAAGTAACCGTTTCTGGGTGTCCAGTAAATTGGCTTAAAATGCGCTGGATAAAATTAGAAAGGTCCAAATCACACATTATACAATTCAAATATGACCATAATGAAAATTCAGAATTTTATGCCATCGATATAAGGAAATTTGTGGCAGGGAGACCACAAAGCTTGAAAAATATAGACCAGCCTTTACTATATCCTAAAGGTAGAACCGTAACAAGTGAAAAAAGGAGGGACATGATGGCTCTTCTGAAATTCATTCCTCCTGTAAAACAATCTTACTTTAAAAATTTGCGAACAAATCGGAATGACGAGTCCTTACATACAGCTGATGAAGAAGACATCATTTATGTTGCTGATGAATTAATCACAAATAATATTATATTATAACAGAACTGTTAATATCAATTTTTTGATAAAATGTAAAACACTGAAAATAAATTTATTACTTTTTTCATTTGCCAAATCGACTAACTCCACCATTCACATAAAAATTGTAACATTTCTGTTGATAATTTTTTGGCTATTCTTTCTTATTAATTTTATATACTGTAAGATAAAACTTACATTTGTATTAATGCATTCTATCATGTTTATTTGAATTTATATTATAAAAGGAATTATAAAAAACAGTGCACATTATTGAACGGGCTCGTAGTCTTATGGCTGCCGATCGAAAAGCAGCATCAGATAAAATTTTCGTATTTTCTTTTGATTTAGAAAAAGCTTTAGCCTTTCCTAAACTGACCACATCTGTAGCTTATTATAAACGAAATCTATATGTTTATAATTTCGGTTGCCATGATTTCAATGAAAATATAGGCCACATGTTTGTTTGGCCAGAAACTGAAGGATCTCGTGGGTCTCAAGAAATTTCCTCATGCCTGATAAAATACATAAAAACTTTTATGCAAAAAAACTTTGAAAAAATAATAACATATTCAGATTCCTGCACCGGACAAAATAGAAATATCAAAACTGTCTTAAGTTTATTGAGACTTGTTCAAAGTACGGAAATACGAGCTCAGTCAATTGAAATGAAATTTTTGGTAAGTGAGCATAGCTATTTGCCCAATGATTCCGATATTGCCATCATTGAGTCATATGCGAAAAAAATTCAAAATATTTTTTCACCAGATGATTGGAACAATATAATCAAAACATGTAAAAAGAAAGCACCATTTAATGTAATCCAAATGACTCACGAAGATTTTTTTTTCACAAAACCATTGGAAAATTCAATAACTAATAGAAAAGTAACCGTTTCTGGGTGTCCAGTAAATTGGCTTAAAATGCGCTGGATAAAATTAGAAAGGTCCAAATCACACATTATACAATTCAAATATGACCATAATGAAAATTCAGAATTTTATGCCATCGATATAAGGAAATTTGTGGCAGGGAGACCACAAAGCTTGAAAAATATAGACCAGCCTTTACTATATCCTAAAGGTAGAACCGTAACAAGTGAAAAAAGGAGGGACATGATGGCTCTTCTGAAATTCATTCCTCCTGTAAAACAATCTTACTTTAAAAATTTGCGAACAAATCGGAATGACGAGTCCTTACATAGAGCTGATGAAGACGACATCATTTATGTTGCTGATGAATTAATCACAAATAATATTATATTATAACAGAACTGTTAATATCAATTTTTTGATAAAATGTAAAACACTGAAAATAAATTTATTACTTTTTTCATTTGCCAAATCGACTAACTCCACCATTCACATAAAAATTGTAACATTTCTGTTGATAATTTTTTGGCTATTCTTTCTTATTAATTTTATATACTGTAAGATAAAACTTACATTTGTATTAATGCATTCTATCATGTTTATTTGAATTTATATTATAAAAGGAATTATAAAAAACAGTGCACATTATTTCATCGCATTTCTCCACTTTGTGATTTATGGAGTTAATCAATCTGTGCATTGAGGGGCTCATATATATATATATATATATATATATAGATGGAAATTTTGCCGGGAGGAAATTGATCTTAAGAGACAAGGGTCGCCTCTCCCGTCAAAATAGACGTCTAAAACCAGACGCCATCTATTGACCGTCGCCGCAACTAGCGGCCTCGGGTCGGTGACAAAGCCACAACACCAGCTTTGGCAAACTGAAAAGCGTCCACCTAGAGACCATGGTTTCGGGCTAATGGCCCTCGTCAGTCTAGGGCGGACTTTATTCCATGAGATCCACACGGGATCTAATGGAATCTTGACAATCTGCCAAAGAGGTGTTTAGCTGGCAAAGTGGCTGGGCCATATCTCTTAAGATCAATTTCCTCCCGGCAAAATTTCCATCTATATTTTAGCCATAGATATGGCCCAGCCACTTTGCCAGCTAAACACCTCTTTGGCAGATTGTCAAGATTCCATTAGATCCCGTGTGGATCTCATGGAATAAAGTCCGCCCTAGACTGACGAGGGCCATTAGCCCGAAACCATGGTCTCTAGGTGGACGCTTTTCAGTTTGCCAAAGCTGGTGTTGTGGCTTTGTCACCGACCCGAGGCCGCTAGTTGCGGCGACGGTCAATAGATGGCGTCTGGTTTTAGACGTCTATTTTGACGGGAGAGGCGACCCTTGTCTCTTAAGATATATATATATATATCTATTAATATTTCTCCAACTTTCAATATTCAGAGGATACAGTTATATTAGCACCTAAAAACTTAAAGGAAAATTTATTAGAAATTGGGTCCCAAACCAAAGATTAAAACGCCCCACACCTCTCAACATGGCTCACAACTCTAATCTTTTAGACATCCCAATTAATCCCAAACACAGAACTTCCTACCCCCCACATAAAACTCGCAACAAACTCATCTGTTTCCCTCATCTACCAGACAATCCCACAAACATGAAACTCAGCCAGAATTACTCAAAGCTCTTGGCCTCCAAATCATTGAGGAAAATAGCTCCCTCTTCGACATCACAATTTACACTGACGGTAGCCAACTTGAAACTGGACTGTCTGGCAGTGGAAATGGCTATCTACAAAGATAAGATCCTGGAAAAAATCTCCCTCTCCCACCCTAGACATCTTTCAGTTTATAAATCAGAACTCTCTGCTATAGATACGGCTCTAAAAGACATCAACATCAACTCGCCAAGCAAAATAATAATCTACTCCGACTCAAGAGCAGCCATTTATACCCTTCAAAGCTGCTTCTCCAGTCAAGAACCTCTTCTCAAGAGCATTGCTAAGTCTGTAAACCGACTCCCAGCCAACAGCTCAGTCACAATGCAATGGCTTCCATCTCACGTTGGAATTCCTGGTAATGAGCTGGCAGACTCTCTGGCAAAGGCTGGAGCTCTTGGCCTACCTGAAGCAATATAATCCACCACCCAACTAGACGAAAGAGACCTCCTCCTTACTATCAAAATCCAATGCCCGCAGGAATGGAAATCTGATGCTGCACATGACTGGTACAGAGCAGGAGGGACAAGCACCGGTTCTGTCCTCCCAAGAGAACAACAGTCTTTGATTTCCAGACTTAAGTCTGGTCATCTACGGACAATGACTTTCCAGAATGGTTGCAAGGTTTTCCCACTATGTACTAAGTGCAATTCTCAGCCTGCAACCCCAAGACATATTATTGACTGTATTGACTCATCCATTGATGAGCTCTACTCTTACCCGGCAGACACCATCAAAAATCTCAAGCTTTACAAGCTTGATACCTTAGTGTGATTGAGTGGAGATAAGAAAGAAGAAGAAGAAGAAGCACCTAAAAGAGCGCAATTATTATTTTATATTAAACATTCTGTAAAATGTACCAGAATCGTCATCTCTCACAACTTTATATTGTAATTCTGTGAAATATTTTAGTAATTGTTAGTATATTCATATCAATCAATTGTATTAGAGATTTTAAGCCATTATAATAATATATAATACAATATAATGCGGCTTATGACTGTAGAACGACATTTGAAAATTATCCCGCATTTGTTTCTTTTGAACGAAAAATCGAAATTTATTTTAAGGAGAAATAACGATTATTTCTAACCTTAGGGATGAAGTATGAAAGGATGAATTGTGAAGAGTAATGATAGAGGGAAAAATAAAGCCTAGTGGACATGGCATCTTCCCGGTAAGCGGAACACTGTGGGTTCGATTCCCATCCCTGGACACTTTTATTTTTCCGTTCATCATTACTCTTCACAATTTTTTTTTTTACTCTTCATACTTCATCCCTAAGGTTAGAAATAATCGTTATTTCTCCTTTTAAAAAAAATCGATTTTTCGTTCAAAAGAAACACATGCGGGATAATTTTCAAATGTCGTTCTATAATAATATATTTAAAAAATTAAAATTAAGAGCATACGACTTCTAGTTAAATATGATTATATTCTTTTGCAAATTATTTTATCTCCTACTAGACGCATGACCCGGCTTCGCCCGAGAATTCCCCCGATTGCAATTTCCTTCATACTGAAAGTACATCAATAATAAATATTAGAAGTGCCATAGAATAGCAATACAGAAATAACACATAAACTACAGGAAAAAAGTGTGTGTGAGGGCAAAGATTGTATTATATTAGTGTTTAGGTATTTGATTTAATTAATATAGTTGATATAATAATATATATTTATATTATATACTTGCGGATGTACCCGGCTTCGCCCAGGTTTTTCTCGAGGGAATGTTTGTAGTCTAGTAATAAGAAAATATACTACACCTAAAAACTATCAGAGAAAAGAGAAACCACGGAAGGTGAACAGAAAAATGCTTACAATGGATGTTATGTTTACGATATCAATTTAAATAAAAACAAAGATAAAATTTGCATATGTTGGTCACTATAAATTTGTATATTTGTTAGGCGAAATTAGAAACATGATAAAACAATTGGGTATTTAAAAACAAATGTAGAAATAAAAGTTGAAGTATAATAAACAATGTTAAAGATTAGTTTTAATTATTAATCAAGATTGTGTGTGAATATGTGAGAAAGATGTAATATCGTTGTTGTTTTCTTGGCCGACTGTTTTACATATGGTGTTATCTTAAAATTGCTTGTTTTGAATATTTTTTAGATTGAGATTATTAGCTAGTATGTAAAAAAAAATTAACTCTGTTGAAATTTAATTTTGTATTTATCTATATATATAAAAATGAATGTATGTGTGTGTGTGTGTGTGACAATTGACAATTAAAAAATATTTATTGTCATCTTAGACAATATTACATATTTTCAATCATAGGGAGAGAAAAAGAAAATAAGAAGAGAGAAGAGAAGAGAAAATATATACATATATGAAACAAATTTTACAAGATGGTGATGGGAGATGGAGGAAGAAAACCTCGGCGCTGGAGGGTCCTGGACCAGGCGATGAGCGGGTCTTCCACTGCTTCTCCGAGCCCAACCTGTACAAAGTAGCGATAAATTCGCAACGTTGCCGACGCCAAGATGGAAAGGGCGTCGTCCTCAAGGCCGGACCCGCCGAAGATCCAAGCCTGCAGGTCAGGGGGCCGCCCTATGATGTTGAAGGCCTCTCTGATGAGAGGCCTGATGGAACGGCAGCACCAGTAACGGTGGCCGAGGGAGCGGTCGATGGACCCGCAGGCAGGACAGGAGGGGCCGACCGAGGCAGGATGGGCCGGATGGGGCAGGGCGTGGAGGGCCAACTTGAGGGCCGCGTCGGCCTCGTGGCCCGAGTAGGCGCAGCGCCGCAGCGAGGCCCAGTCGATCCTAGATGGAAGTGGACCGATGGTGGGCGACCATCTCGAGGTGAACCTTGAGATGGGCGTGGCGGCGAGGCGCGGGCGATCCAGGGCCCGTCGGGCCGAGCGGGTCGTGAGGCCGTTGAGGAACGGCGTAGCCGTCCCTCGCAGCACCACGGCCGCAGCTAAAGAGCTAGATGAGGGTGCAGACTCCGCCCCGAAGCCCACGGCGTTCTCGGAGGTCAGCCTCCGACAGAAGGCGCCCAGGGCCGCGGCGTCAGCCAGGACCGAGCGCGTAGGTCGGGCGGTGAGGTGGCCCTCCGCAAGAAGGTCCCGGACTCGGGCTCCGCGCCAGCGGGCAGGGGCCAGGAGGTCGGGAGGGCGGAGGAACCGGCAGCCGCCGATGATGTTGAGGTCCAGTAGCTGAGCCGTGGGGACCGCCCGATGGTTGAAGCCCAGGATGTTGGAGGCCTCCTCCCACAGCTTCAGCAGCCGGAGACGGCGGGGCTGGAGACGGGTGCCGTCCGGTGGAGGGTGGATCCAGGCCTCACCGCTTTCTACCAGCCAGATGAAGGCATTTCTGCCCCCGCGGAGCGCGACCTGCACCCCCTTGAGGCAGGCGAGCTGGAGCTGGGTCGCGAGGTCGAGGAGGCCGAGGCCTCCGATGGCAACTGGCCTCGCCATGACATCGGCGGGAAGCCACGCCGTGTGGTCCTGTCCCCAGACGAATCTCGCCAGTCGGGCCTGCAGCTTGGCGATGGTTGGGGGTGATGGTAGGTAGCCATGCAGGTGGTGCTGGATGACAGAGCCCACCAGCGTGTTCGCCGCTCTTGCTCGCCCGACGAGGGAGAGGCCGCGGGTGAAGGGCGTCCATTTGCGGCATGCATTCTCCAGGAGGGCCAGGAGATGCTGCTCCCGGTGGGCGACGGTGCTCCTGGGGGCGATGTCGAGCCCGAGGACCCTGATGGAGGTGGTCGACCAGGAGGCGCCGAGAGGGGAGTCGCCGCGGTTGCGCCAGGCGCCGCACCAGAGGCCAGCGCTCTTCCGGAGGTTCACGCCAACTCCGGAGGCCTGCTTGTATTCTTCGAAGACGGTCGCCACCCGTTCGAAGTCTCCGTCGCGATGAAATAGGAGGACGATGTCGTCGGCGTAAGCGATGACATTGCCCACGCCGAGGGACAACTCCAGGCGACGTAGCAGCGGCCCCGTGGCGATGCTGAAGAGTGCGGCGCTTACGGCGCAACCCTGCCTGAGGCCGTTGAGAAGGGGGAAGGCTGTTGTATGAAAGCCTCCGGCCCGGATGGTGGCGTCCGCCCCGGCGTAGAGGATGTTAATCCAGGCCATGAAGGCCGGCGGGAGGCGGAGGGATGTTAGCAGGGACTCCAGGAAGCCGCGGTCCAATGAGTCAAAGGCGGACTCTAGGTCGACGCCCATGACGGCCAGCGGCGAGCCCAGGGCGGTGGCCTCCTCGATGGCGTCCGTCACCATGGCGATGTTCCATGACGGGGACCTCCCGGGGACGGCGTATGTTTGGCATTCCGGCACCAGGGTCCGCAGGTGGGGCTTGAGGCGCCGGTGAAGGATGGCGGCCAGGACCCTGTAGTCGGCCGAGGGCAGCGCGACAGGCCTGTCGCGACAGGCCTGTAGCCATCAAGGCCGCGACCTCCGCGGGCCTTGGGCACGAGGCAGATGGAGCTGCGCCGCGTCGACGGAGGTAGTGCACCGCGGAGCCGTGAAGCCGCGAGCACCCGGGCCAGAGCTTCCGCGAAGAAGTCCTCGTTGAAGGCGACGAGGAGCTCGCACGGCAAGCCGTCCCAGCCGGGGGCCTTTCCGCGAGGGAGGTGCTCGATGGCGTGGGCTATCTCGCTGGGGCTGATGTCTGGCCGGTGGAGCGGGTCCTCCTCACTCAGCTCGCGGGTGGTGGTGGTGGGCGCGCTGCTGGCGATGAAGGCAGCTCCCGCAGCTGGATCGCTGGTGGGACGGGCGAAGCGGGGCTGGAAGGTCGCGAACGCCCTCCGCCGAAGCTCTGGGCCCTCGATGACGTAGTCCTCCTCGTCCCTGATGACGCTGACCGGGCGACGGAGGCGGATGGCGCGTGCCAGGTCCGGCAGCGATGGGTAGTCTGCCCGGATGGAGGAGGCCTCGAGCTGCGCCGCGATGTAACGTCTCGCCCTGTAGACGTAGCTGTCGCTGGCAGCGTGGCACGGGTCGTGCAGGGATCTGGCCTCCGCCAGCAGCCCCGCCTTGATGGAGGTCCACCTATCCCAGAAGGTCCCGTCGTCGTCATCGTGTGCTGTGTCTTCCTCCAACTCCCGGATGTAACCAGCCAGATGTTCGAGAACGAGGCCCGAGCGGAGCATCGCGGCCAAGCGAGGCTGGGTGGGGGAGGAGACGGCGGTGGTGGGCGGGCCCACCTGGAGCAGCACGAGGCGGTGGTCCGAGAGGTGGTAGTGGCTGGTCGCGTAGATGGACACGCGATCCAGGACTCCAGCAGGGACGAGGATCCGGTCCAGTCGGTTCGATTCGACTTGGTCGCCGTGCATGGCGACTCTGGTGGGCAGGTGGGCGGCGTCGAATTGGGTGGCCACGTCGACCAGCGCGGCCAGGTCCAGAAGAGCGGCGAGGGCATCCGATGATGATGATGATGAGGGGCCCCGATCCCTGATGTTAAAGTCGCCGATGATCCAGCAGGCCCCCTCCTCCTCCTGTGCCGCTGTCGCCGCCAGGAGCTCCAGTTGTCGGTTTCTCTCCCGGGGTTCATGCGCCAGATGAACGGCAATGGCCGTCATCTCCTCGCCGCGGACATCTATGGTTGCCAAGGCGATGTGGCCCGGCCACAGGATGCGTTGTTGTAGCACGGCTACGCCTGGTCCGAAGATGCAGGCGAGTCCGGATCCCGAGATGGCTACGGGATGGGCCAATACAACAGCACTGTAGCCGAGGCAGAGGTCTTGGCCGCTGCCCAGATGAGATGCGTTTGTCTCCTGGACAAACGCGATGTCCACGTGATGTTGCCTGAGGAGATGACAAAGGGCAAGGCTCCTCCTCCGAGTGGCGAGCCCTCGCGCGTTGATGGTGGCGACACGGTAACTCATTGGGACCGTCCTTCACGCAGCACCTTCCTGGTCTTTTGGAGGGTCTTGCGGATGGTGTGGTTGGAGTCTGGGATCGAGGCCTTGATGGTTTCGGCCACCTGGTCGAGGGCGGCGACCTGTGCCTTTGACAGCGAGGGCGCTCGCTTCTCCATTTTTCCTTTAGAGGTGAGTAGCCGCTGTGCGTCCTCGCGGTCTATACCGGGCAGCCCGTCCCAGTCGATGGAGAGGTTGGGGGACTGCTTGAGGTGCTCCTGCAGCTGGACGAATGCGGGTTTGCCCCGGGGAGACGCGGAGGGAGTTGAGGTCAGCTCCTCCTCCGACATCTCAATGTCGAGCGGAAAGGTCTCGGGCTCGGGGGGCCGCGGGGCAGCCAGAGGAGCAGGGAGGGCGACAGGGGCGGGCTGGGCAAGATCCCTCGGTTCGGCAGGATGGTGTGCCGAGGGGGTCACTGGAGCCTCAGTTGAAGACTTCGCCGGTTGGACAGGGGACGCCGATGTTGCGGGCGCAGGTGTCGGCCTCCTTGGCTGCTGAGGAGGAGGAGGAGATGGGGGGGGGGGGCCTTGCGTCGGTGGGAGACGCTGCTTGCCTGGGGCTGCTGTTCTGCCTGGCGAGCGATGGGCAGTTTGCTCTGCGGTGGCCCTGCTTTCCGCATTTAGAGCATTTTATGCCAAAGGAGAGGAAGGCGGGCAGGGAATCTCCCTTGGATTGAATGTCCAGGCGGGTGGGCAGCCTGTCTAGCTTGATGCCGTCCTTGAGCAGGATGAAGGCTTCCCGGCGGCCGTCGGTGAATGTGAACTCCCCCATTTTGATCAGGATGGGGGCGATGGAGGTGACCCTCCCGTATGGGCTCAGGGCGTTCACAACGGTGAAGTCGTCCACGAAGCCTGGCAGGTTGGCGACGACGATTCGTTCGGCCCTCTTACGGTAGGGGAAGACCCTAAGGGTCGTTCCCTCGATCTCAAGGTCGCCCTCAGCCAGACGGCGCGCAAGATCTTTGGTCGCCAAGCCCACGAGGAAATGGCCGTTCATTTTGCCGAAATATGTGATGTCATTTGGTCCCCCGACCAGCTTGGATATTGCCTTTAGGTAAGTGTAGTCCGGGAACTCTGGGCATCGCTCCACGAAGATGTAGTTTTCGTGGGTAGATGAGTTCTGCCTCGCCTTGGCCTCGGCGATGTTCTTGCGTGTCGCCTTGATCTCCTGGGGCGGCACTGCTCTCGGCCCTGTTGGCCGCTTCCAACAGGCTTGTTGGGCTGCCTTGCAGCGTGCTCAGGTGAAGTTGAGCCGAGGCGCCTCTTCTTGCCCTTCACGACGATGAAGCCCTCGTTGTCGTTCACCTCCGCCATCTCGCTGTCGGCCCAGTTGAGCGAGGCCGGGCTGGCTGAAGTTGCGCTGGTCGTAGCAGCAGTCTTCGGAGCCGTGACGTCACCACGCGCGGCGGCCGGATTTACATGCAAGTCGCCTGCCGGCGAATTTGCATACTTTTGATTTTCAGAAGAAAATTCCATTATTTTCTTCATATTTATGTCTTTTGGCGATAATTCCTCGCCTGTTGGTAGCAGGATGCTGGGCCTTTCAGGCACTTTTTCAGCACATCCTGGGCTTTCTGCCAATATCACACTTGCCAGACTAGGCGCACTTTACACGCACTCAAAAGGCGAAAACGGCGGAGCTCGCGAAAGCGTGACCGCACGCCCGAGTGTGTGTGTGTGTGTCTGTCTGTCCTTTATGCCTGACCAAACCACTCATTGGAACGCCATGAAACTTTGGGAAGTTATTTAGTATAGTACTGGGAAGGTTTCTATCAAATAAAATTTTTGAAATAACTTTTCGCCTAAAAATAATCAAGATAAATATTCTAATTTATCTGTTATAATTCAACAATCTGCTCTAAATATTATCATGATGATACGATGATTTTGTAATGTAGAAAATTTGGAAAGACAAAATTCAGGATGACACGGCAATTTATTTGAGACAAGAATAATGATACAATTCATACGCAAGATACTATTCCTTTAACTTACAATTACCGAGGGAACCAATTAATATTGATTTTATTCAACTTATCGAGTACTTTTAAAGGGACCGGGAAAAAATGTTCACTTTATCGAGAGATTCGTTATAGACAAACCTTTACTCGGGTATAACCCGGGCGAAGCCGGGTACATCCATACAAGAATAATGATACAATTCCAAGGCAAGATACTATTCCTTTAACTTCCAATTACCGAGGGAACCAATTAATATTGATTTTACTCAACTTATCGAGTATTTTTCAAGGGACCGGGAAAAATGTTCACTTTATCGAGAGATTCGTTAGACAAACCTTTACTCGGGTAAAACCCGGGCGAAGCCGGGTACGTCCGCTAGTATATAAATAAAATTAACTCTGTTGATTTTTTTTTTTTGTATTTAATCGATAACAGCGAAGTTACGCATGTTAATGTTAGGAAATATATTTTGATGTTAAGCAAAACCTGCTCCATCTCGTTTTACATAAATGTTGAAAATTTAGTTGAAATTGATGCATTGTAACGAAAGTTTTTAGTGATGTCCACTTATGAAATTTCCATTTTATTAATATAGATAATATAAATGAGTTTTAAAAATTAAAAAAAAAAAAAAAGCATCGGCCGGGAATCGAACCCGGGCCGCCCGCGTGGCAGGCGAGCATTCTACCATTGAACCACCGATGCTTATAAAAAATGGCCATATTTGGGTATTCATTCCATTCCGGATTACTCCGCGTAAGAAAAAGTTTTTCAAATGAAAAAAAGAAATAGCCAAAAATACAGGGGATCCAAAAGTCCCGCACAACTTTAAAAATTAATAACTCCGCGAATATTTGCGCTAGAACAATGCGGTAAACACCATTGTGTTCAGGATGCAATGGGATTTTTTATGGCAAATAATGAAAAATTCGATATTGATTTTAGTTACAACTTTATTCGCTAGATGGCGCTCTACCAGAATCAGCTATTCAGCGGCCAAATTGTTTGATAAATTGAAAAATATAACTGAACGACACGTATTTTTCCTTTTTGAATACCAGGAAAGAACCCTAATAATATCATATGATAAATTAATAAAACACCATTTCGCTAAAAGTTAGAAGAAATGGTTAACGATTTTTAAATACAATCTGAGATATATAAATCAAAGTCGGTGGACGAGTGGGTAACCCCCTCGATTCCCGACAGTCATGAACCGGGATTGAATCCCGCGTTTAATATGTGAATAACCTTCACATATTATTCATTGTTCATTCATGAACTAGGTTGCTCTTGCTGAGCGGTACCTATTTATGTGATTTGAACCAGAATCTGAGATATGTAAAATAGGTATATGCAAATTAAAACATGTAAAAAAAAACCTGATATTTTAGATGCGGTTTGCTGGAATCCTCTCAGCTATTTAAATTTCGAAAATAATAATTTTCTAATTTTTTTTTTATTCAACTCTCTCTCAGTATCGATTATATTTATTTTAATTCATTTGAAAAATATTTATCTATCTCTGATGATTTATTTTACTCTGGAATGCCGTTGTTGTTTTTGTCGTGTCCAATAAAGAGCCTCAGATGTCTCCATGCACCTCTATCACAGCAGCATTGTCCACTCTCTTGGGTGTGTAAAGCCGCTGCTATGGGTCTATGTCAATTTTCTGCAAGGCTGCGGGCATGAGAATATGTGGGTAGGTGTTAGTTCCACACCAGGACAGTTGTTGCATGTTCTATAGGTTCTTGTGCCATCTGAATGTATTGTCATCCTTTATAATGTTTTGTTCTAAATCTTGTTATAGTTTTGTCATTTTTCTCTCGGAGTTTATTTCACATTTTGATCTTTTATTATTTTTTATTTAATTATCTTGTATTTTTCAAAAGCCTTAGCGTCAAATAATGACATTTGTTCTTTCCTTTGGCTCAACTTTCTGGCTTCCTTTGCAAATTCAACTGCCATTTCATTACCCCCGATCCAAACACTGGCAGGAATCCATTGTAGAATGCAGTTATTCTCCAATGATATCAGTTGAGTAAGTAACGAATGTATTTCCTGGGTGATTATATTATTGCCCTTCTGAATTGCTTCTAGATCGGATATGAAGTCGTTGTACTGTATATTATAATTCCTTCTGCTTGATGCAGGGATGGTTGGTTAAGGCATACATCAAGAGCTTTCCAGATAGCTGTCAGTTCACAAGTGAAGTTTGACGAAATCTTTCTTGCTCCTTCTTTGATTTTGATGTATGTTCCATCTTGCAGTATTATGTTAATTCCAGCCCCTCCATTACTTATGGTAAGGTCTGATGATCCATCTGTATATGCTGTTAAATAATTTATCTGATCGCATAAACCAATTGTGTCAAGTCCTTTCTTTTTAAGTATGTTTTTTGTTCTCTTTTTTTAATGCAGGGTTCATTCAGGTTAAGATTGATTATTACATTTGATGGCAATGGGGTAGGAAATATTGGTTATTCTCCAATTTGAAATTCATTATGTTTCATATTTATGCTCTTTCTAATATTGTTGTCTTACTGAAGTGTTGAAGATCTTTTGAGTCTTTCTTTTTGTGTCCAGTTTAAATAGGTTCTATGGGATATGTGTTCGGTTTCTTTAGTTTTTAAGCTATTGGTGAATTTTATTGTTTATAATTGTCTTCTGCTTTCAAGTAGGTCTAGACCACATTCTCTCTGAATTTTCTAATTGTTGGTATTTGAAACAGAACCAGTGATTAATTTGGCCGCTTTTGCTTGAGCACTGTCTAGTCTTCTTTTTAGTGATGAACTTGAGGGAGCCCAAACAGGTGTTGCCTATTCCATTATTGGCCTTATTAAGGTGATATATGTTGTTCTGAGAATTTTGGGTTTTGCTCCCCAATTTGTTCAACATAGCCTTCTCAGAATGTTTAGGTTTCTGATAGCTCTATTTGAGGTGCTAATTATGTGTTCTGTATATCGCAATTCCTCATCAAGTATCACACCTAGGTAATTTGGAGATCTAATTTTATCAATTATATGGTTGTTTATGCTTATTTTGGAGTTAAATTCATGCCTTTTTCCTTGTCAGTGAAGGAGACCTATAGGTTTGTGTTTATTGGGCTTATTGTCATTTTGAGTTTCATTGCCCACTTCTCCAGTCCTCTCATTGATGTGTTCAGTATTTTTCTGATATTTTTATACTGCTACTTGTGTGCCATATGGCTATATAATCTGCATAACAGGCAACTTTTGTGTCTTCAGTGAGGATGGATGTTGTTAAGGTTGTGTCGTAGTTAGATGTACAACAACTCAAACTTGACCATGACTCTTTTTTTTAGCTCTTATTCTTTTCGTTTGGCCAAAAAAATGTCAAATTTATATACACATATATTCTTACATAATGAGACTTTAAAGAATTCAAATATCTTCATCTATTTACATACACAACACATCTCCCCCCTTAATAATACTCCAGTCGGTCTGGGGGTTTCCTGGCTCTCTGAGGTCTAGAACTGCGGACGGGCACTTGCACAGCGGCAGGCTCCGGTTTAGGAGTGCAAGAGGGCACGTGCACAGCAACAGGCCCTGGTCTAGGAGTGCAAGAGGGTACGTGCACAGAAGCAGTCTCCTCCTTGTTCCCTGATGTAACCTCTGGGACCTCCTATTCACTTTATTTCTGACTTCCACCTACAGGCTTCTCTCCTGATGTTCGAGGAAGTATCAAATTTCTTGTCTCCACTTGTTTCTTTTTCGCAGGTCGATGATATGCCTCTTATACACGACGCCCTCGCAACTTATAAGGTAGTGACGGTAGCTCAATAATTTCAAAATGGTACCTTTTTACCGTTTAGGTCCAGTTGCATAGTTGCGGAAATAAACCTCGCAACCTGTAGTAAACTGCTCCTGCCTTCTTACGGCCTCATGAAATACCTCTCGCGGATTTCCCATCTTGGTATTAAATTCGATAATCTTGATCTTAAACT
>CP092883.1:41883676-42143490 GCA_030710605.1 Cordylochernes scorpioides
GAAGGGAGTGAGAATGCCAATCAATAGTGCAGCGATTTGAATTTGTACTTGGATCAGGTAGATAAATTAAGAAAAAAGGCCTTTCCTGATTGTGTAACTGAAAGTTGCTCATGGCTTGTGCCATCTGGCCAATTCTGGAATAATTAAATGATTAGTTGATATTTATTCCGATAGATGGTGCAAGCCATCAGCAACTTTCAGTTACACAATCAGGAAATGCCTTTTTCTTAATTTATCTACCTGATCCAAGTACAAATTCACTTTTGTACTAGTTACACCTGTCGAAGGGCTGTTGAGCCTGAAAGCTTGTATTGCTGTTTATATATAAAGAGAAACTCTTCCCTTAGCGAATTGTCTTTTGTTTATGATAAAGCACAATTTGGATTATAGATTATAATACAAGAAAATAAGAGGTAATCCAAATAATTTATTAGTGTGTGATGTTTCGGCAACAGCATTGTCACCATCATCAGACAAAAGAATAAAAATCAATAAAAAAGCATCATTTTTTATTCTTTTGTCTGATTGTGACAATGCTGTTGCCGAAACATCACACACTAATAAATTATTTGGATTAGGTCTTATTTTCTTGTATGTCTTTTATTTATAATTTTCCCGAAGGGATTATACTATTAACAAGCAAAAAAGTGTGTGTAAGATCAGTGAGCCTGAAGAATGGTTGTGTGGATCCTCGGAGGGGGGGGGGACTCCGCTGCATTATTGGGGAAGACTAGAGCGGCAACTATACCTAGAATTTCAAGAGTGAATTACTAGAACCAGCGAAATCTACCGAACAGTCTGTTAAACGTCTAAAATGCCGTGAATGTAGCGGAGAAGAAGGAGTAGCTTGATGTGCTGCTATTATCTTAGATAAAGATATTTCCTCAACACTTTTTTTCCCACCATAATCTTCATTGCATATAGCATTGATATGGGAGGGATAAAAATAGATATGGAGGTCCAGTAAAACCTTCCTTTTAAAGGATAACACATAGTCGCAGAACCGCCAAAGTGTCCTTTACAGAGAGGTGTCTTCTTATCAGAGAGTTGCTATTTTTTTTATATGCTAAAACTAAAAAAAAAATCTTTATGAGCATAATATTGTGATGAAGAAATAATTTATTATTTAATTTAATTATTCAATGAAAACATTTAACACAGATTATTGCTATGAAATCATCATACATGGTCCTTAGCTTGCTATTTCAATATGCTCTAGCTGTATATAGTTTTGTTGATAATTGTCAACTAGTCGCAGGGACATCTACTTATATAATTGCCTTATTCTGAGCTCACGGATAGAATGCGCGCCCATTGGCTGCCGCCGGCGAACACGTGTCCTCCCTGCCCCCCTCTAGACAACCCTGTTATCAGCTGTGTGATACATACACCTGTCTATAGCGGCCATTCTAGACAACCCTGTTATCAGCAGTGTGTTACATCCACCTGTCTTACAGACCACCCTGTCTATAGCGGACACTTTAGGCAACCTGTAGTCAGCAGTGTGTTACATTCACCTGTCTATACAGACCACCCCTGTCTATAGCGGACACTTTAGGCAACCCTGTAATCAGCAGTGTGTTACATCCACCTGTCTATACAGACCACCCTGTACAGAGGGTGTTTCCTTTCAAATGAAACGATTTCAAACGTCCGTTAGAACTTTATTTTTCGAACGTGATTTTTTTTCATGTGTTCTATGTGCTTCCCCTTCTTCTTGGCTATCTCCCTGCATCGGACTTTCCCAAGCTGCGAACACTTCCTTGACTTAGGAGAGCAGAAACATTCGACCACTCCTCTTGTGCGGCTTTCCAAAGTCCGGCCTCAGTTTTGGGACGTCGGTTGAAGAGCCGATGTTTCAACCTACCCGAACCGGTAAAATATCCAGTGGGCTGAGGGCGGTCGGGAGACTCCCTGGAATGTCCGAGTTCCTGATAAAATTTAGGCCTAGGTGTGTCCTTCATTTCTAGTAGGAACTGTAGGGTTTTGTTAGGAGGTATGGAAGGGCTTTGTCCGTGATGAAGGAACACTTTGTCCATTTCTCCTGGGGTAAAGGTCCTTCAGTTGTTCGATGACAGGTTTCAGAACGCATTCTATATAGAATTCTGAGTTCACCTTCACCTTCGATGGAACCTTTATGAGCGGAAGGACTTCCACGGCCAGTCATTACCCCGACAACCATGAAACCTTTAGGAAAAGTTTCGGAGCATTGGTGAACCCAAATTATCCGGGACCTGATTGCCTCTTTTGATGTAACAGATCTTCCGGATTCCATTGCAATACGTCACATACATCCATGCTTCGTCCAATGTTGCAGTATATTCCGATCTGGAACCGGCCAGATGTTCATCGTAGAGCTTCCGGGCATTCGTTGCACGGTTTTTTCATGTGGAAAGGGGTGAGCTTGTGAACCTTGCCTTTTCGTCGGGTATCCAGTTACAAATCTTTGTGAATGATGTTATTTATCGTTTTTAGCGATAGTTCCACACATTCTGGAAAGTTTGGCGCTGAGATGGTGGATTTTCAGTAGTTGCTAGCCGCTTTACCTTGGAAACCGTGGCGGGGGTCCGCACCGGACGTGGTCGATCGACTTGAAATTTTTGCCCATTGGATTCAGCTTCCCTTTTCTTTCCGATGCCATTTACTACCCTACATATTGTAGCTTTGCCAACATCTAGTCCTTCTGCTTTTAGCTTTTTCACTATGACGCTATAACTGTTTCCTTCTTTGGACAAGCCGCACAAGAGGAGTGGTCGAATGTTTCGCTCTCCAAAGTCAAGGAAGTGTTCGCAGCTTGGAAAGTCCGATGCAGGGAGATAGCCAAGAAGAAGGGGAAGCACATAGAACACATGAAAAAAATTCACATTCGAAAAATAAAGTTCTAACGGACGTTTGAAATCGTTTCATTTGAAAGGAAACACCCTCCGTATATAGCGGCCATTATAGAAAACCCTGTTATCAGCTGTGTGATACATCCACCTGTCTATACAGACCACCCTGTCTATAGCGGTCACCTTAGGCAACCCTGTTATCATTAGTGTGTTACATTCACCTGTCTATACAGACCACCCTGTCTATAGCGGTCACCTTAGGCAACCCTGTTATCAGCAGTGTGATACATACACCTGTCTATACAGACCACCCTGTCTATAGCGGCCACTCTAGACAACCCTGTTATCAGCTGTGTGATACATACACCTGTCTATACAGACCACCCTGTCTATAGCGGCCACTCTAGACAACTCTGTTATCGGCTGTGTGATACATACACCTGTCTATACAGACCACCCTGTCTATAGCGGCCACTCTAGACAACCCTGTTATCGGCTGTGTGATACATACACCTGTCTATACAGACCACCCTGTCTATAGCGACCACCCAAGACAACGTTTTCAAAATATATTCGCACTCGGGTAAAACCCGGGCGTTGCCAGGGCCATTCGTCTAGTCATCAATAAATACTTTCACATCTTAAGATATTCCAAGACTCAATTTCTACGCTAAAATATATTTAAATACCATTATAAATAATGAAAATGAATTTTATTTTTAAAGATAATATATTCCATGTTCAACTTCGGTTTTCTAAATTTTCAGCTAGTGGGAATGTGTCTACTATAGGTAAAAATCAATAAATGATGCATTGTGAAAGTTCCGTTGTTTGGAGGTGTCTGCTAGCGCGAATGTATTTTGAATGGGAGGGCAATTTTGGCGATAAACTGTCTGTTGTTTAGAGGTATATGCTGAGGGAGGTTCTACTGTAGCTACACAGTATCAGACTGTGTGTTTCTTTTTTCTAAAAACTACAATTTATCATTTATTTGAAAGCTTCTAAAATAAATGGATTTACTTTATGAATGTTTACATCATTTGGTAATGAAATTGTTTAAGATAACATGGAAACCAAGTCATTCTAAAGCACGGGCCAATTATATTTTTAAAATTATATTTTTGTAGATTTGACTTTTTAAAATTGTTATTATATCCCAGTATATATGTTATATAAAAATAATATTTTATTTAAAATTATATTTCATAGATTCAAATACTCTGTTAAATCAACCGCCAGAGGTCACGCTTCCCATATAAAAACTCATTGTTGTTGTTTTATCCCGATGGCCGGCTCAACCTTTTGTACATTATGTAAATAAGTCAGGCAGTACTTTTATCAAACAAGTTTTTGTTATATATTCCTTTAGTTCAATAAAAGAAATCTCTGATCAAAACTATTTTTAGTATTATACTTTCAAGATTTTTAACCACGACTGCATCACCATAGCATAATCACAACAATTCCAAAATCAGCAGAAAATCTCTTTTCTTTTTATATATATATATATGTATACAGTAGAACCTCCCTGTAAAGGACACCTAATTACAAAGCCAAAGTATCCTTTAGGGAGAGGTGTCCTCTTACCGGAGAGTTGCTAAATTGTAAAAATGGTAATTTTGCAAATGAAAACTGTCCTTTGTGGAGAGGTGTCCACTAGCATGAGTGTCCGCTAAAGGAAGGTTCTACTGTATATATATACATGTCGTATAGGCCATGATAGTCATAGTGGGCAGTTGTTAGCGACTGCTTTTACTACAAATGCACCACATATTTATACATGTAGAAAGTAGTTCAACTTTTGCACTTACAAAGTTTGCCAAAGCCCCGTTTGGTTACTTGCAGACTTAGGTTATTATTATTAATTTAGGTTATCAAGCCAATAATGCCTAAATCATCCAAGGGAAAACAAAAACACACACGAAATAAGGTATCTTTTGGCGCTAGCATCTGCACTACCACAATGAGACACTTTTAACTACAATGCGCATGGTGCTAACTACGGCCATAGTGCCATCAAATGCTATGGTAATGCATAATTTGTTGTTGAAATTTGAAATAAGAAATGGTCAAATTAACATTGGTTAATTGATAGGATGGAGGTCAGGACATGACAACATGGTGGAATTATCGCAAGTGTCTAATTAACATTGGCAAAATAATCCCTGGTTGAATTAAAGAGGCTAGACTATTTTTTTCACCAATGTAAACACATATGTGGATGGGTATTATATTCTTTTTTTCATATAATTTAACCACCACTCTTAAAAATCCTTTAGCATAAATACTAAAATGGCAGATTTTAATAAAATTTAATATGGCAGAAAAAAAAAATCTCTGATTTTGTGAAAGATTACCATTTTAGACTCTTTTCCAAGGAAGAATTTTCTTACTTTCAGACAATTAGAATATGTAGAGAAAAAATATTAACACTCCCAAATTTTCCATTAGCCACATATAAAAATGTAAAAAAAGGCCAATTTCAATATCTTCATTCAATATCATCTATATTTTGGCCATAGATTTGGCCCAGCCACTTTAGCAGCTAAACACCTCTTTGGCAGATTGTGAAGCTTCTATTAGATCCCTTGTGAATCTCATGGAATAAAGTCCACCCTAGGCTGACGAGAGCCATTATCCTGAAACCATGATCTCTAGGTGGACGCTTTTCAATTTCCAAAGCTGTTGTTGTGGCCTTTGTCACCAACCCAAGGCCGCTAGTTTGCAGCGATGGTCAATAGATGGCGTCTAGTTTTGACGTTAAATTTGACGGGAGAGGAGCCCTATGCTTTTTTTAGGCCAATTTCAATTGTCCAACAAAATCAAATGACAAAGAGAGAAATCTGTGAAGCATTTGACAACATGGTTCCAACAAGTGAGCAGTCAGAATTTCCAAAAAAAGAAAGCCCTTTTATCACAACCCTATAGAGCAGCATGAATTATCTACTGTCTGAAAACTCTGTTGAAATAAAAAAAAATGTGAAAAAAAGGACAAAATATAACCATCCTATATATTTAAATTTCCTAAATATCAATTAAAAAGTCAATAAGTCTTCGGGAATGTTTCTTATTTCTTTTTATTGTCGTTATTGTATATTTGTACTTCTGTAGAAAGGCTATGAAAGCTAGAGTTGGCAATAAAAATAAATACAGTCGAACTTGGATAATTCGAACCCCAAGGGACCATAAAAAAATTCGAATTATCCAAAAATTCGAATTAAAGATGTTTTGAATAAAGGCTTAAGGCTTCTAGGGACCAAGATAAATATTCGAATTAAAGAGGTTTTCGAATTAAAGAAGTTCGAATTATCCAAGTTCTACTGTAATAAACTCATCTCTGGAGACTCATTGACTTTTTAATTAAAATATAACCATTAAAGGAAAAAATAATCTAGAAAGTTCTAAGAGAATCATTTGTGAATCATATTATCGTTATATGATGAAGCTTGGTTTTGCCAATGAATGTAAGGGCCATGTAATTTATTATAATAAAAAAAACAACTTTAAAGGTATAAACAACCAATGCAAGAAGATATTTTTGAAAGGTTTCATGGTTGTCACTTATTTTGAAGGGGTCGGTGGATAAGTGGTCTAAACAATTGGTTTTCAACTGCTACGACCTGGGATCAAATTCGCATTGGGCACTTTTTTATAATTAAAACAAAAAATGCTCTAATGGCCCCTCGTTTCTTGCAAAATTCCAATCCCATCAGCTAGTGCAAGTAACCAAACAAGGCTCTAGTACATTGGTAAGAGCAAAAGTTAAACTGCTTTTCACAAATGTAGACATGTGGTACAATTAGAGTAAAAGCAGTTGCTAATTACCTATTTTGATTATCATGGCCTGTACCAATTGTACTTGGGATAAATTAAAAAAAAACTTACAGTAGAAACTCCCTTTATAAGACACCCCGCTAGCGGACACCTCTCTACAAAGGACAGTTTTCATTTGCAAAATTACCATTTTTACTATTTAGCAACTGTTCGGTAAGAGGACACCTCTCCCTAAAGGATACTTTGGCTCTGCAATTAGGTGTCCTTTACAGGGAGGTTCTACTGTATTTTGATCAGGAGGGATGCTCTAGATTTGCAAAGTGGAGAATAAAGTCAATTCATAGCATTATCAGAGAGAAATGTTAGAGACAATATTTGAAGAAGTAATCTCTGATTTGTGGAGTTTGTATCTATCAAACTTGTGGTTACCCTGAATTACATGGCTCATGAACGACAGTTCCTTGGAGCTTTGGAAGTATTCATATTAAATAATACCCTGTGAAATGTCTTAATTTTATGGAAACAGCAATGTTGTTATTAATGTGTTCAGGAAATCATATTCAAATGTGTTTCAATGTTAAGGCACAATTTGGATTCTTGATTATAAACACATGGTAATAAGACCAAATCCAAAAAAATTAATAGTTTACACACTATTTATTTATTTGGATTTGGTCTTATTACATTGTGTCTAAAATGTGTTTAAAAAATATATATTTTTTTAAATGTATGAACTTTTTCAAGTATGTTATTTTAGCTACAAGAAAAAAGATCTAATCCAAATAAATTAATCGTGTGTGACATTTAGGTAACAGAGTTGTTACAATGTTGAAATAGGAGAGCAAACCAATATGAAAATTGTGAAGCCAATATCAAACCAAAGTACAGAGTAAATATAAATATTCGTTGGAAAAATACCATCTATCATGTAAAAAAAGTCAGGGTATTTAACCAGAGGTTGAAAACAATTTGTAAATATTGTCAATCACATTTGGTTATATAAATGGAAAAGCAGAATGTTTATAAGGTTTTACAAATATTTATAAAAGAAAATTTGCTACGGTAAAACCTCCAAGAGAGGACACTCGCGCTAGAGGACACCTCTCTACAAAGGACAGTTTTCATTTACAAAATGAACATTTTTACAATTCAGCAACTCTCCGGTAAGAGGACACCTCTTCCTAGAGGACACTTTGGCTCTGCAATTAGGTGTCCTTTACAGGGAGGTTCTACTGTATGTGGAAAACCCAGTATACATTGTATATGTGAATATTAGTACTTTCCAATGTTTTGCCCACATACACATACTGCAGAGTATATCAATATGCTAGGTTATATATGTTAGCTTCTGATAGTTTAAATTAGGTTAGTTTAGGCTAGGTTGTTTTAAAATTGAATTATTTTCCTATGAAGGTTAAACAAGAGGCGCATTTTCATATTTAAGCACAGCCTTGGAAATCTGTGAATATTTAATAATATTTCAGATGGAATGATAAGGCACAATTTGGATTATTGGTTATAAACACAAGGTAATAAGACCAAATCCAAATAAATAATGTGTGTGACATTTCGATAACAGCATTGATACCATCTTCCTGCAAAAGTACTAAATTATTTACAGTAGAACCTCCCTTTAGCGGACACCTCTCTATAAAAGACAGTTTTCATTTGCAAAATTACCATTTTTACAATTTAGTAACTCTCCGGTAAGAGGACACCTCTCCACAAAGGACAGTTTTCATTTGCAAAATTACCATTTTTTACAATTTAGCAACTCTCCAGTAAGAGGACACCTCTCCCTAAAGGATATTTTGGATCTGCAATTAGGTGTCCTTTACAGGGAGGTTCTATTGTATATATAAATACATTCAGTACTTTTGTCTGAAGATGGTAACAACGCTGTTAAAAAAATGTCATACACTATTTATTTGGATTTGGTCATACAGTATAACCTCGTTAATTCGACACACGCAAATTCGACACTCTACCTTAATTCGACCATATTCTGATGTCCCGACCTCCGGCCTATCAAATAACAAACCGTAATTCGACAGTATCGATAATACGACAGTTCCGATAGTTCGACCATTTTAAAATTCGAATTTCGACAGTTGAATGTTTTTTTACATACAACTTTAGCGCTAAACGGTATTACGGCGGCGGCAAGCGGCGACGACGGCAGGCGCCGATAGGATCGCGCATGCGCACTTTTGATTTTTGTTAGTTTAAGTTTCACTTTGCAGTGCCGTTGCGCAATGTCGCGAGTGTTATTGTTTTTTTTTTTTTACGCGGTAATTTAGGAATCGCGCGCTAATTAATAATATTATTTTATTTTTAAATTTCAGAATTGAAATATTTAAGTTATTTTAAAATTTACAAATAATTTCCTTTCAAATAAATAAATCTTCATAAAATGTAGCCACAATGATTATGATAACATTTTATTTTAATATTCCATTTCCATATTATTATAAAAGATTTAAACACAAAATCAATAACACCTGCAGCAGCAGTGGATGTCTTTAATACAATAGTTATTTAAAACACATTCCAGAGGAAGAAAGACATGCATGTTTTTTTTTTAAATAGACCATCTGGAATATATCCTGAATAGGATTTAAGTGAAAAAACAGACATCTATAAAGGAATTTTTTAAAAGATCTCTCTTCATGATTATTTTTAAATACTATTTTTAAATTTTATTTTTATTTTCCATATTTATTTCCTTTCAACTGCTATATTCTTCAATTAGAGTAAAATATTATTTGTAATTATTTTCCGTTTCAAAAATATGTATTATTGCCATTTTGTCCCTGGTACTAAAGTTAATCATGAAAATTAAAAATAATACAAAAAAGGACACAAACAATAGTTTCAATTAATATGATCAATTTATATTACAAAGCAATTTTTAAAAATATTATTTTAGCGAGTTAGATGATTAGCTAATCATCTAACCTTAATTCAACACTTCCTTTAATTCAACCGAAAGCTCTGATCCCTTGGGGTGTTGAATTAAAGAGGTTCGACTGTATTACCTTGTATTTCAGATGGAAAAAGGCGCAAAAATTCCTGTTAACACATTGGGGGAAAATTCATTTGAAAAAATGATAAATTAAACTGAGGGGGTCGGTGGAAGGATGGTCTAAACCGTTGGTTTTCGACCGCTACAACCCGGGTTTGATTCCAACACCACCAGCGAGTGCAAGTAACCAAAATGGGGCTTGGCATATTTGTAAGTGTAAAGTCGAACTGTTTTTCACATGTTTAGACATATGGTGCACTTACAGTAAAAGCAGTTGCCTACTTCTACCCACCACGATTATCATGGCCTGTATCACGTGTTCTAGGGATTAGCAAAAATAATAAAAATAAATTAATTAAACTACTTACCAGCACCTTTATCTTCTGGAAGTCTAAAAGGTTCTTCTTTTTGGGGAGCAGGTTCTTCCTTAGGTTCCTCTTCACCATCTTCTTCTTTAGGCTTAGGATTATTGTAGGCATAACCTACAATGACCTCATCAAATCGTTCAGATTCATCCTTTACTTCATTCACATTGGTGGTTCCAGATTCTTTATTTACATCATCAGCTTTCGTCTCAGAATTAATTTTATCTGATGACTTTTGATCATCCACTTTTGGATGAAGGTGTGCTAACTTTATTTCTAACTTTTTTTCAAAATGTTTAATTATATCTTGGGTCATTTTTGCTGGATCATGATTAACACCTGTTAAAATATCCTTTTCTGTATCAGTACTGTCTTCTTCATCTTCTGGTTCATCTTCTATGTCAAAGTCTTCATCTCCCAAATGTATTATATATTCTTTTTTAGGCTCATGTTCTTCTTTATGTAATTTGCTATAGTCAAGATTTGATTTATCTTTTGTTAAAATACCATGATCTTTCAATTTTTCTTGCACATCATCAAGCAATTTTAAAGCTTCATATATTTTATCAACATATTTGTTAACATCATCATTGATATCTTTTGATTCTTTTGAATTTTGACTTTGCTTTGAAAGATTATTTGGTTCTGTTTTAGTATTATCTGGTAATGGTTGTTGATCTTTATTCTCTTTCACAGAAAGAGATTCTTTTTTACTTTCTTTGCTAGTGTCTAATCTTGATTCTTTTATGTCTTGAGCTAAGGCTGTATGTGAAAATAGAGAAAGGACTAGAATAAAAACAATTGTGAATTGCAACCACCATGGATGGTGCCTTTTATTTAAATATGGTGGTGTAACTACTTGGCGGCCTTTCATTTTAAATCTGTAAACAAACAAACAAGATGAAATATATATACAAATTAAAGGTAAAATTAAAACATATTTCTATTAATAAAAATACTCGAAAAAATAAAACTTACTTTTGTTAATTCATTTCATTAAAAATTATTATTAAATTTGGCCTTTAAAGCTCAACAAATATCTTAACTAAAACTAATTGGGATCAAATCAAATACTGCCAAGTGTCCAGATAAACATAAATAATCGAAAATGAACAGAAAAAAAAATGAGATTTTTATTTTTGACCATAACCCTTCCAATACGCTCACTTATTTATTTCTTTTTTTACTATTTATTATTATTATTTATTTTTATTAGTTTCACTGTTAATATTTACGTTATATATTTTAATGTTTATATTTTTCCTTAAAAAATAATCGATGTGAATAAAGCTCTTATACAATATTTAGTTATATTTATTTTAAAAATAGGTTTTGCACTTTTAAGACATTTTTCAGTTTATTTTCACCATTTTACTCTTTAATAACATTTTATATGGCCATATATATATGGCCTCCATAAAATACATAACCAGGTGTACCCTTAAGACCCAAAGTGACCTTCTAGCATTCCCCAATATTATCTAAGCCTTTCTCAAGCCCTTAATCAAACTGTACAATTCCCGGTTTTCCATCTCCAATACCACCACCTTCATTAAAGAAATAGTTATGTACCAAGCCCAGCCAAACAACATCATGGTGTCATTTGATGTTGAATCTCTTTACCCCCTTCTCTCTCACCAGCTGATACTGAATATTACCAAAGAATCCTTGAATGAAAATCAGCTTGATCAGATTTGTTGTACATATTTTAAATATTTGTTACCACAGAGTGTGTGTAAGCTCACGGGTAAATAGGCGCTAAAAAACAAGAAGAAAGAGTTCCTTTGTTTCAATATAAGTTTCCCTTTTATATTATATCTCTCTCTTGTTAATCAATAAATATAATGTTTAATTAATAATTATTGGAATCAGTTTCATTAATAATTCTAATTTTTTTATTTATTTATTTATTGTTACAAAAGCACGAAGTCCAAAGGACTATTGTGCTGTGCTAGTATTATTACATATATATGATTAATTATTTACACGATGGATTAGTATTGTTTTGTAAATTATTGTACAAATAGTTCTAAACTTAACAAAGTTCTCATAAGATAGAGTATATACACAAAGAGAATTTGGTAATGTTTCAAAGTATCTACATACAATTTGATTAGTCAGAGGGCAAGATAAAAGAAGATGCTCTGGTGATTCAACATCTAAGCGGCATTCACACGTTGGATCATTGATAGCATTCAGTTTGAACAGGAAACTTAAGAAGGGTCCTTTGCCAGTTAAGAATAAAGTAGTGAATTTATCAGAAGAAATGAAATTTGGGACAGCAATTGGAAAGAATTTCTTGAACAGTTCATTAGATTGAGAAAGATAAAACTTAAATTTTAGATCCAGATATAGTTTGTTTAATTCTTTTTGAAGGGGTTTTTTGAGTGTTTGATCTGTGAGAGAATTTGTCATATTATACTTTGTTTGTAATAATTCAAGATAATCGGACAGTAAAGGGGTTTTCGCTAGTATATGTGTGATGTAAGAAGATGAAGTCCTATAAGCATGAATGCATCTAATAAGAATTTGATTTTGTATAGAATTCAACTTGGATCTTTTTGCTACAGTGATAAAAGGAAACCAAATATTTGATGCATAGCTTATTGTAGAGCGTATCATAGCTTTATATAAGATCAATCTACGTCGAGTATCAATGCCCCAAGTACGTGCACATAATGAGAATAATATATTCTTAAGTTTCGTAGCTTTCATAATTATATTGTCAACATGTGTTCCAAAATTAATCTTATTCCTTTGTCTATGATTTTTAAAAATAACTCCCAAAATTTTAACAGTTTCTGATGGTTGAATTATTTTTCCATCAAAATTAATGGGCAATTTTTCATAGTTATGTAGATAGAGTATACCTGTTTTCTTTGGACTTAGTGAAAGTTTTACCTTTTCACACCAGGCTTTGATTTTTATTAAACATTTGGTAATATTATACTGAAGATCATAGATGTTTGAGCTCCATACCACAAATGTCACATCGTCCGCGAAAGCAATTACTCTAGCAAAACTTTCGTTAAAAGCTAAGTTGAAATCATTAAGTAATATATTCCAAAGAATAGGAGAAATAATACCACCCTGGGGACATCCCTTATTTATCTTTTTTATACACTTTACATTATTATATTTAAACTCTACACTCCGGTCTTCAAAGTAAGAATTAATTTTTTTTATAAGTACCGCTGGAAAATTTGCCTTGTCCAATTGTTGGAGAATTGTCGGATGCCATGCGTTGTCGAAAGCTCCGCTGATGTCCACTGTTACTATTGCCGTATTTTCTGTTTCTCTTTTCTGAAGACTTAATTTAGTTATTTCTTGTAAAGCAGAGATTGTTGATTTTTCTTGTGTAAATCCATGTTGAGCAGGATGCACAACATTATTACTATTAATATGATTTAAAAGTTCAATATGAATTAGACTTTCAAAAATTTTACCTAAATTAGAAGACAAGCTTATAGGGCGGTAGGCTTTCGGATCTTTATAATTTTCTTTATTAGGTTTTTTTATAATCATTACTGCTGACTTTCTCCAGGCCTCCGGATAATAATTAAGTCCAATACAAGCATTGAACAATTTTGTTAACACAGGAGATATATGATGAACTGCCGTTTTAATCATCTGATTGCTTATATGATCTATTCCTGGAGCCTTGCCATTTTTAAGTTTTTTAATTATTGAACAGATTTGAATATTATCAAAATGAATGATTTTATCATTAGAAAAAGTATAACTCTTGTCTCTGATTAATTTATGATAGTTTGTGTCAGAAGATTGACAGTCATTCGGAAATAGAGAAGATAAAAGATTTTTCATTTCTGATTCTAGCACATCTTGAGATACATCTAGAATTGGTAAATCAAAAGACCTAGGAGAAATTTTTTGTTTAAAAGTTTTGTAAGTATTACCAAAAGGAGATGTATTTTCAACTTCCTCCAGGAATACCCTCCAGCTTACATTTCTTGTTTTTTTCAATAATATTCATATACTTATTTCGTATTTCTTTATACATTTTTTCATCAACTAGCTGTCTATTAGACCGTTTACCCCGATAATATAGATTTCGAACATATTTAAAATGATTTTTAAAAAGTTCCAGTTCATCCGTCCACCAATTAAATGGATTATTATTTAAATATTTTGGTTTTAATCGTAGAGATGCATATGCAGCTTCAATTAATATGTCAGTTATGAGAGAAACTACACAGTTTATATCGTTTATATTTACTATTTTACCTAATTTCATCATTGCCTCATTTATCCTAGACACGTTGATTGCCTGCTCATATTTTTGCCAATTGGCTCTTTTTTCTTGAAAATACCATGTAGAATTATTTTCATGTAATAAACTTTCTGTTTCCAGACTAATGTCGAATGAGATTGCGTGATGGTCTGTGATTTGCGAAAGATTTAACGTTTTCCATCCATTAACAAGTACATGAGCATGACTATTAGAAATAGTAAGATCTATTATACTTAATCCTCGACATGTTTTGTTTCGATTGTTATGTATGAGCATATTGTGAAAATCAATTATAGGTTGAAGTCTTCTACCGTTTTGATTAATAATATTATCAAACCACATCTGACTTCGAGCGTTAAAATCTCCAGCTAAAATCAATGGATTTGTGTTAAAATTTTTAATTAATTTATCAAGGAATTGAACATGACAGGTATCCATTTTATTAGGGTGTATATAAATGTTTGAAAGAATAATTTGCCGTTTAGTAGTTTGTACTGATATAGTGGTTGCAAATGAATTTGAAAACTCTTTAATTAATTTACATGATAAGAAAGGGTTTGTAACGATTGTTGCGGTATATATTGGAACTCCCGGTATATTTGCATAATATATTTTTGAACGCATATTAAAGATTACTTCATTATTTATACTATATGGTTCTTGAACTATAATCATATCATATTTTTCTTTAGAAATAAATTCCCTTATTTCATTATTAACCAAATTGCTTTTCCGCGTGTTTTGTTGTAGAATTTTTAATTTGAACATTGACCAAAAAAAAAAAAAAAAAAAACAAGAATAAGTCTATTCTAATCCAAAGTAACAATATCATGATCTAAATCTGCATAACATGTTCTTTGTATCTCATATTTCATTTGTTGAAGGAACACAGGACATAATTTGTCATTAGAACGATGATTATTGCTATTCCTATATTTAGGATGTGTAGAGCAATTTATGCACTTGGGCAAGGATTGACAGTTAACATGTTGGTCATTGTCTCCGCAATTTTTACATTTTATGATGTTACATGAATTTTTACTATGACCATAACTAAAACAGTTTTGACATTGACGTACAAGCACCTTATCCTTCATATATGTAACCTGTATGTCTGTATATATACGTTGTAATTTCTTCATAATTTGGTATGTTGCCGGGGAAATGCGGAGAACAACATCCTGTACATCAGTATTTGATCTCATAGCGAACAGAACCTTTATCTTCTTCTCTCGACCTTCTAACTCTGGGTTCATATTGCATAAAATCGAAGGCAATTCCTTAATATCTGTAGATTTAGTAATTGACTTAAGAACAATTGTAGGATCTAGTGGTTTTGGTGCATAAATTAATGCTTTTTGATTTACCTCATCAATCTTTTTAAACTCTTCAATCAATGTATTCAAATTTTCACCTGAATCAACTTTAAGTATTACGCCAGATTTTGATTTTATTATTTTATTTATTTTGACTTTAGATCTATCATTTCTCATCTTTTTAATACCATTATTTACTTCGCCTAATACTTCAGCCGGGGAAACATTTAACTTGGATTTAAATATTATTGTTTTATCCGTTACGTTTTGATTTTGCATAACTATTTTATCGTTTTCACTAGTAACTCTCGTAGCTTGAGCATATGACCTATTATAAAATTGACTTGAAGGAGATATTTTCTTTATTGATTCGTCCAGATTACCAAGTCTATCACAGATAGAGCCATTGATTACAGCGATATCTCCCATTGTATCCATCAATATATTCAATTGCTTTAGCAAACCCTGTACAATTGTAAGATCATTTTGATTTATGCTTTTATTTGTAGATGAGTACTTTGATTTTAATGTGTCAGCAATTTGTTCCGAGATGATCTTATGCTGAATCCTACATTCCTCAGTACGTTTTTCAATTTTATCGACCATATTGTTCTAACAAGCGGCAAGCGGTCGCGCCGCGCCGTCTGCTGATATGCAAATCAGCTGTATATAAAATGTTTAAGTATACTTAAGAGCTAAACAGTTATTATATGTATAATAATATAAGTAAGGTATAAAAGATTTTAAATTTAAAAAACAACTCTAAAAACAAATTTGAAGTAATATTTACCGGAATTCGCGGAGCGCTGCAAAACACGTCCGCCCGACGATAAATATGCAAATTCTAAGCAAAGTCAACAATTGGTAGCAGATGGTGGTTTATTGATATAAAGCTCAAAAACGAAAATATTCAATCTGAAGATTAAGCAAGAAGTTTATTCTGATCGGTAAACTGAAGCACTTATAAGAAGATTAAAGGTATTTATATAGATTAAGTTAAATTATATCTATATATTGCATGTTTAAAAGCTACCCAATATTTAAATAAATTTAAAATATATATTTGTTTTAAATTATATATTGGTTTGTTTATATTAGCTCAAAAGACGAAAATGGCTGAATATAATGTTTTATCCCAAACAAAAATTGAACCATTAACAGGAAATAATTATCAAATATGGGCGTTGAAAATCGGCGCAGTTCTGAGAGGAAGAAAATTATTTAAATGTGTAATTTCAGATCCAGAACCTGATATGGAAGACAAAAGTTCTTGGGAGATTTGGAGTGATAAAAATGATGAAGCTTTTGGGATAATCATCACTACGTTGACAAATGAACAAGCTGGAATGTTCATAGGAGAAACAAATGCTAAGAAAGTATGGGACTCACTGAGAAAAACATACACAGGCAATTTGGAAGATAAAATTATTGATATAGGCTTAGAATTAAAGAACATTAGAATGAAAGATAATGAAACTGTAGATGAATATATAACAAGGGCAAAAAATATTGCTGCTAGAAGTTCATCATTAGGGCATCAATTTCCCTCAAGAGAACTTTCATTTCATATTGTCAGAGGCATACATCCAAGGTATGAAAATATTGCTATTGTCTTACGATCAAAGAGAGAGGCAACAATTGAAGAGATTCAACAAACTCTAAGAGAAGAGGAGTCAAGAAGAAATATGAGATTAAATCAATCGGTTGAGAATGGGCATGAACAAGCATACAGAATTAAAGATAGAAAAGTTCAACAATCTCAGCCAAAAAGATGTTTTGTTTTTAATAAAAAGGGACATCTAGCTAATGATTGCTGGCTTCGAGATAAACAGAAACAAGGATACCAAAAGAAATGGAATCCTGGTTATAGAAATCACAAATACAGTAGGGAACATTCAAATAACCTAGTGGATACTATGAAAAGTGGAATTAATGAGCAAGCATTTGAAACATATGTAAAAGAATTTGAAGATTCACCAGATGAGAGAAATGATAGACAAATATGGTGTATAGATTCAGGATGCACCGCACATTTAACCCCAAACCTAACTTTGATGGAAAATGTGGTAGATTATGAAAGTGAAATCAACCTAGCTGAAAAGGGCAAAACTACCCAAGCCATAGCCAAAGGAGATATGAGACTTACTACATGCACAAGTGAAGGCCAAGAAAATATTCGCATCAAAGATATCTTACATGTACCAAGTTTAAGGAATAATTTCTTGTCAGTATACGAATTAGTCAACAAGGGAAATTCAGTTATTTTCAATAAGGATGGAGCAAACATTTATAATGAAGGGAATGATTTAGTTGCTGAAGCATATATTAAAGATAGAATGTTTATGATGGAAACAAAACAAAGAAATGTACCAATAGCAAAAAATGAAAATGTCATGGTTATAAATACACATTTATCAAATAAAAATAGCAATATAAGTTTATGGCATAAGAGATTAAACCATATAAATGAAGAATACATGAAAAAAATGATTCAAGGACATATTGTAAGAGGATTGGATCTAAAATTCGAAAGGTTACCAGAGTGCGAAGCATGCATAATGGGAAAACTGGTGCAGAAGCCATATAATATTACAGATAATTATACAGTTAAGCCCCTGCAGTTGATTCATATGGATTTATGTGGACCAATGCCATGTCAATCTTTAGGAGGATCTAAGTATTTCCTTGTTATAGTAGATGATTACAGTAGAAGAATCTTTGTATATTTCCTGAGATCTAAAGATGAGACCTTTGAAAGGTTTGAAGAATTTAAAGCAAGAGCTGAAAACGAATTAAGTCTTAGAATAAAAGATGTAAGAACGGACAATGGAACTGAATTTTGTAACTCTAGATTTGAAGGACTTTTCAAGAGAAGTGGGATCCATCACCAACTTACCACCACATACTCACCACAAAGTAATGGAGTCGCAGAGAGAGTGAATAGGACTCTTATAGATACAGCGAGAACCTTACTAATTGACTCAAAATTACCCATGATGTTTTGGGCAGAGGCAATTGCTACAGCTGCATACATTAAGAATTGTACACCCCACAGGTCTATCAAGCAAAATACACCTATGCAGAGATGGAATGGCAGGAAACCATCGGTCAAACACATTCGAATATTTGGATGTTTGACACATTGGCTTGAGAGCAAACCAAGAAGAAACAAGTTTTCACCAAAGGGTAGAAAGGGAATATTTATTGGTTATTCCATTAAAAGAAAAGCTTACAGAATATATGATATAATGACAAAGAGAATTCATGAAGTCAGATCAGTAAAATTTAGTGAAGATAAGAGAGGAATTGATTATGCAAATTATATTCAGGAAGATACTAATTGTGATAATTTGATCTATAAAGGAAATTGTGAAGAAATAGTTGAAGACTTTCTTATCTTGAAAGAAGACAATCCTGTCGCAGAGAGTGAAATGAAGTCTCAGGAGGATACTTCAGTAAAACCAGGTGGTGACACTGAAAATGACTCAACACAAACTGAACCAATAGAGGAAAGATGCGCAAAAGGAAGAAGAAAGAAAGGAGAAACAAAGAGCATCTTAGAAGAACGGCACAAAGCAAGACTTGAAGAACAAGAAAGGAAATTGATTGAAGAAGGAGTTCGACGCTCACAAAGAATAAAGGATAGGAATGATGCAAACTTAATTATGGAAATTGATCATTATATTCCGGAGAACTTTAAAGAAGCAATGGATAGTGGAGAAAGAAATGAATGGCACAAAGCAATGGAAGAAGAGCTCAGAGAGATAGAGAAACATAAAGTATGGACACTAGTACCAAGGGAAAATGGTATGAAAGTCATCAATAGTAAATGGGTCTACAGTACGAAGAAAACACCAAGTGACGGCATATATAAGCGAAAGGCCAGACTGGTTGCTGTTGGATGCAATCAAAGATATGGTGTGGACTATAAGGAATCTTTTTCGCCTGTACTCAAAAAGGAAAGCTTGCGAACAATAGTAGCTCTTGCAACACAACAGAATTTAACCATAAAGACTTATGATGTGAAGACAGCTTATCTCTATGGTGAGTTAAAAGAGACAGTATACATGAGACAACCAGATGGTTTTATACAAAAAGGAGAAGAAAACAAAGTGTGTAAATTGGAAAAAAGCCTGTATGGTCTACCACAATCAGGAAAATGTTGGAACAAAAAGATCAATGAAATTTTATACCAGTTGGGAATGATTAGAACCAAATGTGATCCATGTGTCTATAAACTCCAGAGAGGAGAAGAGTATGCAATACTGGGTCTATATGTAGATGATCACATCATTGCTGGAACTAGTAAGGAAATTAATGACAACCTAGCCTCAGAAATAGAAAAATATGTTACTCTAACAGAAAAGAAAGATAGCGAACCATTTATTGGAATTGAAATAAAAAGGGAAGAAGATGGATTTTATCTATCTCAGACTCATTATATTGATACAATTCTTCACAGATTTGGACTGGAAGAATGCAACAGTGTGCAGACACCTGGAGATCAAAATCAAAATTTGGATGAATATTTGGACTCTAAGCCAGTAGATAAAACTGTATACCAGGAAATGATTGGATCATTAATGTACCTTTCTACGGGTACTCGACCGGACATATCCTTCAACGTCAGCAATTTATCACAGTATAGTAATGATCCAAGAGAAATACACTTAACTGGAGTTAAAAGGATTTATAGATATCTGAAGGGAACAAGAGATAACATGTTGGCATATAAGTCAAAAGACAACAATATCACAATAAGTACTGATGCGAGCTGGTGCACAACCCGAGACGCAAAATCCTATTCAGGCTATACAGTCAAACTTGGCAACAACTTAATAAACTGGAGAAGTAGAAAGCAAAATTTAGTAGCCTTGTCTACATGTGAAGCAGAACTTATTTCAATATGTGAAGGCATTTCAGAAGTATTATGGTTAAAGGGATTACTAGAAGAACTTTGTGAAAATTTAACTTTCCCAATTACCTTGAAAAGTGACAGCCAGGCTGCAATAAACTGGATACAATCTGACAAGATTACTTCACGAACAAAGCACATAAACCGAAAGTATTATTTTGTGAAAGAGGAAATTCAAAATGGAATCAAGCTGGAATACACTAAAAGTGAAGACATGGAGGCGGATATACTAACGAAGAGTCTACCTAAGGACAAACTACGGAAATGTGCAGATAGCCTTGGACTTGCTGATTAGGGCTTACACACAGGGGAGCGTGTGTTGTACATATTTTAAATATTTGTTACCACAGAGTGTGTGTAAGCTCACGGGTAAATAGGCGCTAAAAACAAGAAGAAAGAGTTCCTTTGTTTCAATATAAGTTTCCCTTTTATATTATATCTCTCTCTTGTTAATCAATAAATGTAATGTTTAATTAATAATTATTGGAATCAGTTTCATTAATAATTCTAAGCAAAGTCAACAAGATTACTGCAAATAAAATAACTAAACACATAGCCCTGTGTTTAAAAACAAATATTCTGTCATAAAATTCCAAAACCATAAGCAGATTAAAGGTTCTCAAATGGGAAGGTCTCTTTCGACCTCAGTTTTTGAAATTATTATGAGTCACATTGACAGTTCCACCAAGATATCGTTTTATGGCGTCGCTATATTCATGATATATTTTGTACCTGTCCCGAAAATCAAACTAAGAATATTCTGGCAAAACTAAACAGTCATCATCTCGACCTGAAGTTCATTTAGGAAAAGAAACAGACAATATAGCCTGCCATTCCTAGATATAAAAATCATTTGCATACAACAGCAATTCCAAACAACTGTATGCTATAAGCCATCCTTCAATCCCAACTATATCCGTTTTCCCTCCTACTGCCCTCTCAGCCACAAGGTAATTGACAAAATGTATTCATAGCCATTGCTTCAAACTTTCAAAACTGAAGAAACGCAAATATTTTGAGAAACCTAAAAACCTGCCAAAAATCCTACATTATTTATTTTGAAACATTTTTATAACCCCTCTGAATTTCTAAATCCTCAAATTTACAAATCTATTCACAGAATTTCATATTCACCAATATCTTATCAATAAAGCCATATAACATAACGAAATTTGGAATTAAAACCTTTTTCAGCAACTCGTCCAAATATAAGTTCATTAATAAGAAACATAATATATAACAAAGAACAATAATATTAATTATCCCATTAATATTAAGATTTCAATATACTCTATAGAATGCAAATATTGCAAAGCGAAATATGTAGGCGAAACAGAAGACATAAAAATATAAGAATATCAAAACATAAAAGAAATATCGACAATCAAGACAATATATCTTTCAGATACCATCATATGAGAGAAACAGGCCATTCCTTTTTTATATCTGAACCAAAGACCCATTACTCAAACATCCCCAACAAACAATAGAGACTTTTAGAATCTATCATATCGAGACAGAACAATAGCATCAACAGAAGAATACACCTTCCAGAAATTTACAATATACTATTCCCCGAGTTCACCCTATAGCCTCCAAATAAAGAAATCCTCTCTAAATGCAATAGTGAAACTAAATGTATATCTCTTAACCATAATTATGACTTAACAGCTAATCCTTGCTTCTATAGTTAAATTCCAGATGTCCATATTTTTTATTTATTCCTTTATTTGATATTTGTTTCAAAAATTTTAGTCACTGTGACATTAACTTGTCTTCGTTGTTAATTAAAAAACTAACAACAACATTAAGCAGACTAAAACTTAATGTATTTATTGTATTACAAACTAAACAACATATATTTATGCAAAATAGTTATTCCTTTTTGTTTATGTGTGCGCCAACTTGGCTACTGATTATTATTGACTTTAATATTACTTTTATATTTACATCTCCCCCCTTTTTTTTTTTTCAAAGGTTCAGACGGGAGACTGGCTTGATGAGGCGTCCAGACTTTGTTCTTAAAGGGTTACGGTCAGTGGACGGTAAAGTCTGTGATAGCTCCATGCTCCGTTGATGGGTGGGGTCCCTTGTCAGTCTTGTCCAGCAGAGTCGGCACAGGTGGGGGTGATTGCGTGCTCACTTTCAAGTGGAGGAGGACCATTGTTCTCCATTTCCTTATGATAGTCCATGGATGAAGTTTGAGCCTCTGGCTCACCATGAAAAGGTCTCAAGAAGGCTTGATTACGACGCAATATCCTATCTTGAGATCTCACTGCATATGACCTAGGACTTAACTGCTTGACTACAGTAGCAGGAGTCCAAACTCTTTCACGCTCTTTCAAGAACACTGGTTGATTTTCAGAGAGTTGCTTATGTGATGTAGAATGCATATCACCATAAGATTTTTGTCCTGCGCGAGCGCGTTTCTAAGAATTTCACTAGTTTTCTCCAGTACAGATGGTTCCAAAAGATCTTCTTTAATTGGCAACAAGGTTCTGGTTCGGCGACTGTAAAGTCGTTGCACAGGTGAACCTAATCCTTCTCTTGGGGTGTTTCGATAGTTCAACAGTGCCATTTGGATGTCTTCGTTTCCTCTTTCACATTTTCTAAGAATACTTTTTGCTGTTTGAACTGCCCTTTCTGCCAATCCATTGGACCTAGGGTGTAGAGGGCTAGAGGTTTGGTGGGTAAATGACCATTCCTGTGAAAATTGCTTGAATTCTCTTGAACAATAGTTGGTACCATTGTCAGTTTCTAGAACCTTTGGGATCCCATGTTGGGCAAACCATTCCTTTAAATATACTATTGTTTCTTTAGAATTTAATGATTTAAGTTCTTTAAAATCAATATATCCAGAATAACTATCAGTTACCAGTAAATAATTGTGGTCATTATACATAAAAACATCCGATGCTACAATTTGCCATGGAAATTTGGGTATTTCCTTGTTAAAGATTGTTTGTTTTTGATTACTCCTGGAATTGGAAATGCAAATCATACACCTTTCTCCTTGGTTGATTATATCTTTTGTTACTCCAGGCCAATAAATTGATTCCTTGGCTCTTTGAAGAGTGCCGTTGATGCCAATATGTCCGATGTGCAGACTCTTTAAGACCTTGACTCTAAGAGATTTAGGTATTATATATATATATATTATGCGGAGTCCTTTGAATATTAAGCCTTCATGCAAAGAGATTTCTTCTCTGAAGGGCCAATATAATCTGCATTCAATTGGAACTCCAGACTTGTGTTCCGGCCATCCATTTATTAGAAGTGACTTTAGTTGCGATAGTTCTGGATCAGTTTCTGTTGCCGTCACCAGTTCATTCTTTGTTAGGCTTTGTGGCATAGAAATACATAGAAGAATTTCTAGATGCTCGTTTTCAAATTTTTCTTCTTCAACACAATCTCTGCTTAGTAAATCAGCTATAAACATATCTTTACCTCTAACATATTTTACCTTTAGATCATAGGGCTGTAGCTCTAATAATATTCTCTGCAAACGGAGTGGCGATTTGCTCAAGCATTTCTTAAAAATGGTTTCGAGAGGCTTATGGTCAGTTTCTACCAAGATAGGTCTACCAAAAATGTAATCATGAAACTTTCGGCATCCAAATTTTATTGCTAAGGCCTCTTTCTCAATCTGGGGATAGTTGCGCTGGTAGTCAATTAGTGTTGCTGAAGCAAAGGCAATAGGACGGTTGTCCTGCATAAGTACAGCTCCAATCGCATGCGAACTAGCATCAACTGACATTGTCAGTGCCGCATTTGGATTAAAGAATTTCAAAGCAGGTGCCTTCTTTAATGCAATTTTAATTTCTTCTAGATCATTATCAAGGGAAGGGTCCCAGTTCCAAACAACATTTTTCTTAAGTAGCATCCTCATGTTACTGGTCTTTTCCGATGCATTAGGTATGAAACTCTGCAAGTATTGTATCATACCAAGTAAGCGCTGAAGCTCCTTGCGATTTCTAGGACTCTGGATATCATTTATTGCTTTGACCTTTCCAGGGTCTATTTGTATTCCTGCTTTTGATATCAAATGTCCTAAAAATTTAACTTGTTCTCTTTCGAAGACACATTTTTCTTTGTTTAATTTGATTCCAGTTGATTTAAGCAAAGAAAGAACCTCATAAGTTCTCTTTCTCAATGTATCCAGGTCAGGTGCATGGATCAGGATATCATCCATTGAGTTTTCTACTCCCTTTAGGTCACTTAGTAAATCAGTCATAATTTGTTGCATTATTTCTGGGGCAGTTTTAATACCAAATGGCACTCGTAAGAATGAGTATCTTCCCCATGGTGTTGAAAAAGTTAAGTATGGTTGTGTTTCTTCATCAACTGGGAGTTGCCAAAAGCTTTTCTTTAAATCCAGTTTGGTAAAGTATTTGGACTTGTGCAAGGTGACTGCAATGTCCTCCAGTCGTTTGAGAGGAAACTCTCTTCGTAACAAAATCTTGTTTAAGTCTGAAGGATCAAGACATATCCTTATCTTTCCGTCCTTTCGAACTATCACCATATGACTGGAGATGGGAGTGGGGTGATTCACTTTTTTGATTATGCCCAATGCTTCCATTTCATCAAGTTCCTTCTTGACATTAGCTTTAATTGCAAAAGGTATCTTGCGAGCAGGTTTAATGGGCAAATTTTTTGGAATTTCTGAAAAGTCAGCTTTATATTTATAGTTCCTTATGAGCCCTATACCTTTAAACAATTCTTCAAATTCCATTTCTGGACAGACTTCATCAACCCTGTAGATCAAGCCTAACTGTGAGCAGGCATCTCTTCCCAGAATCGGAGTGATTCCTTTTTCTGATATTATAAATCTGAGAACTACTGCCTTACTTTTTATTGTGCAAGTAACATTTGTCTCGCCCATTACCCTTATTGATTCACCAGAGTAAGTTAATAACTTCCTTACTCCACTTGAATTAATTTTTAGTTTAAGTTTTTTAGAGAGTGTCAAAGGTATGACATTGCACTGCGCTCCAGTGTCCAATTTAAACTCAACTGTTTGATTTCCTTTGAACGTTACTCTTTCCAACCACTCTTGTCCATTTCCGGTCTTTATTTCATTTATTGAGAGAGAAAATTCATCCGATTCCACCTCAGTATCTTCTACAAGGTTTACCACTCTTTCCCTTTTGGCAGTTTTGCATAATTTTGAAAAATGGTTAGCCTTTTTACATTTATGGCATACTTTACCATATGCTGGGCATTTGTTTATTTCATGTTTAGCTCCACAACGTGTACAATTATTTATAAGTCTCTTAAAGCTTGTGGTATCTCTAGGATTAAAGGCTTTCTGTGAGAAATCTCTACTAATTTTTCTTTCGATTGTGGAAATGGATGGCTCACTTTCGTTCCTATCTTTAATTTCTCTTAGTTGTGTGTTAGCATTTTCAGCAGCTACACATATTTGAATTGCTTTAGTTATATTCAGATCTGGATCAGAAAGTAATTTTTCTCGAACATCATTATTTTGTATACCAACAACTATTCTATCCTTAATTAGTTCATCCTCCATTTGATCAAATTTACATTTTTTGCTTGTAATTTAACCTTAGTTAGGAATTCTTTAAAAGGCTCATTATACTGCTTTATATTATTAAACTGATACCTTTCTACAGTATAATTTAATTTAGGGGTAAAGTATTCATTAAACTTACCCTTGAGTTCTTGTAACTTATTTTCTTCACCTTCATTCAACTTGAACGTTTTATAAATTTTCTGGGCCAATTGTCCAATCGAAGCCATAAAGATCGCTACTTGGACTTCTTGTGGTTTCTTTTCTAATTGTACAGCTTTTTCGTACCATATAAATGCTTCTATCCACTCGTCCCATGCTTCTTTTGATGATTGCTCCAAAGGCTTAGGCGGCTTTAAGAATTGGTCAGCCATTTTGACACGAACACTAAATTATTTTAATTATTAATTTATGCGATTACCGCTGCCACCATGTGACATTAACTTGTCTTCGTTGTTAATTAACTTTTAACTAACAACAACATTAAGCAGACTAAAACTTAATGTATTTATTGTCTTACATTTTTTTATTTATTTCGTCTCAATTTACAGGTGTTACATTCGAGCACAGCTCGCGAGTCACCTTGTCCTGGCTATTTACACATGGCGAGTTGGTGGAGTAGAAGTGGTCCCCCTAGGCCTTGCAGGAGGGCAGCTGTTGGGCGATGAGCTCTTGACTAAGTGTCAGGGCCGGGTCGTCGGAATCGGGGATTGATATCTCCTTTATTTTGTGTAATATCTTGTATGGTTGGATTATTTGAATTTTGCATTTGAAGGTATAATTTCTTAACGGAAGTTTGGTACATATCTTCTAGATCGGGTTGGTTCAAGTCCTCCTTCAATATCTTGTTTGATAGGTTGAATGGAGCTCCTATACTTGTCCGAAGGCAGATTCTCATAAATGCGTTTATCCTGTTTTTGTTTGCGGTTGTAATATATATTTACACCAAATTGGGAGTGCGTATGTTACTATCGGGAGGATACAACTTCTGTATAGAGTAAACTTTTGTTTTGTAGTCAATTTGCTTCTATAGTTGAACAGGCTTGATAATGTTATTTTTGCGATTTTTGCTTTCTTTATGACATTTTTGACATGCATGTTGAATTTCAACTTGGAGTCTAAGGTAACTCCAAGATATTTAACGTTGTCAGTCCAGTTAATAGGGCTCTGGTTTACCTTCAGGATGGATTGTGGCTTGAATTTTTTATTGTCTAGTGGAGGAAAAATTATTGCCTGAGACTTTTTTGGGTTGATGTCTAATTTCCAATCATTGCACCATTTGGTTATACTGTTTATGTAATTTTGGAGTTGTGTAGTTATTATTCCTATTGATTTGGAGTTTGATAAAATTGCTGCGTCATCTGCGAAAAGTTTGATTTGACATTTTGGATGTGGAGGGAAATCGTTGATGTAGATGTTGAATAGGTAGGGTCCAAGGATAGAGCCTTGAGGGACTCCAATCTGGGTTGGTTTTGCCGTGGTTATATAATTCCCTTGCTTAATTGAAAATGTTCTGTCCTGGAGATAGTTTTTCAAGAATTTGATAAAATCCCTTGGAAATTGATTTTTTGTTATTTTTGCTATCAAGCCATCATGCCATACTCTATCAAAGGCTTTGGTAAAGTCTAGAAAAACAGCACCTACTGCCTCCTTGTGGGACTTTCTTATTTGGATGTAGTCTATTACTGTGATTAGCTGGTGGGTTGTGGAGTGTCCTTTTCTGAATCCAAATGTTGAGGAATGATAAAGTTAATAGAATCCATGTATGACTGCAATCTGCGAAGAACGATTCTCTCGTATACCTTACCGATGGTAGAGAGAAGGCTGATTGGTCTGAGATCTTCAGGTGATTTGACAGGTGATTTTTTTGGAATGGTTATGATAATGGCACGTTTCCATGTCTTCGGGAAGTAGCACAGGTGTAATGCAGCATTGAAGATCCCAGCGAGGAAAACTATCCATTTGATGGGGAGGTTTTTAGTCATTTGCGGCGTAATATTGTCGTGGCCTGGAGCTTTGTGATTACCTAGGTTTTTAATCACTTCCTTGACTTCATTTGGCGTTGTCATTGATAGTATATTCTCTTGGGGATGATGGCAAGTGTTATCTGTTAGGTAAGACGGAACCTCATCCTCCGCCTTGGAAAAGTGTTTGGAAAAATGCTCTGAAAGATCATTTCCAATTTCTTTGTCGGTCAGCAAGGTTTTTCCATTTGCATTTAAACTAGTGATTTTGTCAGTTTTTTTCCGAATGGGTTTTGTTTTTTCCAGAAGTCTGTTGGGCTCGATTCAAGTTTGCTTAAAAAACTATTCCAATTTTCAGATTTCTCTGCTTCAAGGGCTTGATTTACCTTTCCTTGAAGATTGAGGTAAGTAGCTCTATGAGCTGGATCCCAGGTTGATTGCCATCTTTTCCTAGCTTTATTTTTCTCCCTTATTAAGGCTTTGGTTTTTGGGTTCTTTATTAATTTGGAAGATGAGACTATGGTGTTTTTCGAGTAGCTATTATTAATTTTCTCGTTTAAAATTCCAACTGCTGAATCAATGTCTACTTCAGTTTTCAAGGGGAGTCTGGGGGGCGTGGTGGAGATTATATCTTGTTGAAAATGAACCCAATTAGTTACTCGGCTGAGATGGGTTGTGAATTCATCCTTTGGGCAATTCAATTCAAAGATTACAGGGAGATGGTCAGATGATAAATCGTCGGTGGTTCTGGCCTTTGGGGTCCAGGGAATGTATTGTCTTACAATTTTTTATTTATTTCGTCTCAATTTACAGGTGTTACATTCGAGCACAGCTCGCGAGTCACCTTGTCCTGGCTATTTACACATGGCGAGTTGGTGGAGTAGAAGTGGTCCCCCTAGGCCTTGCAGGAGGGCAGCTGTTGGGCGATGAGCTCTTGACTAAGTGTCAGGGCCGGGTCGTCGGAATCGGGGATTGATATCTCCTTTATTTTGTAGAATATCTTGTATGGTTGGATTATATATATATATATATATATATATATATATATATATATTTGAGTTTTGCATTTGAATGTATAATTTCTTAACGGAAGTTTGGTACATATCTTCTAGATCGGGTTGGTTCAAGTCCTCTTTCAGTATCTTGTTTGATAGGTTGAATGGAGCTCCTATACTTGTCCGAAGGCAGATTCTCATGAATGCGTTTATCCTATTTTTGTCTGTGGCTGTAATATATTTGCACCAAACTGGGAGTGCGTATGTTACTATCGGGAGGATACAACTTCTGTATAGAGTAAACTTTTGTTTTGTAGTCAATTTGCTTCTATAGTTGAACAGGCTTGATAATGTTATTTTGGCGATTTTTGCTTTCTTTATGATATTTTTGACATGATTGTTGAATTTCAACTTGGAGTCTAAGGTAACTCCAAGATATTTAACGCTGTCAGTCCAGTTAATAGGGCTCTGGTTTACCTTCAGGATGGATTGTGGCTTGAATTTTTTATTGTCTAGTGGAGGAAAAATTATTGCCTGAGACTTTTTTGGGTTGATGTCTAATTTCCAATCATTGCACCATTTGGTTATACTGTTTATGTAATTTTGGAGATGTGTAGTTATTATTCCTATTGATTTGGAGTTTGATAAAATTGCTGCGTCATCTGCGAAAAGTTTTATTTGACATTTTGGATGTGGAGGGAAATCGTTGATGTAGATGTTGAATAGGTAGGGTATATTTATGCAAAAGAGTTATTCCTTTTTGTTTATGTGTGCGCCAACTTGGCTACTGATTATTATTGACTTTAATATTACTTTTATATTTACAGTCACCATTTAAATAATAATTTAAAAAAGTAAAAATGAAAATAGGAAAATTTCAGCAGTTTTTATGAAATTACTAGCGGATGTGTACCCGGCTTCGCCCGGGTTTTATCTGAGTGAAAGTTTGCCTAACGAATATTATTGAAAATAATTTTCCGGAACATAGACTATTATGATAATAATATTCATTACATTATATTTTTTATTATATATTTATATAATACGAATGGCCCGGGCAACGCCCGGGTTTTACCCGAGTGCGTATATATTTTAAAAACGTTTTAATTCAAATACTATTTGTTACAATTATAAATTGGCGCCATGGATGTCACTCTTGTGAAACGTCCCGTTCCAAACTGTGTTTTTAAAATGTTTTAATTAAAATACTATTCGTTACAATTATAAATTTGAACGATAGGCTCATTATTTCTTTATACCGTTATTATACCGTTATATTATATATATTATATTTATTATATACTAGCGGATGTGCCCGGCTTCGCCCGGGTTTTACCCGAGTGAATGTTTGTCTAACGAACATTTGTTAAAACAATTCTCTATAAACTTATAAAACGTACTCGGCTTCGCCCGGGGTTTTACCCGAGTAAAGGTTTGTCTAGCGAACATTTGTTAAAACAATTCTCTAAAAACTTATTTAAAAAAAAGAAGATATATTTTGATAATTTGAAACTCGTAAATTTGATTCTCTCGATATATTGTTATCATCGTCACAATGGGGGCGCTGCTTGCGAGTTAAATCTACAAATCTGCAAATAACTCTAAGGATATTCAGGATATTCAGGAAATTATTTTTCAAAAACCTTCCCGGTGATATACCTAATAATATCCCAAAATTTCACGGCGATTGGATGTATGGTTTTTGAATCTATAGAGTGCAGACAAACAGACAGACAGACATTCAATTTTATATATATAGATAGATTCACTCTTCATTGTTGGCTTTTTATCTTACATTCATTCTTCATTGTTGGCTTTTTATATTACATTCACTCTTCATTGTTGGCTTTTTATCTTACATTCATTCTTCATTGTTGGCTTTTTATATTACATTCACTCTTCATTGTTGGCTTTTTATCTTATATTCACTCTTCATTGTTGGCTTTTTATCTTACATTCATTCTTCATTGTTGGCTTTTTATATTATATTTACTCTTCATTGTTGGCTTTTCATCTTACATTCATTCTTCATTGTTGGCTTTTTATATTATATTTACTATTCATTGTTGGCTTTTTATCTTACATTCATTCTTCATTGTTGGCTTTTTATATTACATTTACTATTCATTGTTGGCTTTTTATCTTATATTCACTCTTCATTGTTGGCTTTTTATCTTACATTCATTCTTCATTGTTGGCTTTTTATATTACATTCACTCTTCATTGTTGGCTTTTTATCTTACATTCATTCTTCATTGTTGGCTTTTTATATTACATTCACTCTTCATTGTTGGCTTTTTATCTTACATTCACTCTGTTGGTTTTTATATTACATTTACTCTTCATTGTTGGATTTTTATCTTACATTCACTCTTCATTGTTGGCTTTTTATATTATATTTACTCTTCATTGTTGGCTTTTTATCTTACATTCATTCTTCATTGTTGGCTTTTTATATTATATTTACTCTTCATTGTTGGATTTTCATCTTACATTCATTCTTCATTGTTGGCTTTTTATATTACATTTATCCGAGTGAAAGTTTGCCTAGCGAATATTATATATTATGAAGTATAATAAACAATGTTAAAGATTAGTTTTAATTATTAATCAAGATTGTGTGTGAATATGTGAGAAAGATGTAATATCGTTGTTGTTTTCTTGGCCGACTGTTTTACATATGGTGTTATCTTAAAATTGCTTGTTTTGAATATTTTTTTATATTGAGTTGAATGAATTGCTGAATTTTTTTTTTGTATTTATATATAAATAAAATTAACTCTGTTGATTTTTTGTATTTAATCGATAACAGCTAAGTTACGCATGTTAATGTTAGGGAAAAATATTTTGATGTTAAGCAAAACCTGCTCCATCTCGTTTTACATAAATGTTGAAAATTTGGTTGAAATTGATGCATTGTAACGAAAGTTTTTAGTGATGTCCTCTTATGAAATTTGCATTTTATTAATATAGATATATTACACGTTATTTGTTTTCTTGGCCAACTGTTTTACATATGGTGTTATCTTAAAATTGCTTGTTTTGAATATTTTTTAGATTGAGATTATTAGCTAGTATGTAAAAAAATTAACTCTGTTGAAATTTAATTTTGTATTTATATATAAATAAAATTAACTCTGTTGATTTTTTTTGTATTTAATCGATAACAGCGAAGTTACGCATGTTAATGTTAGGGAAAAATATTTTGATGTTAAGCAAAACCTGCTCCATCTCGTTTTACATAAATGTTGAAAATTTGGTCGAAATTGATGCATTGTAACGAAAGTTTTTAGTGAACAACACTTATGAAATTTGCATTTTATTAATATAGATATAAAATATCATATTTAATTATATTTAAACTCTTATTATATTGGCGATTTATTGTATAGTGTTTTTCTCATGCTTTAAGAGCTTCCATGCCTTAAACCTAGAGATATTTGTGAATAAAATTTTTCAAAAAGAAACCTATCCCTGGAGGCTTGATATTTCCGCTCTAATAATAGGATCCATTATATTGAACATCAATATTGATGAAAATTCATTGCTTGTAATTTTTTAAAAATTTAAGTCTGATATGAAAACTTTAATTATCGCCGTGATCTTTTAAAACAGCTGAATGCAAAGATAATTTGCGAAAAGGAAACGTTGAATACTAATATAATACATGAGTGCCATAACTATCTAGGAATACACCTAAGAAAATTACAAATATCAAAGACGTTCTTATACATGAAATTTAAACTTATCAAGGCATCAGTAAAATCATATAATGGTAAATTTATAGCTGAACAGAATGAAAAATTGTCTCATACAAACGAACTCGGGCTGGCTAAAAGTATTATTACTCTTACAAATAATGAAACATACCTTTGGCTGACAAACCTATTTTCCTGGCTTTAAAAGTTAATGCAAAATCAAACTGTGTGGACACAGCAAGTCATCCAATCATAATCACGATGATGAAAGTGAAAATAAGGTTGCGCAAATTTGAATAAACGAAAACTTGCCATTAAACAAGCAAAAGAAATTAAAACGAATTTTGCTCGATTACACAAATTTATTTTCCTCAAAATTGGGCTGAGCCAGCTTGGCTAAACATAGCATTGATACAGAAAATGCAAGGCCTATTAAGCACAAACATTACGGCTAAGCCCCAAAGGGTATAACATTATAAAAGAAGAATTACAGACATGCTCAAAGAAGGAGTAATAAGGCTAGTTATTCCGGTTAAAAAAACGAGATGTTAGTTGAAGATTCTATGTAGACTATAGAAAGTTGAACAACGTTACAGTAAAGGATGCGTATACTTTCCCCAGAATTGACGACGTGATGAACACGCTACAAAGATCAAGGTAATTTTCAAAGATTGCTCTCAGTCTGGATATTGGCAGGTTGAAATTGAGGAAAATGGTAAGAAAAAAACAGCTTTCACAACCTCCCATGGTCTATATTAATTCAATGTGATGCCGTTCGGTCTGTGTAATGCTCCAGCTACCTTCGATAGAATTATGGACAATGTACTTCATAACTTGAGATGGAAATTTTGTTTGCCTTATTCAGATGACATTATCATTTATAGCCGTGATATTCCTTCTCACATCTTAAAAGAATCGAAGCTGTTTTAAAATGCTTTAAAATCAACTTATATCGACCACTATGCCTCTCAAACAGGTTCCCGCACACTATGCCTCTATCCCAGCATTTTAGAAAGAGAGAGAGTTGGGCTAAAAGAAGCTTGTTGGTTTAATAGGAAGATCCCTCGACATTTGGAAAAGAGCGATGACACTAATTAACGATTAAAAAAGTAATATTTAAACCATGGCAGAAAACAGTGTCATTGAAAGTAGCAGTTAACCTAGACGGATAACTCAACGTGAGGACCAAACAATTGTCAAAACGGTTCTCACAACCGATTAATCATCAACAACAATTGGAAGAGTAACTAGTGCTTCAGTGACCTCAAGGATCATTAAAAGACGGCTAAGATAAAGGAGGATGAGTTCACGGTGTTTTTTTGCACCGACTATCCTTGACCTGTGCATATCAACAAGTACGTATGCGGTGATGTTGCGCTCATACAATTTAAGATTTGACTGTCTGGAGTAGAATTGTTTCAAGTGAGAAGTCGCGCTTGTAATTGAGCCCTCAAGACCAGAGAAAACGGGTTAAGAAATGTCCATCACAGCAGTGGGATACTAATCGGTTGGTAGCCAGACATTCAGCTCAACAACCAGGAGTAATGTTCTGGGGAGCAATTTCCTTTGAAAGTTAGGCCTCTTTGGTTATCATCCACGACACCTTCACAGGAAGGAGGTACGTCGACAAGATTCTATGCCCATCAATGGTACCCTTCATATCACGATATCCAGGACTTACATTTCAGCAGAATAATGCCAGTTTCTACTGGTTGTCATACTATCTTGGCTAGCAAGGTCTCGCAATATAATTAAGCATGTTTCAAGTTTGTTGGGCAAAGCCCTCCATCCATCTCAGTATCAAGCTGAGCTAACGCGACTATTGAAGAAAAATTAGAAATATATTGTAACATAATACTCTGTGATAGCCTACTTGGCGAATTATCATCAGTCACGTGACCTTTTGCCAGCACTTCATTTGTAAATATTTTACTTTATCGCTCTCTCAGTCTGTTTTCAGTGATATCTCGAATAGGTTGTAAAGAGTTATACTCTCTTTTTAAAAATTGACATTATTTATTTAGATATTAAAATTAAAAAAAAAGCATATCCTGACTACCAGCACATGAGCTTTTTAGATGGCAGAGCGCCATCTAGTGGAACAGAAATCAACTAAACGTTGATTTAGCCTGTTCCCTGTTATTTGGCCAACCCATTTTCTTGATAAATCAAGAAAAGCCAATCATGAACGCGTTTCGGGCTGTTAGCCCTCGTCAGCGTGCACCACGCTTGATTTATCAAGAAAATAGGTTGGCCAAATATAAGGGAACAGGCTAAATCAACGTTTAGCTGATTTTTGTTCCACTAGATGGCGTTATGCCATCTAAAAAGCTCATGTGCTCGTGGTCAGGATATGCCTTTTTTGATTTTAATACCAACACCTGACTTTTTAAAAATTATTATTTTAATATCATTCGTTGGGCAAACATTCAATCTGGTAAAACCCGGGCGTTCCCAGGTCATTCAGATAGTACGCCTATGGTGTACATGGTGGGCGGGGGTAGAATCGGAAAAACTTTAATTTGAATATTTAGATATTTTTGGCGAAAGTTTGGCAGTAGCTAATAAACTGATAGTTTTGACTATCCCCCTTCCTTATTAAGCTAGGACAGGCTCGAGGAAGTTGTGGAAGGAATTCAAAGCCTTCGCGATTTCTTTTTCTGTTCGATCTAATAGCATGATGTTTCCTTGCAATCATCCCCTCATTGTTTCTGTTAGTATCATCAAAACGCTTCTTGACACAGTAAAAAGTTGTCGTTGGCTGCTTTAGAAACCATCTCTTTGGGGGCCCTTCCGACACGAAGAAAAATTATGGAAAATACTCGATTATCATACAAGGTTGTCTCAAAAACACTTGTCCGTAAACATTTTCAAAAAATTGAAATACCAATATTATTCAGCATAATATTATTCACCGTTATGTATAATGTCCTTGTATCACAAGATGCAACCATTCACTCAATAGTCTAATTCCTCACTGTATTCTATGCACGAAAAACGATGTATATAGTCTCAACTTTTGTACATAGATATTCTTTCCCTGTTTAAAATCTTCCTCAGCGTTTTTTTTTCCTTTTTTCCTTTCTGCTTCTCATTTCTTTGTGGATCCATTACTTACAGGAGAATCGTCTGTATAAGACGTAATGTCTTAATAAAGGCTTGTGTGTGTATAATGTCCTTGTATTATGTATAAAGTAATTGTATTATGTATTATTATGTTTTCGTCATAATAATATTATTCGCTAAGTAATAAGAAAAACAACGTTTTAAGAAAAATACGAACTTTTGGGACAACCTTATATTAATCAATACACGCTACACGTGTGTACTTTATAAATTTATTACAGATAGGATTTAAATAAATTAATATGAAAGAATTTTATATTTATTATATTGTCTACTAAAGTCTCTCAGTTTTTCAATCCCACATTGACCGTCTTTACTTTTTATTCACCAAAGGTTAAAGTGAGGTTAAATATATTACATATGAATGTGCAATATTGAAAAAAAGGACAATATTGCCCCCGGCTGGTGGCGACATCTCGGAAATGGTGTCTCCCCCACCCAAGAACAGTCATGAGTGGTAAACAAAGAGCGGCCTTGAAACAACACGCCACCACCAGGGAGCGCAGAAAGAAAAAAGAAAGAGAAAAAAGAGCGGTGAGACAATTGCCTCAGGGCACAGGATCTGTAAGTGAATGATTCCGCAGGACAATAGCGCACGGTTACCTCACCCATCGTTCCTGGAACACCAACGGTCCCCATATCACCAAGGACGGCGGCAACTTCCGTACCATCTATTATATATATTTTAATTCGAAGCTATTATAGACTATGATTCTTTTGAAAATTAAACAATTTCTACTGCCCTTACTGCTATTTAATTTTTAAAAGAATCATACGCGTCTAAAATAGTTTCGAATTTTCATAACAGATGGTGCGCTAATGCATCATAATATATGTATTTTTCCTGTCCCTATATGAAACCACACGTGCATTGAAATGGGATAATGGGGAGAGAAGTATGAACCATTATACTGTGGTCAGTTCACACTTGTTCGACTTTTTCGGTGTCCATTTTAAGGTAAATATAAAAGTATGGAAAACATTTTAAGCACACGCAAGTTTATTTTAATCTTAAAACACACTTCTACTGTCTTTACTGCTATGAAAAATATATTGGGAGGGCTTGGCTCATAAGTTGTGAATCCTCCCAGCAGTTTCGCCAATTTAATCTACCAGACCACTTCTTTAGAGCTCTAATACTGTATTGATCCATTATGCTTTATACGCTGCACTGAAAGGTGGAATCTTGGAAATGGTATTTAAGTAAACTGTCGACATAAGCTTTTAGTGTGTTTGAAGTGTATTTAATATTTAAAAGAAACTTGCGTGCTTAAAATGTTTTCCTATCTTATATATGAATGGTGCGTTATTGACATCTAAATATAAAAGTTATAAGTGAAATAAATATTGGAATTTTCTCTCCATATCAGAGATAAAGAGAGAGTATAACTATTTCTCCATCAAAATCCACATATTCCATGATATGTTCTTCAGATTCTTGTATTATTTAATGTTCAGACATACTGAGAAATTGGATACGAAATGTAGCGAAAAGACTTCGGAAGACTTCGAATGTATCTTCCTCCATATTATGAGCTACACATAATTATCAATGGAAATACGATAGAAAAAAAAAAAGATCAGGTGTTGATATTAAAAACAAAGTAGGCATATACTGACCAGGAACAGGCTAAATCAATGTTTAGTTGATTTCTGTTCCACCAGATGGCGCTCTGCCTTCTGAAAAGCACATGTGTTCCTGGTCAGGATATGCCTCTACTTTGTTTTTAATAATTATCAATGTGTGTTATTTAGAAAAATTATTGCACCTCTTTTGGTAGAGTGATTTACTCCTGGAAGGGAGCATTGATTATCCCTTTCACTCCTGACCACACGTCAACACTACAAACTTTTCCTCAGTGGCCACTTACATGTTAGCGAGGGATTATGAGCCCTACCTCAAGAACTTTAATATCCAACATTTATTTATTTTTTAGTTCATTCTATATTTCATCTTCAACTATAATTTATGGTATTAGAGAAAATAAACCTTGCTTCATAGTTACACATAATTTAGTGAAAAATATGTTTCTGCAAAAATATCAAATTTTAAAAAGTGATTTGTAAAATTACAATATCTATATATACAGGGTGTACCAGGTAAATTGGGAATTTCAACAATGGTATTTTAACTGAAATTTTTTGCAAGTAAAAATTAAAATATCCGAATGAAATTTGACACAGTAGTAGATAAAAGGATATAGTTTTTATTTATTCAATGTAGTTTCCATTATTAGCTACAGCAGTCTCGAGGCGAGTGCGGAATGAAGCACAGGCCTTGGCGACGATGACCTTGTCCATTTGGGTCATCACCGTGTGAACTGCTTTCTTGACAGACTGGATGGTGGTATGAGGAGCTTTGTTGACATCTCTCTCAACAACGCCCCATACATAGTAGTCGAGGGGATTGCAATCTGGAGAATTAGGGGGCCAAATATCAGGACCCCAGTGACTAGGGACGTTAAGTGTCAGCCACGATTGTGTCTTTTTTGCCTTATGGGCTGGAGCTGAGTCCTGTTGGAAGACATACTTCCTTCCTGCGGCCACCATGTCCATCCAAGGCTTCACAACGGTCTCCAGAACATTGATGTAGGTGTCAGCGTTCATCCTAAGGCCCTTCTCAAAGAAATGGGGAGGCATGACATCACCTTCACTGCTGATAACGCCAAGGACCATTACGGAGGCAGGAAATTTCGTGTGCATCACGACAGGTATCTCTGAGGGGTCTTTACAGATCCAGCGATCATTCCTGGGAATTACCTTTTGGTCCACGTCAAAGTTCTTTTCGTCAGAGAAGAACCTTAGCATGCCAAAAGAGTCGTGTTTCAGGTTGTTGAGGAGGGCAGTAGCCTTTCCTTTTCTGTTATTCTTCATATTTTCAGTCAGCAACTGACCTTTCCGAAGGGCATAAGACTTGAGACCAAGGTCCTCATGGATAGTTCTGACAATTGTCATAGAGCCAACGTCCATTTCCTTGGCTATGGCCCTCAAGCTCTTCCCAGGGTTTCCATCAATCTTCTCCTTGACATTTTTGACAAATTCTTCGCCTCTTACCCTGTCCGATCGACGCGAGTGCTTTTTCCTTGTAGCTATCCCCTCTTTGTTACTGTCAGGCTCATCAAACTGCTTCTTGACACGATAAATAGTGGTTTTGGGCAACTTAAGAAAATCCACTATCTCTTTGGGGCTCCTTCCGGCGCGCAGAGCAACGATGATGGCAGCTCGATTTTCAAATTCTCGGTTACTCTTCATCACTACACTGCGCACACATGTACTGTTGCATTTTACATGAATATGGCTACGTAATGAAAAAAAAACAAGTTTTTAATCTCAAGTAGTTTTTGTTTTATGGACTGTCAAAGTTAGTCCCAATTTACCTGGTACACCCTGTATAAAAATGAATGTTTGTATGTTTGTCTGTTTGTCTGTTGGTCTGTATGTCCGGTATACAAATTCGCAGTAGTTCACTAATTCAAACCAAAATTTCCATACATAGGTAAAAAATAACGAGGATGACGATAGGCTATTTTAAAAAATATATAAATCAATTATTAAAACTATATATTCAAATTATTCTACTTAGCTCACGAGCAGCGCCCTCTAGAACGCGGGGGATCTGACGGCGGGCCGCGCCCATTGGCTGCCGGCGAGCACGTGACTTCCCTGCCCCCGGGCCCCTCCCCCCTCCGAGAAAATGTAATCGTCCGGCTGCCGGCCGGTTGGCCAGTTCAAGTTCCCACCGCGCGCGGTCCTGGCGCGCGGGGGCAGAGTTGGTGACACAGCTGTGCCAAGTGCCAAAAAAGCCTCGCGGGTGACCTCCGGGAACTTCGTCCATCTTCCATATGTAAAATACATTTATTCGTGTAAACCCGGGCGTTGCCCGGATCATTCGTCTAGTTATAAATATTTGTTAAGAAACTCTCTTTAGATAAAGGACAATCAAATCTAAAACGGCTTGAAATTTTGTCACATTTAACTTGGGTTGTGGCAGATCAAAACGTAAAAATTCACAGAATTTTTTTAATAATTCATTTTTGATTGAAATAAAATTTTCTAATATTCCCACGGTTTATTATAAGAGAGAATGTTGGACAGTATTGAAGGTCTTTATTATAGAGCAATATAAAAATGTATCGTTTTTTACTTTTTTCAATTTATTGTCAACAATAAGGTTGTCCCAAAAGTTCGTGTTTTTCTTAAACTTTTTTTTTTAATTACTCAACGAACAATTTTATAATTATACGGGGAATACATAATAATAATACATAATACAATTACTTTATACATAATACAAAGACATTATACATAACGGCGAATAATATTGGTATTTAAATTTTTTGCAAGTGTTTACAAACTTTTGGGACAACCTTGTATATAAGAGTAGTAAGAAGGAAAATGATCAAAACAAGATTATATTTTTCTGAATCTCCAGCCTGATTTTCATCTTTACACCGTCTCTCTCTATTCTGGATCTAGTATTATTTAATAAAGTTTTTAGTATAGACATGAAGTTTTGAAATATTACTATATAACGTAATTCTTTATATATAAGGAGGACTCTCTCAAGGTGGGGAAGCCTCCTTTGCTGAAGAAATTTGTACACATACACAACTATATATATTCCCCTACATTTTATCTACCATTTATTTACCATTTTATTATATATTTTTTCCACCTTTGTAACAATTAATTAGAAGAATCAATAAAGTTGTTTAAATTGTCTATATCTAAAGGGATTATTTGAGTCACCGTTTTTTTTTTTTTTGAAGATAGGATGAATCACTATCTAAGGCCACTAAGCGCGGGAATAAAGTTGGTTTTTAAAATATTGTCTTAAATTTTTCTTAAATTTAGTAAAGAGGAATTGTTTGTTACAACTATAATGTTACTTCATTAAGTGTATGATCAACACCGGAAGCTTTATTTCCTGTAAGCCTAGAAAAACGGCCAGAATGGGAAACGAGATACGAACAAGTGGTACTATGCCAGGTTGATGCGCACAGCAATCGTATTTCCATCGTCCCGAACATCATCAAAACACTGCTACGGCATCCGCCATATTCCCCTGAGCTATCTCCTTTGGATTATCAACAACAAAAAGCTTTATTAAGACCTCTTAGTTGTCTTATAACAGATTCTCCAATTAGAAATGTAGGATACACGCAGGAAAAACCAGTAATAATACCTTAATGGTAATATGTTATTTATATACAGAAAAATTAATTAAAAAATCAAGCTAATAAATAGATTAGTCTGGGTAAATTGGAAGTAAAGAAATTTATTATTATTTACATGGATTTACTACGGAGTCTCTGCAAAGAAGATAAAAAAGTAAAAGCTTATCACAATCAAACCTTTGGATTATCATTAGTTCCTGTCGATGACACATAGATTGATCAGGCTATATTTGATCAAGTTCAAAGGCGTACAAAATTGTCTGGATGAATGGTGCCAATCTGATGAGAGGCAGTTTTATCACCGCGGTATTCATGTATTTTTGAAAAAGAAGAGAAATATGTAAGTTATAGCGCAAAGAATGATACTTTGAATAAACCATTTAAAACATTTCTTTTGAAAATTTCGAGTTTTCACATTGATTGCGATATATAAATAAATAAATAAATAAATAAAAATATATAAATAAATAATAAGAAGAAAGTATGAATGTTAGCGCTGTGTGTGACGCATTTGTTATATTTTCTTTTATTTATTTTAATCTTTAGAAAACACTAATATTGTTTTTAGTTCTCTATCTCACAATTCCGTAAAAACGAAATTTAATTCGCAAACCCTTGATTCGAACAAATTTCACTCTGTCTTCTAGTTCTTTAACATTTTATGTCCTATATAATATTATTTTTATAACATTTGAAATATTTCTAATTTAATTAATTCTGTGTACATTTTAAGGATTTGTAAGAGGCATGCAAGCATAATTTTATCGCATCAAGTTTCTAAAAGGAATGAAGAGGTAATGGCAAAACATCCTTTTATCACATCAATATAATTCGATTATAATGCATAATGAACACCTGAATTATTATCAAGCAGAATATGAAAATTAAAAATAATAGGAAATTATCTATTAACAAATTCATACCGCGCAAAAAAAAAATAAAATGCAGTTATAGATAACCTATATTCCCGAAAAGGCGGCGAATACAAGACCAAAGGGTCAATCATCGGTATAGAGAGCAGTGCGGACCAAAGAGGAGACGCGCCTGCCTCTATGTAGAGAAAGTATGAGATCAGAGAGAACGCCTCCACTCTAGTGTATGAAGAACAGTAGAACGGGATCAGTGAGAGATCGTACACCAGTGTAGAGAAACAGTATGAGATCTGAGAGAACACCTCCACTCTAGTGTATGAAGAACAGTAGAACGGGATCAGTGAGAGAGCGTACACCCCAATGCAGAGAAACAACATGAGATCAGAGAGAACACCTCCATTCTAGTGTATGAAGAACAGTAGAACGGGATCAGTGAGAGAGCGTACACCCCAATGTAGAGTAACAGTATGAGATCAGAGAGAACGGCTCCACTCTAGTGTATGAAGAACAGTAGAACGGGATCAGTGAGAGAGCGTACACCCCAATGTAGAGTAACAGTATGAGATCAGAGAGAACACCTCCACTCTAGTGTATGAAAAAAAGTAGAACGGGTTCAGTGAGAGAGCGTACACCCCGAAGCAGAGAAACAGTATGAGATCTGAGAGAACACCTCCACTCTAGTGTATGAAGAACAGTAGAACGGGATCAGTGAGAGAGCGTACACCCCAATGTAGAGAAACAGTAGGAGATCTGAGAGAACACCTCCATTCTAGTGTATGAAGAACAGTAGAACAGGTTCAGTGAGAGAGCGTACACCCCAATGTAGAGAAACAGTATGAGATCTGAGAGAACACCTCCACTCTAGTGTATGAAGAACAGTAGAACGGGATCAGTGAGAGAGCGTACACCCCAATGTAGAGAAACAGTATGAGATCAGAGAGAACACCTCCACTCTAGTGTATGAAGAAAAGTAGAACGGGTTCAGTGAGAGAGCGTACACCCCGAAGCAGAGAAACAGTATGAGATCTGAGAGAACACCTCCACTCTAGTGTATGAGGACCAGTAGAACATGATCAGTGAGAGATCGTACACCAGTGTAGAGAAACAGTATGAGATCTGAGAGAACACCTCCATTCTAGTGTATGAAGAACAGTAGAACGGGATCAGTGAGAGAGCGTACACCCCAATGTAGAGAAACAGTATGAGATCAGAGAGAACACCTCCATTCTAGTGTATGAAGAAGGGTAGAACGGGATCAGTGAGAGAGCGTACACCCCAATGTAGAGAAACAGTATGAGATCAGAGAGAACACCTCCACTCTAGTGTATGAAGAACAGTAGAACGGGATCAGTGAGAGAGCGTACACCCCAATGTAGAGAAACAGTATGAGATCTGAGAGAACGGCTCCATTCTAGTGTATAAAGAAGAGTAGAAGGGGATCAGTGAGAGAGCGTACACCCCAATGTAGAGAAACAGTATGGGATCAGAGAGAACGGCTCCACTCTAGTGTATGAAGAACAGTAGAACGGGATCAGTGAGAGAGCGTACACCCCAATGTAGAGAAACAGTATGAGATCAGAGAGAACACCTACATTCTAGTGTATGAAGAACAGTAGAACGGGATCAGCGAGAGAGCGTACACCCCAATGTAGAGAAACTGTATGAGATCTGAGAGAACACCTCCATTCTAGTGTATGAAGAACAGTAGAACGGGTTCAGTGAGAGTGCGTACACCCCAATGTAGAGAAACAGTATGAGATCAGAGAGAACACCTCCATTCTAGTGTATGAAGAACAGTAGAACGGGATCAGTGAGAGAGCGTACACCCCAATGTAGAGTAACAGTATGAGATCAGAGAGAACACCTTCACTCTAGTGTATGAAGAAAAGTAGAACGGGTTCAGTGAGAGAGCGTACACCCCGAAGCAGAGAAACAGTATGAGATCTGAGAGAACACCTCCACTCCAGTGTATGAAGAACAGTAGAACGGGATCAGTGAGAGAGCGTACACCGCAATGTAGAGAAATAGTATGGGATCAGAGAGAACGCCTCCATTCTAGTGTATGAAGAAGAGTAGAACGGGATCAGTGAGAGAGCGTACACCCCAATGTAGAGAAACAGTATGAGATCAGAGAGAACACCTCCATTCTAGTGTATGAAGAAGAGTAGAACGGGATCAGTGAGAGAGCGTACACCCCAATGTAGAGAAACAGTATGAGATCAGAGAGAACGGCTCCATTCTAGTGTATAAAGAAGAGTAGAACGGGATCAGTGAGAGAGCGTACACCGCAATGTAGAGAAACAGTATGGGATCAGAGAGAACGGCTCCACTCTAGTGTATGAAGAACAGTAGAACGGGATCAGTGAGAGAGCGTACACCCCAATGTAGAGAAACAGTATGAGATCAGAGAGAACACCTACATTCTAGTGTATGAAGAACAGTAGAACGGGATCAGTGAGAGAGCGTACACCCCAATGTAGAGAAACAGTATGAGATCAGAGAGAACACCTCCACTCTAGTGTATGAAGAAAAGTAGAACGGGTTCAGTGAGAGAGCGTACACCCCGAAGCAGAGAAACAGTATGAGATCTGAGAGAACACCTCCATTCTAGTGTATGAAGAACAGTAGAACGGGATCAGTGAGAGAGCGTACACCCCAATGTAGAGAAACTGTATGAGATCTGAGAGAACACCTCCATTCTAGTGTATGAAGAACAGTAGAACGGGATCAGTGAGAGAGCGTACACCCCAATGTAGAGAAACTGTATGAGATCTGAGAGAACACCTCCATTCTAGTGTATGAAGAACAGTAGAACGGGTTCAGTGAGAGTGCGTACACCCCAATGTAGAGAAACAGTATGAGATCAGAGAGAACACCTCCATTCTAGTGTATGAAGAACAGTAGAACGGGATCAGTGAGAGAGCGTACACCCCAATGTAGAGTAACAGTATGAGATCAGAGAGAACGGCTCCACTCTAGTGTATGAAGAACAGTAGAACGGGATCAGTGAGAGAGCGTACACCCCAATGTAGAGTAACAGTATGAGATCAGAGAGAACACCTCCACTCTAGTGTATGAAGAAAAGTAGAACGGGATCAGTGAGAGAGCGTACACCCCAATGTAGAGAAACAGTATGAGATCAGAGAGAACACCTCCACTCTAGTGTATGAAGAAAAGTAGAACGGGTTCAGTGAGAGAGCGTACACCCTGAAGCAGAGAAACAGTATGAGATCTGAGAGAACACCTCCACTCTAGTGTATGAGGAACAGTAGAACATGATCAGTGAGAGATCGTACACCAGTGTAGAGAAACAGTATGAGATCTGAGAGAACACCTACATTCTAGTGTATGAAGAACAGTAGAACGGGATCAGTGAGAGAGCGTACACCCCAATGTAGAGAAACAGTATGAGATCAGAGAGAACACCTCCACTCTAGTGTATGAAGAAAAGTAGAACGGGTTCAGTGAGAGAGCGTACACCCCGAAGCAGAGAAACAGTATGAGATCTGAGAGAACACCTCCACTCTAGTGTATGAGGAACAGTAGAACATGATCAGTGAGAGATCGTACACCAGTGTAGAGAAACAGTATGAGATCTGAGAGAACACCTCCATTCTAGTGTATGAAGAACAGTAGAACGGGATCAGTGAGAGAGCGTACACCCCAATGTAGAGAAACAGTATGAGATCAGAGAGAACACCTTCATTCTAGTGTATGAAGAACAGTAGAACGGGATCAGAGAGAGAGCGTACACCCCAATGTAGAGAAACTGTATGAGATCTGAGAGAACACCTCCATTCTAGTGTATGAAGAACAGTAGAACGGGATCAGTGAGAGAGCGTACACCCCAATGTAGAGTAACAGTATGAGATCAGAGAGAACGGCTCCACTCTAGTGTATGAAGAACAGTAGAACGGGATCAGTGAGAGAGCGTACACCCCAATGTAGAGTAACAGTATGAGATCAGAGAGAACACCTCCACTCTAGTGTATGAAGAAAAGTAGAACGGGTTCAGTGAGAGAGCGTACACCCCGAAGCAGAGAAACAGTATGAGATCTGAGAGAACACCTCCACTCTAGTGTATGAAGAACAGTAGAACGGGATCAGTGAGAGAGCGTACACCCCAATGTAGAGAAACAGTAGGAGATCTGAGAGAACACCTCCATTCTAGTGTATGAAGAACAGTAGAACGGGTTCAGTGAGAGAGCGTACACCCCAATGTAGAGAAACAGTATGAGATCTGAGAGAACACCTCCACTCTAGTGTATGAAGAACAGTAGAACGGGATCAGTGAGAGAGCGTACAACCCAATGTAGAGAAACAGTATGAGATCAGAGAGAACACCTCCACTCTAGTGTATGAAGAAAAGTAGAACGGGTTCAGTGAGAGAGCGTACACCCCGAAGCAGAGAAACAGTATGAGATCTGAGAGAACACCTCCACTCTAGTGTATGAGGAACAGTAGAACATGATCAGTGAGAGATCGTACACCAGTGTAGAGAAACAGTATGAGATCTGAGAGAACACCTCCATTCTAGTGTATGAAGAACAGTAGAACGGGATCAGTGAGAGAGCGTACACCCCAATGTCGAGAAACAGTATGAGATCAGAGAGAACATCTCCATTCTAGTGTATGAAGAACAGTAGAACGGGATCAGTGAGAGAGCGTACACACCAATGTAGAGAAACAGTATGAGATCTGAGAGAACACCTCCATTCTAATGTATGAAGAACAGTAGAACGGGATCAGTGAGAGAGCGTACACCCCAATGTAGAGAAACAGTATGAGATCAGAGAGAACACCTCCATTCTATTGTATGAAGAACAGTAGAACGGGTTCAGTGAGAGAGCGTACACCAGTGTAGAGAAACAGTATGATATCAGAGAGAACGCGCCAACTCCAGTGTGAATAAACAGTACGAGATTAAAGCGAAAACGTCGACCCTAGTATAGAAAAACAATACGAGGCCAGAGAGAACGCCTCCACGCCTTGTAAAGAAACAGTACGAGACCAGAGATAAAGAATCCACCCCAGTGTGGACCAGGAAGGACTCCCAAGGTTGAGAGAGAAAGAGAAGCAATTCACGACCAGCGTGATCCAATGTGGAGAAACAGTACGAAAGAGAACGTCCTAATGACCAGCAGCCAAGATGGCGCCCCCAAGAAGGGAAATGCCCTGGCACGATCGGGAAGTAAGCCTGACTGAGCGGTCACACTCGGCGGGGCGACACGCTCGGCGAGGGCTTTCTCTACTCCATGTACTGGGACACTTCTTGGGGGACATTTTGGGGACTTACCTACATTTTACTCCATACATATATATTCACATATTCAATTTTCTAATTTTACCAACTTCAATCTTCTCATTCCTCTTCATAACAGCTCTCGTGCTTCTTCAATGTTACCTGAGAGTAGCTTGACTCGCTATAAATATACAGACTAGAGTGAATAGTGTATTTTATACCTCAAAGTCAGATGATATGCTCGGCAAATATTTGCTCAGACAGAGTGAGTAGCTAAATAAATCCCCCGCCCCCCCCCCCCCCCCCCCCCCCCCCCCCCCCCCCCCCCCCCCCACACACTATATTCTACATGAATATAATTGGCAGACGTATAATCTTTTTTTAATTTCAATATGTATTACCACTCTGTCCTTTTTGATCAGGTATTCGCGCAAATAATTGATAACTACACTATAATTCTTAAAATTAAAGATACTTCGGCCATAAGTATCTTTAATGTTAAGAATTATGAATGCCGGCTAGTCAGCCTCTATCTTTACGATACACTATAATTATCAATGAAATCAGTTAGGTAAGTTTTAGGAAAATACACACTTTAAATACTTCACTTTGTTTTGTGCCTTCGTTTTGTAAATCAGTATAAAGAACATAAGTAAGGCCTCATAAGTCTAATATCTTCAAGGGCTGACGAGATAAAAAAAGCCCATCTTATACTGTAAAACTCAATCAACATTTAAACAAAGCCTTCTTTTACCGCTGGTTTGCTGAAAATATCTTTTTTTTATGGACTATATCTTTTGGTTCCTACATCTTCTACATTTTCCAAGCAACAAGCTTAGTCAGAGGTTGAAAATCAATGTTATAGATTATTCATCTATTTAATTTAGCAAAATAAACTTTAAAATATTTTTATTATTATTATTATTGAGGTGTTAAATATAGAAATATCGCTTTATATTATACAACATTATAGTGAGTCTGTGTATTTCTTATATTGTGAATAAGAAACTTCTGCGTGTTTTATATTAAAATTGTCTTTTTTATCTTTTAAAACCTAACAGTGATACGTGGTTAATTGAAAAATTAATTAAAAAGAAGATGTAAAATTACTTTACGAGCCTTAAAATCGCTAAGGAGAGACACAGTTTTTATAAAGTTTAGATATACACAAATATATATTTGTAATATACCTTGTACTTTGTATAAATTATTCTGTTTTGTATACTTTTTTTGGGGGGATTTTTGAATGATATAAAAGAAGAAAGGAAAAGAAAGAGTTGTAAATTTGAAAATAGGAGTTTTTTTTATATATACAAAATGAAAAAAAAATGGCAATTTAATTTCAAGGCTATCACAAGAAGAATCAAGAATGACAGTCAAACATAAAAATGATGAAAAATTAGCAATGCATGAAACAGAAGTAAAAAATAACGACATTGTTACATTTGTGAAAAGGCAGGGCAATACAATGTACACAGAAAATCTCATGTTCCATTTTCCATAAGAACAATAATGATTAAAGCATGATATCCCCCAAACCAAAGTTATGAATCCTTAAAAGTAAAGAAACTTCAATGTGTAATTGGAGAAAAATATAAATTACAAAGATTGCTTCTTTAGAAAAATAAAATAAAAAGGGAGAAAATTGGCTCTTTTGTATAAGAAAGGAAAGAAAATTGAGTAAAAAAGGCAAATATTAAATTAATTTAAAATATCATTATGAACTTAACGCCCTCTATTTATAAAGTGGCGATAAAATATATTTTTAATTTTCATTGATTGTAGAACGACGTTTGACAATTTTACCGCAAATGTTTCTTTTGAAGGGAAATTCGTAATTTATTTTAAGGAGAAATAACGACTATTTCTATCCTTAGGGATGAAGTATTAAAGGATGAATTGTGAAGAGTAATGATGAACGGAAAAATAAAGTGTCCAGGAATGGGAATCGAACCCACAGTGTTCCGCTTACCGGGCAGATGCCATCGTGAACATAGAGGCCCAAAATTGGTTTTGATTATCGTGAAGATAGAGGCAGATGCCATGTCCACTAGGCTACCCTGGACATATTTTTCTGTTCGTAAATATGGGTTCGATTCTCATCCCTGGACACTTTTATTTTTACGTTTATCATTACTCTTCACAATTCATTCTTTCATACTTCATCCCTAAGGATAGAAATAGTCGTTATTTCTCCTTAAAATAAATTACGATTTTTCTTTCAAAAGAAACATTTGCGGTAAAATAGTCAAACGTCGTTCTACAATCAATGAAAATTAAAAATATATTTTATCGCCACTTTATAAATAGAGGGCGTTAAGTTCATAATGATATTTTAAATTAATTTAATATTTGCCTTTTATAGCCACATTATATTGTATTATTTCATTGATTACATTGTTGATAGCGTGGCCACTTGATAAATGTCAAAAATACTTTAACAGCGAAAAGGAAATGTGATATAATAATTTAAGTTTCTGAAAAACAAAAGACCATGGATGCAGCAACAATTCATTATTTATTATCATCAAATCACACGCTATATCACCACAAGGGATGCTTGAATCAAGTAACAACACTAAATTCAGAGAAATATTTTACATAAACAATTGGTGAATTACAAGGTTTGAGTAGAAGTTTAAAGAAGAAAAGAAAGGAAAGGACATTAAAATCATGGTTGATTTTATATCTTGCCTAGGAACAATCAATGAAATAAATACAAATACATAGTTTAGCAATTACGGTTATTTTAACCAAGAGATAAAAACATTGGGTAAACTTGGAAAAATCTGCATTCTAAAAAGGTAATGTGTACCCCAGATCTTTCAATAAATGTCTTATCAGTAAGCACTATAACAGACAAAAGATGAGAAAAAAACATTCAAAGAAAAAGGGTTAATAATAAAGAAATATGGATTAAAAGTTCTTGAAGGTGAAAGAAAGGAAAATGGACTTTATACTGTGAATATTGAAACTGAAAAATGGAACAAAATAATCCTCATTGATATAAACAGAAGAATGCAAGTGACACAGAAAACTAGGACACATCGAAATGTCAAGTTTGAACAAACTGAAAACTGGATTAAACATAGGTGAAATAAAGAAATGAAGTCAGATGATATAGAGATTTTAAAATAAAGACACGTAAGGATATATCATATCAAACTAACGGATTAATAATATATATATATATATTAAAAAACGAAATAAAAAATAAAAAGATCAGGTGTTGAAATCAATATAAAAAAAATGGCATATCCTGACCAGGAGCACATGTGCTTTACAGAAGGCAGAGCGCCATCTGGTGGAACAGAAATCAACTAAACATTGATTTAGCCTGTTCCCTGATATTTGGCCAACCCAATTTCTTGATAAATCAAGAAAAGCCATCCACGAACGCGTTTCGCGCTTTTTGGCGCTCGTCAGCGTGGAGTAGGCTGAACCATTGAGACCAAAAAAGATTTTTTGATCCCAATGGCTTCCTGAAAAACCAAGAAATGGGTATTTAAGGCCAAACTTGCGTAAATACGCTTAGCACATTAAAAAACGAAATAAAAAATAAAAAGATCAGGTGTTGAAATCAATATAAAAAATGGCATATCCTGACCAGGAGCACATGTGCTTTACAGAAGGCAGAGCGCCATCTGGTGGAACAGAAATCAACTAAACATTGATTTAGCCGAGCGCCAAAAAGCGCGAAACGCGTTCGTGGATGGCTTTTCTTGATTTATCAAGAAATTGGGTTGGCCAAATATCAGGGAACAGGCTAAATCAATGTTTAGTTGATTTCTGTTCCACCAGATGGCGCTCTGCCTTCTGTAAAGCACATGTGCTCCTGGTCAGGATATGCCATTTTTTATATTGATTTCAACACCTGATCTTTTTATTTTTTATTTCGTTTTTTAATGTGCTAAGCGTATTTACGCAAGTTTGGCCTTAAATACCCATTTCTTGGTTTTTCAGGAAGCCATTGGGATCAAAAAATCTTTTTTGGTCTCAATGGTTCAGCCTACTCCACGCTGACGAGCGCCAAAAAGCGCGAAACGCGTTCGTGGATGGCTTTTCTTGATTTATCAAGAAATTGGGTTGGCCAAATATCAGGGAACAGGCTAAATCAATGTTTAGTTGATTTCTGTTCCACCAGATGGCGCTCTGCCTTCTGTAAAGCACATGTGCTCCTGGTCAGGATATGCCATTTTTATATATATATATATATAACATTGTGTTGATATTAAAAATGAAAAAGGCATATTCTGACCACGAGCACGTGTGCTTTTTAAATGGCAGAGCGCCATCTAGTGGAACAGAAATCAACTAAACATTGATTTAGCCTGTTCCCTGATATTTGGCTTCTTCTCTAATAAATCGAGAAATTGGGTTAGCCAAATATCAGGGAACAGGCTAAATCAATGTTTAGTTGATTTCTGTTCCACTAGATGGCGCTCTGCCATCTAAAAAGCGCGTGTGCTCCTGGTCAGGATATGCCTTTTTTATTTTTAATATATATATATTACAACATCAAGTAATATACAAAATATATCCTATTATTTAAAAGTATATATAAATCAATACAAATCAATAGCCCGCCATCTACCATGGTATATACAAGGTGTGATCAATAATTTCCAGGAATGAGACTGGATCACGTAAAATATTCAAAATAATGAAATAATTTTATAAGGGCTTTATAGATAAAACATTTATTAACACGTAGAAAAAAAAATTGATCACACAGACGCACGCGCTCACTTTTTTTTTCTCGAATTTATAAGCTCGAGTATATCAGAACACATTTTCTAACTTCAGTATGGACTGTATTGAAAAACAACGAGTCTGCATAGAGTTTTGCTTAAAATTAGGGAAAACAGCTTCCGATTCATTTCAAATGTTGAAGCAGGCTTTTAAAGGAATGCCCTATCACAACCGAGGACATTTGAATGGTTTGCAGATTTAAAGCTGGTCGAACAAGCGTCAAGGATGATCTACACACTGGCAGACCTTTATCGATAAGAAACTCTGAAAATGCACTCAAAATCAAGTCATCGATCAAATAAAACCCACGGATAACTATCAGAGAGCTATCAGAAGACTTAAATATCTCTTTTGGAACATGCCAAACCATCATAAAGAATGATCTTAATCTTAAACGATCCCCGGCTAAATTTGTCCCACATCTCTTAACGAATGAGCAGAAAGAGCATCGCAAAGAAATGTGCATAAACATGGTCGAAATGTTTAATTCTGATCCCCATTGGCTCAAAAATGTTATCACGGGAGATGAAACATGGGTGTACGGATATGATCCCGAGACTAAGAGGCAATCAAGACAGTGGCTAGAGCCTGGAGAACCAAGATTCAAGAAAGCAAGGATGATCAAATCGAAGCTTAAGTGTCTTCTTATCACTCTCTTTGATGTAAAGGGATTGGTACACTATGAATTCGTGCCCGAGGGTCAGACCATTAATCAACATTACTATCTTGATGCATTGCGACGTTTAAGGGAGGCTGTGCGTCAGAAACGACCCGAAAAATGGCATCAGAAAAATGGGCTCTTGCATCATGACAACGCACGGCCACATACGGCCGTCACTGTACAACTCTATTTGGCTAAACACAGAATTATTGCTTTACTACCCCAGCCACCCTATTCACCTGAACTTGCTCCCAACGACTTTTTCCTTTACCCTAAAATTGAAAAAGTCTTAAAAGGACGTCGATTTGACTCAATGCCTGAAATAAAGGAGAATACGAAGAATATTTTGAAAAGCCTGAAGGATGAGGATTTTCAGAGGTGCTTTAATATCTGAAAAAAAAATGGAACAAGTGTATAGATAGTGACTGTCATTATTTTGAGAAATTTTAAATAAAACTTTATTATACTTTTGTATTTTAAAAATATTTTAGCATTCCTGGAAATTATTGATCACACTATATATAAAACGAATGAATACATTAAGACGTGAGTGTTTATTTTCACAAATAATTCAAACTTCTACTGTCCTTACTGCGATAAAAAAATATATATTGGAAGGGCTTGGTTCATCAGTATTGAACCCTCCCAACGGTTTCTCCAATTTAATCTACCAGACCGCTTCTTTAGAGCTCCAATACTGTATTAGATTATTCTGCATTTATATGCTGCTCCTAGGGGTGGAATCTTTGGTATGGACTAATTTTTGGTATGGACATAAGCTTTTAGGACAGTAGAATTACATTTAAATATTTTTCATCGCAGTAAGGACAGTAGAAGTTTGAATTATTTGTGAAAATAAATTCGCGTCTTAATGTCTTCATTTGTTATACACGTAATAGATGGCGCGTTATTGCTTTATATTCATTTATACAAGGTTGTAATGTAAAGGTTTGTATAAGGTTGTCCCAAAAGTTCGTGTTTTTCTTATCACTTGGCAAATAATATTATTACGGAGAATACATAATAATACATAATACACTTACTTTATATATAATACAAAGACATTATACATAACGGCGAATAATATTGGTATTTAAATTTTTTTGCAAATGTTTACGAACTTTTGGGAAAACCTTGTAATTCAGTTACATATGAGAAGTCATAACACATTTCCTTGTGTCTCCATATAATATAATAATGAGTTTATAAAACATACTTGGATGAAAATATGGAACATAAAAACTACATTCCGATTTTTTTGAAAATTAACTTGTGTCCTATTCGTTTGATAAAAATTGTATGTGAATTAGAAGCTTTTAGAAATCTTGAAAATAAATAAAACTCTTTAAATTGAACTAAATATAATACATTGATTTGATAAATCTACAACAAAATATTTTTTCGACAGAAATATTATGAAAATAAAATATTTTGTGTTGTTTTCTAAAACTGACTATCAAGACGACTGCGAGCTGAAACTCAGAATTAATTCAAAATATTCCCCATAGATGGCAGGGCAAGTTTGTTTAGTTGTGAACTCGACCGAATCCAACCGCAACAATAATGGATTTTCTTTTGATAAATATATTGGCGTCAGGATATCCCCTTTTGTTTGGGGTTCTCAGCAAATCACTGAATACATAAATCAAATGAATTTGATAGTTCAGTCTACCCCTTACAAAATGTTTACATATATTCTTGTTGGTTTTATTGATTTAAAAAATGTTTTCACTTTTATTTTTTTCCCTTTCTCTCTCACTCTTGTATATATATAAATAAAGATAAATATAGATATAAATATAGATTTATTTATATTTATCCATATTTAATCTTATTTGTTCATATTTAATTTTGTATTTAACCATATAATCATATATGAACATTGAAATAAAGTAGTTTCAATCTTTCTCAATCTCTCTTTCTCTCTATTATTTTATTTTAAACTAAGCATAATATTGTAGCAGATTATTTATTATTCTATGAAAATATTTTTTAATTTCGATATTTGTATTTTGATACACTATATTTTATTAGTTTTAATTTGGTTTTACATTAAATAAATTGCCGTGTCATTCTGAAGTTTGTCTTTCCTAATTTTCTATGTTACAATATTTTAGCACGAACTAACCGTTGTTTAAAAAACGGTGAGCGAAATGTAATAAAATATACTTTTTGTGGGACTTGAAGATTTTAAAGAAATATCCTTTTTTTTCTATACTTTAAAAATGACCATCAGTTAAATATTTTCTGCATATTCCCTTTATGAGAGAGTAACACGCTCGATTCCCGACAGTCAAGAACCGGGATTGAATCCCGCGTTAAAAATTGTTTAATATGTGAATAACCTTCACATATTATCCATTGTTCAATTATCATGAACTAGGTTGCTCTTGCTGAGCGCTACCTATTAATGTGATTTGAGCCATATTCCCTTTAAATTGTAAAACAGCGGAGAGAGAAAGAAATAACATAAAATTTATATTTTGTATTATATAAAAATATATATTTAATTTTCTTTTTTTATACATCCTAGAAGCAGATGGCCTTTAGGTCCATAAGCCGTAAATATTTTTGATACAATAATTTATTTACCGTCTTTGACATTTTACATTCATATATTGGTATACATACGTCTATTGGTCAATATGAAAACTTTTTAACACGCCGTTTTTTAAAAACATTCTCATCAGTTCTTACTATGATAATAAAGTATATTGAAGTATACGAGTATTGGTGGAACCTCGCTTATATCAGCGATGAGCCCTCTCATAGGTTCCACTAGTTTAATGTATCAAACTGCTCTAATATTGGATTTGGCATCATAGCGAGAACGTTATTTTAAGGAGAAATAACGACTATTTCTATCCTTAGGGATGAAATATGAAAAGATGAATTGTGAAGAGTAATGATAAACGGAAAAATAAAGTGTCCAGGGGATGGGAATTGAACCTACAGTGTTCCGCTTATTCATTACTATGCAAATTAGTTAGATGAAAAGAGAAAAAAATATCAACACAATTGAGATATGTACAAAGGGTTGGTATTCAAATTTAGTTAAATGAAATCAAATTGTAAAGTATTGTGTGTATTCGAGGAAAACAATTTACAGATTGAAGAAAGTTTAAAGGAATATTTTATAATGAAAATATACAAGGTATTAGAGAATTATTCAATTAAAACTATGCTAAACAGAGTTAATTTCTAAATAAAAGCGTTCCAATGGAATTTAGTAGTTTTATAAAATTCAAAATAAATCTGCAAAATGAGTTGAATTTTATATATATATTTTTTGTTGAAATTAGATCAAACGGGTTTGATACATTTAGTCCATTGTTTATTCTATACCAGGGGTAGGCAAACTGCGGCTCGCGAGCCACATGCGGCTCTTTGGATGTGAAGCTGTGGCTCTTTATATAGTTCCATACGCAAATATTATTTTTTTTAATTTTATTTTATTTCAATTTAAAGCGCTATGTCCCCCTAGGGACACTTGCGCTGTCATACATGTATGCCTTTACATTTGTCCATATATATATACACAATAATTTCAGGCCGTGAATAGAATAGCCATATGATGTTAACAATGAGAAAGAGAGAAAAAAATTAGAAAAGATCTGTGTACAAAATAAAGAAGTGTCTGGCAATATGTACAATAAGCATAATATAAATGATCAGTTTCTCAAAAGATATTTGTTGCTATATAATTTAAAATATATATACAAAAGGTATTGAATTTTAATTTACATTTCTTTACTGGAAATAAAAATACTTGGATCTGTTATTATTAAATTATTTTCGATTCTGCGAGTGCTATTTATTGTTGGAAAGGAAAAATATTGTGAATATTTAAAAACTTTGAAATTTTGTAAATTGTAATTTTTGAATCTTCCGACTGAAAAGTTTGCCGACCCCTGTTCTATACTGTTGGAAGACGGGGCAATTTAGCAGCAGATGAATAGAAGTTGAGAGATGGCGTTGAGATTCGTCAGAATAACCTTAGATTTAAACAGGATTTATAAACGGATGATGTATAAATGAATGTTCTTTATTATAGCTTGTCTCTTGATCTTTTATTCTCGTTTTTTCTTCGGTTTTTCAAAATCAAATCTCTATATTGCTGCGAACGTAGGAGTACCCACGTACTTCAAGGCCGGTATCGTAATTTATCACACCTTCTTTCTAACTGAATAGACTCGACGTCCTTCTTCAAACCACGGCCAGTTCCTCCTTATTGCGGATATTCCTGCTCGCAAACAAAATTAGCATAAACTCTAACTGCTTAACTACTATTTGATTGAAAGCGTTGTTAACTATCTAGTAATCGTAAAAATTCGCAAATAAAATTTGCATCTTAACTCTAACTACTTAACTGCTATATGATTGAAAGCGTTGAAAGAGTTGTTTACCATCTAGTAATCGTAAAAATTCGCAAACAAAATTTGCATATAAACTCTAACTGCTTATCTGATATTTGATTGAAAGCGTTGGAAGTGTTATTCATCATCTTTCATCTAGCAACCGTAAAAAATAATCTTATGAAATAATAACGATACTTTTTCACCTTTTCAGTAACTAACACTTGTAATTGATATAATTCCATAAAATAATGCTTCCATTATTTCTTAAGTTTTTTTTTAAGACTTATTAGCCCTTTGACGGAAGTAACATATCAACTAAAGCGTAATACTTCCATCGAAGGAATGATAAGTCCGAAAAAGCTTGAAAATATGAAAAGTTATACAAGAAACTTAGCCCTGTAACCATTATTTATTTATTAAATCATGGAAGAACGTTTATTTGTAATTAATATGCTATATTAGCGTGTCTTATCTCTTTAAAGAAATTTAAACAATTTTTGACGCGTATGATTCTTTTTAAAATAAAATTATTTTCTACTGCCTTTACTGCAGTGATAAAGTGCTTATGGATATCAGGACTTTTGTCGTATGTTCATCATTAGGGAAGAATCAAACCACCGATTATTTCTGCATCATGCCAATGAACTTTGGAATCTGTAGCAAATAGTTCTCTGAATTTAGTGTTGTTGCTTGATGCAAGCATTCCTTGTAGGGATATCGCGCCTGATTTGATGATAATAAATAAATATTTTTTAATAAACATACTCTTTAAAATATTTTACTATTGTTTACAAATACAGTAGAACCTCACTGTAAAGGACACCTAATTGCAGGGTCAAAGTGTTCTTTAGAGAGAGAGATGTTCTTTTACCAGAGAGTTGATGTTTGACGTTTATATTTTAAGTTTGTAATTATTCTTATTTTTTAATTCATAGAAACATTTTTCTCTGGCAGACATATTCAATTTTTTATCATAATCATTTTAAAAATTATTATTCATTATTATTTTTTTTGTTAGTTATCAAATCATTTTGTAATTGTAGTTTCTTTTTTGTTTTGTTGTGTTCCTTTTTAAGCAATAAAATATATGTAAACTAAAGTGTAATATTCAATTCAAGTATTGGAAACAACATCGATTCATTTTTAAAACAAAGCATAAATCATAAGTTTATATAACTTTCACCTTTTCATAGTTGATAAATAGTAAATAATTTTACAAATGAGAGAGAGAAAACTTTCCTAAATAGAGAGGTGCCCTCTCATGGAGATTCTACTGTAATAATAAAAAAAAAAAAACACTTTTGAGGTGAATTAAAACAGAAGGCAATAAATAGAACACACAAGCAGATCTGATCAATCAGAAACATCAGAAGATTATCTACCAAAACAATGTTCTCAAATTGTGACGCAGAAGATCAGGTGAGGAGGCAACAGGTGGGACACAGTCATGGTCTACTGATTCGCACGGATGGTAGACGATAAGCTGCGTCTTTTGGCTTTTTTTTCTTCTTACTTGTTTTTTTTTTTTTACCGATCCAAACTCCCTTTACATTTTAACCCTTTATCTTTATTATTCTCAATCATAGCTTTTATTTTTATGACCCTTAATTCATTTTTTGCCAATTAATCGTTTCTTCTGCTATGACCAAAATTTTTGACGATCAATGCACATTATCTTTTGATGATTAAACTTTTTAAACATCCCCTCATCCCTCCCTCTTTTAACTCCCATATTAGCGGTTAGAATCTAATGCAGACGAAAAAAAAGAGTAAATGATAGGCCTAGTTTAAGGGTTAATTGGTAGTTGTAAGAAAGGGCGCTAATAAAATTTGCATCTAATTGCAAAGCAATTATGTGTGAGAGAGTGGTTATTTTTAAAATTAATTATTTCATTGTGTGCTGTTGTGTGAAATTCTCTATATGAAAAGTTTTATGAAGATCAAATTGCTTTTTAATTTTCCCAAAAAAATGCCTGGAATTTTAATACTAAATATAATGTTTTTATATTTAAAATTGAAAAATTAAGATGTCCGGGTTCCCTCGATACATTGGAAACTAATGTTGAAAAACACATTATAGTCTGCAATTATTTTTCATTGATTTATGTTTATCTTACTTTTCAAAGCCATATACAAACATTATGAATAGAGATACTGAATTCTAAAATATACTTTCTAGTGAAAACATTATAAGACGTGAGAGAGAGAGAGAGAGAGAGAGAGAGAGAGTTTTTTTCACAAATAAATCAAACTTCTACTGTCCTTACTACGATGAAAAAATATTGGGAGAGCTTGACTTATCAGTTGGTGAATTCTCCTAGCGGTTTCACCAATTTAATCTACCAGACCGCTTCTTTATGGCTCATAATACTGTATTGGAACATTCTGCTTATATATGCTACACTGAAGAGTGGAATCTTAAAAATGGTATTTAAGCAAACTATGGACATAGGCTTTTATATAGAACAGTAGAATTGATTTGTTATATATAAATGGCGCGTGTGTGTGTGTGTTATTGCATTGTATACTTTCTAGTGTTTAGATATATCTGATGAATACATTATTTTAATAAAACCTATCTTGGTAAATTGCAGCCATTCTAAATGAAAGCTTTCGAACGAAAGTTTGCCACGCCTTAATATATATATGTCCTAAAAACTTATGTACATAGTTTGCTTAAATACCATTTCTCAGATTCCACCCTTCATTGCATCATACAAAAGCAGAATGATCCAATATAGTATTAGAACTCTAAAGAAGCGGTCTGGTAGATTAAATTGACGAAACCGCTAAGAGGGTTCACCACTGATGAACCAAGCCTTCCCAATATTTTTTCATCGCAGTAAGTACAGTAGAAGTTTGATTTATTTGTGAAAAAAAAAACATTCGTGTCTTAATGTCTTCATTCGTTATATATAGATGGCGCATTATTGCTTTGTATTAATTAATTTTAATTATCCCATTGTATAATTATACAAGGTCATGGAGACTAAATTAGTCCATAAGACTCTATGATGAGAAGCTGCTGTCATTGGTTGGCAATCCACCACATGATAGTCAGACTTTGCCTCTCATAAAACAATTATATAACTTTACAATACTTTCAACAAACCTAAATCCATAAATTTTCGATTCCAAATTGGATAATTTGTTGAGAAAAAGAGGTCCTTCAGCCAGAAAAGTCTATTATCCTTGTCTTTATGGCAATTACATTTCTGTAAAACAAATTATACTTATTTAAAATTAAAGGATTTAAAATAACGAATGCTTCTTTTATACACCATACAAACTTCTATTGTCCTATACTGCGATGAAAAATATATTGGGAGGGCTTGGTTCATCAGTGGTGAACCCTCCCAGCGGTTTCGTCAATTTAATCCACCAGACCGCTTCTCAGAGCTCTTCTACTGTATTGGACGATTTTGCTTATATACGCAGCACTGAAGGGTGGAATCTCAGAAATGGTTTTCAAGAAAACTATGGACATAAGCTTTTAGGACAGTAGAATTACATTCAAATATTTGCATCGAGCGCAATGCTCTTCCTCAAACAATAAAGACAAGGTCAGTTAAGCATAAATTAACACAAAGCAATAACGCGCCATCTATACATATAAAATTAAAGTATTTAAAATAACGAATGTTTCTTTTATACACAATGCAAATTTTACTTATATTAAATTATTATTGTTTTCTGATTTGAAAGGGGTGCAGGAAGTTGATTAAAAGTGTTTAGATCAATATAATAATTAAAGACAATCATTTAATCCTCTGATAATTTCTTTAGCTCTCTCTTTTTATACATTATTGTTGCTATACAATATAATGCGGCCTATGATTGTAGAACGACATTTGAAATTATCCCGCATGTGTTTCTTTTGAACGAAAAATCTAAATTTATTTTAATGAGAAATAACGATTATTTCTAACCTTAGGGATGAAGTATGAAATGATGAATTGTGAAGAGTAATGATAAATGGAAAAATAAAAGTATCCAGGATGAGAATTTATTTTTCCGTTTATCATTACTCTTCACAATTCATCCTTTTATACTTTATCCCTAAAGTTGGAAATAGTCGCTGTTTCTCCTTAAAATAAAAAAAAATCGATTTTTCCATTCAAAAGAAACACATGCGGGATAATTTCAAATGTCGTTCTACATTATTGTTGTAAAAATTCGAAATAATTATAGACGCGTATGATTCTTTTAAAAATAAAACAATTTCTACTGTCCTTTCTGCAATGGAAAAATTAATGGGATTATGCCCATTGCAGAAAGATCAGTAAAATTTGTTTTATTTTTAAAAGAATCATACGCATCTATAATAGTTTCGAATTTTTCATAACAGATGGCGCGCTAATGCATCATAATACACTATTAATGTATTTATTGAAAACTAAAAGAATGACCCGGCTTCTTCAGGGATCTTTCAAAGTAAAAGTGTTTGTCTACACACACTCTGCATTATCACAACTATTTTTATTCATGTCTTCCTTTATAATAATTACTATAATTTTCTTTTAAAAAAATTGTCATTAAAAAGCATTGTTTGAAGTTTATATGTTAAGTTTGTAATTATTCTTATTATTATTTTTTTTTAAATTCATAGAAGCATTTTTCTGGCAGACATATTCAATTTTTTATCATAATCATTTTTAATATATATTTTTTCTTAGTTATCAAATCATTTGCAATTGTGGTTTCTTTTTTGTTTTGTTGTGTTCCTTTTTAAGCAATAAAATATATGTATAACTAAGGTGTAATATTCAATTCAAGCATATGGAACCTACATAGATTCATTTTTAAAACAAAGCAAAATCATAAACTTATACAACTTTCACTTTTTCATACAGCATAAGTATCAATTAATTGTGCTTGATTCAGTTTCTTTTCTATTCTCTATCTCGAGCTCTTCTTTTTTTCTTCTTCAGTTTCCCATCCAGTCCATCAGTCCACTTCTTTTTAGATCTTACTATGAGACACTTTGTTATAGAATAAATCGCCGATTCCACATCCAAAGGGAAATTAAAAGTTGTTTGGAGCCAATTTTAAAAAATTTTAAAACAATTTTGAGTGAAAAAAAAAACGACATTTTCTCGGGAACAGATGCAACAGGTCGTTAGGGTTACCAAAAACATCTGTCGTAGTAAATTAGGAAAGCTCACATAAGACCTTAGTTAGTATAAGGGGACATTTGGAAACGACAAAAACAATTAAAATTAAATTTCCACATCACCAGTTGCAATAACTCTTTGGTTAATTAGAGAGTTTTCATGATTCCTTTGGTAAATTTTGCGTCCAGGATATGTTTTAGAAATTAAATGTTGTGATGAAATAGCTGAGTATTTGTTCTTTGAACAGAAAGTATTTGAAAAATGTTTTTGCTTATGCCTTAGCGAAGTGCATTGTTACATTTTTAAAAGTTTAGATTTGTTATCTTGTAGTTATTCAGTAAACATACAAGGCGTGTTTAATAATTTCAAAGACTGGTTGAAAACTAAAATTTTAAAATAAGCTAAAGAATTTTTTTTTATATACATCGTTAAATGCTGGACATTAGACCATACCTGACTGAAAGCACGAGTCTCTTGGCGCACGCGTCGATCTAAAAAAAAAAAGAACAAAACAACATCCTTATACGGTTCGTATTTCCTTTTTATAATGGCCGTTTTTGAAGTGCAGAGAATCTGCATCAAGTTTTGTTTTACATTGCAAAAAGTGCTACTGAGAGGCATAAATTGATTAAAGAGGCTTTTGGCAATGCTGCCTTATCCCGTTCAAGAACCTTTGAATGATTTTCAGGCTTCCAAAAAGGTCGGGAAGAGGTAAACGGTGATCAGCACACTTGGTGTCTAAGAACATTACGTTGCGAGGAAAATATCTCAAAATAAAGGAATTAATCAAAGTTAGCAGAAGAATTTCTATTAAAGACTCATCTTCACAGACTGGGTTATCTGTAAGACTGTGCCATCAAACAGTATCAAAATATTTGGACATGATCCGGACTTCTTCGAAATTTGTTCCCCGAATTCTAACGGAGGAACAAAAGAAGGTCAGAATGGAAGTTTTCCAAAACCTAATCTAAATATGACTCGGATTGATCCAGAATGGAGTCAAAAATCATTACTGGGGATGAGACATGGATGTATCAGTATGACCCGGAAACCAAACGTCAATCTAGCCAGTGTATTGAAAGAGGGGAACTGAAGTCCAAAAGGCAAGGTTTGCAAATTCAAGACAGCGCTTGTTACATTTTTTTATATTAACGGTTTATTTCACTATTAATTTATTATTTTTGGACGTACAATCAATCAAGAGGTTTATTTGGGGATAATGAATTTTTAAGGGAGGAATTGCGCCTTAAAACACTGAAAAGATGGCAAAACAATCCTTGGATACTTCACGTCGATAATGCGCGACCGCACACAGCTCATATTGTTTTGTAGTTCTTGGCCAAACATTCAACCACACAGCTCCCTCTCATCCACTCTATTACCCTGACTTTGCCCCCAAAGACTTTTTCTTCTATCTTAAATTGAAAATGAAGTTAAAAGGAAGGAAATTTGACAACGTTGATACAAGCTGAATCGAAGGCAACCTTGAGAAGCCTCTCAAGGTTCGAATCCTGCTAGGCTCGCTTTTTGAAATCGTTGTAAGGTTAGATCCCATAAGAATTTTCGTTACACGTTTTCGCAACATATTTTCGTGACATAATGAGTTAAGGTTTGTCATCTCAAGAGAATGTACCAATTACTTGCAAGATGATGCTCTCACCGTGATCAATTATTTCGGACGAGCCCGTTGTTGCGGTCTAATAGGGCCAGCCAGAACCATCTCTCTCAAATTTAAATCAAATTACGTTTCGCATTCGAAACATGTACAATTTGAATCACAGGCGATTATTACATAGATTTATCTATTTGAGAAAAAATCATTATATTTAAGAAACTACACTGATGGCCAAAACTTAAGGAAATGGAAAGTCGTTGATGCCGCCGGTTGTCTTTTTTTTTTTAAGGAGACAAAGACAATTTTGCTCACACTTTGTTATCTCGTGTGTCTTCCATAAAGAGGTCACTGTGTATCAAATTTCTTTCAGAGTGTTATTGTCTGAATCCCGATATACATGCTAAAAGGTACAAATTCCTTAAGTTTTATCTCTATGAGTGTAATCCCAAAATATTGAAAGTTTCAATGTTGAATATATTTAATTTTATATTGGCCCAAATAATATTTATTCGATAAATATCATTGAGTTAAAACAGAAATTCTACAAATAAACCGCCAGAATTTCCCTCCAACAATTTTTTACAAAGTGCCAAATACGATCAATATATTTTACGAATTGTCCGCAGCTTGGCTTAACTTGTCTGCTATGACAATGCGAAGAAAAATGTCTTTGTAATTGTTAAACAATAGCTTTTATAAATTTAATTGTCATCTACCGATAGGATTTGCAACAATAAAATTCTGACAATGTGTTTCTTTTAACATATATCACAATAAATAATATCTCTACAGACCTTACTGCAATGATAGAGTTTATTGAATGAGAGGACTTGGAGCATCAGTGGTAAACCCTCTCAGCGGTTTCGCCAAATTAATCTACAGACCGCTCTACTATATTGTATTGCATGGGTTTTCTTATACACGGAATATAATAAATATATACGGTATATAAGAAAAACAATCCAATACAATAGTAGAGCGGTCTGGAGATAAATTAGGTGAAACCGCTGAGAGGGTTCACTACTGATGAGCCAAGTCTTCTTTTTCAAAAAATTCTATCATGAAAATACACTTTTCCCTGGAGGCCTGATTAATTTTTACTCAATATTGTTGCACCTAGTTGCAGCTTTGCAGGGTCGTCGACCTTGGTTTCCTCCTTCACGCTTCCCAAGCGGGTTTCCATACTCAAAGCAAATAATTAAAAGTAAATAAAAATAAACTACCTTTTAAAGTTATTGTGTTTATTTTATTCGTTGTCTTCCTCGTAGGTCGCGATCCGCAGTCTTGGTCTAGGTCATCTCTCGCTCCAATAACCAATCAAGATAAATGTACAATAAAATATTACAAAAGGAATGAAACTATAAAAAGGAATGATGATAATCTAAATAATCTGTTTTAAATAAATATTAAACATCATAGAATATTTTGAATAAATGTAGGGCGCATTAAAATTGATGCAACAATTTAGATGCAAGGGATTATTTTATATAATATTCTATCATTACAGTAAGGTCTGTAGAGATATTATTTGATGATATATGTGAAAAGCAACACATTGTCAAAATAGTATTGTCAAACAATATAAGTTTTCTCTGTGAGTAAAACAGAATTATATTAATCATCATTTAAAGTAGGAACAGATCGTTGGTGCAATCAAGCTGCCACAGTGGCGCTATAGACAATGTCTTCAATGACTCATCAAGGTTGTCTAGCCCAGGTGAAATATTCAATAAGAATCTTCAGATTGATGAGGAGGGGCCTAGCTCATCACTCAAGAATTATCTGCCACATTAATCATCGAACTTGGGTGAGGCGTTGAAAAATGTTTTATTCTCCATTTCTCTTAAAGACATATCACATTTTTCATTACCTGCTTATATATTTCTCTCTCTCTCAGATATAAAGGTATTTAGAGACATTACGTTTTTAAATCCACAAATCTCTCAGGTATAAATTTTAACATTTGAAAAAAATATTTTATATAACAAATTGTTCTGAAAATAGAGCAATCCATACTTAAATCATTAGATAGTAAAAAGACATATATTGGATTGAATAAAAGATTTATTTGCCAATATTTCGGCTGGCTGAACGCCAACCTTTATCGAGGCATTACATTTTTGTATACCCAAACTCCGCACCGCATAGTGTTATATATTATAATTTCTCCCACCTACTTTTTATTTTAAATTATTTCAACTGTGATATTATAACACTATGCGGCGCTGAGTTTTTTTATTACAAAAATGTAATGTCTCAATAAAGGTTGGCGTTCAGCCAGCCGAAATATTGGCAAATAAATATTTTATTAAATCCAATATATGTCTTTTTACTATATAACAAATTATAGATTAAAAATAATTAACCTGATTTATATACAAGTATATAACGTGTATATAACTTGTATAATAACGGATATAATTTTTTAAAACAATAAATATTTCTCACAATGAATTTCCTTTTTTAATTTTAACGTGCTAGCTTTCACAGACTCAATTAAAAGCATCGTCTTTTTCTTATAAGAAGTGTTTACGCATCGCGTGGATATTTACAATTTAAAAGAACATTTTGAAACATTTTTTATTGTAATATCCACGCTGCGCGCGTATATTTGCAAACAATAAATATAAAAAAGTCGGTGAACGAGTGGGTAACACCCTCGATTCCCGACAGTCATGAAGCGGGATTTAATCCCGCGTTAACCTTTTGTTTAATATGTGAATAACCATCATATATTATTCATTGTTGTCAAATATCATAAACTAGGTTACTCTTTTTGAGCGGTACCTAGTAAAGTGATTTTGGAACCGAACCGAATATTTGCAAACATTTATTGTAAGAAATAGTCAATGTTTTAATTAAGCCTGTTTAAATTTGAAAGCAATCACTTTAAACTAGAAAAAGGAATATCATTGTGAGAAATATTTATAGTTTTCAAGAAGCCTTCCACAATTATATGAATAGCGGATATAATTTTCTTGCAACATCGTATTCAGAATACAAAAATTTGGTCCTTAGTGAGTGGTTTATAGACAATTCTTTGTTTCATGGCGATTTTTATTTGTCTAATTTTATATTTTTCCTATATACCATATCTTTGAGTAGTGCTCCCAGTCTTAATGACAAAGGCAGACGCATTCTACTTCACCTAGCCTAATATGATTGAGTGGAGATAGGAAAAAAGAAGAAGACACTGGATTATTTCTCTCAGATATAGATATAGTTCATACGATGCATTAGCGCACCATCTGTTTTAAGAAATTTTAACTAATTTTGACGCATATTATTCTTTTTTCTTTTTAAATAAATCAATTTTCTACTGCCCATACTGCAATGATATTATATATTTATGTATTTCTACTGTCCTCAAAGCTTATGTCCATAGTTCATTTAAAATACCCATTCTAAAAGTCTAGCATCAGTATCAGTATAAAACGGAAAATCTAAAAAATATTTACAGCGGTATGGTAGATTAAACTGGTGAAACCGATGATGAGCCAGGCCCTCTAATTATTTTATCATTGCAGTAAGGGTAGTAGGAAATTGATTTATTTAAAAAAAGAATCATAAGCCTCAAAAATAGTTCAAGTTTCTTATAGATAGTTTACATATTGCCAGACACTTCTTCCTTTGTACACAGTTCTTTTTCTCGTTTTTTTTCTCTCTTTCCCATTGTTAACATCATTGGCTATTCTATTCACGGCCTAAAATTATTGTATATATCCACCATGCACGCGTATATTTGCAAACACTTATAAGAAATAGTCGATGTTTGTAAATAATACAATATAATGCGGCTTATAATTGTAGAACAACGGGAGAGGCGACCTTTGTCTCTTTAAATCAATATCCTCCCGGCAAAATTTCCATCTATATATATGTATAGACAAATGTAAAGGCATACATTAAAAAAAAAAAAAAATAGTAATAGTCTTCAATAATAAAAAAGGCCTCCGTGGATAAGTATCTTGCTATCCTTGAAGGTCGTTTTTTATTATTGCTCACATTTCAGAGATTTTTATCTCTGGTATAGATATAGTTTAGTCTTGCAGTGAAGGTGTTTATAGAAACATGACCTGAAACCATACAACGAACAATTCCAATGTACTAGTTGAGTAGAAAGGATCAGTTCACCGACCACAAAGGCTTCCAGGAAATCCCTTAACAACAAATCAATCGTTGCACAAACAATAGTTGTCGAATCGTGACATTTGGGACACGATCGTTGCTTTGTTTGTAAATATCTTCACCACCAATGTTTATGGAAACGTCATGTACGAGGTCGGGGAAACCTTTATATTTTATTTGCTCATTTATCCTCTTGAAGTTTTTTTTTTTTGCATTGCAAAACGCGGATTGAAGTTTTCCTCTACACTTGCACTCGCTGGCGGGGTTGGACTTTTGCCAGAAAGGGTCCTTTGGAGCATTTTATTTTAAATCAGAAAAAAGTACCCTATGCGGGAATCGAACCTGGGCGGTCGAAAACCAAAAGTTTATATTATCCTTCTACCGAGTCCCTATCTTGTATATTATTTTGTATATTATTTACATATCTTTAAAATGTACAAGGAAACTATCTCTAATCGAAATTTTCTTTTTAATTCTAGTTGAAAAACGCGGATGAACTTTTCCTCTACAGTTCTAAACTAGAATAAAAAAAAAAAAAATATTTCGATTAAATATAGTTTCTTTATACATTTTAAATATATATAAATAATATACAAGATAGGGATTCAGTAAAAGGATAGTCTTACCGTTGGTTTTCGACCGCTATGATCCGGGTACGATTCCCGCATTGGGTACTTTTTTCTGATTTAAAATAAAATTCTCCAATGGGCCCTCCGATTCTTGTAAAAGTCCATCCTCACCAGCGAGTGCAAGTAGTCAAACGAGGCTCTGGCACATTTGTAAGTGCAAAGTCGAACTGCTTTTTGTCTAACGAACATTTGTTAAAACAATTCTCTATAAACTTATTTAAAAAAAGATATATTTTGATAATTTGAAACTCGTAAATTTGAATCTCTCGATAAAGTGAACATTTTTTCCCGGTCCCTTGAAAAATACTCGATAAGTTGAATAAAATCAATATTAATTGGTTCCCTCGGTAATTGGAAGTTAAAGGAATAGTATCTTGCCTTGGAATTGTATCATTATTCTTGTCTCAAATAAATTGCCGTGTCGTCCTGAATTTTGTCTTTCCTAATTTTCTATATTACAAAATCATCATTTTATCTATTCTCCCAATATATATGTTGTAGATAAATGATAAAACTAACTTTGACTTGTGCATATTTATAGGTAGAAAATATTACTTTTGATAAATAATCTTTAAGATAATAAACTTAGTGATAATAAAACTTATAGATAAAAAACTTGTTATCATCGTCGCAATGGGGGCGCTGCTTGCGAGTTAAATCTACAAATCTGCAAATAACTCTAAGGATATTCGAAATATTCAAGAAATTATTTTTCAAAAACCTTCCCGGGGATATACCTAATAATATCCCAAAATTTCACGGCGATTGAATGTATGATTTTCGAATCTATAGAGTACAAACATACAGGCAGACGGACAGACATTCAATTTTATATATATACTAGCGGATGTACCCGGCTTCGCCCGGGTTTTACCCTATTGAAAGTTTACCTAACGAACATTAGTTAAAACAATTTTAGAAAACATCCAATCCCTACTGAATCTATACTTGGCAAGATAACTTTATGTTTGATTATCTGCTCCACCTAGCTGTACCCGTTTAAACGTTGCTGTCTTTGAACAAAAAGGCAGTTTTAATACCTGAATAATAATTAATTAATGATCAAATGTATACAATACATAAAATTGAAAATTAACAATAAAATTTTCCCTACATAAATGCCATTTGAATATAACAAATGTAAAAAATAATATATATATTTTGATAATTTGAAACTCGTAAATTTGAATCTCTCGATAAAGTGAACATTTTTTCCCTGTCCCTTGAAAAATACTCGATAAGTTGAATAAAATCAATATTAATTGGTTCCCTCGGTAATTGGAAGTTAAAGGAATAGTATCTTGCCTTGGAATTGTATCATTATTCTTGTCTCAAATAAATTGCCGTGTCATCCTGAATTTTGTCTTTCCTAATTTTCTACATTACAAAATCATCGTATCATCATGATAATATTTAGAGCAGATTGTTGAATTATAACAGATAAATTAGAATATTTATCTTGATTATATCTAGGCGAAAAGTTATTTCAAAAATTTTATTTGCTAGAAACCTTCCCAGTACTATACTAAATAACTTCCCAAAGTTTCATGGCGATCCAATGAGTGGTTTGGTCAGGCATAAAGGACAAACAGACATACATTCATTTTTATATATATAGATTATATTTTAACATTTAACACAAAAACGTTACAATATGTTCTTTAAATATATATTAATATTAAATTGCCAAGTTTTTTTACGTCATTGGAATATTATATTAACTAAATTCTCAAATTAAATTTATTATACTTGAACACATTTTAAGCATTCTTACAATTTATAAATATAATTTCACCAGATGCCTCGAGAGGCGCTGCTTGCGAGTGAAAGTAGAAAATTTGCAAATAAAGTTGCAAAGAATATTTATTTCAAATCAAATTCAAACCAGAAACCTTCCCAGTAGTATAATAAATATAACTTCCTAAAGTTTCACGGCGATTGGATGATCTTACCTTTTAAAAACATCGTGTAAACGAACTAACATTCATCGTGTAAACAAACCACGTGTAAATTATTAACCAATCAAATTCATTTATCGTCGCGACCAGTGCTGCGTTCAAGCGGTAAAAGGCTGGAACTAACGCTTTTTGGTTTTATATATTTTTTAAAAAGCTCATTAACCTTTTTAGTTTTTTGATTAGCCTATATGTTAAACGAAATCTTCAGCTACCTACATGCGAAATTTCATAATGATATTTTCTGTAGATTTTGCGCAACGCGATAACAAACATCGAATTTGGATTTTATTTTTATAGAGATAAAGGATATATATATATTATACAAGATATAAACAGTAGTTAAAGATTAGGATTCATTTCATTATAAGTATAAAGGTTTGTAATACTTGAAAGTTTGAGAGATCGTTTAAATAAAACAAGAAACTTATCTTCGAATGCAGTTTGTTGTTAAAATTAAGGATATTTGCATAATTTAAAAATTTTCCTATAAATATATTTTCAGTTTTACACAAATAAATTTACTGGCAATGCGTTTCTTTTAAATATCTTTAATCTAAGATATTTAAAAGAAACGCATTGCCAGTAAATTTATTTGTGTAAAATTTTAACGATAGATGGCAATAAAATTTAATTTACTAATATTTTCAGTTTGATTAATTTTTCAATATTGAAATTTGTGATTTCATCATACATTATGCAATTCTATGGAGATCTCAAAAAACAATATACAGTTAAACCTGTCTATAGCGCCCAGTTTTAAATACGTAGTACGATGCGATTTACATTAAAAGTGACCTGTCTATAGCACCCCCTCTCTATAGCACCCTATTTTGGTGAGTCCCAAGAGAGGGCGTATAGACAGGTTTAACTGTATATGTATTTATCTATTTGTGTGCCCCTTATACGTTTCCTCAATAATCGGCCAAACTGGAGGATTAAGTTTTGTCCATGAGTGTACATGTAGCCAGACATCAAAAATACTTTACATATATTTACACACAAGTCTTTATTAAGACATTCCGTCTTATACAGACGATTCCCCTGTTAGAAATAGATTTAAAAAGAAATGAGGAGCAGGGGAAGAAATTGAATCCTCGCCTAGAAAAGAGAAAAAGAAGTAAAAGGAAAAAAATATATATGTACAAAATACTATATACATCGTTTTTTCGTGCATAGAACACAGTGTAAAGGTAGATTATTGAGTAAATGGTTACATCTTGTGAAGAAAAAAAAAAGATTTATACACAGTTCAGTTACTTTTTTAGGTCTTTTTTTCCTCCTTGCAGTCTTTAAAAAATTAAAGAACTTTAAAATAGCTGACCCATTATCCATCAAGTCTGAAAGAAAGGAATACAGCGAAAAGTGTGGATGAGCAGCTGTACCGCAAAAAGTTTCTCTTTCCATAGTGAGAGACGTACATTCAAATATATAGTGTTCCAGTTCAGATATTTTATTCCTTTGGCAAAGTGGACAAATACTTTACATATATTTACATATATCCAATCGACAAAATGATTTACATATGTGTACATGTAGCCAAACAGGGCCGTTCGAATGCAAAAATGAACTAGATGTGATATGCTAAAGGTGGCTATCTATCATAATTATCATGCAAGACTATCTTAGAAGAGGTAAAAAAGGAAAGATACCAAATATATATATATTTATCAAAGATCTACACCTGTTTTATAAAAACGCGGGTGACCAATGATAGCATCTTATTATCGTAAATTTGTGCGCAGGCAAACAGCTCTGGGATATATAATGATAGAGCTCTATTCCATTTAGAATTTTTAACGCAACTTTTTTTTATAATTAAACATGTTTTATACAACAACAAACAACAGCAACATAAAGCTTTATTAAGACCTTTATTCTTATACAGATTCTCCAAGCATAAATGTAGAATAGATGCAGGAAAACAGTAATAGTTACTTAATGGTAAATATGATATTTATATACACAGGAAAATTATATACAGACAATCAAGCTAATAAATAGATTAGTCTGGGTAAATTAGAGGAAAATAAATTTATTATACATGGATTTACCACGGAATTCTATCTTATATAAAATTTAGAAAACATATTTGATATATAAAATTTTTCATTCCTAATCAAGATATTTCTTTTTAAAAATAAATTGTGTTCGATATTTTAAGTCTTTTTTTACATTATTGCCTTCTTGTTTTTTCTCTCTCTCTTTACAAAATCAGGGTGGCTTTAAACATTTGACATAGTCCAGACGTTCCTTCAGAGAAAGCTCGTGTCTGATGTAAATATATAATTACATATATATACATATTATAAAATAAAATGAGATTTTCTGCGTGATTTTGATTATCTTGAGGATTATGCTATGTTAATGCAGTCGTGGTTAAAATCTTGAAAGTATGATTTAAAAAATAGTGATGATTAGAAATAGCTTTAATTGAGCTTATGGGATATATATGAAAACATAATTTGGTAAAAGTACTGCCTGGCTTAAGGCGTAAGAATAAAAAAATGAAAGCTTATTTACATAATGTACAAAAGGTTTGAGCCGGCCATCGAGAAACGATCACAATGAGTTTTTATAGGAGAAGCGTGACTTCTGGCGGTCGATTTAGAAGAGTATTTGAATCTATGAAATATAATTTTAAATAAAATAATATTTTAATATAACATACATATGTATATATTTTCTATAATACTATTATAATTTTAGTGCATTTTACTGTTAACTTCTTTTCATGTTCATTTATTTATTTATTTTTTCATTTGGCACTATATAGTATTTATTATATGAGGGATTAATAAAAGTAGATTCAATCTCGATCTCTCTCCTTCTCTCTGGAGCATCGTAATTAATAGATTTCCAAGAGAACAGAAATGGAGGGTGATTAAAATTGTATGTTGTAATAATTAATAAATAATAATAAACGCAGATTAGTTCTTGAAGCCCTAGTCTCCATTAAGCACAACAAACATATAGAAATCCCAGATATTTATAATAGTTTAATACAGAATCTAGATTTATACTTTTAATCTTTCTTCTAATTTGTCCAAAATATAAATTTTAGTTTTCTTCTAATTTGTATTCAATTGTGAAATTAATTCATATATGTTAAATAGTTGAAGTTATGTAAATATCACTTGTATATAAATCTACTAGCGGATGTACCCGGCTTCGTCCGGGTTTTACCCGAGTAAAGGTTTGTCTAACGAACATTTGTTAAAACAATTCTCTATAAACTTATAAAAGAAATAATAGATATATTTTGATAATTTGAAACTCGTAAATTTGAATCTCTCGATAAAGTGAACATTTTTCCCCTGTCCCTTGAAAAATACTCGATAAGTTGAATAAAATCAATATTAATTGGTTCCTTCGATAATTGGAAGTTAAAGGAATAGTATCTTCCCATGGAATTTTATCATTATTCTTGTCTCAAATAATTTGCCGTGTCATCCTGAATTTTGTCTTTCCTAATTTTCTCAATACAAAATCATCATTTTATCTAGTGAACATTTTTCCCGGTCCCTTGAAAAATACTCGATAAGTTGAATAAAATCAACATTAATTGGTTCCTTCGGTAATTGGAAGTTAAAGGAATAGTATCTTGCCTTGGAATTGTATCATTATTCTTGTCTCAAATAAATTGCCGTGTCATCCTGAATTTTGTCTTTTCTAATTTTCTACATTACAAATTCATCATTTTATCTATTCTCCCAATATATATGTTGTAGATAAATGATAAAACTAACTTTGACTTGTGCGCAATTAATAGGTAGAAAATCTTACTTTTGATAAATAATCTTTAATATAATAAACTTAGTGATAATAAAACTTATATATAAAAAACTTGTTATCATCGTCGCAATGGGGGCGCTGCTTGCTAGTTAAATCTACAAATCTGCAATTAACTCTAAGAATATTCAAGATATTCAAGAAATTATTTTTCAAAAACCTTCCCGGGGATATACATAATAATATCCCAAAATTTCACGGCGATTGGATGTATGGTTTTTGAATCTATAGAGTACACACAGACAGACATTCATTTATATATATATAGATTGAACAGCTAAGATTCATTCGATATTCCTGTAGAAGGGTCGTTATACCCAAAAGCTTAAAGTTTTGGGAATAAAATAAGACACCTATCCCTTGATACTTGTTGTTGATTCTAAAATCAGATATATTATTCGCAGGGCGCAAAGTGGGAAATAAAATCGATAACGAATGGTTACGTAATGCGTGTGCATTCGACGCATATTCCTTATGCAAATTTGAAATCTCCAAGGGTCGTCTCATTAGGTTTTAATACAGCTATTAAATACATGATGAAGGCTGTTTAAGCAATTTTAGAGATCCTGTCTAAAGCAATCTCTCTCTCTCAACGTAATAAAATTTAAATTCCTCATCAAGCCTTAAATCAAATATTTAAACTATGCAATTAACTTTGCCGTAGAAAGATTTTCACGAGCTCTTCCTTCAATTAAAATCCATCATTCTTCGTAAATCAATTCCTCGGTATTACCCTGTAGCTATGTACACAAAAAAGCTCAACATTTGCAAATGCAAAAGTCGAACTGCTTTTCACATGTGTAGACATGTGGTGCACTTACAGTAAAAGCATCGCCAACTTCTACCCACCATGATTATTGTTGGATCGTTTTTGAAGACAACTCTCAGATTTATAAAATTAATTTATTAAACTTTAAACATTTTTAGATATATAGAGAGAGAAACGAGTTAATTACCTCGTATTAAAGAAAATAAAAAAATCATCTAATTACATACATCGTTCTAACCAGATTCAACTTGTGCAAAACAGAAGACAAAGAAAACTAAACAAATTAATAAAAGAGAGTAAGTTCCTATTTTTTACAAGCTTTCACATTCAAAGAATAATCATTTTCTTTCTCCAATTATAATGGCCTGTACCACGTGTACAAGGGATGATAATGTAACAACCCTCAAGATATCTCAGTAAAGTGGCAGCATCGTGCACTATTCCAAAAATTAAATTTTGCGGCACCATATCTGCACTATTAACAGGACACAGCGTCTTACAAGAGAACATTTCCAGATCTTCTATTTATAACAAATGAAAACATTAAAACGCGAATATTTCTTTTCACAAATAAGTCAAACTTCTACTGTCCATACTGCGGTGAAAAAATATTGGGAGGGCTTGGCTCATTAGTAGTGAACCCTCCCAGCGGTTTCGCCAATTTGATCTACCAGACCGTTTCTTTAGAGCTCTAATATTGTATTGGATCATTCTGATTTTATATGCTGCACTGAAAGGTGGAATTTTAGAAATGGACATAAGCTTTTAGGACAGTAGAATTACATTAAATATTTGCATCGAGCAATGCTCTTTCGCAAGCAATAAGGACAAGGCCAGTTAGGCATTTCACCTCAGTAAGGAAAGTAGAAGTTTGATTTATTTGTGAAAAGAAACATTCGCGTCCTAATGTCTTCATGCGTTATAATAAGTTTATTAAAAGCTTATTTTAAAAGTTATAGAGTTCGGTGTTTGTTACAAGAATGAAACAAGAATGGAAAACATAACGACATTCTTATTACAAGAGAAGGAATCACCAGACATCATTTCGAAGATGGAATCAACGCTAACGCTTAAAATTATATCGCACAAATAAAGAAACTCGTCGCCGTTAGCGTTGATTCCATCTTCGAAATGATGTCTGGTGATTCCTTCTCTTGTAATAAGAATACGTTATGTTTTCTATTCTTGTTTCATTCTTGTAACGAACACCGAACTCTATAACTTTTAAAATAAGCTTTTAATAAACTTATTATAACGCATGAAGATATTAGGACGCGAATGTTTCTTTTCACAAATAAATCAAACTTCTACTGTCCTTACTGCGATGAAATGCCTAACCGGCCTTGTCCTTATTGTTTGCAGAAGAACATTGCTTGATGCAAATATTTAAATGTAATTCTACTGTCCTAAAAGCTTATGTCCATAGTTTGCTTAAATACCATTTCTAAGATTCCACCCTTCAGTGTAGCATATATAAGCAGAATAATCCAATACAATATTAGAGCTCTAAAGAAGCGGTCTGGTAGATTAAAGTAGCGAAACCGCTGGGAGGGTTCACTACTGATGAGCCAAGCCCTCCCAATATTTTTCACCGCTGTATGAGCAGTAGATGATTTATTTGTGAAAATAAACATTTGCGCTTTAATGTTTTCATTTTAAAATAAATTCTTGTAAAATTGTTGTGAATCCTAGACATTTTAATCCTACAATCAAATGATCCCTAGAGTGGCCGAATTTAGCCAACATATTGTAGAATGTGTGCAGACGACAGGATGGAAGATTCTCCCACATTCCTGCGACCTCCTGCGGGTTTAAGACACAAGCCTCCCATTCATCTGGGTTGTTCACCTTCTGATTTACTCCCTCTCGATTCCATGGTGCACTCTTCTTCCTTTCCTCTACTATGGATTCACTTCTTTGTCTTCTGTTTTTGATTACCAACATATCGCTAACATTGAGAGTATCGATTCCATGGTGCACTCTTCTTCCTTTCCTCTACTATGGATTCACTTATTTATCTTCTTTTTTGATTCCCAACATATCGCTAACATTGAGCCTCTCGATTCCATGGTGCACTCTTCTTCCTTTCCTCTACTAAGGATTCACTTCTTTGTCTTCTTTTTTGATTCCCAACCTATCGCTAACATTGAGCCTCTCGATTCCAGGGTGCATTCTTCTTCCTTTCCTCTACTATGGATTCACTTCTTTGTCTTCTTTTTTGATTACCAACATATCGCTGACATTGAGCCTCTCGATTCCATGGTGCACTTCTTCTTCCTTTCCTCTACTATGGATTCACTTCTTTGTCTTCTTTTTTGATTACCAACATATCGCTAACATTGAGCCTCTCGATTCCATGGTGCACTTCTTCTTTCTTTCCTCTACTAAGGATTCACTTCTTTATCTTCTTTTTTGATTCCCAACATAACGCTAACATTGAGCCTCTCGATTCCATGGTTCACTCTTCTTTCTTTCCTCTACTAAGGATTCACTTCTTTGTCTTCTTTTTTGATTACCAACATATCGCTAACATTGAGCCTCTCGATTCCATGGTGCACTTATTCTTCCTTTCCTCTACTATGGATTCACTTCTTTGTCTTTTTTTTATTACCAACATATCGCTAACATTAAGCCTCTCGATTCAATGGTGCACTGCTTCTTTCTTTCCTCTACTATGATTTCACTTCTGGATTCTCCGCTAGGGGGCCAACGGATGCGCAGCAAGAATCGTCGGCTCCAGCTAAGTACTTTCTATCTTTGAATTTTTATCTTTTTTTCTAACTTTAATACTTATACACTTAAAGTAAACTAAGATAGCAACTTAAATTAACTTTGAAAATAGGAATAGGGGAAATAAATGGTGAAATTTACTATAATTTTGATATTAATTAATTTATACTTGATTAAGAAAAGGCTATGCCCGACTTCTAACTATGGAAATTGTGTCAGTAACGATAAATATGCAAATCGGGCTATTGAAATTGATCTAACTTACATCAAAAATACAATTACTAAGATAGATACTTGTTCTAGAAAATATAATCTTAGACGAATAATATATATATTCTCCTACTTATCTCGGGTATTGAACAAAATCCTGGACCTAAATGCACTAAGCAGACAACACTTGATTCCAGCCCGGATAAGAATATCCGAGAACTAATTGTTGCCCTCTATGACAAGATGGAAGATTGGCATGAGAAACTAGAGACAAAGTTATCTTCTGTTGAACAAGGAATAGAGAAATTGGATCGTCGCATACGACAGTTAGAAACAATGATGGATAACACTGCGAAATCAGTCTCGATGAACTCGGAGAAAATACGAGAAATGGATACTCGAATAGAATTTTTGGAAATGAAAATGAGAGAAAATAACCTAATTTTCCATGGAGTAGAAGGAAATGAGGGTGAGGATCCCGAAGAATCCTACTCCACTATAAAACAGATAATTGCCGACAAGATGCAGATACCGGAGAAAATTAATATCTTACAATGCCGTCGGCTGTCCAAAAGGGCTAGGGCTCCACTCCCTGTTAGCATTCCTGACCACAATGAAAGAATAAAACTATTTAAGAATGCATTTAAGCTTAGAAACTTTAAAATATACATAAGTAAAGACTACACTCTTGGGATCAGAGAACAACGTAGAATATTGATCGCCAAAAGAAAAGAACTTTTAACAAGTGGAACTTTTGCGAAATAAAGAGACAACAAGTTGATTGTCGCAGGCATAAAGTACCAAGTCGTAAATGGAAATATTGTCAGTCCAAATGGGGCTGAATTATAGCAAATAAACAAAAATAATCTAGAGAAAAAATGTAATTATTTAAAAATAAATAAATCTAACCAAAATATACCTTTTGATGGAAATCAAAACAAAGCCTGTCCACCCAATAAAACACTTAAATCTAATATAAACTTTACAATTACACACCCACGAATCGATGTTGACAGCTCAGAAACTTTACTGCCATTGCAAAATAAAATACATACAAATAAATGTTTACAAAAAAGTTCTGAGAACAAAAAGATAAAAGATTTCACTATAAAAGCTAAAAAACCTTGTACATGTAATTCTAATTGCTTGAAATCTGCTAAATGTAAAAATTCTATTGACATTTTATACTGGAACATAAATGGATACATGAGAGCTAGTTCATTGTTTGATCTTCTCGATTATGTAAAACATTATCATATTTTTGCACTTGCAGAAACCTGGCTCGACCGCAATATACAAGTTGACATACATGAATTTACTATTTATGAATCGCTGGCTACAAGATGCTGCAAGACTGGAAGACTGTCTGGTGGAATACTGGTCGGAATCAGTAAAATGCTTGCAAATTATATTTACAAAATAGTAATTGAGCCTAACTGGATTTCAATTTGTTTTAAACAAACCTCTGTATGTAAACTATGTATACTAGTCGCATATTTACCACCTGGTGATACTTTTAAACTCAACTTAAACAAACTATTTAGGTTTATTGAGGAAAGATTATTATGTGGCTATGAAATAATACTGGCGGGTGACCTTAACATTCGAACGGGATCTATGGGCGGTTTTCACAATGTATTTGCGCTCTCTTCAAATATTTTCTCACAGCGTAATTCCAGTGATAAGATGATCTCTCCAAATGCAACTCATTTTGTTGAGTTCCTCGACAATAGCTTACTGACAATATTAAATGGCAGATCGATAGCAGATCAAAATGGCAATTTTACTTACATCTCAGACCGTGGCTCTTCGGTCTTGGATTACTTTGTGGTGACCCCCTTGCTTTTGGATCTAATTGAGAACTTCCAAGTCATATGCTCTCCATACTCGGACCATCTCCCTATCACCTTGTCTGCCCTTATAGTACCCGGTTCTGATCGCAGAATTACTTCATTACAGTCGATGGTGAATTACTCGAGACATACAAATCCAACACCTTTAACAAGTTATAGATGGACACATGAGAACTCACAGTTTTTCTCGCAGGCACTAAATGAAATACACCTGAATTGGAATCACTCAATAGATAGTGTACAATGAGGCTTTTAACTGATAAAATCATTGATACTATGGGCAAAGCGGGGATGCAGAGAAGATCTAAAACATCGAACCCAAATTCAAAACCCTGGTTTGATCGAGAATGTTATCTAACAAAAAATAATACTAAATCCCATCTTAAAATCTACATGAAATAAAAAAAAAACAGACCGTGTTAACTATATTTCAAAAAAGAAATTCTATGCTGCATTAATTAGAGATAAAAAGAAAAAATACTACCAATCATTGCATGTAAATTTATCAAGCAATACTCATGACTCTAAAATCTTTTGGAAAACAATATGCATTTATAAAAAAAGAAGTATCATTCAAGGAAACATATCGCTTCAAGAATGGCCCCAATTTTACGACAAACTACTCTCATCTGAAACATCAACAGAATATATCCTTCCTATGTTAAACACGCTTTCAGTGGATACAGGATTATTGGCGGAAATTACAATGAAGGAGATAATGGAGGAAATCTCGCGTTTAAAGAACTGTAAGGCAGCTGGAATCGACGAGGTACCGAACGAAGCAATTAAGCTCCTTCCCCACAGTTATATATACTTACTGTTACTAAAGGATTTATACAACAGAATACTAAGATCAGCTGTATTCCCATCCTCCTTCTCGATGTCTATTATTCATCCGATTTTTAAAAATGGCGATTCTGACAATCCATCCAACTACCGCGGAATCTCACTGCTGAGCAATTTCGCGAAACTATTTATAGCAATACTTAGGTCCCGCCTAGTCAAATGGATTGAAACTAATGATATTATCCCAGAGAATCAAGCGGGCTTTAGATCTGCTCACTCATGTCAAGATCATATTTTCATATTGACATCTGTAATCCAACTTGCCCTAAGAAAGAAAATAGGCAAATGTTACTCCTTCTTCGTAGACTTCAAAAAAGCTTTTGACACGGTTCCTCACGCATTGCTATGGACAAAACTAGTCAAAATAGGACTGAATCACCGATTTGTCAACTTTATTAAATGTTATTATGAAGACATGACCGCTGCGGTTCGTTGGAACAATTCTATCTCTGAATTCATTGAAATTCGTTCGGGGGTGCTCCAAGGTGACCCACTATCCCCATGCCTATTCCTACTCTTTATTAATGATTTGATTAGAATATTTGATGACTCGGGGTTGTCAGGAATATACTTACCCAATTTCGGAAACATACACCTCCTCCTAAATGCCGACGATATTGTTTTGATCGGTGATTCTAAAATAAACCTTCGATTGAAAATCAATATACTGAAAACCTATCTAGAAACTAACTTACTAACTCTGAACGAAAACAAGTCAAGAATAATGGTTTTCCGTAATGGAGGAAAGATGGCGCGTTCAGAAAGATGGTATTGGGGTCAAAGTCCTTTAAGTGTACCTGGGCTACCCGCTAACCCCTTCGATTTCTTTCACTCAAGTTGCCTTAAATTATAGAGGCAGGACCATGGCCGCGATGGGTGCTGTGGGGGAGATTATTTTGAAGTCCAAGCTCAAATCCTTCCATGCAAGTATGAGATTGTTGAATTCTATGATCTTGACAGTCCTACTCTATGCGGCTCCAATCTGGGCACATGATCAAGCCTTAATCTTAGATAGAATCCAGGATACCTTTCTCAGACGTTTTCTGTGCCTTCCAAGCTATACTACGGGCTATATTTTGAGGGCCGAAACAGGAAGAAACTCTCTTGATATCACAGTGAAAAAATTAACTTCAAAATTCTGGACTAGAATTCTGAAAATGGACGGCAGCAGGCTACCTTCAATATGTTTGGAACATTTGTGGGACATTTCAATTTCTTCAAAACAGAATATCGGACTGGTAAAAAGTATAACAGAGCTACTTAATAACACCGGCTTCTCATGGCTTGTTGGATGTACAGACTTCAATATTCTACAAAGATACAGCCCCCTAATTATTAGAACGGCAACCGATCAGTCCTTGCAGCTCGATTATGTAAGAATAAGAAAATCAGTACTCTATTCTCACTATAAATACTTTCATTCATCACCTACAATGGAATGTTATCTGAATGACAATATCCCCCTAACCTTAAAGAGAATCATTGTACAAGTAAGAAGCCTTTTTGTAGTACAGAGAATTAATCATGTTTCACTATTGAAAACTAAGACCATAAAATGCACCTTATGCAACGGTGAATTTAGTCTCGATTTTCCACACTACATGTTCTACTGTACGGCAATGGAAAAAGAAAGAGAAATTCTTCGTCAAGAGACCGGCTATAATAACAATTCGCCTTATGTTTTAATGGCAAAAGTCGTAAAATCCAGACCCTTTGCATTCGCTTTTTATAAATACTGGAAATCAGCTCAATCAAAATATTTAGCACAGACACCGGATCCAACTCGATAATTGGTAGAGCCCAATACCCAATACTTGTATATAACTACGATGCTAATTTGTTATTTATTTATTTTGTCCTACAGAGAGAATCCTGTATGGCACGTGTGCCCAATAAAGGCTATTGTTGTTGTTGTTGATGCTTTCACTTCTTTATCTTCTTTTTTGATTCACATCATATTGCTAATATTGAGCCTCTCGATTCCATGGTGCACTTCTTCTTCCTTTCCTCTACTATGGATTCACTTCTTTGTCTTCTTTTTTGATTCCCAACATATTGCTAACATTGAGCCTCTCGATTCCATGGTGCACTTCTTCTTCCTTTCCTCTACTATGGATTCACTTCTTTATCTTCTTTTTTGATTCCTAACATATTGCTAACATTGAGCCTCTCGATTCCATGGTGCACTTCTTCTTCCTTTCCTCTACTATGGATTCACTTCTTTATCTTCTCTTTTGATTACCAACATATCGCTAACATTGAGCCTCTCGATTCCATGGTGCACTCTTCTTCCTTTCCTCTACTAAGGATTCACTTCTTTGTCTTCTTTTTTGATTACCAACATATCGCTAACATTGAGCCTCTCGATTCCATGGTGCACTTCTTCTTCCTTTCCTCTACTATAGATTCACCTTTTTATCTTCTTTTTTATTCCCAACATTTTGCTAACATTGAGCCTCTCGATTCCATGGTGCACTTCTTCTTCCTTTCCTCTACTATGGATTCACTTCTTCTCTTTTGATTACCAACATATCGCTAACATTGAGCCTCTCGATTCCATGGTGCACTCTTCTTCCTTTCCTCTACTAAGGATTCACTTCCTTGTCTTCTTTTTTGTTTCCCAACATATCGCTAACATTGAGCCTCTCGATTCCAGGGTGAATTCTTCTTCTTTTCCTCTACTATGGATTCACTTCTTTGTCTTCTTTTTTTATTACCAACATATCGCTAACATTGAGCCTCTCGATTCCATGGTGCACTTCTTCTTCCTTTCCTCTACTATAGATTCACTTCTTTATCTTCTTTTTTGATTCCCAACATATTGCTAACATTGAGCCTCTTAATTCCATGGTGCACCTCTTCTTCCTTTCCTCTACTATGGATTCACTTCTTTATCTTCTTTTTTGATTCCCAACATATCGCTAACATTGAGCATCTCGATTCCATGGTGCACTCTTCTTCCTTTCCTCTACTAAAGATTCACTTCTTCGTCTTCTTTTTTGATTCCTAACATATCGCTAACATTGGGCCTCTCGATTCCAGGGTGCATTCTTCTTCCTTTCCTCTACTATGGATTCACTTCTTTGTCTTCTTTTTTGATTACCAACATATCTCTAACATTGAGCCTCTCGATTCCATGGTGCACTTCTTCTTCCTTTCCTCTACTATGGATTCACTTCTTTATCTTATTTATTTTTTATTACCAACATATCGCTAACATTGAGCCTCTCGATTCCATGGTGCACTTCTTCTTCCTTTCCTCTACTATGGATTCACTTCTTTATCTTCTCTTTTGATTACCAACATATCGCTAACATTGAGCCTCTCGATTCCATGGTGCACTCTTCTTCCTTTCCTCTACTAAGGATTCACTTCTTTGTTTTCTTTTTTGATTCCCAACATATCGCTAACATTGAGCCTCTCGATTCCAGGGTGCATTCTTCTTCTTTTCCTCTACTATGGATTCACTTCTTTGTCTTCTTTTTTGATTACCAACATATCACTAACATTGAGCCTCTCGATTCCATGGTGCACTTCTTCTTCCTTTCCTCTACTATAGATTCACTTCTTTATTTTTTTTTTTGATTTGCAACATATTGCTAACATTGAGCCTCTCAATTCCATGGTGCACCTCTTCTTCCTTTCCTCTACTAAAGATTCACTTCTTCGTCTTCTTTTTTGATTCCTAAAATATCGCTAACATTGAGCCTCTCGATACCAGGGTGCATTCTTCTTCCTTTCCTCTACTATGGATTCACTTCTTTGTCTTCTTTTTTGATTACCAACATATCTCTAACATTGAGCCTCTCGATTCCAAGGTGCACTTCTTCTTCCTTTCCTCTACTATGGATTCACTTCTTTATCTTATTTTTTTGATTACCAACATATTGCTAACATTGAGCCTCTCGATTCCATGGTGCACTCTTCTTCCTTTCCTCTACTAAGGATTCACTTCTTTGTCTTCTTTTTTGATTCCCAACATATCGCTAACATTGAGCCTCTCGATTCCAGGGTGCATTCTTCTTCTTTTCCTCTACTATGGATTCACTTCTTTGTCTTCTTTTTTGATTACCAAAATATCGCTATCATTGAGCCTCTCGATATATGGTGCACTTCTTTTTCCTTTCCTCTACTATAGATTCACTTCTTTATCTTCTTTTTTGATTCCCAACATATTGCTAACATTGAGCCTCTCAATTCCATGGTGCACATCTTCTTCCTTTCCTCTACTATGGATTCACTTCTTTATCTTCTTTTTTTGATTCCCAACATATCGCTAACATTGAGCCTCTCGATTCAATGGTGCACTTCTTCTTCCTTTCCTCTACTATGGATTCACTTCTTTGTCTTCTTTTTTGATTACCAACATATCGCTAACATTGAGCCTCTCGATTCCATGGTGCACTTCTTCTTCCTTTCCTCTACTATGGATTCACTTCTTTATCTTCTCTTTTGATTACCAAAATATCGCTAACATTGAGCCTCTCGATTCCATGGTGCACTTCTTCTTCCTTTCCTCTACTATGGATTCACTTCTTTATCTTCTCTTTTGATTACCAACATATCGCTAACATTGAGCCTCTCGATTCCATGGTGCACTCTTCTTCCTTTCCTCTACTAAGGATTCACTTCCTTGTCTTCTTTTTTGTTTCCCAACATATCGCTAACATTGAGCCTCTCGATTCCAGGGTGAATTATTCTTCTTTTCCTCTACTATGGATTCACTTCTTTGTCTTCTTTTTTGATTACCAACATATCGCTAACATTGAGCCTCTCGATTCCATGGTGCACTTCTTCTTCCTTTCCTCTACTATAGATTCACTTCTTTATCTTCTTTTTTGATTCCCAACATATTGCTAACATTGAGCCTCTCAATTCCATGGTGCACCTCTTCTTCCTTTCCTCTACTATGGATTCACTTCTTTATCTTCTTTTTTGATTCCCAACATATCGCTAACATTGAGCATCTCGATTCCATGGTGCACTCTTCGTCCTTTCCTCTACTAAAAATTCACTTCTTCGTCTTCTTTTTTGATTCCTAACATATTGCTAACATTGGGCCTCTCGATTCCAGGGTGCATTCTTCTTCCTTTCCTCTACTATGGATTCACTTCCTTGTCTTCTTTTTTGTTTCCCAACATATCGCTAACATTGAGCCTCTCGATTCCAGGGTGAATTCTTCTTCTTTTCCTCTACTATGGATTCACTTCTTTGTCTTCTTTTTTGATTACCAACATATCGCTAACATTGAGCCTCTCGATTCCATGGTGCACTTCTTCTTCCTTTCCTCTACTATAGATTCACTTCTTTATCTTCTTTTTTGATTCCCAACATATTGCTAACATTGAGCCTCTCAATTCCATGGTGCACCTCTTCTTCCTTTCCTCTACTATGGATTCACTTCTTTATCTTCTTTTTTGATTCCCAACATATCGCTAACATTGAGCATCTCGATTCCATGGTGCACTCTTCGTCCTTTCCTCTACTAAAAATTCACTTCTTCGTCTTCTTTTTTGATTCCTAACATATCGCTAACATTGGGCCTCTCGATTCCAGGGTGCATTCTTCTTCCTTTCCTCTACTATGGATTCACTTCTTTGTCTTCTTTTTGATTATCAACATATCTCTAACATTGAGCCTCTCGATTCCATGGTGCACTTCTTCTTCCTTTCCTCTACTATGGATTCACTTCTTTATCTTATTTTTTTTGATTCCCAACATATTGCTAACATTGAGCCTCTCAATTCCATGGTGCACATCTTCTTCCTTTCCTCTACTATGGATTCACTTCTTTATCTTCTCTTTTGATTACCAACATATCGCTAACATTGAGCTCTCGATTCCATGGTGCACTTCTTCTTCCTTTCCTCTACTATAGATTCACTTCTTTATCTTCTTTTTTGATTCCCAACATATTGCTAACATTGAGCCTCTCAATTCCATGGTGCACCTCTTCTTCCTTTCCTCTACTATGGATTCACTTCTTTATCTTCTTTTTTGATTCCCAACATATCGCTAACATTGAGCATCTCGATTCCATGGTGCACTCTTCGTCCTTTCCTCTACTAAAAATTCACTTCTTCGTCTTCTTTTTTGATTCCTAACATATTGCTAACATTGGGCCTCTCGATTCCAGGGTGCATTCTTCTTCCTTTCCTCTACTATGGATTCACTTCCTTGTCTTCTTTTTTGTTTCCCAACATATCGCTAACATTGAGCCTCTCGATTCCAGGGTGAATTCTTCTTCTTTTCCTCTACTATGGATTCACTTCTTTGTCTTCTTTTTTGATTACCAACATATCGCTAACATTGAGCCTCTCGATTCCATGGTGCACTTCTTCTTCCTTTCCTCTACTATAGATTCACTTCTTTATCTTCTTTTTTGATTCCCAACATATTGCTAACATTGAGCCTCTCAATTCCATGGTGCACCTCTTCTTCCTTTCCTCTACTATGGATTCACTTCTTTATCTTCTTTTTTGATTCCCAACATATCGCTAACATTGAGCATCTCGATTCCATGGTGCACTCTTCGTCCTTTCCTCTACTAAAAATTCACTTCTTCGTCTTCTTTTTTGATTCCTAACATATCGCTAACATTGGGCCTCTCGATTCCAGGGTGCATTCTTCTTCCTTTCCTCTACTATGGATTCACTTCTTTGTCTTCTTTTTTGATTATCAACATATCTCTAACATTGAGCCTCTCGATTCCATGGTGCACTTCTTCTTCCTTTCCTCTACTATGGATTCACTTCTTTATCTTATTTTTTTTGATTCCCAACATATTGCTAACATTGAGCCTCTCAATTCCATGGTGCACATCTTCTTCCTTTCCTCTACTATGGATTCACTTCTTTATCTTCTCTTTTGATTACCAACATATCGCTAACATTGAGCCTCTCGATTCCATGGTGCACTCTTCTTCCTTTCCTCTACTAAGGATTCACTTCTTTGTCTTCTTTTTTGATTCCCAACATATCGCTAACATTGAGCCTCTCGATTCCAGGGTGCATTCTTCTTCTTTTCCTCTACGATGGATTCACTTCTTTGTCTTCTTTTTTGATTACCAACATATCACTAACATTGAGCCTCTCGATTCCATGGTGCACTTCTCTTGTAGGGGTGTAGACAAGGTACTTGGTTACACTTAGGACAAGAGCCTTGCACTAACTAATATTATTAAAGCATAGGTGATATAAAGATTAAAAAGGGAAAGAGAGAAACAAAGAGGTTACATCCTCCGGTAAACAAGCAACAGCGTTGTCAGTCTAAACATAACAGTCAGTTGGAAGGGGGGGGGGGGCGACGTCATCCTTCCGGTCACGTGTTATACTTGAGTAGCAGCGCTCGGTGTCCAACATATCCCCTCCCGGAAAAACTTCGGCTGGACGTTTATTCCGATAGTCCATCAGCGCTCTACAGTACTTTTCATGCTGGCTTCTAGCAAGAGGCTTGGTAAGGAAGTCAGCAGGGTTCTCAGCACTCGGAGTGTAGAAAAGTTCGATTGCTTCTTCATAAGTGGGGTTATTGTCCTCTGCACTTGTGGCATTTTTCTGTCCACCACTATTATCCTCTTCCGGAGATTCTGCCGTCTTTCCATGACTTCGGAGTGTCATAGGATGGCTTCTCAGGTTCTCTGGGAGAGTCTCAGGTAGCTGATCTATTCCACCTGTAGTTCCAATCAGTTCTTCAGTTTCTCGGTCTACTGGTTGATCTGCATTACTTTCTTCTTGAAAGGAGGCCTCTTTCGAGGAGAAATGGACAGATGGTAGAGTATCCCTTTCTCTTTTGGGCTGTTTATAGAGGATTTCTTCTTTGAATACACAATTTCTAGATTCCACTACTTGGCGTTTTTCAGGAATCCAGATTCTCCAACCTCGTCCCTGTAGAGAATAACCCACGAGAATTCCTTTAGTGGCTCTTGGCTGAAGCTTCGAATTCCTTCTTTGTTTTGGAACATGAACAAAGGTTTCGCAGCCGATTGCTCTCAGATGTTGCAGAGCAGGTCTTTTTCCAAACCACAATTCAAAAGGCGTTTTCTCTTCATTGTGTCTGTTTGTAACACGATTTCTCAAGTATGCTGCTGTGTTGGTGAGCTCTGCCCAAGAGGCGGTTGGCAGATTGCAACTGTTCACAGTACTCCTCACTAAGTTCAGCAAAGTCCTATTCATACGTTCGGCGACACCATTCTGTTCAGGTGTGTAGACCATGGTGCGTTCATGTACTATACCATGGGCCTTCGTGAAAATATCCCAAGGAGATGAACAGAACTCTAATCCGTTATCTGTACGGATCCTCTTGAGAGAAAATCCCGTCTGATTTTCAGCTTCTTTCATCCATTCCTTGAATTTTTCTAGAGTATCGCCCTTCCTTTTGAGGAAATATACCCTTGTATATCTTGATGCGTCATCAATGATGGTCAAGACAAATCTTGATCCACCCCAGCTCTCAATGTTGAACGGTCCCATTAGATCACAGTGAACAAGAGCTAGTGTCTGAGTTTCCTTGGTAGATCTCAAATTCAGGAAAGGTCTTTTTGTCGATTTTCCAATCATACAATCAGAGCACTTATCAGGTTTTCCAGCCTGACAGTTCAAACCAATGACAACTTCTCTTTTCATCATGTCTACTATGGTGTCATAGTTGATATGCATGAGTCTCTGATGCCATAAATTTAGTGGGAATTTACGAAAATTGTTGGTTTGAGCAATGGAATTTGAACATTCTCCTGATTCTGGAAATCTGGACGGAGCAGTCCTGACGAGATAGAGCCTTCCTCTCTTCTCTGCTCTGATCATCAAGTTATGATCATTGTCGTAGATATGACATCCCTTCTTGTCGAAGATAACCACATTACCATTTTCCACAATTTGTAGAACAGAGAGTACACCATGTCTGATCCCAGGTACGAACATTGCATTCTGAGCAACTATGCTTCTAAGTTGTCCAGAATTGTTGATCAGATCTACTTGAGCATTACCTCTTCCTATGTTTGAATGTGATGTACCATCAATGGTGGTCACTTGTCCTACATTCTCGTCATTCAACGTGGAAAAATACCTCTGTTCGGAGTCATATGATGCGTGGCACCTGAGTCAATTACCCACGTATCCTCTTCTGATACAACTGCTGCATTATACATCACAGACAAGTTCTTTGCTTCTTGATGTTGATGTATCGCTCTCTTTTCCTGTTGTTTACCGTTATTCTTTTTCAGTTTGAAACAGTCCCGTGCAATATGCCCTGTTTTCCCACATCCGAAACATTTTCTAACAGTTTTAGAACCTTGATGTTCATGAGGGAATTGTTTCTTGTTAGAGTTCCTGACTGACAGTGCACCCATCCCTTCATTTGTTGTAGCATACCGGCGCTCTGCCTCAGCTAACAATTTACGTCTGATGTTGGCACTGGTGAACTCTGACTCTGGTAAGTTACACATTGTTGATATAACATTATCCCAGTCCTCGGGCATTCCACAAAGAATTAGCATGCTTAGATCACCGTCTTCAATTTTATCCCCTACACCTGTGAGTTCACTCACTATTAGATTTATGCTTCCCAAATAGGCATCCATGTTCGCATGTTGACAGAATTTCTGGGAGTACAACTTTCGACGCAGTTGGAGAATTCTGTGTTTGCTATCCCTGGGTGCATAAAGTCTTTGTAATTCATCCCAAACTTCTTTGGGGGAATTTAGATGTCTGATATGGTTTTGCTGCTCCTCAACAATAGAGAGACATATCTTTGCTAAAGCCTTATTCTGCCTCGTATTAAATTTGTTGATTAGACCAACATCCCCTCCCTCGGGTTTGACTTCGCCTGGGTCAACAATTGACCATAAGTCATTGTCCATCAGAATGAGCTTAATTTGGAAGCTCCATGAGGAATAGTTTAATCCATTTAGCTTGGTAATTTTCGTTAAACTTTCGTTAGCTTCCATTATAAGATGGCGTCCACTGAAGGGGGGGGGGGGGGGGAGAGAACAAAAATAGGCTTACCGTTCAATGCTTCAGGCAGCTCCAATCAGTCTCATAATCTTTTCTTGTAGGGGTGTAGACAAGGTACTTGGTTACACTTAGGACAAGAGCCTTGCACTAACTAATATTATTAAAGCATAGGTGATATAAAGATTAAAAAGGGAAAGAGAGAAACAAAGAGGTTACATCCTCCGGTAAACAAGCAACAGCGTTGTCAGTCTAAACATAACAGTCAGTTGGAAGGGGGGGGGGGGGGGGGGCGACGTCATCCTTCCGGTCACGTGTTATACTTGAGTAGCAGCGCTCGGTGTCCAACAACTTCTTCTTCCTTTCCTCTACTATAGATTCACTTCTTTATCTTCTTTTTTTGATTTGCAACATATTGCTAACATTGAGCCTCTCAATTCCATGGTGCACCTCCTTTTCCTTTCCTCTACTATGGATTCACTTCTTTATCTTCTTTTTTGATTCCCAACATATCGCTAACATTGAGCCTCTCGATTCCATGGTGCACTCTTCTTCCTTTCCTCTACTAAAGATTCACTTCTTCGTCTTCTTTTTTGATTACCAACATATCTCTAACATTGAGCCTCTCGATTCCATGGTGCACTTCTTCTTCCTTTCCTCTACTATGGATTCACTTCTTTATCTTCTCTTTTGATTACCAACATATCGCTAACATTGAGCCTCTCGATTCCATGGTGCACTCTTCTTCCTTTCCTCTACTAAGGATTCACTTCTTTGTCTTCTTTTTTGATTCCCAACATATCGCTAACATTGAGCCTCTCGATTCCAGGGTGCATTCTTCTTCTTTTCCTCTACTATGGATTCACTTCTTTATCTTCTCTTTTGATTACCAACATATCGCTAACATTGAGCCTCTCGATTCCATGGTGCACTTCTTCTTCCTTTCCTCTACTATGGATTCACTTCTTTATCTTCTCTTCTGATTACCAACATATCGCTAACATTGAGCCTCTCGATTCCATGGTGCACTCTTCTTCCTTTCCTCTACTAAGGATTCACTTCTTTGTCTTCTTTTTTGATTCCCAACATATCGCTAACATTGAGCCTCTCGATTCCAGGGTGCATTCTTCTTCTTTTCCTCTACTATGGATTCACTTCTTTGTCTTCTTTTTTGATTACCAACATATCACTAACATTGAGCCTCTCGATTCCATGGTGCACTTCTTCTTCCTTTCCTCTACTATAGATTCACTTCTTTATCTTCTTTTTTTGATTTGCAACATATTGCTAACATTGAGCCTCTCAATTCCATGGTGCACCTCCTTTTCCTTTCCTCTACTATGGATTCACTTCTTTATCTTCTTTTTTGATTCCCAACATATCGCTAACATTGAGCCTCTCGATTCCATGGTGCACTCTTCTTCCTTTCCTCTATTAAAGATTCACTTCTTCGTCTTCTTTTTTGATTCCTAACATATCGCTAACATTGAGCCTCTCGATACCAGGGTGCATTCTTCTTCCTTTCCTCTACTATGGATTCACTTCTTCGTCTTCTTTTTTGATTCCTAACATATCGCTAACATTGAGCCTCTCGATACCAGGGTGCATTCTTCTTCCTTTCCTCTACTATGGATTCACTTCTTTGTCTTCTTTTTTGATTACCAACATATCTCTAACATTGAACGTCTCGATTCCAAGGTGCACTTCTTCTTCCTTTCCTCTACTATGGATTCACTTCTTTTTCTTATTTTTTTGATTACCAACATATCGCTAACATTGAGCCTCTCGATTCCATGGTGCACCTCTACTTCCTTTCCTCTACTATGGATTCACTTCTTTATCTTCTTTTTTGATTCCCAACATATCGCTAACATTGAGCCTCTCGATTCAATGGTGCACTTCTTCTTCCTTTCCTCTACTATGGATTCACTTCTTTGTCTTCTTTTTTGATTACCAACATATCGCTAACATTGAGCCTCTCGATTCCATGGTGCACTTCTTCTTCCTTTCCTCTACTATAGATTCACTTCTTTATCTTCTTTTTTATTCCCAACATTTTGCTAACATTGAGCCTCTCAATTCCATGGTGCACTTCTTCTTCCTTTCCTCTACTACGGATTCACTTCTTTATCTTCTTTTTTGATTTCCAACATATCGCTAACATTGAGCCTCTCGATTCCATGGTGCACTTCTTCTTCCTTTCCTCTACTATGGATTCACTTCTTTATCTTCTCTTTTGATTACCAACATATCGCTAACATTGAGCCTCTCGATTCCAGGGTGCATTCTTCTTCTTTTCCTCTACTAAAGATTCACTTCTTTGTCTTCTTTTTTGATCACCAAAATATCGCTAACATTGAGCCTCTCGATTCCATGGTGCACCTCTTCTTCCTTTCCTCTACTATGGATTCATTTCTTTATCTTCTTTTTTAATTCCCAACATATCGCTAACATTGAGCCTCTCGATTCCATTGTGCACTCTTCTTCCTTTCCTCTACTAAAGATTCACTTCTTCGTCTTCTCTTTTGATTCCTAACATATCGCTAACATTGAGCCTCTCGATTCCAGGGTGCATTCTTCTTCCTTTCCTCTACTATGGATTCACTTCTTTGTCTTCTTTTTTGATTACCAACATATCGCTAACATTGAGCCTCTCGATTCCATGGTGCACTTCTTCTTCCTTTCCTCTACTATGGATTCACCTTTTTATCTTCTTTTTTTGATTACCAACATATCGCTAACATTGAGCCTCTCGATTCCATGGTGCACTTCTTCTTCCTTTCCTCTACTATGGATTCACTTCTTTATCTTCTTTTTTGATTCTCAACATATTGCTAACATTGAACATCTCGATTCCATGGTGCATTTCTTCTTCCTTTCCTCTACTATGGATTCACTTCTTTGTCTTTTTTTATTCCCAACATATTGCTAACATTTAGTAAAAATATCAGGCCTCCAGGAAAGAGGATCATTATAAATTATACAATCATTTTACCATGTTTTTCTCCTGTAGAAGGGTGTTCGTGTCCGAAAGCTAGGGATTAAAAATAATTTTGAAAATATACTACTTTGAGGCCTGATATTTTTACTTATTATTGATACAAGAGATAGTTTTATTCAATTGCTAACATTGCTGATTTATCCATTTCTATTCATTTTGGGGGATTCATTTTTCTTTCTTCTTCTCTTTTAGGAATTCTTTTTGACTCTCTTTAAGAATTTACGATTCTTTTTATGTAATTTTAATTTATTTGATCAATTTTTGAAGCAAGAAAATGATTATTTTTTTGAGTGTGAAAGCTTGTAAAAATAGGAACTTACCCTCTACAATTAATTTGTTTATTTTTCTTTGTCGTCAATTTTGCATAAGTTGAATCTGGTTAGAACGATGTATGTAAATTAGATGATTCTTTTGTTGCCTTAAATACGAGGTAATTAACTCGTTTCTCTCTCTATATCTAAAAATGTTTAAAGTTTAATAAATTAATTTTATAAATCTGAGAGTTGTCTTCAAAAACCGTCCAACAATTTTTCTGATTCCAGAAATTTACTTCTTTTATTGTTATTGCCTTCTATAGAAAACTGACTACTTTCAATTTACTTGGTTAAATTTCCCCCTTTGTCTTACATCCATTGAGTAAACTACGACTTACCTCTGCTACTCGAGGGTAAATCTGCTACTTTTGCTTTTTTGTTTGTTGTGGAGCACATTGATTATTTTCTATTCTTCGAGATTCTGTCCGTTGTCTGGATTCTGACGAATTAACTATTTTTCAAATTAGGTTGGTACCTTTTTTTTCCATTCATTTAAATTTATCGATCTTCACAATTTCGATTCTTCCCTATTTCTTGAAAATAAAGATACTTCGGCCAGTAAATATTTTTATTACCTCGACGTTTTAACAAAAATATTTTGTCCTCGTCAGGAGCAAACAAAATTAAGACATTTAGCAAAGCGTTAAAAATCATTTCTACGGCCTTGCCAAATGTTTTAATTTTTGTTTGCTCCTGACGAGGACAAAAGATTTTTGCGAAACGTCGAGGTAATAAAAATATTTACTGGCCGAAGTATCTTTATTTTCAAGAAATATAAATGCCGGCCAGTCAGCCTCTATATTTACGATTACAAATTAAAGTGTAGAACATTAAATTACCATTCAATAAAATCAATTGCCATCATCGATAAAATTTGTAACAAATAAATTTACTGTAAATGTGTTTCTTTTCAATAAAATCATCAAATATTATTATTATCGTAAAGATAGAGGCTGCCTGGCCAGAATTCATATTTCTTAAAATTAAAGATACTTCGGCCAGTAAATCTTTTGAGATAAAAAGATTTACTGACCGAAGTATATTCAATTTAAAGGTTTACAGATCTAGATGTAGAGATAAGGTCTATAAACATAATATTTAATGATATTATTGAAAAGAAACATATTGCCAGAGTCAATTTATTTGGTACAAATTTTAACAATATATAGATGGCGAATAAATTTATAAAATTAAGGTTTATTAAATTTTTACGGATTAACTTTCATATAGAATATTCTGATTCGATTCCGGTTGTGAAACTTGGTTTGAAGACACAGAAAGACCTATGTTTTTATCAATCCAAAACTACAAGGTTGTCCCAAAAGTTTGTAAACACTTGCAAAAAATTTAAATACCAATATTATTCGCCGTTATGTATAATGTGTTTGTATTATGTATAAAGTAATTGTATTATTATGTATGGGTTCCATTGCAACGCTTTTATTTAGAAATTATTATTTTTTAGTATTGTTTTAATTGAATAAAATTCTCTAATATCTAGCATATTTTCATTCTAAAATATTCCTTAAAACTATTTTTTTTAATCTGTAAATTGCTTTTTTCGAATACACACAATACTTTACAATTTGATTTCAATTAACTAAATTTGCATACCAACTCTGTACATATATCAATTGTGTTGATATATATTTATTTATTTATTTATCTTTTCATCTAACTAACTTGCATACTAATTTTGTACATATTTAAAATATCTTTCTTTCTTTTCTTTCAAAATTTTTGTTTATGTTTAAAGTGCAAGTGTCCTTAGGGGGACATAGCCTTCTAAGTCGAAATAAAGAAATGTATTTGCCGCAATAATATTATTCGACAAGTAATAAGAAAAACACGAACTTTTGGGACAAACCTTATACGATGAGATATAACATCAGCGGACAAGAAAGTCACCACCGAGCCACGTGCCACAACCATTTCTCCAAAAAGAGAGAGAAAGTCACAATGAGTTCGAAGACCCGGGCAAAAAGCTGTCCATTATCTAACCGGGAAAAAGTAAGATTTAATTAATTACGACAATAGCTTTTCCTCCCATCAATGAACGCTGTGTAAAAATAGCTACAAGTTTTGTTGTTTCCAACTGAATTTCTTTGTAATGTACTACTGTTGTGTAACATGGCAGAATTTTGTTGTTTCCAGCAGCACTAATTGTGCCATAATGCCGCCAAGAAAAAGTCATGGTGGAGAGAATTGATGAACTGGCCACCCACGAGGATCTACATGGAAATCTTCAACATATCTTTACCTTACAGTACATTTCACACACACACACACAGTAGAAATAGAACCTTGGATTAACAGATCGTTACAATTGAAACGTTTCACATTCAGAAATTTATCATTTTCGTATCCGCTAGTTGTAACAAAGGCAGGTCTGATTCTTAAAATTAAAGATAATTCGACCAGTAAATCTTTCTATTATCTCGACGTTTCGACAAAAATCTTTTACCCTCGTCAGGAGAGAACAAAAAATAAAACATTTGGCAAAGCGTTAAAAATTATTCTTGAATTTTAAAAACTATGAATGCCGGCCAGGCGCAGCCTCTATCTTTACAAGGTCTGTTCTCTTAAGTCGCTCAATAACACCAGGGATATCCCTGAAGTTTATATTCTAATTTGGAAATAAACAAATTTTGTTCTAGTTAAAATTTAGTTTGCCTTTACTTTAACACATTTATTTTGTTTGTGCTTCAAGTTCAGAAGAAGTCGTTAAATTGATTGTTTTTTTATTCTTATAATATAAAATTTAGTTGCTTTTTTTACATTTATACATAAATATTGTTATCTGTATATCTCTTTATATAAATCAAATTCATTACTGTCTATTTCGCCATAAACTTAGCTACTGAATCAATTCCTATCAAACTGTCAATACAAGCTTTTGTTAAACCCTAGTTTTAGATCAATTTACCTTTTTCTTGAAATTAATTTGGGATGATCCACGTGGGAGGAGGAACAGGACATCATTCCAATGTGGGGGGGGGGACAGACAGCCTTGTGACATCTCCAGGGACAGAAGAAGCAGCTGAGTTGTCTTCGTGAGTATAGCTGTGTGGATGATCCTGGAAGAGGATGCCAGAGAAGTTTGCCCGACCTGGACAGCTGTTGTCGAGGAAGATCCTTCTGATGGCAGACATTGGAGATATCTAATCCTTAATTCTACTAGCATCTACTGGTAATAAAGTACGTCGCTGTATATACATAGAATCCCACTTGTTATTTAAAAGCCTTGTAAGCAAACAACGACGGCAGAAAAGTGTCGTAACATTGTATTTATAACCTAGGTTAGTGGAGCGTCAACTAGTGGGCTGTCCAGCTCACTGTGTGGCCTAATTGCTAAGCTCTTTTAATCGCATCTTAAGTGGATTTCTGAGCAGAACGAGTTGACTAGGAAGTTACATGCTGAAGACAAGTCTGGCCATAAATGTAGGGTTGAGTTGGGTCAGTCCAAGTATGTTAGCTGTTTGCATCCTATGTCTCTTATGGCATTAATAATAATATTATTCTTTTGGTTAGCCCAGGTTCCTGGAGAGTATATTTTACTCGAATATTAATAGTATATAAAAGACATAAATAATTTTAAGAAATAAATGTACATAAATCTTTAATTAAAAAGGCATATACTGGATCAAAATAACATTTATTTTACCAATATTTCAGTTGGCTGAACGCCAACCTTTACCAAGGTATTATAACATATTAATGTGTGCCAGAGAAGTTTGCCCGACCTGGACAGCTGTTGTCGAGGAAGATCCTTCTGATGGCAGACATTGGAGATATCTAATCCTTAATTCTACTAGCATCTATTGGTAATAAAGTACGTCGCTGTATATACATAGAATCCCACTTGTTATTTAAAAGCCTTGTAAGCAAACAACGACGGAAGAAAAGTGTCGTAACATTGTATTTATAACCTAGATTAGTGGAGTTAATAAAATAAATAATATTTTAATCCAATATATGCCTTTTTAATTGAATATTTATTTATGGATTGATCTATTTTCAAAATAAATATATATTTAACAGAGAAGCATATCAATTTGATGTTAAATAAATTGAAAATAACGAAGAGTAGGTAGAAGAAACAGAATGTAAGTAGAAAAAAAAATAGTATTGTTATTTCCAAGGTGAAACTTCCAAATGTTAAAATAAATAGTTCAAATATTTAATAGCAGGATTTAACAACAGAAGCTTATAAATAGGCTTTTATGACGTTATACATGAGGTGAAAACAAAAACAGCAGAAAGATAACTCTTTCACCACCGTGTCGTCCTGGTCCAAGTGGGAGACCCAGCTCCTACCAGACATCCCTGCATCGGCAAACTGCTACGGTCAGACCTGTTCTTCGATCGAATGGAAACGTTCATCGATGGAATATCGGAAGACTTAACAAATCTTTCAACCCCGTTGTTATGGAAACAATGGACCAGGATCAAGGCAGATCTGGTCGCGGAATACCGTTCCTCGCACCTGCCGTCGCCGAGTCCGGCGGTGGATACATCGAGAGAGCAAGCCTCTTCCTGAGGCGGAGACTGGAGGACGACACTGCCCGCTCCAACTATCCTTCCTTGTCGGACCTCGGGCATTCCCTCCGAGCCAGACGTCGGTCTCCTTCCACCTTCACCGACGACGATGGCAACGCCATCTTCGGGAGCCAGCTTAAGCATTTCCTTCTGGAGTGCTTAAGCAGTCGCTTTGCCCAGGCTCCAAGCTATCGCTGACTTCCTAGATAAAGTGACCTCCTTGGAGTTCAACGAGTGGGACCAGCTCTTTCTCGCCGATATTTCCCCTAAACAGATAGCGGAAACCATCCACCGCCTGCCAAACGGCTGTGCCTCGGGATGAGATGGATTAACCTGCGAGTTTGTCAAAGCCTTTAAATATTTATTCGCTTAAGTTCTTTGGAAAGTCTCTGAGGCTTCTCGACTCCGCGGGGCCTTGCCTCATTCTTCAAGGCGAAACAAGGTCATCTTGCTGCCGAAATCGCACAGTTGACCAGATTTGCAGGCATTCTGGCCTATCAGCTTACCAACGACCGACTATAGTCTTCATCAGAGTTCTCATGGACCATCTGCGTCGTTATCTGCCAGACGTGATGCCCGAATATCAGTCCTTCGCCTTTCCAGAACGGTCATTCTCCTGGAACATTGTGCGAGTGTCCGACAAAGCCGCTGGGACAGGCAGACATGACACGCCTCTGGCTCTCATTTCTCTGGACCTGAATTCGGCGATCGACAGTCCCAGGAAGAATTATTTGTTCACCTTGTTGGAGAAGCTGGGCCTACGGAGAAGCAGACGCCGCCTTCCGGATCAAAGATGTCCACACCAGGGCTTATTCGCTTCTCAACGGGGTGAGGCAAGAATGCCGTCTCAGCGCCGCCCTTTTCAGCATCGGAGTTGGGCCTCTACTACGCCGCCTCGAGAGGATATTGGGCCCCGGTTGCGTGGTCGCCTATGCGTATGACCTTGTACTCTTCATCTGGGACGACGCTCAGTTTGAGCACGTACCCTTGATCTTCGAAGAGTTCAGCATGGCCTCTGAGGTGGCTGTCAATTTCAGCAAGAGCCGCGGGCTCTGGTGCGGTTTCTGGAAGCACCGGACGGATTCTCCTTTGAGAATCTCCTGAACGTTTGAGTCGCTGACTGTCCTATGCTGCACGATCACCGCCGGGAACACCGTCGCCTCCAGGCCTCCTACCTTATGGGGCTGCTGAAGCGAATAATCGCGAGATGTTCTCCTTTCACTCTGTCGTTGTTCGGTCGTGCCTGCGCGGCCAACAGTGTGGTCCTGAGTTCCATTCGGCCGGCTGCAGGCGCGGCTGGTGTGCTTCGTGTGGGGTATCCGAGGGCACCCTGGTTAGCCATTCTCCGAGGGTGGCCCGCTTGACATCGCGGGTCAGCTTCGGCTCACCTGCCTGAAAGGGGTCCAGGCCTCACTGCGCAGCGCCGCCAACGGCTACTCTTGGCTGGTTCGCAGCCGGGCGTGGCTGATCCCTCCGACTCCTGATGTTTGGCTCACACCGAGGAAGAGGAGACTTCTGAGCCTCTGAGAGGCCGCCTCAAGCGTCCTAAAGCTGGACCACCGGGCTCTGGAACAGGTTCATGGCCTCCAGACTTCCTAGCTACCTAGCGCTGACTACAGGCGACTGTCAGTGACTACTCCGTTGGCGCCCCTGCTCTAGCGCGTTAAACGTGGACCGCGCTCATGTACGCGTAGCATCTGGGGGCCTTCTACCAGCGCCTCCTACAGGAAAACGCCAGATTCAGCTATAATGTGTAGCACGAGGCGGAGACCATTGTCCTGCGGGGATCGGCTACGCCCATTACCCTCCTCACCAGCCAGAGCGCGCGCCAGGCACTGGACTCGGCACGGCTGCAGGCGCATCCTGTTAGAGAGCTAGTGGCGCTTTGGACAACCACCGTGATGTGCCCCGTTCCATCTCCTGGGCTGACCTGCGTCTCAACTGCTTCTCGGGCCACGACGCAGATGTTGCCCTACAATTGGCTCTTCACGCCCTACCCCATCCTGACCATTCTGCCTCGAGTCGTGCCACCTGTGCCGCCTGGTCGCGCTGACCCACAGATATTGGAGTTTCCGAGCCGTGCGACCCCTGCTCCGGGAGATGTTCGCCTCCTGCGAAGTGCCCCTGGATCTGCAGGCCTAGTTGTTTGGCGTCGACCTCCATCCCGAGTCGTTGCAACTGACAATTGTGGCGAAGGCTACCATCTACATGTACCATCTTGGTCTTGAGTTGTGCAACGCCAGCCAGCCATCATATTGACTTGCCCACTTTGGCGGGTAATTGGTTGCGGAGTCTTTTTCGCGGTGGGCGCAGTTAATTTCGCACAGCCTACAGTAGCCATTTCAAAATATCAACATTCTTGGTTAATTCTCGTCCCAGTTATATTTATTCATGATTTACGATTCCCTTGGCGCCGAAGAAAGTGACGAGCAGAAATTTCATTTTTGACCTTTCTATCCCAGCCTTTTTGGGTTTCGGTTCGTCATCTGCCAGCCATTGATTTGATTGGCGTTTTGTTTCGGGATCGTAGCTGTAGACCCATGTCTCGTCCCCTGTTATCACCTGATGTGGCCACATTTGGTCTTGGACGGCCAATTTAAGCAAGTTATCACAGGTCTATTTACGTGTATATTTCTGCTCCAGAATTAATATCCGAGAGACAAACTTGCAAGATGGTCTTTTTGAACCCAGATCATCATGTATAATGGAATGGCATATCCCAAATGACACACCGATTTCTTCTTACTCTTGTCTGATTGTTATTCTTCGATTTTGAAAAACCAGCGCTTTAATATTTTCAGCAACTCTCACCATTTTTGGTCATCAACACCTTGTACCGTCTTCCAAGGAAGTTCGGCCATCTTTAAACCATTTGAACCACTCAAATACTGATCTTCTTTTGAAGGTGTCTTTTTAAAATTCTTTTTGTAACAAGTCAAAGCTTTCACTGACTGATTTACCGTTTCAGAAACAGAATTTCAAACAAACACGTTTTATCACTTCAACATCCATTTTAACAAAGTCGCGCTGTTGCTACTATATCTTCTAAAAATGGAAGTATTTTAAAAAATGAGAGACACACGAGCAAACATAGCAAACGCATCGCAAACCTGCAACTCTGGCGTTTCAGTTTTTTACAATATAACGTGGCTTATGATTGTAAAACGAAAATTGCAATTATACCGCGAATGTTTCTTTTAAACGAAAAATCTAAATTTATTTTAAAGAGAAATAACGATTATTTCTAACTTTAAGGATGAAGTATGATAGGATGAATTGTGAAGAGTAATGATAAACGGAAAAATAAAAGTGTCCAGGGATGGGAATCGAACCCACAGTGTTCCGCTTACTGGACAGATGCCATGTCCACTAGGCTACCCTTGACATATTTCTTCCGTTCGTAAATATTATATAAAGTAATTCAAAATACAATATAACGCGGCTTATGATTGTAAAACGAAAATTGTAATTATACCGCGAATGTTTCTTTTAAACGAAAAATCTAAATTTATTTTAAAGAGAAATAACGATAATTTCTAACTTTAAGGATGAAGTATGATAGGATGAATTGTGAAGAGTAATGATAAACGGAAAAATAAAAGTGTCCAGGGATGGGAATCGAACCCACAGTGTTCCACTTACCGGGCAGATGGCTATTCCCATCCCTGGACAATTTATTTTTCCGTTTATCATTACCCTTTACAATTCATCCTTTCATACTTCATCCTTAAGGTTAGAAACAATCGTTATTTCTCTTTAAAATAAATTTAGATTTTTAGTTTAAAAGAAACATTCGCGGTATAATTGCAATTTTCGTTTTACAATCATAAGCCGCGTTATATTGTATTTTGAATTACTTTATAAAATATTTACGAACGGAAAAATATGTCCAGGGTAGCCTAGTGGACATGGCATCTGCCCGGTAAGCGGAACACTGTGGGTTCGAGTCCCATCACTGGACACTTTTATTTTTCCGTTTATCATTACTCTTCACAATTCATCCTATCATACTTCATCCTTAAAGTTAGAAATAATCGTTATTTCTCTTTAAAATAAATTTAGATTTTTCGTTTAAAAGAAACATTCGCGGTATAATTGCAATTTTCGTTTTACTTTACATATTTCTTTTATTAGGCCAGTACGGGAAATTTTTGATCATACCTAATTGATAGAGATATATCAATTACAAATGTGAATAACATTGATATTAAATCGCAAATTGGCACATGGATAGAGTCAATTTTCTGTTGTTGTTGTCGTGTCCAATGAAGAGCCTTAGATGTCCTAGTGCATCTCTATCACAGCAGTCGCAATGTGGGTGTGTAAAACTGCTGCTCTGGGTCCATGTTAATTTTCTGCAAGGCTGCGGCCATTGCTGGGCATGAGATAATGTGAGTAGGTGTTAGTTCCAGACCAGGACAGTTGTTGCATGTCCTATAGGTTCTTGTGCCTTCTAGATGTATTGTCATTCCTTTATAGTGTTTTGTTCTGAGTCTTGTTTTCCAATGAAGAGTAAAACCGATAGAGTGATTTCACACACATTAGATCTTTATTATAAAATAAATTAAGATACCTTCTATCTTTCTCATTTAATCTCTTATATAATCTCATTTGAACGAGATATAATGAAAATATAGTCGGTGGACGAGTGGGTAAAACCCTCGAATTCCCGACAGCCATGAACCGGGATCGAATCCTGCGTTGGAAACTTTGTTTTAATATGTGAATAACCTTCACATAGTATTCATTGTTGTTAATATCATAAGCTAGGTTACTCTTTTTGAGCGGTACCTAGTAAAGTTATTTTGGAACATGAAGATATAATAAAAGTAATTTCAATCTTTCTCATTCTTTGTTTTACCCATTATTAAAAAATATATATGTCATAATATTCGTAAATATATAAATAAAATGGCATGTGTAGGAATACAAGGGAAGATAGCCGGGTTAAAACAACCCCCTTGGTAAACAAGTGTCTTCATTCTCCCCTAGGGGATTTATCTTACTCAAATCGGTTTAAAAGCGGCTAGATGTGATGATCAAGGGACAGTTCTCACCGAGGTGGTCTCGACGCCAGTTGTTCTAAGGGTGATCCTGGGACCTTCTATCTTTCCTCTTCGATCTACTCCTCAGGGGGTCTCTTGATCCTGTCTCTTGTGTGTCTTTACCACCCATCACTCAACCACCACGACTGCTTCTAACCACACTACAGTCATCCTATATAATAAAGCACATCACAACATATATTTATCTATTATTGCGCGTGTTATTTGAAGACATTTTGTTCTCTCTTTCTCTTCAATTTACAATAGATGGTAATTTGGCAGACCATGATAATCATAGTGAGTGCACACATGAATATGTGCATACGAACATTATTGTATTTGGGCAATGTAAATGTACACATAACCTGAAAACAGAATTCATATATTTGTGTATTGGAGTATTTTCAAATTCTTTTAACCTTCATTCATCAGATTAGAAATTATTTTATTAAGACGAAAAATCTTAGTGGATGTATCATATGTAAATTCCAGTGTTTTCCCCTTTATTTTGTATCTTTTTCCCCTCGGATTTACTCTTTCAAATCTGTTAATGAGCTCAATTGTCTTAATTATAATGTATAAATTTAATTATCTCAATATTGATTGTGATTAGCTTTTGCTTTTTTAAATCTTAATTTGCGGTAAATCCATGTATAATAAATTTATTTTCCTCCAATTTACCCAGACTAATCTATTTATTAGCTTGATTGTCTTTATATAATTTTTCCTGTATATAAATATCAAATTACCATTAAGGTACTATTACTTTTTTCCTGCATGTACCCTACATTTCTGCTTGGAGGATCTGTATAAGACTGAAAGGTCTCTTAATAAAGATTATTGTTGTTGTTGTTGTTTGTGTTGGAGATAAATCACAATTTACATAAGCAGAGGGAATCTCGCGATTATACTCTTAGCGTAAAATAGCCCCAAAATATGTTTGCTTTCACAGTTATGATAGTCATTATGATCAGAATAACACACAAATAGTCCTGTATTCCCCCATCCCCTTACTTATTTTCTTCTTATATTTCAATTTCTTTTATCCGAGATTGAAGATTTTGGTATAATAATCAAATAGCAGGATCGCGAAACTATCGCCAGGTTAATTTTTGACAAGACTCGACCTGTAACCAATCTTTTTTCCATTCCGTTTTAACCATTAAGGTTTCCCCTAGATAAAAACAAAAACAAATTAATTCCGAATTGCTTTATGGACCTTAACTTATATTTAAAACTTATTATATATAGAAACAATATATATTGTAACGTATTTTATATAAAAATTTCTTTATTCTCAATTATATTTTTCTTTCAATATGTGTTCGAAATTATTATTATATATATACAATAATATATATATATATATAATGTATACTATATATACTTGTATAATACTACTTTAAAATTGTTCAGTAATAGCTTTCAACACTGACACTATATTTCCGTTTCAATATCCATTTATTATTAAAATTCCATTAAGCAAATATAAAATAATATATTGTGGCGAAGAAATAAATCATATTTATTATTTGATTTAATGAAATTATTTGAAACATATTTATTATTTGTACAATCATCATTTAGTTGCCTAACTTGTTTGCTCGATATCCTCTAGCTGTAGATAGTTTGGTTGTCGATTAGTCGTACTGACGTCATCAATAAATACTTTGACATCATAAGATATTCCAAGACTTGAATTCTACTCTACAATATAAATATATCAGTTCTAATAATATTATCAGGTAGAAAATTAGGAAAACAAACTTCAGGATGAACAGCAATTTATTTAAGGCACAAGCACCAACTAAAACTTGCACAGCAAGAGATAAATATGAAATAATATATTATAATACCTTGATAATGGTTGGAGTTCAAATAAATTATATTTTGATCCAATATATGCCTTTTAATTTAAATATGAAATTTTTATCTGTTCATAAAATATAAATATTTCCAAACAATATAGGAAGTTTATAAAGTTTGTTTAATTTGTGTATATATAGAGAGAAAAGTTTAGAATATTTATTCTGAGGGACCAGGAAATCTTCTTCTTCCTTCTTCTCTTATATCCACTCAATCATATTAGGGTATCAAACTTGTAGAGATTATTGATGGTGTCTGCTGGGGATGAGTAGATCTCATCAATGGATGAGTCAATACAGTTAATAATATGTTTTGGGGTTTCAGAGGGACCAGTAAATAAACACGGTAATGAAGAACCAAATCCTATCTAGCGTAAATTGCCAAATAAGATCAATATATATGTGATGTAATATACAATCTGTCCTTGTGGGGACACTGGGGTCCGCGAGGAAGGCGCGACGCCAGGTGGTCCACATTTTTTAACGGGGAAATCAAAGCCGAGGACTCTTCCCGCAGGACGTCCGGCTTTAGCGACAGTTGGACAATGTCGCAAACCTGTCACCTTCTTCCGCACAACTTCCTCCTCTAACTGTATCGCGTGGCTTCTTCTTGAGGCTTGGTTCAGCTTTGTATGTCTTAGCCACACATCAAATAGTAGGATTCTTGAAGTGTTCAAAAATGGTTTGATTAAAGACCTTTAAAATATCTCTAATCTAGATTTGAAAACCCAAAATACTTATAATATACTCGTAAAAAATGTCAAATAGGAGACGCATTGTATGAAGGATATCGTACGTTGATGCCATGGTATAAAGGTTGTCTTCTTTTGAATTCGTTGAAAACTGGTGCTGTGCAGATTGAAAACTGTCTTCATGATTTGAGCATGGTCATGTATAAAAAGAGATAGAATAGGCGATAAAGTATATAATGGATGAATCACCCTGAGGTGTTAGTATTGTGGTATTATAGGAATACCGCACATATACTAATTCTTGAAATAATCTCTATTTTGTAGACAATTTTGCAGGTTAAAAGAATAAGCTTTCTTGTAAGTGTTTTGGTGAAACATCAAGCGATCTCATTAATTTTTTTTTTTTTGGCGAATGGACATTATGGAAATATGTGTAATATATTGTTTGATTCTTCAGTCATTTCGATATAGATGGTAGGTAGAAAGTTGGAGACGGCATTCTGCTGTAAGGCATTATTGGTCTCTACAAGGACATCCACTTCTGAGATGTACAATCTGTCTATGGAGGTGTCGAGGATTACTGAGAGCCTCAAGTATTTCCTGGATGGATATCTCTGATTGTCTCTTCCCAATCCTATGTCCAGTACAAAGGAAGGCCATCATTGATCGGCCTTGAGCCATTGTTGGACGCACCACAAAAATATCCGCTTTTAATTTCTTCTTTTGTTCCTGTAGCATTGGCAGCTTTCATACTTCTTGATTGATTGCCGTTTCCTTGGGATATTACCTCTCTAACACTCCACCGTATCTGTGGGACATTATCTGTCCAACACTCAATCGTATCTGTGGGACATTATCTGTCCAACATTCCATCGTATCTGTGGGACATTATCTGTCCAACATTCCACCGTATCTGTGGGACATTATCTGTCCAACATTCCATCGTATCTGTGGGACATTATCTGTCCAACACACCACCGTATCTGTGGGACATTATCTGTCCAACACTCCACCGTATCTGTGGGACATTATCTGTCCAACATTCCACCGTATCTGTGGGACATTATCTGTCCAACATTCCATCGTATCTGTGGGACATTATCTGTCCAACATTCCACCGTATCTGTGGGACATTATCTGTCCAACATTCCATCGTATCTGTGGGACATTATCTGTCCAACATTCCACCGTGTCTGTGGGACATTATCTGTCCAACACTCCACCGTATCTGTGAGACATTATCTGTCCAGCATTCCATCGTATCTGTGGGACATTATCTGTCCAACATTCCATCGTATCTGTGGGACATTATCTGTCCAACACTCCACCGCATGAGGACCGCTGTCCTGACGTTGCAATGTCCAGGTAGCTGTGCACTATGAAGACCTCTGCCCTGACGTTGCCAATGTCCAGGTAGCTGTGCACTATGAGGACCGCTGCCCTGACGTTGCCAATGTCCAGGTAGCTGTGCACTATGAGAACCTCTGCCCTGACGTTGCCAATGTCGAGGTAGCTGTGCACTATGAGGACCGCTGCCCTGACGTTGCCAATGTCCAGGTAGCTGTGCACTATGAAGACCTCTGCTCTGACGTTGCCAATGTCCAGGTAGCTGTGCACTATATGAGGACCGCTGCCCTGACGTTGCCAATGTCCAGGTAGCTCTGCACTATGAGGACCGCTGCCCTGACGTTGCCAATGTCGAGGTAGCTGTGCACTATGAGGACCGCTGCCCTGACGATGCCAATGTCCTAATAGCTGTGCACTATGAGGACCGCTGCCCTGACGTTGCCAATGTCCTGGGAGCTGTGCACTATGAGAACCGCTGCCCTGACGTTGCCAATGTCCTGGTAGCTGTGCACTATGAGGACCGCTGCCCTGACGTTGCCAATGTCGAGGTAGCTGTGCACTATGAGGACCGCTGCCCCGACGTTGCCAATCTCGAGGTAGCTGTGCGCTATGAGGACCGCTGCCCTGACATTGCCAATGTCCAGGTAGCTGTGCACTATGAGGACCGCTGCCCTGACGTTGCCAATGTCCAGGTAGCTGTGCACTATGAGGACCGCTGCCCTGACGTTGCCAATGTCCTGGTAGCTGTGCACTATGAGAACCGCTGCCCTGACGTTGCCATTGTCCTGGTAGCTGTGCACCATGAGGACCGCTGTCCTGACGTTGCCAATGTCGAGGTAGCTGTGCACTATGAGGACCGCTGCCCTGACGTTGCCAATGTCCAGGTAGCTGTGCACTATGAGGACCTCTGCCCTGACGTTGCCAATGTCCTGGTAGCTGTGCACTATGAGAACCGCTGCCCTGACGTTGCCATTGTCCTGGTAGCTGTGCACTATGAGGACCGCTGTCCTGACGTTGCCAATGTCCAGGTAGCTGTGCACTATGAGGACCGCTGCCCTGACGTTGCCAATGTCCAGGTATCTCTGCACTATGAGGACCGCTGCACTGACGTTGCCAATGTCCAGGTAGCTGTGCGCTATGAGGACCGCTGCACTGACGTTGCCAATGTATAGTAACTGTACACGTATAATGACCCCTACACTGTTGCTGCTAATAGAGACATCTAGCCGCTACCACCAAGAGGAATGGTCCGACCAGACCGATCACTCGCGTGCGGCTGACCAAAAGACAAAAGAAGACTGGGTGCATGTCGTGGCGCCTGCCATTTATTACCACTTCCGCGGCCCCACCTGGGCGACCGGAAGTCGACTGTTCGAGCGCCCAGATAACTTACCAGCCGATAAATGTCACCAACTTTTTGTGACAGATCTGTTGGAGTGCTTGGAACATCTAGCTCTGTCCAAAAGGGAGCTCTCGTTTATTTTGTCGAACTCTTACAGATCTAATTTCAACATACCAAAAGCTTGCCATAAACTACTAAAACAATACCTATTCTTAGAGATATCCTTCAACCTTTTAGTATAGCATAAGGTAAATATAAATGTTCAAATTTCAAGGATATCCCCATCAGCTTCCCCTTTTTTCTCTTTTTTATAAAAACAAAGACTTGAACCTAACCTATTGATGTAGACGACATACAAAAATATTCATCCTAATATTTTCAGGTTCTTTAAACTGTTAAACTGTTTACCATTGCTGTAAATTTCCTGTCAGCGGGGTATTCTTTCATCGATCTTCAACTTTTTTTACAAAAGAATGTGATAACTCTCCCAATCTAAACGGTAACGTATTTGTAATTTTCTGTGAGCGCATATTTCTAAAGAATGATTTTATCAAGTAACACAAGGTCTTCCCAAAAGTTCGTAAATATTTTATGATTTATATTTTGCACAAATGTTTACGAACTTTTGGGACAACTTTGGTAATATTGGTAACCTTGGTAAAATTTATTAGTTTCTTATAGAAGAATGATTTAATCTCTGATGTTCTATATCAAGGGTGGCCAACCAGCAAATGGGCCAAGTTTAAGAATTACAAGGTTGTCCTAAAAGTTCGTAAACACTTACAAAATATAAATCATAATATGTTTACGAACTTTTGGGACAACCTTTGTAATATTGGTAACCTTGGTAAAATTATAATTGAATTCTTATAGAAGAATGATTTAATCTCTGATGTTCTATATCAAGGGTGGCCAATCAGCATATGGGCCAAGTTTCAGAATTACATGGTTGTCCTAAAAGTTCGTAAACACTTACAAAATATAAATCATAGTATGTTTACGAACCTTTGGGACAACCTCATAAATTCCTATATACACAAGATTTCTTATATAACACCTTCAAAAAAATCCGCATGAAGTAGTTTAATGCCAGTAGCAGCTAGGAAGAATTCAGAATGAAACATCAAAACACTTTAATAATAAATGGAATCAGCATTTTACCTAGAAATCCATTCTTCAAATTGTTGAAATACATATTTTTGATACATTATATCAAATATATTTACTTGCTCATGTTTATGGATGGAGATCAAGTAACTATAAACAATTTATATTTAAAATGAATTTCCTTTTAAAACTTCGAATTCTTTCGTTTTTTTAAACTTACCATCGATAGCTCTCGCTTCTCTCCCAAATCTCTATATTTCTTTCCTGATCCTTGCCAAAAAATCCCATATTTCACGTTTTCCGTCAATTAAACACATTTCAAATGTTTTCATTCTTCTTTTCTCTACCTTTCTCATTGACCGTGTCTTCTACCTATACAAGACTACATTCAAAAGCAGAATCTATCCTATTGAAAATACGGGAACATATGATCATACATACATGCAAAAATACAGACGATGCGGATTTGGGGAGGTTGATATTCATGGTTGAAAAATAAAATATATTCCATTAAAAGAAGAAAGATAATTGTGTATGTCATATAGAAACAGATAATTGAATTTACCATATAATATCCGCTTTAGTCAAATTAAAAAAAAAAACGAGTGCTTTTAATACTACAATTTTATAACGAATGAAAACATTAAGACGCGAATGTTTCTTTTCACAAATAAATCAAACTTCTACTGTCCTTACTGCGATGAAAGCTAAGCCTTCCCAATATTTTTTCATCACAGTGAGGACAGTAGAAGTTATGATTTATTTGTGAAAAGAAACATTCGGGTCTTTATATCTTCATTCGTTATATATAAACTACAGTTTCAAGCTAATAACTTCATTATAATTTGAGCATTTTTAAAATTGAAATGAGGAAATTGATTTATTTGGGGATGCTACCGGAAGGGTTCTCTATTGCAGAGTGATCAAATTGTCTCATCGCACCAAAAAAATCGTAGATTTTTTTTCTTGTCCCAGGTCTGGACTTCAAGTCTAGACCAGATCCTGAAGGCCTTGCCTCTTTATCGCCTCAATGACCACAGCTGTGTCAGTGAAGTTTTTTTTTTTTAAGATTTGAAGCGCGCGCGCTCTCTCTGAAAGGTTCTCAATTTGATCACAAATCTATATAATAATTAAATATATAATCAAATATTCAAAGGTGTTTTGATGCTCTGAATTTTAAAAAGAAAATCCAACAATGTTTTTTAATTTAAATATCAAATATATATAGAGAGGGTTCAGAGAAAATATAATACTTTGCTAAAATATTAGTATTTTTAAAAACTAATTGAATGTTAAGTAATAAAATGGTTTCCTGTTATCTCTATAAAATAAAAATTAAAAACCTTTCAAAAATTTTCTAATTAGTCAGCTAATTTCTAAACGTAATCTCTTCAAAGGATTCGATTTTTAAATAGAAGGCGCAGATGAGAATTTAAAAACAAAGAAACAAATATTAATAATTAAAATTCCTACGTTAATTAACTTTTTATTCAAAGAAAACGAGGATTCAAATGTAAATTTAAAAAAAGTTGCTAATTAATATTGAGAACAATTATAGGCAGATTTTTGATGAATAGGAAAAATTGTAAGTGTGTTTCCTGCATCAATATCAATTTACATTAATTGCTGTTTTTAGTTTGAAAGATGTGAATGTTGTCTAGATGTTGAAACAGCATCTTTTGTTGGCTTGCCCTCTGACAAACCAAATTGTACTGGCTTACTTTGACATAATGCCAAATCATCTTTCTGTATATACTCAATTTTATGAAAACTTTGGCAAGTTTAGAGCTATTTGTACACAGATTTATAAATCACTACTAATTCATCGTGTAAATAATTAAAGATATATATAAATATATATTAAAAATAAAGAAAGCATATCCTGACCACGAGCACATGTGCTTTTTAGATGGCAGAGCGCCATCTTGAAGAACAGAAATCAACTAAACATTGATTTAGCCTAAGCAATAACGCGCCATCTATACATATAAAATAAAAGGATTTAAAAGCGCGAATGTTTCTTTTATACATAAAACGAACTTCTACTGTCCTTACTGCGATGAAAAAATATATTGGGAGGGCTTGGCTCATCAGTGGTGAACCCTCCCAGCGGTTTCGCCAATTTAATCCACCAGACCGCTTCTCAGAGCTCTAATACTGTATTGGATCATTCTGCTTGCTTTGTGTTAATTTATTCCTAACTGGCCTTGTCTTTATAGTTTGCTGAAGAGCATTGCTCGAAGCAAATATTTGAATGTAATTCTACTGTCCTATTAGCTAATGTCCATAGTTTACTTGAAAGCCATTTCTAAGATTCCATCCTTCATTGTAGCATATAAAAGCAGAATGATCCAATACAGTATTAGAGCTCTGAGAAGCGGTCTGGTGGATTAAATTGGCGAAACCGCTGGGAGGGTTCACCACTGATGAGCCAAGCCCTCCCAATATATTTTTTCATCGCAGTAAGGACAGTAGAAGTTCGTTTTATGTATAAAAGAAACATTCGCGCTTTTAAATCCTTTTATTTTATATTGATTTAGCCTGTTTCCTGATATTTGGCCAACCCACACTGACGAGCGCCAACAGCGCGAAACGCGTTCGTGGATGGCTTTTCTTGATTTATCAAGAAATTGGGTTGGCCAAATAACAGTGAATGGGCTAAATCAATGTTTATATGATTTCTGTTCCACCAGATGGCGCTCTGCCTTCTGAAAAGCACATGTGCTCCTGGTCAGGATATGCCTACTTTGTTTTTAATATATATATGAAAAATAGTACAAATGTGATATTGTACTGGGATAAGGTGCATAAATTAAGAAAAAGGAATCTCCTTATCGTGCAACTGAAAGTTGGCGCGAGCCATCAGCAAATTTCAGTTGCAAGATAAGGAGATGCCTTTTTCTTAGTATATATATACTAGAAGAATGACCCGGCTTCGCCCGAGAAATCCCCCGAGTGAAGTATCCTTCATACTGAAAGTACATCAATAATAAATAGTAGAAGTGCCATAGAATAGCAATACAGAAGAAACACATAAACTACAGGAAAAAAAGTGTGTAATGGCAAAAATTGTATTATATTAGTGTTTAGGTATTTGATTTAATTATTTTTTTGCAATCCATTTAGTTGTTTCAAAATTAATATAGTTTAAATAGACGGCAGCTTTTCCCACAAACCCCCATTAACCTTTGAAATTGCCTGAGTTGAGTGACTGACTGTAAAGAATCCTGACTGCGATGCCCATCTTCTCAGTAAGAATAGTAAAAAAAAAAAAAAGGTTTATAAAAAAATTAATCCAAAATACTGGCATGTAAATATTTTTCTGTAAAAAAATAAAAGAGCATATGGAAATATTAGGCAAACATATGTGTTCGCTAATGATTGCGACTGCATTTTAAACCATTTTTTAAAAAAAGATTTAAACAAATAAAGGCCAGAACAAAAATTAATAAAAAATATGAAATCCATTATTCACATACATTCTTAAAAGCAAACGATGACAGAATTGATGACTCTGATACTTGTATATTTTAAAAATAAAGAAGGCATTTCCTGACCACGAGCACCTGTGCTTTTTAGATGGCAGAGTGCCATCTAGTGGAGCAAAAATAAACTAAACGTTTATTTAGCTTGCTCCGTGATATTTGGCCAACCCAATTTCTTGATAAATCAAGAAAAGCCATCCACGAACGCGTTTCGCGCTGTTGGCGCTCGTCAGCGTGGAGAAGGCTGTAACCACTGCGACCAAAAATATTTTTGGTCCCAATGGCTTCCCGAAAAATCAAGAAATGGGTATTTAAGGCCAAATTTGCGTAAAGACGCTTAACACATGAAAAAAACAATAGAAAAAAATAAAAGATAAGTGGGTCAGGTGTTGATATTAAAAATAAAGAAGGCATCTCCTGACCACGAGCACATGTGCTTTTTAGATGGCAGAGCGCCATCTAGTGGAGCAAAAATAAACTAAACGTTTATTTAGCTTGCTCCGTGATATTTGACCAACCCAATTTCTTGATAAATCAAGAAAAGCCATCCACGAACGCGTTTCGCGCTGTTGGCGTTCGTCAGCGTGGAGAAGGCTGTAACCACTGCGACCAAAAAATATTTTTGGTCCCAAATTGTATATTTTAATAATAATAATATTAATATAAATGAATTTTAAAAATTGTAAAACAAAAAAATGCATCGGCCGGGAATCGAACCCGGGCCGCCCGCGTGGCAGGCGAGCATTCTACCACTGAACCACCGATGCTTATAATAAGTGGCCATATTTGGGTATTTATTCCATTCACAAAAGCGAACGATGACAGAATTGATTGATGACTCTGATACTTGTATATTTTAATGTAAATAATTCTAATATAATCTAATATAACACCATAGTCTGATAGACTTCGTGCTTCTGTAATAATAAAAAAATATAAAAATAGTTTGAAAGATAATTCTATTCCAAACACAACATTTTTAAATCGATATCATTAAAAGTTGTATGCATAAAGATCCCGACAACTTCACATAGATGAAATAAAGGAATAACGTGTTTTTACGATAAAATATTCATGTTCTATACTCAACATATCATTTTTATGTAACTTTAATTTATATATATATGTATGGCATATCCTGACCAAGAACACATGTGCTTTACAGAAGGCAGAGCGCCATCTGGTGGAACAGAAATCAACTAAACATTGATTTAGCCTGTTCCCTGAAATTTGGTCAACCCAATTTCTTAATAAAATTTCTTAGAAATTGGGTTGGCCAAATATCAGGGAAGAGGCTAAATCAATGTTTAGTTGATTTCTGTTCCACCAGATAGCGCTCTGCCTTTTCTAAAGCACATGTGCTCCTGATCAGGATATGCCATTTTTATTTTTTAATATCAACACCTAACTATTTTTTTTATAAAATTACAATATATATATATATATACTTAATAATTATATACAGTAGAACCTCCCTTTAGCGGAGCCCCGCTGGCGGACACCTTTCTACAAAGGTCAGTTTTCATTTTCAAAATGACCATTTTTACTATTTAGCCATTATCCGGTAAAAGGACACCTCTCCCCAAAGAATAGTTTGGCTCTGCAATTAGGTATCCTTTACAGGGAGGTTCTACTGTATATATATGTTATGAATAATAATATTATTATTTATTATTATTATTATTTTTTTTTTTGCTTATCCCTAGTACACGTGGTACAGGCCATGATAATTATGGTAGGTAGTTAGCGACTGCTTTTACTGTAAGCGCACCACATGTCTACACATGTGGAATGCAGTTCGACTTTGCACTTACAAATGTGCCAGAGCCCCGTTTGGTTACTTGCACTCGCTGGTGGGGTTGGTCTTTTGCAAGAATCGGGGGCCATTGGAGCATTTTTTTTTTAACAGAAAAAAGTGTCCAATGCGGGAATCGAACCCGGGTCCTAGTGGTCGAAAACCAAACGGTTTAACCAGCCTTCCACCGACCCCCATAATATTATATAATATTATTTAATACAAAGCAATAACGCGCCATCTATATATAACAAATCAAAACATTAAGACACGAATGTTTCTTTTCACAAATATATCAAACTTGTACGGCCTTTACTGCGATGAAAAAATATTGAGAGGGCTTGGCTCATCAGTGGTGAACCCTTCCAGCAGTTTCGTCAATTTAATCTACCAGACCGCTTCTTTAGAGTTCTACTACTGTATTGGATCATTATGCTTATATATGCTGCACTGAAGAATGGAATCTTAGAAATGGTATTTAAGCAAACTATGGACATAATCTTTTAGAACAGTAGAATTACATATATAATATTTGCATACTTTCATCGGCAAATTTGGTAGGTGTTAACATCTCCAGGGATGGTCAGAATGAATCAGAATACAAACAGATATTGTTTCAAAAAAGTTCAATGAAGAACGGTGTTCTGCAATTAAAGTATTTCACTGTAATATATATGCGCATATATATTTTTGTAATTTTAAATTACTTTTTTCTTCGAAACTTCGTCGCGAACCTGCTCTATGCACATAACAGCTCCAATCAAATAAATTAGGAGAACAATAGAGAGTAAATAACCTTATAGGTCAATGTACGATAGGTGAAAATTGAAAGAAAACGATACCGTGATGTTGTTATATTAATTTCTATTTGTAATTGACGTTGCGGGAAGATACAAATCTTTTTTCTCGATTCAATCATCGTACTAGGGAAAGATACCAGGTCCCAAGCGCGGATGAAAAAGGAGGAAGGGGAGCAGTAACAAGCTCTCTAAAAACCTGGGTTCAGCTGGCCCGGCTGATAGTACCCTGTAAGGGCTCCTAATCCAGGGATACAGGATGAGCAGCGTTTGTACTCCATGTTAGGAGCGGCTGCACATGGTGTCTGTTCCTCATGTCAGAGGCAGCCATTTATTTTGGAACTAGGTCGGCCCTGCCACTGAGAAGTGCTCCCAGTCTTAATGACAAAGGCAGACGCATTCTACTTCACCCAATCATGATTGTTGTCAAATCTCCACCATCAAAAGTCTCAAGCTTTACAAGCTTGACAAGCTAATATGATTGAGGGGAGATAAGGAAGAAGAAGAAGACCAGGGAGAGAACGATAGATAGAGAGAGCTGAAAAAATTAAATATTCACTCTTCCCTTACCTTTTGACCAACTCAAGGCAAAAAAAATAGTGTTTGTTTACATTTAACTTCTCCAAGGGACGCGCGAGTGGAACAACAAAAGCTGCTAATCTTTAAAACTGCAAACAATAAAAAAAATTGCCTCCAGAACGTCCGCTAAATACTTCCTAATCCTCAAGTATTGGGCAATTAAGAGTGGGATCAAGGTCGTGCAGAGAACAAAGGCCGAGAATTGGGGGAATCCTTGAGGAGGCGTGCGAAAGGCCCTGGGCGGCCAAGCTGAAAGCAGGAAACCGACAATTTTATTATTTCTATTTTAAGGGACACCAAGGACCTTCTTCCGATTGTTTGGATTGTTATCGCGACGGCATCCAGAAAACAACGAAATTGAGAGCTCATTGGGAGGATTTCCGATGGTCGAACTGCATGGCCTCTGGTCAGCATCATTAGCATTGTCTCCCACGCCGCCCGACCGTCCCGTCCCCTTACTCAGAGCAAGCCTCCTACCCCATCCTAGATGCAGATCACGCTTCTTAAAATTATTTTTGGTGAATTATCAATCTATCAGGCAATAATCGTGTTCACACTCTGGTTTGACCGTAATTACTAGTGTGTTAGTTATCCTATTCACTTAACGTATCAGTTTCGGGCATGACAACTCAAGGTAGTTAGAAACATCAGTACACTGCAGAAACATCAGGTCAATAAACTAACAACTGTATGGAATCCCTATGTATATAAAAGTCAGTGTATGTATGTATGTATGTTTGTCGGTTATACACGTCCACAATACGTAACTAATCTGACTGATATTTTAACAGTATGTAGAATTAAACCTGGAAAAACTTATAGTGAAAATTTCAGGTCTCTATCCCGAATATTCTTCGAGTTATTTGCAAATTTGCGTTGCAACTTTGCCCTTTCGCTCTCGAGCAGCGCCTCTAGTGGTGAAGATGGGAGGTAATATCAGCTGACATAATGTACATGTAAAGTTTGGAGCGGTACGTTTCACAAGAGTGACATCCACGGCGCCAATTTATAATTGTAACGAATGGTATTTGAAAATCAAAATAATAGAATTTTCAAATATCGTTGTGAATATTTACATTTTTATTTTTATATTTTAAAAACACACAAAGTTTGAAGCGAGACGTTTCACAAGAGTGACATTCACAGCGCCAATTTATAATTGTAACGAATAGTATTTGAATAAAAACATTTAATCGGGTAAAACCCGGGCGTTGCCCGGGTCATTCGGCTAGTAGATTATAAAATGAGAAGCGTCCAAGCTGCTCTTTGACTTCGATGAACAGTCAGTCCTATATACCGACGTTGTTTACTTTTATTTTTTCAAAAAAGAAAATTTATCTTTTCCCAGCACCTGTTGAATTATTCCCGTTTTATTTACACATCTTATCTAATTAACACCTGTTTTCTTCACTGGCTTGGGGAATCTAACCTTTCTTGAACAACCTTGGTGACGTGCAGCACCTTGGTACTTTTCAATAGTGCATTGCGGTTTGTCTGCTTGCTACATCCATTTTTGGGTTAAAAAATCATACACTTTGGTTAGTAGCCCGTAAACCCATATTCTTTCTATATACCTATTTAGTAATCTTATCTAGCAATCTCTATACAGAGATAGGATACGCCCAGCAGGTAGCTCCCTCAGGTATTCTTGCTGATGAAAGAGCTCGCTATTTATCATATCCAAATTCTTACTTCGACGTTCCGAAAACCTGTCCTGGCCTTCAAAAACTGTGAAGTTAAACAGCTGACGCGTGTCCGGCGGCGTATGGAGAAGTGCAGCGTCACATGTGCGGATGGGGTACAAGCCTCAGTTTTTAACGAGGGAGCTTCCGTGGGAACAGGTTTTCTTGCGAGGGCAGGGGCTAAAATTAGAGGATCACCACCCGCGCTGGCTTCCTTCCGTATGGGGAAGGATTGACAGTCTTCTTGTTTATCTTGTCGGTAACTAGCTCCTCAAATTTTAGATACGCATACCGCGAAAATTTGCTCTCAGGTAATATTGTAAACAAAATCACTTCATATCACTACATCCTTTCAACCTTTTGGTAGATGTGAAATGATTCCCCCATGTTTTTGCTATAAATGTATTTGCTAGATTCAAAATATAGCGTGAGAATCATTTATCAAATTAATAAATGCAACTACCTACATTTTTCTTCAAATTAAAGATACTTCGGCCAGTAAATCTTTTTTATTATCTCGACATTTCGACAAAAATCTTTTGTCCTCGTCAGGAGCTAACAAAAATTAAAACATTTGGCAAAGCGTTAAAATTATAATTATTTTTAACGCTTTGCCAAATTTTTTAATTTTTGTTCGCTCCTGACGAGGACAAAAGATTTTCGTCGAAACGTCGGGATAATAAAAAGATTTACTGGCCGAAGTATCTTTATTAAAGAACTATGAATGCCGGCCAGGCAGCCTCTATCTTTACGATACCTACATTTTAACCTCATTCTTAATGACATATAACTTTGTTCTTCTGTTCAAGCCGATGAATCTACTTGATCTAATGTTTACATTTTGGCCTATAGCTGAGCCCAGGATGGTCTGACTTTGAGTAAGAGGTTCATTTGGAGCGCTCGAGATGGGTCGAGTGGAACCATAGAACTAGGGACCGGATTTTTAGTTTAATCCCCATCTCTGATGATTTACCTACATATTGTAGCGTGGTTTGTTTGTTATTTACATATTTTTTACTTTTATATTGTATTATATTTACATAGTTTGGCTTGAATTGTGTCATTGCTATATAAATGTATGTGGCTACAATTTTGTAGGTAGACTGTTGTTACAGAGAATAAAGTTTGTTTTTGTGTTTACTTCTTCTCGCGTCAATTTCCCACGCGACACACACACACACACACAACAAATATTTACCTTTTTTTTTCTTGAATTTACACTAATTTCAGACTTTTTTTTTTAGATTTTCCCAAAAATTCCTTAATAATAATTGAGCGTTTTTGAAATTTGCCTATAGGATGATAATCATAAATAGTATAAATCTTAATATCTATATTTATACTTTTGAAAAATCCAAAGAAGAAATATCTCCAAAACATCGAATGCTTTTCTTTCGTACTCTTTTGTTGAAAACGACCTTGAAATTTAGATATGAGAATTACAACAACAAAGCCTTTATTAGGGACACTCGTCCCATATAGGATTCTCCTAGATAGGTAAAAAAAAAACAGAAGTAACATAATATGTATTTACAGAAAATGGAGAATAACATAAATCTTTCCTCACATTGGGTCATTCTTCTGTGTTACGTCTTTTGACTGTGCTGTTTTCCAGAATTTGTGAAAATTCAATATATTGGTCTTACTTTTAACTACTTTTGTCAATGAAACATATGGCGAATTGTTTTCTTAAGCAATATTCTGGCGGAGAATTACTCTCTGATTCTCCAAAGCCGGACAATAAATAAATTAATTAATTATAACCTATAACGCGATATCCCAAACTCAAGGATATTTGCGTCAATACATTTCTAACATCAATCAAATTGGCTATATACAAAGAGAAAGGTCAAAGAATAAAAGAAAAACATACAAAAGCAATTCCCTCAAAATTTTCTTCCCTATCTTTCCTAGTTTAAAATATAGTTGTATATACATGGAATATCATCGTTGTAGTTTATGTATGCAAATACTTATAGTAGAATAAAGTACAGAATTTCTCATTGTTGCATGATTAAACTGTATAGACTGGTCTATATGGTATTTCTAATAACTATAGGAATGTTTCTTTGTAAAATATTGGAATCTGTAAATCCAACAAGCGACGAGAAACTGGTGTTATTTAGTATCTCCGTCACGCTTTTTACCAAACCTATGTTTTGCAGAGGTTGCTATATTCCATAAGTGCACCAGACAAATTGAAGGTGGCCTGCTGGGGTCCATATTTATTATTCTAGTCCAGAATTTTAAGAATAATTTCTTCGTCATGACATCGAGAGTATTTCTTCCTGTTTCTGCCCTCAGAATATAACCCGGAGTATAGCTTGGAAGGTTTAAATATAGCCAAAAAAAGGTATCCTGAATTTTATTTAATATTAAGGCCTAATCATGTCCCCACAGAGGATGCTTCAAGCAAAGATCCTCCGCAAATAATTCACATAAAAGGCCTATTAGGCCTTAATGAAATATTATGCATTAGCGTACCATCTGTATTCAGAAATATAAACTATATAGCGCTAATGTTTATTCATCAAATAGAACAAATTTGCTATTACTTCTTCACTGCTATGATAAAATATTTGAAGAACTTGTCTCATTAGTGATTAACTTTAACGATTTCGTCACAGTTTATCTGTCCTAATATTGTAATGTCTTCAAAGCTTCTTAGTTCACATAAAAATCTCACAAAAATTCTTATCTACAGTATCGAATATATAAGTCTTCGTTCTTATCTCAAAGCCATAATCATGGTGGGTAGTTAGCGACTGCTTTTACTGTAAGTGCACCACATGTCTACACATGTGAAAAGCAGTTCGACTTTGCACTTACAAATGTGCCAGAGCCCCGTTTGGTTACTTGCACTCGCTGGTGGGGTTGGACTTTTGCAAGAATCGGGGGCCATTGGAGCATTTTTTTTTTGTTTTAAACAGAAAAAAGTGTCCAATGCGGGAATCGAACCCGGGTCGTAGTGGTCGAAAACCAAACGATTTAACCAGCCTTCCACCGACCCCGATATATAAGTAAAACAGCCAAGTACATTATTAAAATCTAAAAAATAAAATTTAAAATTTTATATTGATTAAAAGACCGGTTACAAATAAGTTAACATTCTGTAGTTTTTCACGTCACAAAGCAGCAATACATTCGCACTATATTGGATCCAAACGAAATTCCGGCACATTCTTCATACAGTCGATTTCTCTACTAACAAACCCGGTTTTTGAGATCAAATGTTTTATATGTGTAGTAACACTACAAGGTTGTCCCAAAAGTTCGTAAACATATGATTATGATACATCAGCGCACCATCTGTTATGAATATTCGAAACTATTATAAACACGTATGATTCTTTTAAAAATAAAACAACTTTCTACTGCCCTTACTGCAATGAAAATATATTATGATTATGATTGCAAGTGTTTACAAACTTTTGGGACAACCTTTGTAGTATTGGTAACCTTGGTAAAATTATAAAATAACTCTTATAGAAAAATGAATCAATCTCTGATGTTCTATATCAAGGATGGCCAATCAGCAAGTGGGCCAAGTTTCAGAATTACAAGGTTATGCCAAAAGTTTTAAGCACTTGCAAAATATAAATCATAATATGTTTACGAACTTTTGGAACAACCATATATCATCTCGGTGTGAAAATAAATATCGCAGGATGTGTTTCCACCACTCAGTCAATACCCCTCTTCTACAAACAACAAAAAAGATTTTTTTAAATGAAAGAATCGAGCGCAGGTAGCTAAAGTTTGTTTCCAAAATCGATATTGCTCTTTTCCAATTTTTCCTTGTAAAGTTATCTTGATGTTCACTGTAGCTCTATTTTAAAATATAAAAAAATATTGTTTTTCTATCCCAACAAGAAATAAAAGTGTATTTTTTAATAAAATATATTTTGTCTTCCAAAGCTCACATTTTATTCTCTTCGAATTTAATAGAAGTAATATAAATAAAAGTGGAAGTATCCAATAAAATTCGACTTGTAGTTTTTCTATCCGCAGTTATTTCTTGTAATCAATGGTCAGAGTAGAGCTATGGGCGATCTCTGATTGATCCACAGAACTCTATCAGTGAGATGATTCCCCTAATTAACTGAAATTCTTTTCCTCTTTTTCTACTGTCTGGACGGTGGAAAAAGTTGGGACGTCTCTTATTCTTTTGCACCAGACTAAATTCTACTGCTGGGTTATATAGAATACGACAGCCGCTTTCCACGCTTTAAGGCTTTTCCTCATCCTTTTTTCTATCAAAACGACACTCTTTAAAGTTGAGCTATTATATATAATACTGTCCATACAAGACCACTCCTCTTCCAGGATGGTCTAAAGATCTTGCCAAAATGCACCATCTACAGGAACAAAGAGGCCTCACCTGACCATCTCTTGGAATGCTTGGAAACCTCAAGACAGGACCTGCATTCCAAACTTACCAAGATTGTTAATTTGATCTATGAATATAGTCTCCATGACCTTGTATTATACAACAACAACAACAACAATAGCCTTTATTGGGCACACGTGCCATGCAGGATTCCCGGTAGGACAAAATAAATAAATGCCTTGTATTATACAATGGGATAATAAAAAAAATATATATAATCTCTTGTATATAGAAAATAATTTCATCATGGTATATGCTTTTGCGATGAAAGCCTATGTCATTATGTCACAGAAATGTGCCATGAAATATATCACAATGCATGTACCACAGAAACGTCACGAAATTGTTACAAAAATGTGCGACGTAAATGCATTAATGGGAGATAACCCTACAACTATTGAAATTATGTGTGTTTATGTTCGGATATTATTGCATTTGCATCTCTGCGAGAGGGACAGGCATATCATGACCGAACCAATATTAACAACCATGATAAAAATGATTATATATTATTTCACTATATTATACTATTATTAGAGATCAAGCCCCATACAGGATTCTCCCAGCATAGCAATAGTTTTTAATTGAAATATTTCACTATATAAAAGAAACAGTTCACTTCAGCTTAACCGAGTCAAAAATCAATTTCGCTGAAATCCACAAAAAACAGCAAAGACTGGTCAAGGAGTTCCTTATATCAAAAACATATAAATTGGACCTTCAGGAAGTCTGTGAAGTATTTTCCACTGAACCCAAATTCCCCTGATTAAAAATCATCTCCGAAAATCCACCGTAAAATCAGAAGCACTCTTACTATATAAGGTACTTTCATTTTAAAATTCTGGAATGATTTAGCAAAGAATGTTGTTGATAACAAGAAAATTCCAGAATGCCCTGGAGAGTGTTGATAACAGATATAACAGATCAAATTTGAGCAGATAAGAATAAAAAAAATGGGCTGTCAACAGACTGTTGGTCTTTTTTAATCCTTTAGTCGCCAGAAAACCCCGGCTGTTTCTCGGCGACAACGGTGTTGCGTTTCCACATGCGTTCGGGGCTTAAATCTGTAGCATGTCCTGAAAGACGTTACACCAGAGCAAGCTCATAAAGTTCGATCCAACATCCTTGAGGGGACTGCAAGGCCAAATGGATCTTACATGAAGATAAAATGTCGCTCAGAGCAATTTAGTACAATGTTACAAAGAATATCTCCTGAATCCTGTTGTTTCTTATCCCCTTATGTAAAGATTACACAAATTCTATGAGTTCATGCTCCTCGAGCTGTTTTATGATAAGCAACGGCCTCTTCCAAAGGTCCTGTTTAGTACATCTAATGCAAGCCAAAATGTGTTTTGGAGCTGCAGGTGCCAAGCTACATCCTGGATCCTTTTCATCACCATCCTTCGCTATCACTGGATGGCGTCATTATGAGAGCTTCCATTGTTGGAACCACGTGCTATTGCATAATCCAAGCACGTGGATTAAAAATGCTGCTAAGATCAAGGTCCAAACGAGTATTTAAGCTTTCGAATTCCTCTGATAGAGACAGAAGGGAGAGAACACAAAGAGTTCAGGGAAGACAAGTAGGATGGCCAGGACGTAGGTTCAGGAAGGTAAAGTACAGGAAGACTGCGTGCGTACTCCCGGAACGTCCGGTGGAAGATTCATCCGTTTTGTTGTTATTACCTTGGACTGACGCATGGCGGAATTGAATCATTTCAGGATACCACTCAGGCACCTGCGTCGTTCCCCGGACGGATTTGGGGAGTCCCTAGCACAGGTGTAGGCTGGATTCCTGCTGTTGGCCTCGCTAATAAACTAACACCAGAGCTGATCTTGTTACCGGATTATTTAGTGACCAGTTTCAACCACATCTATAATTATTTGATTTATTTATTTATTAATCAAACAGGCGCGATATTGAAATATTCAACGCCTATTACAGTGGAAACAAAAAAAATAGAACTTATAATTAAATATTTACGAATTTACATGTATTAATCGACAGAGTTTATCAAATTTATATGAACAAAGTGGCTGATGTAAGAGAGTTATTTAACTATGAACTTTCTGTCAAAAATAGACACTTCGGCAAGTTAAAGTTGTATTTTCTCAACGTTTCAACAAAAATCTTTTGTCTTTGTCAGGAGAAATCAAAATAAAGCATTTGGCAACTTTAACTGGCCGAAGTGTCTATTTTTTACAGAAATATGAATGCCGGCCAGGCATCCTCTATCTTCAGGATATGAAATTACTGTGGTTCTTGTAATGTATCTAAGTATGCAAATTAAGTGATCATTAATATAAAGCAATAGCGCGCCATCTATATATAGCAAATGAAAAAATTAAGACGCGAATGTTTCTTTCACAAATAAATCAAATTTCTACTGTCTTTACTGCGATGAAAAATTATTGGGAGGATTTGACTCATCAATGGTGAGCTCTCCTAGCGGCTTCACCAATTTAATCTACTAGACCGCTTCTTTAGAGCTCTAATACTGTATTGGATTATTCTGCTTATATATAAGCCAATCCCTCCCAATTTTTTTCATCGAAGTAAGGACAGTAGAAATTTGATTTATTTGTGAAAGAAACATTCGTGTCTTAATGTTTTTCGTTTGCTATAGATGATCATTATTGGGATTAGGGGTCGGTGGAAGGATGGTCTAAACCGATTTCGACCGCTACGACCCGGGTTTGATTTTTAAAAAAATGGTCCAATGGCCCCCGATTCTTACAAAAGTCCAACCCCACCAGCGAGTGCAAGTAACAAACGGGGCTCTGGCACATTTGTAAGTGCAAAGTCGAACTGCTTTTCACATTTGTAGACCTGTGGTGCACTTACAGTAAAAGCAGTCGCCTACTACTACTCACCATGGTTATCATGGCCTGTACCACGTGTACTAGGGATAAGCAAAAAATATTATTGGGATTATCAGAATAAGATAGACCGTATGAGACGAAATTACTAGAAGATTCTATTATATTGTTGGATTTGTAGTAAATAGGAGGGAATTAGTTCCACACACAGCAGCCGTGGTCCCCACGGTAGAGAACGGTTTGTCTCATTAATCTCTGTCCCAGTGGGAACTGCTAATGAAAGAAACGTGACATATTCATTTGATTGACCGACCAGATAAAAATAATCGAATTAAAACGTGGTAATGTTTTATTTTATATGCATTGTTTCATATAATGAGCTAGCTCTTCAAACACATTTGTATAATCTTCTTTTCGATACGACTTTAAATGTTTGAGGATTAAGTCTAGTTCTCTTAGGAATAAAAATGATAGAACTTGTGTAGGTTAAAATTTAAGAATTTGATGAGTATGGCTCTCTAAATATCTCGGGATCTTGCTTAGATAACTAAACAAAAATTGGAAAGAATTTTCGAAAGATATATCTTGCAGAAGGATATATATTTGCTAAAACTCTATAAATCATTACCAAGCCGAATAACAGCTTACATAAGAGCCAGAACTGAGCTAACTTTTTATTGATTGATTTAATATCTGTTGTATTTCTATCTCCTGATTAAAATATGCGATTCCTCTGAGAATTTTAACAAAAAGTTATTTTTACACAAATACATTTATGTTTGACTGGTCTCTTGAGAGTTATTTGTGGAAGAGAATTGATTTCAATACATGTATATTTAAATATTTTACCATCTTCAAATATAATATGTCTATATAGTTTATTTAAATTACTTAACTAAGAATTATTTTTAAGTGCCGAATATATATGCAGTAATCCCAATACAATATTTGAGCGGTAAGGTAGCTTAAACTGACAAACCCGTTGGGTTGATGAGACAATTTGGTTCTGTGTTCTTTACAGAGATGTTCTACTGTATATATTGTTGTACTGTCCTGGGATGTTGGCTTCATGTCAATATTCTATTGGGTCATATCAAGATTATAAGTGAGACAAGAACGAGTAATCAAAACAAAGTTATTTTAACAAGGAAAGTATTTTCGAATTTCGTCAGATCTCTAATTACAACTAAGAGAGAGAGAGAGTAGTAGCAGTAACATAAAGGTAACCCAGGCTCCTGGAACGTATCCATAGATCGCCAATTACCCTGTCCTGTGGTTTAGTAGTCTGTCTTGGTAGCCTTAGTGAACCAGTTCACCAAGTGTTTCCAGGCCGGTTTGTTTCTTGGTAGATTCAATAGGAAAGTGTTATTGATTGAGGGCAGTCCAATAAGTGTAGCCGTCTGGAAACGCTGTAGTTGAAATACTGGGTAGCTGACTGATGATAATTCACCGAGTAGGTCACCATAGATTATTCTGTGACAATTGTGAGCTTATACGTCTTATGTTTAATATATATTAGTATTTACAACTTCGGGTAGTTGGCGCTCTGCGCTCCAGGAACCTGGGTTATAAATATATATCTTAGTATTTATAATGATGATATTAATTAATATTACAAGAGAAGGAATAACCAGACATCATTTCGAAGAAGGAATAAAAGCTAACGGCGACGAGTTTCTCTCTCTGTATACAAATTTGTTGTGAGTAAAGGATGATTACTAAGAATGCAGAGAAAATGAAGCCATTTGAAACCCTTAAACACAGAAGAAAGTTTTGGAAATATGGGATTTAATTTGGGAATTAATATCTATACGAGGAAACCCAAAAATAACTGATATTGCAACGCTTTGCATCTTACACTTGTAGTACCAAGTTATGCCATTGTCTTGTGGAAGCTGAGCCAGTCTGCCAAGTGACGTCACCCTACAGTGCTGTTTGTGTGTCAGCTCTATGTGGGTATTTTTAGCGCACTTGGGACAGGACAAAACGGCTGATTCTCATCAACAAGGTTGCAACTATGAAAAGCTCTGTTTATACACGGCAAGAAATCAGCAGAAACTATTGTGATGATACAAACAGCTCAAAGACCAAATATATTTTGGATATAAGGAAGAGCAACGAGATGTTAAGACATTGTTCAAGTACAACCTATACGCATAAATATTTCTGCATAAGAGAGAGATTGAGATTGAAACTATTTTATTTCAATGTTCATATAAGATTATATATGTTTAAATACAAAATTGAAAAAAGTGAATAAATAAGATTAAATAAGAATAAATATAGATATATAAATGTAAAATATATAATTGATAAATATGCATATATATAAATATATACAAAGTATTCATTGGTGGCGCCGAACCGCGGGAATGACTCCGCCACCGATGGACTGCGAGAGTTCTTTCCACAAAGTGGGCAGGTCGATGTGTTGGCTGGTGTTACCCAACTCAAGACCAAGATGTTATTTGTAGATGGTAGCCTTCGCTACACTATTAAATTTAATTGTCTCGGGATGGAGGCCGACACCGAAGAGCCAGGCCTGCAGATCCAGAGGCATTTCGCAGGAGGCGAACACCTCTCGGAGCAGGGGGCGCACGGCTCGGCAACTCCAATATCTGTGGGTCAGCGACCCGTCGCAGAGAGATAGTGAGAACTATTAATGTTTTTTTTTTATATAATACAATTATTTTATACGTGAATACAGTATGTGGCCATCTCATGCAGAATTTCACGGTATATCCACAGATTGATCAAACATAAAGTAAGCAGTGCGATAAATATTTCTGTAGATATGTCTATATATTGTGTTTGACATTGATTCATTTGTGATTGCAGACAGAGAGAGAACATTGCTTTTTAAAATAATAAAAAAATGAAACCATTTTGCACAAATTTTTCTTTTCAAATTGAAACAAAAAGGCGTCTTCCTGAGGTAAAAAATATTTAGGAGGGCTTGGTTCATAAATGGTAAACCCTCTCAATAGTTTTACCAAATCCACCTGACTACTGTAATATTGTATTGGACTAATTCTGCTTTTATATCCGACACTATTTGTCTTGTTTGGCTATATATTTGCTGTGTCTTTGCATATTTATAGAGCAGTTTGGGAAGCTAATGGTACGGCGAGTTTATTAATGATAAATTTGTTTAATTGTCAAACTTGTCTTTATTTCTCTCTTTTTGCACCGGGCACCCTTCAATACACAGATTCTTTCTGAGCCTTGAGATGAGGGGAGAACGTGACTTACTGTCTGGAGGAGGACTCTTTGTCGTTGTCTCCTGGACTTGTATATAGTTTACTGTATATAGTTTACTCTTTTATTTTACCCACTTTTTAATGATTATTTTATATTACCACCATTGACTTGTGTATCATGTCAATAAAATACTTTTAAATCTAAAAAATATCTCTTTTTGCTGATAGTTGGCTTAGGTGTTTGAAGTAGAGAATCTATGATTTCTCTTTTATTATGGTAATTGAATTTGTTTTGAAGAGTCTCTCTCTCCTCCTCTCTCCTTACGGCCGTCAGTCTGGGAAGCTGATGTCGAGTTTATTAAAATGAAATGTAAAGGAAGAGGAGAGAATATTTGGGCGGAGAGAGAGAGCAAGGAGCGGAGAGGCCCCGTGAATGGAGGCGGAGAAAACAGGAAGCTCCCACGGGGGATCTTCTAGCCAGCTGGCCTCTCTACGCACCTGTGTGACTTTGGGAATGCTCCTTTTTTTATATTTCAGCTCACTACCGAATCTTGAAAGATTCTCCCCAAATTCCCAGAGCCTCTTGTTCCCCAACTCTTAATTGACCCAATCTGTCGCTTTAATAACCCTTTGTCTTGGAACTGGCCGAATCGATCGCTCCTTTCGCAGACCAGACTAACCCTTCCAACACTCGCAACCAAGAAAACAAATCCATGGAAATGAAGAACCCGCTTGAAAATTTGAGAAAAAACAATCACCATATCTATTTTTTCTTATAACAGTAACAACAACAAAAAGCTTTATAACGACCTTTCAGTCTTCTACAGATTCTCCGAGTAGAAATGTAGGGATCATGCAGGAAAAACAGCAATAGTACCAGTTAATAAGCATTGTTATTATTATAATTTTAAAGCTAATCGCATAAAGGTAATATTGAATTTATATACAGGTAAACTAAATTAAGACAATAAAGCTAATAAATAGATTAGTCTGGGTAAATTAGAGGAAAATAAATTTCTTATATCTGGATTTACCACGGAATCTCTGCGAGTGAAAAAAAAAAGTAAAGACCATAATAATATATTTTATATATTTTTCTTATATACTTTTACAAGTATTTAAAATTTCATGTTTTATCATTGTAAAATGAGATCCACATCAAGTAAATATACAGTTAAACCTGTCTAGAGCGCCCCCTATTGGGACTCGCCAAAATAGGATGCTATAGAGAGGGGGTGCTATAGACAGGTCACTTTTAATGTAAATCGCATCGTACTACGTATTTAAAATCGGGCGCTATAGAGAGGAAGGCGCTATTTAGAGAGAGGCTATAGACAGGTTTAGCTGTACATATTTTAATCAAATAGTTGTCATTGTTTTATTATTTGAAATAAGAGTCAATTTTCAAAATGTTATAAATAATCGAATTGTCATCGCGAATAAGCAAGTTGTAAAAATGCTGAAATAGTCAAATTTATATCAAAACGTTTTTATATGATATGAATAAAAATGAGGATGTCGGATAGCATATGTTATAATATTAAGAGAATAGATATGTGAATCTTATACCTTTATAAATATGTTTTTTCACATTAATACATACTACACATACTTATTTTTTAGCTTCGTTGGAGTAAAACATTAATAAGTCTTAGAACTAGCTGTTTTTTTTTTTAGGGGGTCGGTGGAAGGATGGTCTAAACTGTTGGTTTTTGACCGCTACAACCCGGGTTCGACTCCTGCAGTGGGCACTTTTTTTCTGATTAAAAAAATGTTCCAATGACCCCCGATTCTTGCAAAAGTCCAACCCCACTAGCGAGTGAAAGAAACCAAACGGGGGCTCTGGCACATTTTTATGTGCAAAAGTTGAACTGCTTTTCACATGTGTAGACATATGGTGCACTTACAGTAAAAGTAGTCACTTACTTCTACACACCATGATTATCATGGCCTGTACCACGTGTGCTAGAGATAAGAAAAAAAAGAACTGGCTGTTTTTCTAGACCTGTTCATATAACGGTCAAATGTTCAGTTATTTATCAAAATCGGTTGATAAAAAACTTCTAAATTGTTACAGTAGAACCTTCCTTTAGCGGACACCCCGCTAGCGGACAACTCTCTATAAATGACAGTTTCCATTTGCAAAATTACCATTCTACTATTTAGTAACTCTCCGGTATGAGGACATCTCTCCCTAAAGGACACTTTGGCTCTGCAATTAGGCGTTGTCTTTTACAGGGAGGTTCTACTGTATATATATATATATATATGATAATTTAAACCAACAACCCTATATATTATAATCTTTATAACAAGATTGTCATGTTGTATATAGAACTAATTATACGCATAATTGACGTGTGTCCTTGTATCCCCAGATGTAATGTACTGAGGATGAATAAATAAAAATATATAATAGATTAAAAACTGAGTTAAGAGCCAGAGAGAGATTTACAAAGTAACTTCTAAAGATAGATGGAAGCCCAGACCGCTGCCAGAGTCGAGTTGCGGACACGTGCAGAAAGGCAATACTTCCTGGTCCACTTCCTAGTCCAAAAAAGTTGTTTAAATAGGACCCCACGTAGCAACAGCCATTTTCAGTTCCAGTCAATTCCCCATCTGCGTGTCGCCGGTTGTCACCAACTCATCGACGATGTAAAACAGTAAGAAAACTTCTCGATCTCCATCTTTGCTCTTGGCTCGCTTTTTATCTATTCAAGGAACTTTCTTTCAACAGTGTCGCTTCGTTTTTTGTGTGTGTGGACATTCCCAGTTTTCCACTCTGCCTCGACCACGACTGCCTGTACTTTGTGAGAACTGTTAAAGGTCCTACAAGGTGCAGAGAGGCACTGGAAAACTCTCCACCCCTGACTGTCCCTCGCGGTTACTACAGGTTTGACCCTCGGTTGCCACAACTTATAGCGAGAGTCGACGAGTTTCTACAACAGGCTTACCAAACCCCAACGCATTATTACAGAGAGTCGACAGGATCTCAACACAATATTACAGCTAGTCGACAGGATCTCAACACATTATTACAGTTAGTCGACAGGATCCCTAATCACAGTTAAGGATCTCAACCCATTATTACAGATAGTCGACAGGATTACCACAACGAAGGAGACCACAACGAAGAAGGTAAAAAGACTGTCCAGATAGATAGAAAAGAGCCAAGAAGCAAGATGGAGGAACAAGCACGCCATTCCAACAAAACGACCAAGCAATCTTCCCCCCAACGACACAGCCGAACATCCCGCAAAATAAGCCGGTGAGAAGTTACCCACCTTCGACCTTACAACGCTACCATCCAGACGACATGCCACCATCGACAAACAGAAGTCACAAGCTTCTACAAGCTCTACAAGACGCCTTCCACGTCATCAGGACAACAACCAAAGACCAAGTCTCCTGACTGAACAATCATAAAAACTGTGAGTTTTTAAAAAATCTACTTAACTCTCTCTTCATGCTAACAACTTGATTTTCCATAAATATAATGTTTATTTTTACTGTAATTATTTTTAAATCAAATTTTACCATTTTTATAGCATTTCAATTCAAATTTTAAATCTTGTACACCTCATTTATCCATTTTTTACTTTATTTTAAGCAACTTTTAAATTTTAATTCATTACTTTCAATTTTACATGGAAAAAACTCATATTATATTTTAATTACTCGAATCCTATTTTCTAAACTTATTTGTGTGTTTCTCTTAATACCTTATTTTTATACCAAAAACACCAATGTCTTAATTAAATACACAAAACTTTGCAAAAATCATTGTTATGTTCACTATTTTATGTACACGCCCCATTCAAATTATAAGTCACTATCATGCCATTGCCCTTTTACAAGTATAATTTTCACACTAACATAAGCAACGATTTAAAAAATATATTCAAATTTTAATAAACATAGGTGAAACGCATTTTTAAAAAAAATACAAAAATCGAAAGATACACTATCTTCAAAAGCACAACTAGAAAAGTAACTGTCCTTCCCCAAAACAAGTTAAAAATTCCAGCATAGCTACACTCCCTCGTCCTTTTCTTTTTACATGCATAATTATTAATAATTCACACATCTCTCAGAACGAACTTCAACACACTCCCACATCACTTTCTCCAATTGGCTACATCTATTAACGCGCGATTTAACAACATCCAATTTCGAGCCACACGAGCTCCATATCGTCGCGAACACAAAGATTTCACGATAAACATACCACCTCTATAACAATCTGAAAATTCTCGATGTGTTTAGTTCAACAACCACCTATGACTAATAAATTTGTTATTCATTCGGAAACAAGTTAGATGCTGTACCAAGAACAGACTTCACGTGACACCTTTCCATACAACACACACTAGTGTCACACAGCGCACCACAACAATTTTCTCACTTAACAGGCCCAAGACGCCTTCATGCCTGTGACACCTCACCAAAGCGTGTCTACGTTGAAGTCGCACTTTTATTCACATCTAACCTGACATCATTGAATAACATTTTTTTTTAATAAGTCCGCAACAACGTCGAAACACAACACTTACGAACACCAAGAAAAATATATTTTCAAACAGGCAAGAGAAGATAACTCAACTCGGGACGTAGGCCAGACCTGGGATCATGTGACAGTCGGTAACAAAGGGTCGGCAACAAAGGACCGCCTACGTAAATAAACAACCCAGCTATGTCGGTAGGCATCAAAAGACATGACACATGTTGATATGGACACCAATTGCAGCCGCGATGTTAACATGACACCTCCAGTTCGCTAGGGTATGCTAGACTTTCGTGTCCACCAAATAACCTGTCAATTATCAACTGATTGGCTTACCAATCATTACCCAATTTACTTATTAATTTGAATTTTAATATTGAAATATCATAAAACTTTATATCTTCAATTATCATCGTGTGTTTTACAACTTTTACATTATTTTCACGCCCAGTATGGAATATTTTTTCTAAACTAGAACGCCATCTTTTATAATGTTAACCCTTTATTGTTATATATTACAATCATCTTCGTCAATACCATCCAATTTTAAGAATCAAGATCGCTCCCCGTCTGGTCTCACATAATATAATCGGGAAGATCTGGCATAGACCAACTTCTCAGACCGGACCAAAGCGACATAGGACCACATTGCCTCCCCATAGGTCAAACTAAAGACACCAATAATCTTGGACCTACACCTAGACATTGTGTGAATATGTTCCTTTCTTTTTTTTTCAGGAACGAATAAATTTTGTTTTCTTTTAACTTTTCTTCCAAAGAGACAATTTTTGTTCCATTTTTCACTACTTAACATTTATATAATCATTAATAATCTTTAATTATGTTATATTTTTTTGTATAAAATCTTGAATAATTATTTTTATTTTTATTTTTTTTTTACTTTTCAATTATATAATCAAATTTTTATTCCAACATATTATTTTAGTATGACAAAACATTTAATTCTTTCAATAATCATTTTTTTTAATTCATTATTATATCTTTTATATTTTACTAATTCATTATTATATCTTTTATATTTTACTAATTCATTATTATATCTTTTATATTTTGCTAATTCATTGTTATGTCTTTTTTATATTACATGTTCGATCTTATCCACTTATACTGTTGTATCCGCAATCATATTTCTATCTTTTATTCACTATATTTTTGTTTAATTACTTTATTATATGACAATGTTTGTTTATCATCAACTATCGGGCATATACAACAATCGTTTACAACAATCTATTTCTCTAACCACTTCAGTGTACTTTACACTACTATCTTTCTCTCCGCCATTGCTTCGAACGATAGTAGAAACGACAGCACTGCTTGACAATTTTTCTTTTGATTTCGTAATTCAACAAACTCTTTGAAAACACCGTTCCCCAGAAGTACAAGTCTCGACTTTTTGGTCTGAACACGTTTCAAAAGTTTATTTCAATCATCCGCAGAGCACATCACCAACGCATGCACAAAGCGTTCACATTTTTCAATTTTCAATTTTTTTCAGCTCTAGCGGACCACAATCAACCTTTGATTTCAAGTCAAATCAGACCACCTACTGTCGCTACAACAATTCTACTTATCGCATGGCTCTACCACCCCTTTCAAGCATATTAATCCTTTTCTTCAACATCTTTTCAACCAATAACCCTACAATTGTGACAAAGCACTGTAACCTTATACAGGATCACAGGTGAAACATTGCCTAGGAAGACGCACAAGTCTATATCCTCGCTTTGCACCTGGACCTAAGTATTTGATTGGCTGTGCAACACTTACAATTGCATATTCTTCAACCCCTAACCCTTTCCAACGCCCGCCAACAATCTTTTAGAACATCATTTTTTATCATCATTATTTTTTAGCAAACAAAGGTTTTATCTACAGTTCTCTTTTATAATGAATATCATAACTTTTAAATTAAACATAAGTTTTATTTTGATAATTTTCAGATATATTCAAATAAACATCTTGTTATAGCCCTTTTTCCCTCACAGTTTCAATTAATTAAAAGAAATTTTAATTACTTACCTGTGTTAGAGAGGCTTTACCCGCTTAAACCCGGATAAACCCTTTCACTCACGGGGCCCATCTATGATAATTTAAACCAACAACCCTATATATTATAATCTTTATAACAAGATTGTCATGTTGTATATAGAACTAATTATACGCATAATTGACGTGTGTCCTTGTATCCCCAGATGTAATGTACTGAGGATGAATAAATAAAAATATATAATAGATTAAAAACTGAGTTAAGAGCCAGAGAGAGATTTACAAAGTAACTTCTAAAGATAGATGGAAGCCCAGACCGCTGCCAGAGTCGAGTTGCGGACACGTGCAGAAAGGCAATACTTCCTGGTCCACTTCCTAGTCCAAAAAAGTTGTTTAAATAGGACCCCACGTAGCAACAGCCATTTTCAGTTCCAGTCAATTCCCCATCTGCGTGTCGCCGGTTGTCACCAACTCATCGACGATGTAAAACAGTAAGAAAACTTCTCGATCTCCATCTTTGCTCTTGGCTCGCTTTTTATCTATTCAAGGAACTTTCTTTCAACAGTGTCGCTTCGTTTTTTGTGTGTGTGGACATTCCCAGTTTTCCACTCTGCCTCGACCACGACTGCCTGTACTTTGTGAGAACTGTTAAAGGTCCTACAAGGTGCAGAGAGGCACTGGAAAACTCTCCACCCCTGACTGTCCCTCGCGGTTACTACAGGTTTGACCCTCGGTTGCCACAACTTATAGCGAGAGTCGACGAGGTTCTACAACAGGCTTACCAAACCCCAACGCATTATTACAGAGAGTCGACAGGATCTCAACACAATATTACAGCTAGTCGACAGGATCTCAACACATTATTACAGTTAGTCGACAGGATCCCTAATCACAGTTAAGGATCTCAACCCATTATTACATATATATATGATACTATGTACAATGACTATGACGCCTCCATTGGTGGCAACCGCTGCAGTTTGGTGGAGAATCACCAGCGGGTCTCCAGCCAGACCACGTATTTTGCGATTTACGAAGAATAGGTAGATTATCTAAGTTATTAGCTATCTCGAGACATCTACTTCCAATGGCTTGCCCCATCAACGGTGTCAATACATGCAAAAGTTCAGTCTGCACTATTTTAAAAAGATTTATATATATATGCATGATAGTATGTACAATGAATATGGCGCCTTTGCCACTACTGCAGAGTTTGGTGGAGTATCCTCAGCAGGTCTCTAGCGACACCACGTATTTCGCGATCTACGAAGAATACGTACATCGTGATTTAGCCATCTAGAGACATCTACTTCCAATGGCTTGTTCTATCAACGGTGCAAGGAAACGAAAGACGTCAATACTAGTTGCTTTATCAACCAAATCTCAACATCCCACCACCCACATTTAGCCACAGAATCACACAGGGCAGAGAAATTATAGGAACATCTCATTCCAGAAAACCGGATCTCCATTTATAAAATTGTATAGTTTCATTGTTATGTTTCAACTTTAAAAGCACACAAAAATATAATAAACTTGAATATGTTTATTTAAGTCTCAGAAAAAAAATAAAGCTTTGCATATAGAGAAAATAATAAAGAAGAAGAAAAAAACATTTTAGAAACATGCAAAACAAAAAAGTACTGGTCAAAAAGAAACATATGTATTAAATCGCAGATTAATATCTTCAACATTCATATTCTATAATTATATTTTTAAACAAATCAATAAGTATTCTAGGACTCGCTTTATTTTCATAAATAACACAGCGTGTTATAATTAGATAGAAGTAGTACTTCTAGGTTTCCGTGTTGAAGAACATGTTAACCCGAAAAAGCTCGAGAAATAAAAGAATTACGAAAGAAACCAAGCCCTTGATTCCTTATAGATTTGGTTCAAATATAAAAGCAGGGAAGAATCTTTAATATAAATATATATTTATAAAGAAAAGGATGATAATTTATGTGAACAATATTAATGAAATGAAAACTCCCAAAATTTGCTATTTGAAATGGACTAAAAACAAACCTACCTACGTGATTTCCTTAAAACTAAACATTCAAATATACAAACTTAACTTGTATTTTAATATAATTTTTGTATAGATGAGACAAAATTTCAGAAAACATCACCTATATAATCTTATCTGTTTGATGAATGATACATTTACTCTTATTGCACTCTGTTTTATTTAAAATGCCGGTCAATAAAATGGCTAAACCTTAAAGGAGGTGCACGACAAACGCAGAATTTGCATGAAATGTACAAATATACTTGGATTTGCAAATCATTAGATCGTAAAGCGGATTTTTCTTTTAGAAATTGTATTTACATTTTGGTTGCTTATGAAAAATATTTTTATACATCGCCTCGTACGTAAAAAGAGATCCCATACTAGCATGTATCTGAATTTATCGTGTCTTAATCGTAGCCTACCAGGATTGTGGTTTATCCTACCTTGATATTGTTACTCGAGTTTCTGTTTACCGCTTTATCTAATATTATCTAATCAACACCTGTCTTTCGTTCGGGGGGAAGAAGTCCGACCACACCTCCCTGCGGTCCCCCCTGGACCCTTGGAATATTTGACCAAATTCTGGTTCGTTTCCAAGGTGACTAACGTGGCAACGGCACCCATTTTCCAATGAAGAGAGCAATGGCCGCAACCTTGCAGAAAATTGACATAGACCCAGAGCAGCTTTACACACCCAAGATAGTGGACATTGCTGCTGCTATAATAGAGATGCATGGACACATCTGAGGCTCTTCATTAGACACGACAACAACAACCTGTCTTTCTTTTATCTTCCTGGTCTGGGGAATCTAACCTTTTTGAACAATCATGGTTACGTGTAGCACCTTGGTACTTTGCTATATTGCATTACGGCTTATCTGCTTGCTACATTCATTTTTGGGCTCGAAAATCATACACTTTGGTTAGTAGCCCGTAAAACAATATTCTCTTTCGGGTTGGTGACCGTCATAAGAATGTGAAACTGATGGATCCAGGAAGCTATACAGAATGTCATGCAACAGCCCACTAGCTCTTGAGAGGACAAGGGTATTTTTCGTATGATACTGCCATATCGTACAGCCGTATCACATGAGTCAGGAACTTATGTCATTTTCACGACAATGTCTGTATGGACAGAGCGACGACCTCTGCAGCACAATGGGTTATCAGTGTTGTTGTGTCTTTGCATATTTGCTCTTTGTGTACAATTTACATAGTTTTAATTTAACGTATTTGTGCTATAAATAGGACGTAAAAATAAAGTTAGTCAGTTCAGCCTTAGGAATAAAGTAGTCTTGTTGCCTTAAACTTCTTTCGTGGTTCGGATCGACACGAAAATGATTTGGCGACGAGGATGGGATTCGAACCCACGCGGGACAAAGCCCAATATGATAACCATTGGTAAGTGCAGTGTTCCTTGACATTGAAACAGAGGTATAATCGCCTACAGTTGAACAAGGAAAATGGACAGAGGATTAGAGCCATATTCTGACAAATCTCTGCTCTGAACCATGGTAGAGGCATCAAGTAATACCATTTCCAAGAGTCTAACATCAGTATCATTATGGAAGGAAAAATGCAATATAACAGCGGTATGGTAGATTAAACTGACGAAATCGCTAGGAGGGTTCACCACTAACGAGCCATGCCCTCCAATTAATTTTTCATTGCAGTAAGGGCAGTAGAAAATTGTTTAAATTTTAAAAGATTCATACACGTCTATAATAGCTTCAAATTCAGTATCATTATCTATTATATAATCCTTATCCTTCCTTCCTTATATCTATAAAAATGAAATCCAAAATCGATGTTTGTTATCGCGTTGCGCAAAATCTACAGAATAAATATTTATGAAATTTCGCATGTAGGTAGCTGAAGATTTCGTTTAACATATAGGCTATTCAAAAAACTAAAAAGGTTAATGTGCTTTTTAAAAATATATAAAACCAAAAAGCGTTAATTCCAGCATTTTACCGCTTGGGCGCAGCACTGGTCGCGACGATAAATGAATTTGATTGGTTAATAATTTACACGTGATTTGTTTTACACGATGAATGTTAGTTTGTTTACACAATGAATATTTTTAAAAGGTAAAATTATCCAATCGCCATGAAACTTTAGTAAGCTATTTACTATACTACTGAGAAGGTTTCTGGTTTGAATTTGATTCGGAATAAATATTCTTTGCAATTTTTATTTGCAAATTTTCTACTTCACTCGCAAGCAGCGCCTCTCGCGGTATCTGGTGAAATTATATTTAAAAATTGTAACAGTGCTTAAAATGTGTTCCAAGTATAATAAATTCAAATTGAGAATTTAGTAATATACTATTCCAATGAGGTAAAAAAACTTGGAATTTTAATATTAATATATATTTTAAGAAAACTATTGTAACGTTTTGGTGTTAAATGTTAAAATATATTTTTACATTGTTAATTTGTTGTTGTTTTATAATAATGAAGATGCAAATTACATTGTTGTTGTTGTTTATTAACGTTTGTTTATATAAAAAATTAAGATTGTATGTGATGATGATAACAAAAATGAAATTTTAAATCTATATATATAAAAATGAATGTATGTCTGTTTGTTTGTCCTTTATGCCTGACCAAACCACTCATTGGATCGCCATGAAACTTTGGGAAGTTATTTAGTATAGTACTGGGAAGGTTTCTAGCAAATAAAATTTTTGAAATAACTTTTCGCCTAGATATAATCAAGATAAATATTCTAATTTATCTGTTATAATTCAACAATCTGCTCTAAATATTATCATGATGATACGATGATTTTGTAATGTAGAAAATTAGGAAAGACAAAATTCAGGATGACATGGCAATTTATTTGAGACAAGAATAATGATACAATTCAAAGGCAAGATACTATTCCTTTAACTTCCAATTACCGAGGGAACCAATTAATATTGATTTTATTCAACTTATCGAGAATTTTTCAAGGGACCGGGAAAAAATGTTCACTTTATGGAGAGATTCGTTAAACAAACCTTTACTCGGGTAAAACCCGGGCGAAGCCGGGAATATCCATTTCGTAGCTTAACCCGTCTCTCCAAGAGGCAGTCTCTTATTAAAGGTTTATTAGAGATTCTTTAATAGCAATTAGAATCTTCAATGAGAGACCACCAACAGGAGAAACATGTTGATTCATGTTTTTAGGTGGTCTTTCTTAAGAGACTCTATTTACATATATTAAAATATGAAAAAATTAAAATATTTTATCAAGATAAATATTCTAATTTATCTATATATATAAAAATGAATGTATGTGTGTCTGTTTGTTTGTTTGTTTGTCCTTTATGCCTGACCAAACCACTCATTGGATCGCCATGAAACTTTGGGAAGTTATTTAGTATAGTACTGGGAAGGTTTCTAGCAAATAAAATTTTTGAAATAACTTTTCGCCTAGAAATAATCAAGATAAATATTCTAATTTATCTGTTATAATTCAACAATCTGCTCTAAATATTATCATGATGATACGATGATTTTGTAATGTAGAAAATTAGGAAAGACAAAATTCAGGATGACACGCAATTTATTTGAGACAAGAATAATGATACAATTCAAAGGCAAGATACTATTCCTTTAACTTCCAATTACCGAGGGAACCAATTAATATTGATTTTATTCAACTTATCGAGTATTTTTCAAGGGACCGGGAAAAAATGTTAACTTTATCGAGAGATTCGTTAGAGAAACCTTTACTCAGGTAAAACCCGGGCGAAGCCGGGCGGGTCCGCTAGTTAATATATATAATTCATTGAGAAAAAAAAATTAATTATCAAATTCACAAAAGTGACAATATCTTATTTAAAATATGATAAATGTTTTCAAAAAATTATGTGTTTCTAAAATATATTTAAACGCATATAAAAATATTTATACTATAATCAATATATAGGTGTACTGTATGTTTTCTAGAATCGTTTTAACAAATTTTCGTTAGGCAAACTTTTACTCAGATAAAAACTGGGCGAAGCCGGGTACATTCGCTAAATACAGTTATTTACAAATGTTCGTTTGTGGCAAGATACTATTCCTTCAACTTCAAATTACCAAATGGACCAATTAATATTGATTTTATTCAACTTATCGAATATTTTTAAAAGGAAAATATTTCAAATCATTGAGAGTATAGACGAGTATTATGTTTGTCGGCTATGCACGCCCTCAATATGTAACTAATCTCGCTGAAATTTGAACAGCACAGAGAGTTAAATCTGGAAGAGTTTTTTTGTCGCACTTTTAACCAAGAAAAATCTACTTATATATTTGCCTTATTCTGTCTGTTTGTCTGTTTGAAGCTCACGGATGGGATTTTTCATAACCATCGGTGGTTCAGTGGGTAGAATGCTCGCCTGCCACGCGGGCGGCCCGGGTTCGATTCCCGGCCGATGCATTTTTTTTTTTACAATTTTAAAACTCATTTATATATTATACAAGAATGACATCCACGGGCGCCAATTTATAATTGTAACAAATAGTATTTGAATAAAAGCATTTAATCGGGTTAAAACCCGGGCGTTTGCCGGGTCATTCGTATATAATAATTGTATAAACGAATGCAAGACAAAATCACCGCGAATGCTTCTTTTTTTTAAGGCAATTTCTTTTAAGGCAATTGTCGTTATTTATCGTTAATTTTTGTTTCGATTTTATTGAAAAAAAAAACGATATGGTGCCTTTAAAAAATGATCTTTATTACTATGCAGTTTTCTATTTAGTCAATATACCTAAGTTCATGTTGCCAAATGTAATTATCTCTATCGATTTAGTAGGTGAAATGCAAAAAGAAAATCGACATGATGAAATATTTATGAAAATTCACATTTTTTATTTTTATATTTTCAAGACACACACAGTTTGGGGCGGGACGTTTCACAAGAGAGACATCCACGGCGCCATTTATATTTGTAACGAATAGTATTTTAATTAAAACATTTTAAAAACACACAGTTTGGAACGGGACGTTTCACAAGAGTGACATCCATGGCGCCAATTTATAATTGTAACGAATAATATTTGAATTAAAACGTTTTTTAAAATATATGCGCACTCGGGTAAAACCCGGGCGTTGCCCGGGCCATTCGTCTAGTTATTATTAACCAAGTACTGAGCAAAAATATATTTTTAGTCAGAAATGATTATGACAATATTGCTGTATCATGCTTGATTGACATAAACAAAAAGCTTTAGGGGAATATTCACTAAAGCAGACAACGGGCGAAGCCAGATAATAATTTTTAGTAGGCAGGAACAAAATTCTACCCAGCGAAACATTCACTCGAGCTGAAGACACACGAAGCCAGGTCATCTCAATATATATAAAATATCGTTTCTCGGCCTTTTGGCTAAGATCATGTAGTATATCTCTAGATATTTTCATTTATATATATATTTTTAAATCTATTCAACAGAGAGGAGAGTGGATATTTTTGCTCGAAAAATATATTTTATATATTACTAGACGTATGACCCGGCTTCGCCCGAGAATTCCCCCGATGGCTATTTCTTTTTTTCATTTGAAAAACTTTTTTTTTTTTACGCGGAATAATCCGGAATGGAATGAATACCCAAATATGGCCATTTTTTATAAGAATCGGTGGTTTTCAGTGGTAGAATGCTCGCCTGCCACGCGGGCGGCCCGGGTTCGATTCCGGCCGATGCATTTTTTTTTACAATTTTTAAAACTCATTTATATTATATATAATATAAATATATATTATAATATCAACTATATTAATTAAATCAAATACCTAAACAATAATATAATACAATTTTTGCCATCACACACACTTTTTTCCCTGTAGTTTATGTGTTACTTCTGTATTGCTATTCTATGGCACTTCTAATATTTATTATTGATGTACTTTCAGTATGAAGGAAATTGCAATCGGGGGAATTCTCGGGCGAAGCCGGGTCATACGTCTAGTATATAATCTAAATGAGTTTTAAAAATTGAAAAAAAAAATTCATCGGCCGGGAATCGAACCCGGGCCGCCCTAGTGGCAGGCGAACATTCTACCACTGAACCACCGATACGTATAAAAAATGGCCATATTTGGGTATTCATTCCATTCCGGTTTACTCCGCGTAAAAAAAAGTTCTTCAAATGAAAAAAAGAAATAGCCAAAAATACTAATCAAAATGTAGCCGAAAATTTTCCTCAGGTTTATAAAAAGCGACATGCAAAATTTAGTACCAATTGGTTCAGTAGTTTTTGAGTTTATCGCGAAACAGACAGACAGAAATTGAATTTTATATATATAGAGATATAAATATATAATGTAACGAATATTATTATCATTATTACCATAATATTCTGTGTGTTCCGGAATATTATCATCAATAATATTCGTTAGGCAAACTTTTACTCGGATAAAAACCCGGGCGAAGCCGGGTACACATCCGCTAGTATTAATATATATTGATAAAACAACAAAATTAATATACAAAAAACTCTAAACAAACAAACAAAAATAAACTTCTAATGGATCCCTTCTCATGTCGACATACCTCTTAATGAAGAGGCAGACAAATTAGCAGAAAGAAACGTGTCACTTACCAAGTAATAGTAATCATCTTACCATTGAAGATATATATACGTATAAATTAAAACTGACAGCTTATCCAAATCATCACTAGTACAAACCATTGAAACAATTAGAATAACTTCAAAAATCAATAGAAATAAACAAACAGATTTAGCAAGACTAAGAAGTGGCCATATAAAAACCTTAATATTTCAAAATGGACAAAAAAACCTCAATAACTGTTTGAAATGCAATAGTGCGGAAGCTTCTCCGGAACATATCATGCTCAGAACTGACAATAGAGGACCAATTTTCCAGGCCTATAACTACCATCACAAAATTGGAGAGGAGTGGACTTCAGGAATTGGTTTAACCATGGAGATACCCACAACCACCATAATATACTTGATATAATATTTTAATCACACACATAGGTAGAATTTCTATCTTGGTCTTGAAAAACAAATGGCGAGCCTTCCCATGTGATTTAGTTAAAAAACCAACATCCTCGAAAAAGAGACACAAATTACCCTTCAAAATATTGACAGAATAAATATTTTCAATTCCAATAAAATAAAAAATAGATACATTTTTATATTTATAAATTATAAATATCACATAAAATATATTAGAGAAACAGAGGGATGTTTTTTATCTAGAGTTTAACGGTATTTATATATGTAGAATTATAAATTGAATCCAAGGCACAAATACAGGATGGCCCATAAGTCTTGAACCCTTTTATTTTTTTAATTTAAAATTAAAAGACAAACTAGAAAACACACACACACACAAAAGCCTTTATTAGGGACATGCACCATACAGATTCTCCCAATTGGGTAAGGTAATAATCATCTTGTGTTATTTACATAGGTAGTACGTAGTAAGATAGAAATTGAACTGGCTTTACTCTTTGTCTCAAGTCATTTAATTGTTGACTGGTCCTTACATAATGATGATCTAAAAAATTTATAGTAAGCTATTGCCTTAGATTTGTTTGCTGATATTTTTGAAAGCAATACGTAGGGTGAAGTGTTGGTACATTTAATTTGTTGATATAAGGCCTTCCTTTCTTCATCAAGGGCTGTACAATTAAGCAGGCAATGGGGGAGTTCTTCAGTAATTTCCTGACAAACTAGAATAAAAAAAAACTATAACTATTCTCTATGTAATAGATTAAAGCTTTATATATTTCCTAAAATAAAATAAAATATTATTTTATTCAGGCCTTTTAATTTTTAATAAAAAAATAAAAGTTTTCGGGACTTATAAACAACCACCCTGTATATTAATAATAAAAGATTAAAAGTAGGGCGTAAAATATGTGTGAAATATTAGAAACAAAGATATCTAAAAAATATTTGTACTTGGATCAGATAGATAAATTAAGAAAAAAGCCTTTCCTGATCGTGTAACTGAAATTTGCTGATGGCTTGCCATCTATCGGAATAAATATCAACTAATCGTTTAATTATTCCTGAATTGGTCAAATACCGTTTCTGGAATAATTAAAAATCAACGAATAGTTGCTATTTTTTCCGATAGATGGTGCAAGCCATCAGCAACTTTCAGTTACACGATTAGGAAATGCCTTTTTTCTTAAAGATATGTAAATTACGTTTATATACGAAAATTTATGGGATGCTTAGAAGTGATCTTTCAATTCATATATTCCAATTCAACACGTTGTATAGAAGATGTAGTTATTCCAATACATAAATGTCCGGGGTCAGCAGAGACATTGAGATGGTAGAAATTTCATTCACCACCAGACTGAGAGGGGTGAAATATCAGAAAAAAAGATATGTAATTAAAAAGGCATCTCCTTATCGTGAAACTGAAATTTGATGATGGCTTGCGCCATCTATCGGAATGAATATCAACTATTCTCGTTGATTTTTAATTATTCCAGAATTGGCAAATACCCATTAATCAAGAAAAGCTAACCACGGACGTGCAAGCTGTACCTCAACGAACAAAAAAAACCTGATCATTCAGGCATCGTGAAACATCATGAAACGGGTAGTTAAGGCCAGAATTGCGTGATACCGCGATACAATGTGAAAAAAATAGCACAAACGTGATATTGGTCTGGGATAAGGTGCATAAATTATGAAAAAGGCATCTCCTTATTGTGCAACTGAAATAAAGATATGTAAATCCAATTAATATACGAAAATTGATGGTAATCTTTCAATTCATATATTTCAATTTAACACGTACAGAAGATGTAGTTATGCCAAGACAGAAATGTCCGGGGTCAGCAGCAGAGACATTGAGTAGGTAGAGGTTCATTCATTCACCGCCAGACTGAGAGAGGAGGGGGGGTGTAAGAAACCGTGCGTGCTCCTTCTCCCAAGCCCACTCAGCTGTTACCAAGGAAACTGAGAGAGACCGGAAATTCCCGACTTTCACACAAGAAAATGGAGGCCAGCAAAAAAATGGAGGGGTAGTCACCCACCCTTTCCCTTCACCTACTTTTTGTATTCCTTCGGGGACCTGCCTTGACCTTTTTATAGTCGCGTTAACAGGTGCGAACTTCACGTCTGTGACCTGCTAGTGTCTTTACCACTGTCCTCTTGTACAGCTACACTGGATGCTCTTATTTAAAGACTTCTTCTTTCTTTCTTATCTCTGGATAGTTAGCGACTGCTTTTACTGTAAGTGCACCACATGTCTGCACATGTGAAAAGCAGTTCGACTTTGCACTTACAAATGTGTCAGAGCCCCGTTTGGTTACTTGCACTCGCAGGTGGGGTTGGACTTTTGCAGAATCGGGGGTCATTGGAGCATTTTTTTATATCAGAAAAAAAAAACGTGCCCAATGCGGGAATCGAACCCGGGTCGTAGCGGTCGAAAAGCAACGGTTTAGAACATCCTTCCACCGACCCCCCTAAAGACTTAAGTATTAGATTCATACAAATTGTTTCCAACTAGATTTATTAACAGTTTTTATAGTTTTGAAAATAGAGCAATCCATAAATAAAATTTTAATAAAAAAGGCATATATTGTATCAAAATATCATTTATTTTACCAATATTTCAGTTGGCTGAACGCCAACCTTTTTCATGGTGTTATAACATATTAATATATATATACAGGGTGATCCAAAAGTCCCGCACAACTTTAAAAATTAATAACTCCGCGAATATTTGCGCTAGAGCAATGCGGTAAACACCATTGTGTTCAGGATGCAATGGGATTTTTTATGGCAAATAATGAAAAATTCGAAATTGATTTTAGTTACAACTTTATTCGCTAGATGGCGCTCTACCAGAATCAGAGATTCAGCGGCCAAATTGTTTGATAAATTGAAAAATATAACTGAACGACACGTATTTTGCCTTTTTGAATACCAGGAAAGAGCCCTAATAATATCAAATGATAAATTAATAAAACACCATTTCGCCAAAAGTTAGAAGAATTGGTTGACGATTTTTAAATACAATCTGAGATATGTAAAATAGGTATATGCAAATTGAAACATGTAGCAAAAAATATTTATATTTTAGATGGAGTTTTGTGAAATAAATTGAATGTTTGAAAATAACTACTGATATCAATACACGATTTTTGAAATGTTAATATAGTACCAAAAATTATGATGGCACTACTAATAGGATTTCGTACTATAAGGAATGTATAGTTTCTTGACTAATTGGCGACACTTGACTATTTAACTGGATATTTGTCATGATCCAAAAATGAAATATAGAGGGGGGTGACAAAATATATTTGTCGTACTTTATTCCAAATATCCTATGGGCTTGTCAAATGTTATCATTGTTTATTATACTGTACATAATTTTGAAAATGTATCCCCTCAAAAAAAAAAATCATTTTTAAATCGACCTTTTGCCTATAAAAACGTGGTAGTAAAATCATTTTGTATTATTTTTGCGCAAAGCATCTAAAGTTGGGGGGGGGGGATACAGAGATTATTCCTTATGCTATTTCTTCTAATGAGCGAAAAGCGATAAACTAAACATAAGGGGTAAAATTGTGTATACCAGTGTTATTCGAGAAGTTATAACACTTTGGCCTGCACGACATAAATAAAATGTGGGCAAATGACAAACAAAAAAAAATACTGTTTACAGAAAAAAAAGAGTCAAGATGTGAGGACAGCATTTATTATTCCTATAACCCAAAACAAAGAGCTGCCAAATATAACACATGAGGTAACTGCCTTCTCTCTTGTATTAGGTCACAATCCTTGCTCAATGTGGCGCCCTTCATTTTCAAACACCGCCTGCAGACGATAGATGACAGAATGGTCACAATTAAATAGTTAAAATTTATAAAACGTGCCATCTGATAGAAGCCTTCAACATGGCCAATGTGGTAGGCCGGCATCGATAAAAACGCGACCTAATGTACCCCCATAACCGAAATTGTAAGGCGTCAAGTGTGGTGATATTGGAGGCCACTGGTATATAAAGTGGCGACTTATCAACGAATTTCACCGAACGTATCCTTCAGCAATTGTTTGGCAACGCGGGAGATATGAGGAGGTCCTCCATCTTGCATGAATTTTATTTCGCTTACTGCTTGTCTGTCCTTCAATATGGGAATAACCTTTTCTCTCAAAAGTTGAACATAACGTTCACCAGTTACAAAAACGGTTTTAAAAGTTCTTCCATTGATTTTTTCAAAGAAAAATGTCCCAATAATAAAAGAAGAAGTGAACCCACACAAAACTGTAACTCTGTGCTGATGAAGTGGTATTTCTGTAAAATTCCTAGGGTTTTCTGTTGCCAAAATGAGGCAGTTTTGAATGTTAAATTCTCCCTTTAGATAAAAGTGAGCATCATCTGTTCTTAGAACATTTGACAGCCAGTTTTCATCAATATCAATTTGCCGGAAAACCCATTCAGCGAATTCTTGACGCTTCTCAAAATCGCTGACTTTCAACTCGTGAAAACCTTGAATTTTGTTAGGATATTTTTATAGAAAAATTCTAAATGTGTGTTCTCTTCAAACTGTTCCATACGAAATCCCCGTTTGTCGAGAAACCTGTCTAGCACTTACTTCTCCATACGTGGATAACGTTTCAATAGCTTCAGCATTCTGCAAAACCGTAACAGCCACTGACTTGCATGTCGATGGTCTTCCACTCCGAGGTTTTGCTTCCAGAGATCCAGTTTCCTCAAAACTTTTAATCAATCGCTTTAGAGAGTTACAACTCATTGGTCCTTTACCGCTTCGAATATCTTTAAAGGAACGAAACGCTCGTAAAGCTTCAGTGGCAGATTCTGAATCACAATTAGAAAATTCACCAAGAGTGCTTTATCCTGTAGTGACGGCATTCCAGGGGGAAGGGGAGAAGTTCGACCACACCTCCTTGCTGTCCCCCCTGGACCCTTGGAATATTTGACCAAATTCTGGTTCGTTTCCTAGATGACTAACGTTGCAACGGCAGCCATTTTCAAATGAAGAGCAAAACTGATATCTCCAGTAATGCTACCGCGTCCGGGGTAACCGCCGCGTCAGGTGCTGCAGCTCGAGCTCGTGATGAGAAATCTACTACGAGGACACAATTCAATCTACTACAACTCAATATAAATGGTATCCAGAGGAAAATAAAGAGCTGACTTGTCTTCTCTGTGACAACAATGTACATATTAATTGTCCTCAGAAGACGAAATTGAATCAGAATCTGAGATTCAATATCAAAGATTATACAACACTACGAATGGACAGAGCGGGAAAATTCGGAGGAGGACTTGCCGTTTTGATTAAAACTCTAGAAATAAAATTTAAGGAAATCGCCTATTATCAGAGTAAGCCTAGAGAAAGCACGACAGAAGCTCAGGCAATAGAAATCTATCTTACATATAAAACAATTTCAATCATAAATGTTTATCACTACGATAATACTAGCATCAATACAGGCCTGATAGAGACATTAGGTGAAGCGTCTTCGGATATCGCAATCATACTTGGCGATTTTAACGCCGAAAGACCAACTTGGGGATCACCTGTCCAGGATAACAAAGGTCAGCAGGTTGAGGACATACTAACCGACCTCGACCTTACGCCGTTAAATAACGAAAAGAACACCTATCTATCCAAGTCCACAGGCACAGAATCCGCAATAGGCCTCACAGCGATAAATTACAACATCGCACCCACAACAAAATGGAAAATTCTGAAAAGTGCAATCAGTGACCACAGACCAATTTTAACAACTCTAAAATTCAAAATTGAGAATTTCCAACAGAATAAACGAACAATGGAAAAAGATTTACAGAAAAGCTTGAAGAACTGTGCAACGAAGAATTAAATCACAGAACGATTGACAAAAAATTGGAAAAATTCTCTTTGAACATATCCAGAGCTGCAAAAGTATCGATACCTAGAGGTAGACGTAAAGACCTGTGAATACTTTAATGGAAGGACCACAATATCGAGGCAATGATTGCAGAGAGAGACAATAAAAATGAACTTCTTAAAACAAATAAAACAAAAGAAATCATAAAGGAACTCATTGAAATTAGTCACAAAATAGAACAAGAAATTTGGATATTCAAACAAGAAATATTGGCAGAATTCTGCGAAAAAAAATGGATCCAAAAAAGGAAAGCCATCACTGGAATATAATTAGTGTTATAAAAAAATCAAAACTAACACTAATCCTCCAATACTCTAACCGATATGAACAGCGAGAACGAACAAACAGATGGCTGACATAATTGCTGAATATCTTTCAAGCACTTCCAGACTCAGCTATACGAATGAAGGTAGGACTCAAAAAAATAATATAAACAAGTTAGTTAAACAAGCAAGAAATTACCATCAACAAGATATTTACTCGAGAGACTTCACACTGAATGAGCTAAATTCATCAATAGGAAAGTTAAATCCAAGATGTCACCTGGAGATGCTCTAATCTTTGGTCAAATGATTAAACACTTTGGAGACGAAGCTAAAATTCAACTCCTACGAATACTGAACATTTCATGGCAAACTGGTAAACTACCAAAGAATTGGAAGATATCAATTATAGTGTCAATACTGAAACCCAACAAAGATGCTAAGGAATGCAAGAACTATCGGCCAATTGCTCTTAACAGCATACTTTGTAAAATAACAGAATGAATTATCCACTCTAGGCTCATAGTCTGGCTCACTAACAATAATAAAATAAACTTCTACCAAACTGCCTAAAGATCCAGACACTGTACAACTGATAAACTGTTCTACTTCTGTCAATCAATAATAGATTTCTAGGAAAAACCGCCAGAGAAGACAACGGCCGTATTCCTGGATATGACCTCAGCTTTTGATCGAGTGTAGAAATTATTTGGAAGGCTGCACAACATCGGAGTAAGAGGAAAAACCTTAATCTGGATTGCAGACTTCTTAAGGGGAAGAAGGATAAAAGTTCGGGTCAATGGAGCATTTTCCAAGGACCGAAGAACATGGGCTGGTGTACCTCAGGGATCTGTGCTCAGTCCTCTACTCTTCTCGCTATATATTAACTGTTGTTTATGTAAATAGATGAATATTATTTGTATTATTTAAAGCCTCATTATGTAAAAATATATGTATATATAAATTGGACATTTGTTGTTGGCCATGGTCAAGGTTGAGCTCTTGTACGTCTAATTACGACACAACAAAAGTGGCGACGAGGATGCGCGATCTACAGAGCCAGTAAAAAGCTGAGGAAAACGGCGTCTATGCAAGTATAACAACTACGTCTTTTTAATAAATCTGACTCTCGGATTATGGAGAGGAAAAATAGGAAAATGGGTTAAGATTACATCTTTTAAACTATCTGCATCAAGAAAACAAAGGAATAGAAAAGATCAGCATGACAAGTTCAAAGTTAATAGTACCTTTTAGATGCTATAGCCCAGTGGAGGACACTTCGATCTTTTTGTACAAAAATTTGAGGCTTTCCTTTTGGCATCTGAAGGAGGAGATTAAAGTGCTGATTTTACCTCGCTACCAGATTCTGAAACTTTGAAGCAGGGAAACGACATTTTATTCCTGGTCTAATGAAAGATCAACCCTATGATACTATCATTCAAAGAATTAAGCTGCATTTGGATCCAAAGAAGAAAATGATACCACAGCGATGCAGATTTTTAAAGAGAATTCAACAGGAAGGAGAATCAATTTCGGAAAATCTTAGAGAATTGAAACATTTGGCAATGAATTGTAATTTCGTCGATATAATGGGAACCATGATGCGAGACCGTTTTGTGGCTGGAATCAAGTTGGAAAGCCTGCAAAAGAAGCTACTACAAGAGGACGACGATGTCACCCTGGATAAAGTTTTTGCAGTGGCGATCTCGTTCGAATTGGCGGAGATAAATACAAGAGAATTACAAGATAAATTAGTGGCCAAGATATCCCCTGTGAATTGAAAGAATAAAAAGGGTGAGTACAATAATAGTACGGCGCAGTATAGGCCTTTCAGGCAAAGTGGCAAAGGCAAAATAGTGTGTTATAGATGTGGTGAAAGACATTCACACGTGGCATCTGTTTTACCTCATAGAACAAAGACTTGTTTTAAAATGCAATAAACTAGGTCATTTAAGTAGGGTCTGCAAAGCTAGTAAAAGAATGTGGGGATGTAAATTTGTACAAGAGGACTCTATATATTCTGTGCAGGGCGAAACTGATGCCACAATAAATCTAACAGTAGATGATTATTCTTTGTGCTTTACAATAGATACAGGAAGTCCAGTTACGTTAATACCTAAAGATATTTATAAGAATTATTGGCAAGGTTAAAGATTATTTCCAACAAATTTAACATTAAAATCCTTTTGTGGTAAATCAATAGAGATTATAGATCAAATAAATGTTTTTGTAAAAGAAGCCAACCAATATTTACGATTAATAGTTGTAAGTGAAAAAATCCAGGTAATTTTATTAGGAATAGAATGGCTTAAACAGTTGAAACTTGATTATTCAATATTGTTTAGCATTAAAATTTTAAATAATGAATATAATAGAAATATATTTAAATATATAAATATTTGATGGATAGGTATGCAGATTTGTTTTAACAAAGATTTGGGCTGTCTAAAGGACGTTAGAATAAATTTTAATTTAAAAAAGGATGTGACTCCTGTGTTTTGTAAGGCCAGAAGTTTACCTTTCTCTCTAAAAAACAAAGTAGAGAATGAAATTGATCGTTTAGTGAATTCTTGCATTTTATAACCTATAGTTCATGCATATTGGACCGCTCCAATAGTACCGGCATCAAAAAAGGATAGTAGTGTAAGGATATGTGGTGATTTTAGATGTACAGCTAATAAAGCAATAGAAATAGATAGGTATCCCATTCCATCGATCGATGAGATCTTTTCAAAATTATCTACAAGCACCGTACTTTCGACTCTAGACCTATCACAGGCTTACTTACAAGTAATGTTAGCGGAAGAAGCCAAAGAGCTGTTGTTGATATAAACACAACAAAGAGGTTGTTTCTTATAAAAGACTACCATATGACCTAGCGGTAGCACCAAATAAATTTCAGAGGAATATGGAAGGCCTATTTTCTGATTTGCCAGGTGTGGCCTGCTACATAGATAATATTTTGGTTGCAGGAAAAGACTTTGAAGATCATGAACAAAAGTTGGATCTAGTGTTTAGATGATTGCTAGAAAACGGTTTAAAGTTAAACAGATATAAATGTAAATTTAAAAAGAAATCGGTGGAATATTTAGGGTTTAAAATGGATAAATATGGACTGCATCCCTTAGAAAATAAAATTAAAGCAGTGAGAGAGGCGCCTGAACCTAAAGAATGTTTCGCAATTGAGATCTTTCATAGGACTCTTAATTTATGATTATAGATTCATAAAGAATATAGCAAACATTTTAGCGCTATTCTATAAACTTTTGAATAAAAATTGTAGATGGAATTAGACGAAAAATATCGTATGTTTTTTTTTTTAATGTAAACCATTATTAATGGACTATGAACTAGGCGTAATTCTGAGTCATAGAAATGATAGAAAGGAAGAATGCCCTATAGCTTTTGCTTCTAGAACATTAACTGAAGCGGAAAAACGTTTCTCTCAACTAGAAAAGAAAGCGTTGAGCATAACCTTTGGCGTTGAGAAATTCAGACAACACCTACTGGGACGAAATTTTGTATTGGTCACAGACAACCGACCCTTAATTCATATATTTTCACCTCATAAACCAATTCCCATATGTGCATCATCCAGAATTAAAAGATGGTCCTTAAAATTAGCTGCATTTAATTATACTGTGGAATTTCGAAAAACTAGTGATAATATCAATGTTGACGCATTGTCACGTCTTCCTTTAGAATCGAGTGTCAGGGAGTCACTTGATGAAGACCAGGTACTTATTTTTAGGATGTCGAATGAGGTACCGTTCTCTTTTATGGAGGTGGCTAATGAGACGCCCCAAGATAAAATACTGTCTATAGTATTAAGGAATGTTAGAGAAGGCAACTGTGTGTGTGTGTGGAAATTCACAAGGGTACCGAGAGAAAACCCACTAGCTCCTCATTATAAGATCAATGAGGAATTAAGTTTGGAGTTTGGTTGTCTTCAATGGCGTGAAAGAGTGGTAATTCCCCAAAAATTAAGATCGTTAATTTTAAATGACTTGCTTTAAATACACATGGGGATTGTTAGAATGAAGATGATTGCCAGACGGTATTTTCTCGTGACCAGGCATAGACAGTAACATCGAGGAGTTAACTAGAGAATGTAGAGTATGCCAAGAATCGGCAAGCATGCCCCCGGCTACCATCTCGGAATGGACTTGGCCCGAAACACCGTGGCATCGACTTCATCTTGATCTAGCGGGTCCGTTCATGGAAAGAATGTTTTTGGTTCTCGTGGACGCATACTCAAAGTGGATAGAAATTTTTATCATCAAAGATATTACCAGAAAAACGAATATAAGTCATCTTAGAGAAATTCTCGCCAGAATTGGATTGCCCTAATTTTTTGTTACAGATAACGGAAGACAGTTTGTCCCCGGTGAATTCGAGCAATTTACCAAAATGAATGGTATACGGCACACTAAGACCAGTCCGTATAATCCTAGTACAAATGGTTTAGCTGAGAGATATGTAAGAGAGTTTAAAAACCTTTTGAGAAAGAATAATGGGAAGGATGATTTAGAGACGAATCTACAAAGTTTCCTATTTGCTCATAGAGCATTCCCCCAAAATGTAATAAAGGAATTCCCCGGCGGATCTGCTAATGAAGAGAAGTTTAAGATCAAGATTCTCGAATTTAATACCAAGATGGGAAATCCGCGAGAGGTATTTCATGAGGCCGTAAGAAGGCAGGAGCAGTTTACTACAGGCTGCGAGGTTTATTTCCGCAACTATGCAACTGGACCTAAACGGTAAAAAGGTACCATTTTGGAATTATTGAGCTACCGTCACTACCTTATAAGTTGCGAGGACGTCGTGTATAAGAGGCATATCAATCAATTGCGACCTGTGAGGAAAAAACAAGTGGAGACAAGAAATTTGATACTTCCTCGAACATCAGGAGAGAAGCCTGTAGGTGGAAGTCAGAAATAAAGTGAAGAGGAGGTTCCAGAGGTTACATCAGGAAACAAGGAGACGTCTGCTTCTGTGCACGTGCCCTCTTGCACTCCTAAACCGGAGGCTGTCGCTGTGCAAGTGCCCGTTCGCAGTCCTAGACCTCAGAGAGCCAGGAAACCCCTAGACCGACTGGAAGATTATTAAGGAGGGAAATGTGTTGTGTATGTAAATAGATGAAGATTATTTGCATTCTTTAAAGTCTCATTATGTAAGAATATATGTGTATATAAATTGGACATTTTTTGTTGGCCAAACGAAAATAATCTGAGGCTCTTTATTGGAAACGACAAAAACAACAACGGCATTCCAGAGTAAGATAAATCATCAGAGATAGATAAATATTTTTCAAATGAATTAAAATAAATATAATCGATACTGAGAGAGAGTTGAATTTAAAAAAATAGAAAATTATTATTTTCGAAATATAAATAGCTGAGAGGATTCCAGCAAACCGCATCTAAAATATCAGTTTTTTTTTTTTGCTACATGTTTTAATTTGCATATACCTATTTTACATATCTCAGATTGTATTTAAAAATCGTTAACCATTTCTTCTAACTTTTGGCGAAATGGTGTTTTATTAATTTATCATTTGATATTATTAGGGTTCTTTCCTGGTATTCAAAAAGTAAAAATACGTGTCGTTCAGTTATATTTTTCAATTTATCAAACAATTTGGCCGCTGAATAGCTGATTCTGGTAGAGCGCCATCTAGCAAGTAAAGTTGTAACTAAAATCAATTTCGAATTTTTCATTATTTGCCATAAAAAATCCCATTGCATCCTGAACACAATGGTGTTTACCGCATTGCTCTAGCGCAAATATTCGCGGAGTTATTAATTTTTTAAGTTGTGCGAGACTTTTGGATCACCCTGTATATGTTATAATATTGCGGCTTTTACTTTTATATATGTAAATATTTCCTTATTTTTCTCTCTTTATTTTTTTGTTTTATGCTGTTTTGCATACTTGTTGTTGGTATTTATCTATTTATTCGATCGTCTCAGCTGAGTGGACTCTCTTACTAAGAATGAAAACTTTACTTAATTTTAACACACACACACATCGACTTATCTTCTTCAATTTATTTTCTACGCGACAATATATATGTTTTATTATATGTTATAATAGCTTGAAAAAGGTTGGCGTTCAGACAGCTGAAATATTGGTAAAATAAATGATATTTTGATCCAATATATGCCTTTTTAATTAAAGTTTTTATAATGTGATGTATGGTAATTTGTATAATTAATTGTGAGCAATAGTTAGCTAGAAATTATTTGAAAAAGGAAAAATAAAAGTTAGGTAAATAGTTTCTTTTAATTTTAGTTTTTTTTTTTTTGCAACATTTCGAGCAAATTTTCTGCTCTTTAATGGGCAAATACTTCTATGTATAATATCAAGATGATCTTTATTCAAAAATAATTGAACAAAAATATCCACGAGAGTAAATGCCAATAATACATTTTTTCGATTATTTTTATATAAAGTTCATCTTGATATTGTACATGGAAATATTTGCCAGTTGAAGAGAAGAAAATTTGCTCAAAAACTTGCAAAACCAAAATTAAAAGAAACTCTTTACCTGAATTTTATTGTTTCTTTTTTCACATAATTAATTAGCAAAGATTCTTGCTTACGTTTACACTTTGACAAGATCTGTGATGTGATCTGTAAAATAATTCATAGAATTGAAAAAAAAAAAGGTTATCATGACGATTGTTTATGTTTTTAGATTGAGACAGCTCGAGTTAGGTTGTAGATATCTACTTATATATTTGCCTTATTCTGTCTGTTTGTCTGTTTGTCTGAAGCTCACGGATAGAATGCGCGCCCATTGGCTGCCAGCGAAACACGTGGCCTTCCTGCCCCCCTATAGACAACCCTGTTATCGGCTGTGCGATACATACACCTGTCTATAGCGGCCACTCTAGACAACCCTGTTATCAGCTGAGTGATACATCCACCTGTCTATACAGACCACCCTGTCATAGCGGTCACCCTAGGCAACCCTGTTATCAGCTGTGTGATACATCCACCTGTCTATACAGACCACCCTGTCATAGCGGTCACCCTAGGCAACCCTGTTATCTGCTGTGTGATACATCCACCTGTCTATACAGACCACCCTGTCATAGCGGTCACCCTAGGCAACCCTGTTATCAGCTGTGTGATACATCCACCTGTCTATACAGACCACCCTGTCATAGCGGTCACCCTAGGCAACCCTGTTATCAGCTGTGTGATACATCCACCTGTCTATACAGACCACCCTGTCATAGCGATCACCCTAGGCAACCCTGTTATCAGCTGAGTGATACATCCACCTCTCTATACAGACCACCCTGTCATAGCGGTCACCCTAGGCAACCCTGTTATCTGCTGAGTGATACATCCACCTGCTTATACAGACCACCCTGTCATAGCGGTCACCCTAGGCAACCCTGTTATCTGCTGTGTGATACATCCACCTGTCTATACAGACCACCCTGTCATAGCGGTCACCCTAGGCAACCCTGTTATCAGCTGTGTGATACATCCACCTGTCTATACAGACCACCCTGTCATAGCGGTCACCCTAGGCAACCCTGTTATCGTCTGAGTGATACATCCACCTGTCTATACAGACCACCCTGTCATAGCGGTCACCCTAGGCAACCCTGTTATCTGCTGTGTGATACATCCACCTGTCTATACAGACCACCCTGTCATAGCGGTCACCCTAGGCAACCCTGTTATCAGCTGTGTGATACATCCACCTGTCTATACAGACCACCCTGTCATAGCGGTCACCCTAGGCAACCCTGTTATCAGCTGAGTGATACATCCACCTGTCTATACAGACCACCCTGTCATAGCGGTCACCCTAGGCAACCCTGTTATCAGCTGAGTGATACATCCACCTGTCTATAGCGGCCACTCTAGACAACCCTGTTATCATCAGTGTGATAAATTCACCTGTCTATACAGACCACCCTGTCTATAGCGGTCACTCTAGGCAACCCTGTTAATAGCAGTGTGATACATACACCTGTCTATACAGACCACCCTGACTATAGCGACCACTCTTTATGAAAATCCACAATTCTAATTTTATATTTTAAAGACACACACAGTTTGGGGCGGGAAGTTTCACAAGAGAGACATCCACGGCGCCAATTTATAATTGTAACGAATAGTATTTTAATTAAAACATTTCTAAAATATATACGCACTCGGGTAAACCCCGGGCGTTGCCCGGGCCTTACGTCTAGTATAATTATAAAATGAAAGGATTTAAAAGCACGAATGTTTCTTTTATGCATAATACAAACTTCTACTGTCCTTACTACGATGAAAAAATATATTGGGAGGGCTTGGCTCATCAGTGGTGAACCCTCCCAGCGGTTTCGCCAATTTAATCCACCAGACCGCTTCTCAGAGCTCTAATACTGTATTAGACGATTCTGCTTATATACGCAGCACTGAAGGGTGGAAACTCAGAAATGGTTTTCAAGAAATACATTATTAGAGCTCTAAGAAGCGGTCTGGTGGATTAAATTGGCGAAACCGCTGGGAGGGTTCACCACTGATGAGCCAAAGCCCTTCCAATATATATTTTTCATCGCATTAAGGACAGTAGAAGTTTGTATTATGTATAAAAGAAATATTCGTGCTTTTAAATCCTTTCGTTTTATAGGCATAGATGGCGCGTTATTGCTTTGTGTTAATTTATGCCTAACTGACCTTGTCTTTATGTTTGCGGAAGAGCATTGCTCGATGCAAATATTTGAATGAAATTCTACTGTCCTATAAGCTTATGTCCATAGTCTGCTTGAAAACCATTTCTGAGATTCCACCCTTCAGTGCTGCGTATATAAGCAGAATCGTCTAATACAGTATTAGAGCTCTGAGAAGCGGTCTGGTGGATTAAATTGGCGAAACCGCTGGGAGGGTTCACCACTGATGAGCCAAGCCCTCCCAATATATTTTTTCATCGCAGTAAGGACAGTAGAAGTTTGTATTATGTATATGTCAGCGTGGAGTAGGCTGTCCACTGCGACCAAAAATATTTTTAGTCCCAGACGCTTCTTGATAAACCAAGAAATGGGTATTTAAGGCCAAACTTGCGTGAATACGCTTAACACATGAAAGAATAATTTAAAATAAAAATAAAAAGCACATGTAAAGCACATATGCTCTTGGTCAGGACATGCCTCTCTTATTTTTAATATCAACACCTGACCTTTTTATTTATTTATTTTTTAAATTATTTTTTTCATATATATGTATTGAAAATAGAGCAATCCATACTTAATACATTAGATAAAAAAGGCATATATTGGATATTTTATTAAATCCAATATATGCCTTTTTTTATCTAATATATATGTATGTATTAATTTATGCATAACAGGCCTTATCCTTATTGTTTGCGGAAAAACATTGCTCAATGCAAATATTTAAATTTAATTCTACTGTCCTAAAAGCTTATTATGTCCATAGTTTGCTTAAATACCATTTCTTAGATTCCATCCTTCAGTGTAACATATAAAAACAGAATGATCCAATACAGTATTAGAGCTCTAAAGAAGCGGTCTGGTAGATTAAATTGGAGAAACCGCTGGAGGATTCACTTATGATAAGTCAAGCCCTCCCAATATTTTTCATCGCAGTAAGGACAGTAGAAGTTTGATTTATTTGTGAAAAGAAACATTCGCGTCTTGGTGTTTTCATTAGTTATATATAGATGGCGCGCTATTGCTTTGTATTAATATATTTATATATTGACAACAAAAGAGGCATATCCTGACAGCTCATATGAGAATTTTTATATTTTCTTATTTTTATCATATATGTCGTTTTTTTATATATTATACATATACAATGTTCTACATAGGATTTTTTTACATAGAAAAACCAAGCCTGATGTAACTTCAAAATGGCGTATAATAAAAGTACCACCGAAAAAGAGGCGGGACCCAGTAAGTTCGAATAAAAGGTCATTGACATTGTTCAAAACGCTAAAAGATAATATTAAACAAATGCTTCAGGTTTCTGGAGATGAATTTCTTTATCTTTATTATACGTGATCTGGAGCTTTCGGGAATCGCTGTCCTTCTACAGGAGTACATAGAAACAACACCGTTAAGCATGCTAGCATGCTTATATGTTTCCATGTAATTCAATATTTATTATACGCGATCTCGAGCTTTCGGGAATCGCTGTCCTTCTACAGGAATACATAGAAACAACGGCGTTAAGCATGCTAGCATGCGTATATGTTTCCATGTATTCCTGTAGAAAGACAGAGATGCCTGAAATCTCGAGATTACGTTTAATAAAGATTGAATACATGGAAACATATAAGCGTGCTAGAATGCTTAACGCCTTTTACATGTTTCCATGTACTCCTGTAGAAAGGCAGAGATGCCTGAAAGCTCGATATTACGTTTAATAAAGATAAAAGAAACTCATCTCCAGCCACCTGTAGTATTTGTTTAATTAATATCCAGGAGATTTGAATCAATTAATGTTGACTTTGCTTAGAATTATTAATGAAACTAATTCCAATAATTATTAATTAAACATTATATTTATTGATTTACAAGAGAGAGAACAAAATATAAAAGGGAAACTAATATTAAACAAAGGAACTTTTTTCTGTTTCGGTTAGCGCCTATTTACCTGTGAGCTTACACACACTCTGTGGTAACAATTAATTAATATATATACAACACACGCTCCCCTGTGTGTAAGCCCTAATCACCAAGTCCAAGGCTATCTGCACATTTCCGTAGTTTGTCCTTAGGTAGACTCTTCGTTAGTATATCCGCCTCCATGTCTTCACTTTTAGTGTATTCCAGCTTGATTCCATTTTGAATTTCCTCTTTCAAAAAATAATACTTTCGGTTTATGTGCTTTGTTCGTGAAGTAATTTTGTCAGATTGTATCCAGTTTATTGCAGCCTGGCTGTCACTTTTCAAGGTAATTGGGAAAATTACATTTTCACAAAGTTCTTCTAGTAATCCCTTTAACCATAATACTTCTGAAATGCCTTCACATATTGAAATAAGTTCTGCTTCACATGTAGACAAGGCTACTAAATTTTGCTTTCTACTTCTACAGTATATTAATTTGTTGCCAAGTTTGACTGTATAGCCTGAATAGGATTTTGCGTCTCAGGTTGTGCACCAGCTCGCATCAGTACTTATTGTGATGTTGTTGTCTTTTGACTTATATGCCAACATTTTATTTCTTGTTCCCTTCGGGTATCTATAAATCCTTTTAACTCCAGTTAAGTGTATTTCTCTTGGATCATTACTATACTGTGATAAATTGCTGACGTTGAAGGATATGTCCGTTCGAGTACCCGTAGAAAGGTACATAAGTGATCCAATCATTTCCTGGTATACAGTTTTATCTACTGGCTTAGAGTCCAAATATTCATTCAAATTTTGATTTTGATCTCCAGGTGTCTGCACATTGTTGCATTCTTAGTCCAAATCTGTGAAGAATTGTATCAATATAATGAGTCTGAGATAGATAAAATCCATCTTCTGCCCTTTTTATTTCAATTCCAATAAATGGTTCGCTATCTTTATTTTCTGTTAGAGTAACATATTTTCTATTTCTGAAGCTAGGTTGTCATTAATTTCCTTACTAGTTCCAGCTATAATGAGATTATCTACATATAGACCCAGCATTGCATACTCTTCTCCTCTCTGGAGTTTATAGACACATGGATCACATTTGGTTCTAATCATTCCCAACTGGTATAAAATTTCATTGATCTTTTTGTCCCAACATTTTCCTGATTGTGGTAGACCATACAGGCTTTTTTTCCAATTTACACACTTTGTTTTCTTCTCCTTTTTGCATAAAACCATCTGGTTGTCTCATGTCTACTGTCTCTTCTAACTCACCATAGAGATAAGCTGTCTTCACATCATAAGTCTTTATGATTAAATTCTGTTGTGTTGCAAGAGTTACTATTGTTCGCATGCTTTCCTTTTTGAGTACAGGTGAAAAAGATTCCTTATAGTCTACACAATATCTTTGATTGTACCCAACAGCAACCAGTCTGGCCTTTATTTTATATATGCCGTCATTTGAGGTTTTCTTTGTACTGTAGACCCATTTACTATTGATGACTTTCATACCATTTTCCCTTGGTACTAGTGTCCATACTTTATGTTTCTCTATCTCACTGAGCTCTTCATCCATTGCTTTGTGCCATTCATTTCTTTCTCCACTATCCATTGCTTCTTTAAAGTTCTCCGGGATATAATGATCTATTTCCATAATATTTCCCTTGTTGACTAATTCGTATACTGACAAGAAATTATTCCTTAAATTTGGTACATGTAAGATATCTTTGATGCGAATATTCTCTTGGCCTTCACTTGTGCATGTAGTAAGTCTCATATCTCCTTTGGCTATGGCTTGGGTAGTTTTGCCCTTCTCAGCTAGGTTGATTTGACTTTCATAATCTACCACATTTTCTATCAAAGTTAGGTTTGGGGTTAAATGTGCGTTGCATCCTGAATCTATACACCATATTTGCCTATCATTTCTCTCATCTGGTGAATCTTCAAATTCTTTTACATGTTTCAAATGCTTGCTCATTAATTCCACTTTTCATAGTATCCATTAGGTTATTTGAATGTTCCCTACTGTATTTGTGATTTCTATAATCAGGAGTCCATTTCTTTTGATATCCTTGTTTCTGTTTATCTCTAAACCAGCAATCATTAGCTAGATGTCCCTTTTTATTACAAACAAAACATCTTTTTGGCTGAAATTGTTTAACTTTTCTATCTTTAGTTCTATATGCTTGTTCATGCCCATTCTCAACCAATTGATTTGATCTCATATTTCTTCTTGACTCCTCTTCTCTTAGTGTTTGTTGAATCTCTTCAATTGTTGCTTCTCTCCTTGATCGTAAGACAATAGCAATATTTTCATACCTTGGATGTATGCCTCTGACAATATGAAATGAAAGTTCTCTTGAGGTAAATTGATGCCCTAATGATGAACTTCTAGCAGCAATATTTTTTGCCCTTGTTATATATTCATCTACAGTTTCATTATCTTTCATTCTAATGTTCTTTAATTCTAAGCTATATCAATAATTTTATCTTCCAAATTGCCTGTGTATGTTTTTTTCAGTGAGTCCCATACTTTCTTAGCATTTGTTTCACCTATGAACATTCCAGCTTGTTCATTTGTCAACGTAGTGATGATTAACCCGAAAGCTTCATCATTTTTATAACTCCAAATCTCCCAAGAACTTTTGTCTTCCATATCAGGTTCTGGATCGGAAATTACACATTTAAATAATTTTCTTCCTCTTAGAACTGCGCCGATTTTCAACGCCCATATTTGATAATTTGTTCCTGTTAATGGTTCAATTTTTGTTTGGGATAAAAAATTATATTCAGCCATTTTCGTCCTTTGAGCTAATATAAACAAACCAATATAATTTAAAAATAAATATATATTTTAAATTTATTTAAATATTGGGTAGCTTTTAAACATGCAATATATAGATATACCAGGTCTATTAGTATGAAACGCGAAAATTTTCAGTGAATTCAAAAGTTCACCAATTCCATACAACAAAATACTTTTTATTCAAAGTAATTGCCCTGATTAGCTATACATTCGGACCACCTTTCAGGCAATTTTCGAATTCCTTGTCTGAAAAATTCTATTCCTTTTGAGTCGAACCAGTCAACAAGCCATTTTCGGAGTATGTCCGAGTTCGAAAATTCCTGGTTTTTTAGGGCGTGTCCTAAAGATGTGAAAAGGTGGTAGTCCGACGGCGCTAAGTCTGGTGAGTACAGGGGGGTGGGGTAAGAGTTCCCAGCCCTAGTCTTTTATGGTGTTTTTGACCACCGTAGCATTATGGGCTGGAGCGCTGTCATGCTACAGTATCAGCTTGTTGTGCTTTTCACGCCATTCCGGTTTTTTTTTCATTCAACGCCTCTCTCAAACTGTGCATTTGTTGTTCGTAGCGACTAGTATTGACCGTTTCGCCAGGTTTCAGGAGCTCGAAATATACTACGCCGGTCTGGTCCCACCATATGCAAAGCATTGCCTTTTTTCCGAAGCGATTGGGCTTAGGCGTCTGTTTTAGAAATTGGCCGGGCAGGCCCCACAACTTTTGGCGCGTAGGATTGCTGAAGTGGATCCATATCTCATCAGAAGTTACGATTCGGTGCATAAATGACTTCTTTTCATGCCTGGCGAGCAGCCCTTCGCAGGTTACCAGACGCCGTTCTTGCTGCCTTTCGCTCAACTCATGGGGGACCCATCTGGAAAGATTTAGGGTCATTCCGAGGCTGTTTAAACATAGGGAAACAGCACCTTGAGACACCTGGAGCTGTTTCGAGAGTTTCTCCTGCGTTTGGGTACTGTCCTCATCCAACAAAGCTTGCAGTTCAGCGTCCTCGAACTTTTGGGGCGGTTTTCCACGTGGTTCATTATCAAGTTCGAAATCGCCACTTTGGAATTTTTTAAACCACCTGAAACACTGCGATTTGCTCAGAGCGTAGTCGCCGTGAACTTCCTCGAGCATTCGGTGGACTTTAGTGGCACTTTTCTTCCAGTTGAAGGCGAACAACAAAACTTCCCGCAAATGGGCACTTTTTGGCTCGGAAATCGCCATTTTCCACGGGCTCCAGAAATTTTCCACGATTTGAATTTTTCTAAAACTCCACACATGCTGATGCCACGTGAGTCAAAAACAAAATGCCTTCAACAGCGCCACCGTCGGCTCAAATAAAGTTGCACAGCACCCTCTGGCAGCCATTTTCGCGTTTCATACTAATAGACCTGGTAATTTAATTTAATCTATATAAATACCTTTAATCTTCTTAGAAGTGCTTCAGTTTACCGATCAGAATAAACTTCTTGCTTAATCTTCAGATTAAATATTTTCGCTTTTGAGCTTTATATCAAATAACCACGCTCTGCTACCAATTGTTGACTTCGCTTAGAATTATTAATGAAACTGATTCAAATAATTATTAATTAAACATTATATTTATTGATTTACAAGAAAGAGAACAAAATATAAAAGGGAAACTAATATTAAACAAAGGAACTTTTCTGTTTCGGGTAGCGCCTATTTACCTGTGAGCTTACACACACTCTGTGGTAACAATTAATTAATATTTATATATATAACAATTAATAAAAGAAAATATAAACATATTGGTCATACCATTATTTAATTGGACACGGACGACCAAAAAGATCCGCATTCTCTCTCTCTATTTTTTCTATATTTATTCTGTATTTAACCTTATATAATCTTAAATGGACGCTGTAATAAATCAGTTTCATTCGTAATCTCTCTCTCTCTCGAGCGGCGCGGACGCACGTGCGAGCGAGCGCTCCCGCTTACCCCGCCGGCGTGGCGTGTTCTTTGGCGTTCTTTTCTTAAGCCTAAAAAGAATGTTTTTAATTCTTTATTTCGAAAAATTCCAACCCATATGCGGTATTTGCGGAGAGCCAGGACAAAGACCTACACGATGGTATGATTCCCATCGAGGTGACTGATATGCAAGTCGATTTAACGACGACAAAAGAATCAACGAAGAATCGTTCGAATTCAGATGTGAGCGACGCAAATTCGATCGTAAAAAACGGCGGATATATGAATCCGGCCACGGCAAAAAGAGAAAAATGGGCGGAGCAGGTTGAGGTCGTGGAAAAGGATAACAACACCGAACCTTTCCAATCTGTACACGGAAAAAAAAAAGGAAATGGTCTAACCCTAAAAGTCAGCGGGCCCAGATTATGAGGCCGAACGCTAGCTCTCCAAAACCATCTGGACAGCTTCGAAGGATTACGAAGGAGTCTGTGACCTTCGTCAGGAACACTAGGCAACAGCAGGCGCTGAACAAAGCCAGATCATCAGAAGCAACGTTCGACCAATGCTGCTATGTCGAATGGTGCGCGGACTTCCATCCCGTGCACTACATGAAGGCTTTGGAGGAGTTGCTGGGGAAGGAATCCGTCTACCAGCTGATGAAGATGTCCGGCCATGTTATGGTCGGATTGGCCAGCATTGAGAAGGCGGAGCGCCTGGTGGAGAATGGACTCAACAACACCTTCCTCAGGGCATTCCCGTACAGAAGGAAGGCGGAGAAGATCATCCTCGGGAACCTGCCCATCGCAGTAAGGGAGGAGGATATCATTGAAACCCTGCGACCTTACTGCCGGGTTGACTCCCTGGCCTATGAAGTGGTGTCCTGTAACGGCTACACCTGGACCACCGGCAACAGGGAGGCCTTCGTCCTTTTGAATGAAGGACGCAAATTCCACCAGCTCCCTGCCAAGCTGGTGATCATCTCCAAAGAGGAGACCACACCCGCCTACATCACCTACGGCGTTAGGTGTAGTAGATGTCACCGCCAGGGACATCGGCGTGTCACCTGCCCCCAGGGCACCCGAAGTGGACCGGTGTTGACACCTCCACCCTCCCAGCCCACCCCCTCCCACAGCTTCACAGCGACTACATCGGCCGAGGGAAATTCTGGAACCATCCAGACAATCCCTGTGACACCTCCCAGTCCTGCCGCGTCTTCGCCCGCGGAAAGCTGCCCAGTCCTTTTCCAGAACACTCCAGCCACCAAGCCTTCTGCTCCGGCGCCGAGCACCAGCGCGTTACCATCTCTTCTAGCGCCTTCCTCGACCGCTAATTCACCAACAGCGGACCCTGACAAAGATCAGGCCAAGGCTGCGCTAACAACGGAATCTTCCATCCCCAAACCACAAAGCATACAACCTCCTCAGTCCACTTCACAGAAGATTGAGGATCTGTTTGTGGTACTAGACACTGACTCCTTCCTGACACCCCTATATAAGGATTATTACAGGTGCGAAATTGAATTTGCTGTTGAATCCCTAACTAAGAGGGAGGACGTTCTCGAGTATCTCTCGCCCGAGCAGATCTCTACTCTGAAGAAATTCCTTGACAAGGCAATCACCCATGTCGGGGACAAGGACTCCGACTTAGGTAAGATGTTGTCCGACTTCAGGGCAGAATGCGACATTGAACGAGACGACACCCAGTGGTATTCGTCTGATACAAACGATTTGCAATTATTTTGTTTTATACATTTTTTCCCCTCTCTCTATATGATTAACCTTATATAATTTTATATGTACACTGTAATAAATCAGTTTCAATCTCAATCTCTCTCTCTGAAGTCACCATTAGAATATGAGCTGGGTTTCTACTGAGCCCACGGCTGTGACAGTAGACAGTAGCAATTAAGTCGCCATACTGCCTGATTGACCAGCGTCCCAGGACTCCCATAGTCCACCTCACCTTCCCGGGTGCTGCCCCCTCTAAACCGAGGTAACCATGTTCCTATGTGTGCGGTCTTCTTTTTTATATATAGATTAATATATTATTTCACATATTTATCCATTATATATATTCTTAGTAACCTCTAATTTTTAGATTTATAATTAGTTTTTTTTTTGACACATAATCAATAAGGAATATAGTGTTTGGTTTCTTTTCACATTTATTTTATTTCTCGAGCTTTCAGGCTAACATTCCCCTTAGCCCGAAAGCTCGAGAAATAAAAGAGAAATGGGAAAAAACTCTAGTTTTATTATTGATTATGTCAAAATGTAAAAGCAGGGAAGAATTTTTATTATAATTTATTTTACCATATATAATCATATATGAGCTTCCCCCCCTATGTAATATAAAGTAATTTCAAACTCAATCTCCTCAACACATATTGGTTGATAAATGTCACGTGACAGAAGAGAGTCAATCAATAGTCCCATGCATGTAATGAAAGCCTTGGCCCATCCTGGTATCGGACCGAGAGTCCTATCTTGCCTGTGTGGTCCAAAGATCTGTGGCTGGCCCACTTTTACTGGTTTTGCCTTTGCATTAGGTCTCTCATCCGAAAGGCTTTTACCATCATTTAATGGCTGCTAACCTGCAGGGCTGGTTCTTCGAGCGAAGCCTGGATGACGGCTCTATCCTCCCATCCGCCAATGCCTACATCTACAAGTTCCTCTTGAGTGCAGAATTGAGAGAGTTCAAGATGATCCCCCTTTTCGTCTGGAGAAGAACTCTGTATAGCTGGGAGAGTCTCCCTTTCTGAAGAAAAGGAAAGCATGTATATATCTTACTTTGTAAATATCATTCCTTTATCATCCTTTTTTTTCGCTGTATAAGAGTTGATATATTTTAGGAATAGTGCGAAATCGTAAATTGTATTCGGATCAGGTTGTTAAAATAAGAAAAAGGTACCTTATTTGCATAATCAAATAATATCTTTAAATATATATATCAAGAAAATGAGTTGGCCAAATGTCATGGAACAAGTTAAATCAACGTTTAGTTGATTTTTGTTCCACTAGATAGCTCTCTGCCATCTAAATTGTGAGCGGTCAGGATATGCTTTTTAAAAAATATATATATCAAAGTGCTATCTTTCATAATGATCTCCATTCCATATTTTGCAGCCCTCATCTGTGGCTGAATTTTATCCATGTGATTGAAAAAAAAAAGTTTTTTTAAATGCGACAAAATGCTAAAGAAGGTGTTCTGTGTGTTGCTATTTCATTGCTTCAACACGAGATTACATAGAAAATGCAGTTATGCACTTGGGGGCAAACAATCTACTATACAATCTACTATAATATAAGCCTGAATCAAATTATATTGACAAACATAATCAGTTTTACGCCTCTCAGTATTTAGCGGGGAGAATGTTGTTTTCGTTTGTTAAGTGATCTCTCACGTCTTCTCATTGGATGAATGTGGCCATGTTTGTATATAAGAGGAGGCTAAGGGAATGCGAGAGGCCAGTGATGATTATTGTGTGGAGACGTTTAAAGTGTTCTCTGTGTCCGTGTCTGGTGATCTCCTCGCATAACTGTGTGACCCCGGTCCGATCCCTACCAACGCTACAATAAAATATAAGTACTGTTTTGTATATAACAAATCGTGAGTTTTTATTTACCTCCCTTTTTGTTGTTGTTCTAGTACTCTTAAGTATACGCTTTTCTGTGTGTTAAGTTACTCTTACTTTATGTCCTAGTAAATTACACTTTGTATGTTAATCCGTAAACGTTAACATTTGTCAGCCTAATAATGGACATATGTGTTGACATATGGTAATAGAACACTGTGCAGATCGTATTTAAGAAGAAGATGGGTTCCAATTTTTTTTCCAAAGAGGTCGATGATAGGACAGACATATAGTGCATAGATGGGTGGGCCGCGGAAGGAGTGGTGGATTGAACATCTGGAATGAAGATCACGACGAGGGCTGGCACTCTTCAATCACAGCGCCGATCACCTGGCTTCAGGTTGGGAAAACGTGGGAAAGGTGAATCGGTGGATTCTTTTTTTTTTACGTGATTTACTCGTAGTAAGGTTTTCTCTAACGATATTGTAACTTCCTTCATCCAAACATGCTCATTGTCTATAAGAAAAAACGAACTCTGAGGATAATTTCTTGATTTATTTATACATTCTCTCTCAAGCTTTCTTGTGGATTATTTTTTAGGTGATTATAAGGTTGTACCAAAGGTTCGTAAACATATTATGAATATTATTTATATTTTTCAAGTGTTTACGAACTTTTGGGACAACCTTAGTAATTCTGGAACTTGGCCCATCTGCTGATTGACCACCTTTGATATAGAACATCAGATATTAAATCATTCTTCTATAATAATTCTTTTATAATTTTATCAATTTTACCAATATTACCAAGGTTGTCCTGAAATTTTGTAAACACTTTCAAAATATATATCATAATCATAATATATTTAGGAACCTTTTGGACAACCTTGTATAAACCCTTTTACTGGAGTATAGAGGTTTCTATCTTTCGAATTTAAGGTCATATACTCCTGTAGAAAGGTTTATAATACCCGAAAGCTTGAGAGAATGTATAAATAAAGTAAGAAACGTATCCTAGGAGGCCGTTTTTATTATTGCTTACATTTCAGATGCTTCTCTCTTTGTAATTAACCTTATATAATCTTATATGGACATTGTAATAAATCAGTTTCAATCTCAATCTCTTTCAAAAAAATTTAAGATCATATACTCCTCCTGTAGAAGGGTTTATAATAACCGAAAGCTTGAAAGAATGTATAAAGTAAGAAACTTCTGAGGCCGTTTTTTTAATTATTGCTTACATTTAAGATATTTCTATATTTCGATGCTCATTATTTTTGAACTATTGTAACCCGTCTTGTACTTATGCTTTTACTGGATTATCAGTCTGGTATTTAAACATTGGTCTACTATTGCCGTCGGAGTTGTCTAAATTGTTAGAGGTCTAGTCAAGTGCTCTTGAGTCAGACTCCCTGTAAAGGACACCTAATTGTAGAGCCAAAGTGTCCTTTAGGGAAAGGTGTCTTCTTACCAGAGAGTTACTAAATTGTAAAAAGGGTAATTTTGCTAATGAAAACTGTCCTTTGTGGAGAGGCTTCATTTATTTATAGTCGTTGTTTCAATCATAAAATCTATCCGTCATTTTTGGATGGGATACCTTACATTTACAAGTCCCTACACAAATTCCCGCATGGTGAGTTACTCATAACTTTCACTTGAAAGCCTTCGGAGAAAAAAGTATAAAGAGTAGAACCTCCATTTAGTGGACATCTCTCCACAAAGGACAGTTTTCATTTGCAAAATTACTATTTTTACAATTTAGCAACTCTCCGGTAGGAGGACATCACTCACTAAAGGACACTTTAGCTCTGAAATTAGGTGTCCGCTAAAGGGAGGCTCTACTGTTTAAAAATATATACAGTAGAACCTCCCTGTAAAGAACACCTAATTGCAGAGCTAAAGTGCCCTTTTGGGGAGAGATGTTCTGCCAGAGAGTTGCTAAATTGTAAAAATAGTAATTTTGCAAATGAAAACTGTCCTTTGTGGAGAGATGTCCACTAAATGGAGGTTCTACTCTATATACTTTTTTCTCCGAAGACTTTCAAGTGAAAGTTATGAGTAACTCACCATGCGGGAATTTGTGTAGGGACTTGTAAATGTAAGGTATCCCATCCAACAATGACGGATAGATTTTACAATTGAAACAACGACTATAAATAAATGAAGCCATTATAGGAAGTAACACTACTGCCATATATATTAATTCTCTCAATTACAACCCTGAGATGATTTGAAATACAATTCCACAACTAATTAACTCTATAATTAGAAGGTCAATCATCATTCTGGTCCACTCCATTATTTAATTGGATTATTCGAGCATTCCGTAGGTGTTTGGCATTCCGAACATTTCTGATTAGTCGAACATAAGAGTCGCTGATGTAACTCAAAGAGTAATTTGTAATGAAATGTTTAAAGTGTTCTTAATCACTAAATTTTTATTAAAATATGTGTCGAATTGGCTATATTTCACAAAATACAAGGTATGTCCCATAAGTTCCCGGACTGGGTCCATAAAAAAAAAAGGTAAGATTTTTAAAAAAATTTTTATTAAAACTTTTCAAAGTAATCCCCCCTTGCTTCAACGCACCAGCGCCATCGTTTCTCCCAATTGTCGAAACAGTTTTTATAGGCCTCTTTTGGAATGCTCTTCAATGCCAGCAGCGATTTTTCTATTATGTCTTCCCTGGTGTCAAAATGTCTTCCTTTTAGAACTGCTTTGAGTTTGGGGAACAGGAAAAAGTCATTTGGTGCGATGTCTGGGGAATAGGGTGGTTGAGGTAGGATTTCTGTCTCGTTTTTCGCCAAAAAACTCGTCACCAAGTGCGCTGTGTGAGGGCGAGCATTGTCATGGTGTAGGATCCAGTCACCATTAGTCCATTTTTCTGGCCTTTTTTTTCGAATCGCTTCCCTTAGACGGCGAAGAATGCTCAAATACATTTCCTTAATAACTGTTTGGCCTGCAGGAAGATACTCGTGATGATATATGCCCTTGTTATCCAAAAAAGCGACCAGCAACACCTTGTTTCTGGATTTCAATATCCTGGATTTTTTGGGTCTAGGCTCACCCTGACCTCTCCACTCGGCAGATTGACGCTTGGTTTCAGGGTCATAGCCATAGACCCATGTCTCGTCGCCTGTGATTATCTTGTCTTTCCATTCCGGATCCGTTCTTGTCATTTCCAGCATGTCCTCACAGGTTGCAAGCCGACACAGTTTTTGCTCATTAGTGAGGAATCTTGGGATGAATTTTGCAGGAGTCTTTTTGAGCCTCAAATCTTCGGTTACGATCCTTCCAATTGTTGTTTTAGAGATGCCTGTGTCTTGCTCTAGCTCCAGCAAAGTGGTTCGAGAATTTTCTTTTATCAAATCGGTGATTTTTTGCACATTTTCATCAGTCCTTTGAAATGTTGGGCGTCCTTGACGAGGATCATCTTCAATGGAAATTCTGCCAGCTTTAAATCTAGAATGCCATTCAAAAACAATTGTTCTCTTTGAGGAATGCTTTATGTAAAAGCTCATGATGTTCTTCTAATTGCTGCAGACCTGGTTGTGTTGATCCGCTTGTAGAGGGTACAGGCTTTATCCTCTACATGGTAGATGGTTTTCTTGTCTAGGTCGATCAGGCTGGCCTGCTGCTCAGGATTCATATTATGAATCAACTCATTCATGGAGCATTGGAAGATGATTGCCTGCACATTTTTTTCTCTTCCTATACCCGCTGCCTTAGTACCATTGAACAAGGAATGGCTAGGTTCAGCTGTGCGAGGACTTTGGTTTTGCTACCAGATAGTTCTTGGATTTATTCTTCTTCTTTATTGTCCAGAGGAAATTTTTCTTCTGCACTTGGGATACAGGGGCAAGATAGGAGCTTCTGTATTGGGCAGAATTTCTTTGCTAGGAGTGGTCTCTTGCTGAAGATCCGACGTGGTTATTTGTGTTGGAAGAAGGAGACCCAGCAGGGACCTTCTCAGGCTTCGCATAGCTAACTGCAACTATTGAGGTTGCAGAACGTCCTGACGAGGGCGATTTCTGGTTGGAAGTAGGGAGAGGTTCTTTTACTATGTTTGGGGTCAAGTTGTCGAATGGAGCGTCCCTCCATATCCCCCTGAGATAGCTGGCACGCCGATGTCTTTGTCGGTGATACTTGATACATTCCACGCCGTAGGAGATATATGCTGGCGTCGTTTCACATCTGTACTTTATCTTCAATATCACTGGAAGCTGACGAATCTTTAGGCCTTCATTCATGAATATAAATGCCTCCCTAATGACCGTAGTCCAGGAATAAACTTTGCAGGTTAACACTGTATAAAATGATATCTTCATCTTTGAGGGCGATGGAAAAATTTTCTATAATGATGGTCTCGACCCTCTTCCTGTATGTGAAGGCTCTCAGGTAAGGTGCTGCCGTTGGTGAGATCCTCCTCAACTAGGCGCTCTGCTTTCTCAGTGCTGCACAGACCCACCAGAACATGGTCGGACATCATAATCATCTGGTACACCGAAGACTTGTCCAACTTCTGTTTTAACGTCTTCATATATTGGACTATATGAAAGTCCGTGCTTCACTCGATGAAGCAGATTGGTCGAATGTTGCTACTGCCAACCTAGCTCTGACGAGGTCTTTCTGCTGTCTTTGAAATGCATTATAGGATCTTCTTTTTCCCTCCTTAGTTTCTGAGGTATCTACGATGGCTTCAGCCCTCGAAATTTTTTAAGGCTGGACTGGAGATTCATGGTCTTTTCTTTTAGACGCTTTAGACTTTGCCAACCTTGAGATGTCGATTCCTTTTCAGAATCTTCTACTCGGTCCGCCCAAATAGCATTTTCTTTATTTTCAACGTGATAAAATTTTCATTTTCTTGCGTCGATTGTTTGCCATGGAAATTTTAAACTTCTTTTGTAATTTATTTTTCCGTTCATATCTCGATTACCGAATGTTCTATCTTATTAAAATTCACAAGTGAAGCTCGCGCGCCGCTTGGCCGCACAGCCGAGAGATGAAAACAAACTGTCTGAATTAAGAAAAGACATCTTATTTCGTGCAACTAAAAGTTGCTGATGGCTTGCGCCATCTGTCAGAATAAATATCAACTATTCTGTTGATTTTTAATTATTCCAGAATTGGCCACAAATACCCATTCTTGTTTAATCAAGAAAAGCTAGTCCCGTAAGCGTTTCGGGCTGTTGGCCCTCGTTAGCGTGGCCCTTCGGGATGCCTGAATAACCAGTTTTGCCTTATGCCTGTACAATTTCATATTTGTACTATTTTCAAACTGTCTGAAGTTTAGTTCCCAATAATATAATGAGTGAGGGAGTTCTGTTGTTGGAGAAAATAATCGAGATAATAAACGGGATATTTTCTTCTCTAAATCACACACTTTGTGAGTGATTTTTCTGGAATTCTCGTCTTGTTTCCACGGAATAATAGAACGATAATCCGAGTATTTTTAGTTTAGAAAAGTCTAAACTTCAAAAGGTTTCTGATTCTGAATTGTCATGCTCTCCAAGGCCAGATAGAGAAATCTCGAAGATAGTCTAAACACTATGTAATTCCGGATAAAAATCAAGATAATTCCGGATAAAAGTATTGTGCAATACAAGACTGCAGAACATACTGCAAGATAACTGACTATGTCTACCTCTTTGTTTATGGAATAAATGAAATAGATGGAAAAAAATGACACACTTTATTTTGCTACTTTTCTTTTTTTTTCTACCTTTTCACAATTAATTTAACAATTATTCGTACTATTAGACTATAAGTATAGCTATAGAGATCTTCAATAATTCTTTATCTCCGCGTTTTACCATATATAGGCCAAATATCTACAATGATTTTAATATAACTCAGATTTTTTTCGAATATGATATCAAATTTATTATATAAATGGAACTACACGAATGTGAATATAATTTCAAATTTCGAGGAGTTGTGTAAAGTTACTTCTATAACACATATACAGCGGTTTTAGTTCTATTACAATAGTTCTTTCAGTATCTTCAATCATATTTTTATCGTGATCTCAATAATTTAGTATAAAACAATTCTAGGGAAGCAATGCCACTTATGTGTGCCTATGTTATTGAGGTAATCTGAGTATAATAACTCCTGTATTTCGAAAGACCGTTAGCCTAGCTTATTTCATACAAAATATTGTGTGAGAATTCGAAACTATTATAAACCCGTATGATTCTTTTAAAAACTAAACAAATTTCTACTTCCCTTACTGCAATGGAATATTAATGGAAGGGCCTGGCTCATCAGTGGTGAACCCGTGGGAGGTCATGAGCCGGGTCCTCCCATTATTTTTAAATTGCAGTAAGGGCAGTAGAAAATTGTTTACTTTTTAAAATAATCATACTCATCTATAAATCTACGTATTCTTCGTAGATCGCGAAATACGTGGTGTCGCTGGAGACCCACTGGTGATTCTCCACCAAACTCTGCAGCGGTGGCAGAGGCGCCATGTTCATTATACATAGTATCATGCATATACATATAATTATCTTTTTTAAATAGTGTATACTGTGAACTTTTTCATGTATTGACAAGATTTCAAAAAATAGATTTTAATTGTCTCAAATTGTCTATAATAGTTTCGTATTCTCATAACGGATGGCGTGCTAATGTATCATATTATAAAGGTATTGTATTATTGATGCCAAGTAATCACACACAGACACACATAAAGCATTTATCAAGACACCAGTCTTATACAGATTATCCTCTCTCATTGCCGACTTTCAACAATATCCTCACGATGATCAATCACCATCATGTAGTGGAGAATAAAACAATGAATCCAAGTTCTTTTTTCTGTTTACTGATTTGTAAAAGTTATAAAGGGACAGAGCAACCATTCGACTTGATTTGGTGCTGGTTAAAATACTTTGTACTGAGGTAAGTTGGCTGTCGTTTACTTTTGAGAAGAACGTCTCTCTTTCTTCGCTAATATACTTTGCACTTAAATATGTAATGAGATATTTCAATTTCGATTTTTTCTTTGCAAAGATGGCATACTGTATCTCCCTCACTGAAGATTTTGATATGGGTTTTCTAGAAAAAAAAAAGGATGGAGTATTCTCTGTTGTATGCCAAGTGATCATTTTTCTACATTGATATCGGTGAGATCGAGTTACAAGGTTTGACGACCATCGCCCACTATTTAAAAAGAAACCCTGTCATCAAAGAACAGGCCAAGTAAATCGTCGACCACAGATGAGTTCTCTGAAGAGGGTCTTACCTCGTTCTTATTAAATTTAGTAAAATTTTGGAATTTAAATTTTTACACGGCGGTGCAAAAGAAGGAACGCTGAGAAAAGAGAGCCCTATGTAAAAATATATAACTGAACAATCACCTGTAAATAACTAATCTTTTCTGGGCGGTTATCACCAGCGCGAATCCTGTGTAGGGCATAGGTCTCCAATAAAAGGCTTGTTGTTGTTGAAATTTTGGAATTTTTAAGTTTAACACAGCGCCGCAAGAGAATAAACACTGCGGAAAGAGAGCCGTATGTAAATAGATATAAAAATGAACGATTACCTGTAAATAACTAATATTTTCTGAGCTGTATCACCAGGGCGAATCCTATGCCTCCTATAAAAGGCTTGTTGTTGTTGAATTTTTGGAATTTTAACACCCAACACTATACTGTTTATCAAATGAAATTAAAACGTATCGAAGGAGCGTAGTTTAAAGCTGTTTTTGCAAAAAATTAAAAATAAATTTGGTTCAAAATTACTTTTTTAAATGGCCGCAATAAACAAATGACAGCAACTTGGGAAATAGTGTTTTGGTAGAAAATTTAACGGATATTTTACATTTTGAACCCTCTAGGCAGGTAGATATTTTATAATAAAGGTTCTTCTCTGCTTTAACACTTTGAAAAAAATAATAAGGTATCTAGGGCTAGGTTTCTTTTTTACAATTATTTTATTTCTCAAGCTTTCGGGCTTTCTAGCCATTTATAACAAGGGGCGTGTTATAGGTGTATTATGTACTGTCCGAACTTTGCAGAGATGAGGCATCGATTGTTCTCAGATCAAATGATTTAACTCTCTCACACCCAACTACTTTGTTTATATAAATTTTATTAACTCAGTCTCTCTTTTTTTTTTTTGCTTATCCCTAGTATACGAGGTACAGGCCATGATAATCATGGTGGGTAGAAGTAGGCGACTGTTTTACTGTAATTGCACCACATGTCTACTTATATGGAAAGTAGTTCGACTTTGCACTTACAAATGTGTCAGATCCCCGTTTGACTATACTTGCACTCGCTGGTGGGGTTGGACTTTTGCAAAACCGGGGGCCATTGGAGCATTTTTTTTATCAGAAAAAAAAAGCACCCAATGCGGGAATCGAACCCGGGTCGTAGCGGTCGAAAACCAACCGATTAGACCATCCTTCCACTGACCCCCAACTATGTCTCTTGATACTTATATGTATCATATCATAACACCCATTGTTGTTGACATCCATTAATATGTTATAATATCTTGATAAAGGTTTGCGTTCAGCCAATTGAAATATTGGTAAAATAAATGACATTTTGATCCAATATATGCCTTTTTAATTAAAGATGTATTTATGGATTTCTCTATTTTCAAAACATATAAATCTGTAAATATTTAATTCTAAGCTTCAATTTGTTTGTTTATCTGTTTCCTTTGTTACCTCTGTATTTGGCTAGAATTAATACTTCTAGGTCTCCATGTTGAAGGGCATGTTAGTCCGAAAGCTTGAGGAATAAAAAATTGTCCTAACCTAGATTATCGTAAAGATAGAGGCTGCCTGGCCGGCATTCATATATCTTGAAAATAAAGATACTTCGGCCAGTGAATCTTTTTATTACCTCGACGTTTCGACAAAAAGCTTTTGTCCTCGTCAGAAGCAAACAAAAAATTAAAACATTTGGCAAGGCGTTAAAAATTATTCTAGCAGATATTATAATTATAATCATTTTTAACGCCTTGCCAAATGTTTTAATTTTTGTTTGCTCCTGACGAGGACGAAAGATTTTTGTTGAAACGTCGAGGTAATAAAAAGAATCACTGGCCGAAGTATCTTTATTTTCAAGAAATAACCTAGATTACCTATTGATATTGTTAAAGGTAGATGTTTGGAAAGTGATCGTTGCTACTGTAATAGTTCGTATGAAATGTCTACGTGGTTGTAAATCCAATTTACATCTACAATGTAGAGGTAGAGAACAGACCCAATTACAGCGCGGACAGGAAAGGAAATGAACTAGTGATACACTAAATCAAAGGGAATCTGGTTACAACGTTTGTCCAAATGGATAATGACTTGTTACAATAGCTAATTAACAGAATAATTACCTTGTAATTAGCTGTAGAGGATGGCCGGCCGACTTATTGATCCATTGACAGACATCCAATTAGTTCAGAGAGACTGCTGATTTTTAAAGCTGGTAGATTTAAAATTTGATTTGTTTAGGAAATGACTATTTACAAAGAATTTTATTCAATTGTATTTTTATGAAATTATGTAAAATAGTATTTGATTATTATTTAACTCGTTTTCTATTGGCGAATCATTGTACCAAAATGCCACGTGGAAAATTAGGCAAAACAAAAACTTCGGGATGACACAGCGATTTATTTTAGACAGGAACAAACTATGAATAATAATAATAATAAAAAGAGATAAGCAATGAGGGAATTTAAAGAGTAGCAAAATACATATGTATAAACATCAAAAATAATACTCTGTTAATAAAATAATAAATACTTCGATACATAGCTCTTCTCTATGGGAGCTGTCACCCACAGCTAGCAATTATTGTAGATACTGACATGGATCTGACGTGCTTCTGCCAAGGATTCCATCGAAGTCTTAGAACTTTGTCCCTAGTACCTTTGCGTTCTTTTTCTTGCGGCATGAAGAGCAGCTTTGTCGACGAATCGCCTATAGGGACATCGTCATTTTGGAGGGAAGTCTTGGCTTTGACACGGCGGTAGAATCCTGGAGCCAGTCTCTGAAAATGTAGATCACAGCACCCATTGTCTCTAGGTCTTCTCGGCGATCTTCAGTTTGTCTTCCCTAATTTATCCAGCATCTCCACCAAAATGACACTTGGAAAATTAGGCAAGACAAACTTCGGGATTACACAGAAATTTATTTCACACAAGAACAAACTATGAATGATAAAAAAAAAAAGATAAGCAAAGAGGGAAGTTTACAAAGTAGCAAAATACATATGTATAAACATCAAAAATGATACTCTGTTAATAAAATAATAAATAATACAATATAAAGCGGCTTATGATTGCAGAACGACATTTGAAAATTATCCCGCATGTGTTTCTTTTGAACGAAAAAATCTTCCCATCCCTGGAAACTTTTATTTTTCCGTTCATCATTACTCTTCACAATTCATCCTTTCATACTTCATCCCAAAGGTTAGAAATAATCGTTATTTCTCCTTAAAATAAATTTCGATTTTTAGTTCAAAAGAAACACATGCGGGATAATTTTCAAATTTCGTTCTAAAATAATAAATACTATGCTATTTCTCCTGTAGAAAGGCGTTCGTACCTGAAAATTAGAAGTTAAAAAGGTTTTTGAAAAGATATTTTTCCCTGGAGGCCTGATATTTTTACTCAATCTGAGAAAAGAATGTCTTCAGAAAGTCACATTTAAAATATTTAACGCCATCTTTAATTTATAAAGGCATATTTTAGATTCGTTTATATATTTATTTAAAGAAAGGTGATTTTTTATTTTTATATAAAATATTGATTAAATAAATATCTTAATAACAAATGAAGACATTAAGACGCGAATGTTTCTTTTCACAAAATAAATCAAACTTCTACTGTCCTTACTGCGACGAAAAAATATTGGGAGGGCTTGGCTCATCAGTGGTGAACCCTCCCAGCGGTTTCGCAAGTTTACTCTACCATACTGCTGTTATATTGCATTTTTCGGTTTTCCTTTTATACCGATACTAATGCTAGACTCTTGTAATGGGTATTTTGAATTAACTATGGACATAAGCTTTGAGGACAGTAAAATACATACAATGATTAATATATAATTCATAGCAGATGGCGCGCTAATGCATCATAATATATATATGAAAAAACAATAGAAAAAAATAAAAGATAAGTGGGTCAGGTGTTGATATTAAAAATAAAGAAGCCATCTCCTGACCACGAGCACATGTGCTTTTTAGATGGCAGAGCGCCATCTAGTGGAGCAAAAATAAACTAAACGTTTATTTAGCTTGCTCCCTGATATTTGGCCAACCCAATTTCTTTATAAATCAAGAAAAGCCATCCACGAACGCGTTTCGCGCTGTTGGCGCTCGTCAGCGTGGAGAAGGCTGTAACCACTGCGACCAAAAAGATTTTTGGTCCCAATGGCTTCCCGAAAAATCAAGAAATTGGTATTTAAGGTCAAATTTGCGTAAAGACTCTTAACACATGAAAAAACAATAGAAAAAAAAAGATAAGAGGGTCAGGTGTTGATATTAAAAATAAAGAAGGCATCTCCTGACCACGAGCACATGTGCTTTTCGTGGATGGCTTTTCTTGATTTATCAAGAAATTGGGTTGGCCAAATATCTCGGAGCAAGCTAAATAAACGTTTAGTTTATTTTTTGCTCCACTAGATGGCGCTCTGCCATCTAAAAAGCACATGTGCTCGTGGTCAGGAGATGCCTTCTTTATTTTTAATATCAACACCTGACCCACTTATCTTTTATTTTTTTCTATTGTTTTTTCATGTGTTAAGCGTCTTTACGCAAATTTGACCTTAAATACCCATTTCTTGATTTTTCGGGAAGCCATTGGGACCAAAAATCTTTTTGGTCGCAGTGGTTACAGCCTTCTCCACGCTGACGAGCGCCAACGGCGCGAAACGCGTTCGTGGATGGCTTTTCATGATTTATCAAGAAATTGGGTTGGCCAAATATCTCGGAGCAAGCTAAATAAACGTTTAGTTTATTTTTGCTCCACTAGATGGCGCTCTGCCATCTAAAAAGCACATGTTTTCGTTGTCAGGAGATGCCTTCTTTATTTTTAATGTATATATATATAATTGTTAATACAATATAATGCAGCTTATGATATAAAGACATTTAACAAGTTTTACCACAAATGTTTCTATTTACAGAACGAAAAATCGTAATTTATTTTAAGGAGAAATATCGACTATTCTTATCCTTCGAGATAAAGTATGAAAGGATGAATTGTAAATAGTAATGATGAACGGAAAAATAAAAGTTAATTTTCCGTTCATCATTACTCTTCACAATTCATCCTTTCATACTTTATCTCTAAGGTTAGAAATAATCGTTATTTCTCCTTAAAATAAATTACGATTTTTCGTTCTGTAAATAGAAACATTTGTGGTAAAACTTGTTAAATGTCGTTATATATAATTGTTTTTATCTTCTACTTATATATTTACTAATGCTGTTAATTTTTAGAATTTGTAAATCATTCATCAGACTACATTCATGTCAGGATTTTACATATACTGACTGAAACCTTCTTAAAATACACAATTTGAGGTTCTTTGTTCGTAATTAAATGTTGAGATTTGCTAATGTATTTTTGAGAGCGACTACGATAATGAACTTAAAAGTCTTAATGCACTTCAAGGTGAATGTTATTCCTGCGAAGAAACTGAACAAACTGCTCTTCACCTTATCTATGACTGTCCGAACTTTGTAGAAGTGAGACATCCTTTGTTCTCTGATCTAAATCATTTAACTCTTTTACATCAGCTACTTTGTCTATACTTACTTACTCTACATACTGTACTTACTATATGTCTATAATAAATACCATTTTTATATACACATTAATATACATATTTTAAATACTTATTATATATTGAGATAAAAATAAATTACATTATTTCTGTTTGTAAAACAAAATATTGAATGTAAACATGTAAATTTGTAAATATTTAATTCTAAGTTCTAATTTGTTTGTTGTTTTGTTTGTTTCCTCTGTAATAGTCGAAAATATTTCAATATCGCGCCTGGTTGATTAATAAAATTAAAATGAAGGTGTATGATCAGATGAGAGTGGATAAGTTTGAAATATACCTTGAAGTCCTTGCCAATTAAAATATTTATAAATTAAATTTATTGCCATCTATCGTTAAAATTTTACACAAATAAATTTACTGGTAATGCGTTTCTTTTAAATATCATCAAATATTATCTCCACAGACCTTACTGCAATGATATGAGTAATTGAATGAGAGGGCTTGGCTCATCAGTAGTGAACCCTCTCAGCGGTTTCGCCAAATTAATCTCTAGACCGCTCTACTATTGTATTGGATTGGTTTGGAGTATACCCTGTATTTTCTATGGAAGGCAGCTTAGGGGTGTTTAGTGAACTATGGACATAAGCTTATAGGTCTGTAGAGGTACATACATATAATTTCAAGGTATTGCATCGAGCAAAGCTCTTCCTCAAAATATGTTTTTATAACCAATATATATTAGTAAATTAAATTGAATTGCCATCTATCGTTGAAATTTTACACAAATAAATTTAATGGCAATGCGGTTCTTTTAAATATCATCAAATATTATCTCTACAGACCTTACTGCAATGATATGAGTTATTGAATGAGAGGGCTTGGCTCATCAGTAGTGAACCCTTGCAATAAGTTCTGTAGAGATAATATTTGATGATATTTAAAAGAAACGCATTGCAAGTAAATTTATTTGTGTAAAATTTTAAAATATTTATTTTCCTAAAACATTTCTAAACATTTCCCCTTATGATTGTGTGGAAGGCGTAACGAACATTGGATCAATCTAGTTGATATCGCATTTAGAAACAGAATGTATTTTGAAACTATATATACTAGTTGAAAGATAAACATCGTGTTAAGCTATCGTACAACATTTTTTTTTTCATTAAGGTACAGTAGAACCTCCCTGAAAAGAACACCTAATTGCAGAGCCAAAGTGTCCTTTAGGGAGAGATGCTTACCGGAGAGTTTCTAAATTGTAAAAATGGTAATTTTGCAAACGAAAATGTTTTTTTTTGTGGAGAGATGTCCGCTAAAGGGAGGTTCTACTATTTATGCTTTTTTTTTTCTCCGAAGGCTTTCAAGTGAGAACCATGCGGGAAGTTGTGTAGGGGACTTGTAGGTTAGGGAGAGTTGCTTATCTGAGAGTTACTAATTTGTAAAAATGGTAATTTTGCAAATGAAAACTGTCCTTTGTAGAGAGGTGTCTGCTAGCGGGAGTGTCCGCTAAAGGGAAGTTTTACTGTTTATATATATACAGTAGAACCTCCCTGTAAAGGACACCTAATTGCAGAGCCAAAGTGTCCTTTAGGGAAAGGTGTCCTCTTACCTGAGAATTGCTAAATAGTAAAAATGATAATTTTACAAATGAAAATTGTCCTTTGTGGAGAGGTGTCCTCTTACCAGAGAGTTGATAAATTGTAAAAATGGTAATTTCGAAAATGAAAACTGTCCTTTGTTGAGAGATATCCGCTAAAAGGATGTCCGTTAAATTGAAGTTTTACCGTATATAAGCTGATATTGTGATAAAACACAAATGGGTTGGTTACGCGCTTCTGCCCGATGGCCACAGCTACCTATGTCGCCATAACCACAGATAAAGAAGAATCAGTTTTTATCAAAGCTGCGACAAAAGAATTAACGTGGGGAAGGACATGACATCAAGGACTAACGGTGGAGGATACAATTACAAGTAATTTGACATCGTGAATCCAGCCTTGATGTCCCAATGATGTCCCAGACAGGTTTGACAATTGTGATACTGTAGATAGAACATCAGGCCAGGATTACTGTCGTCGTGTTTAATATAGACATGGAGATTGCTGAAGAAACCATATATTAACATAATCAAATTGAATTAATCTCAATCAATATATATCTTATAAAAACCTTTTATTTAATTTCAAAATTATAATTTCTAGAATAAAATACTCTGTAAATTCGACCGACAGATGTCGCGACTTTCTCTATATAAACCTTTTGTTAGAAATAAACCTTTTTCCTTGATTTATAATATTATAAAATAAATAAAGCTTCCAGGGGTTAAGTTTCTTGTTCAACTTTTTATTTTCAAACTTTCAGACTTGTCAGTTCTTCAACAGGAGTATAACGTTAATAAATTGAGGATAAATACTATTTTTATTTGCAAATCTGTTTCAATTTATATATAAAAATAGTATTTATAATTAATTTATCAACGTGATACTCTTTTTGAAGGACTGACAAGTCCGAAAACTTGAAAATAAGAAGTTACACAAGAAGCTTAACCCTGGAAGCTTCATTTATTTTATAATATATATATTTGTGATTTTTTTTTCACATGTTAAGCGTATTTACGCAATTTTGGTCTTAAATACCCATTTCTTGGTTTCTCAAGAAGTCTCTGGGACCAAAATATTCTTGGTCGCAGTGGTAGAGCCTACTTCACGCTGAAGAGCGCTAACAGCGCGAAACGCGTTCATGGATGGCTTTTCTTGATTTATAAAGAAATTGGGTTGGCCAAATATCAAGGAACAGGCTAAATCAATGTTTAGTTGATTTCTGTTTCACCAGATGGCGCTCTGCCTTCTGTAAAGCACATGTGCTCCTGGTCATGATATGCCATTTTTATTTATATATATATATATATTTAAAATATTAATTAAATAATTAAACTAGTTTCTGGAGATGAGTTTCTTTTCATTTTATTAACGTAGTCTCAAGCTTTCGGACATCTCTGTCCTTCTACAGGAGAACATATTCCCGAAAGCTTGAGACTGATTTAATAAAATGAAAAGAATATCTTCTCCAGTGTTGTGTATGCAAATTGTTAAATATCTGTATGTATTTTGCATGTTTTTTTATTATTAATATGTAAATATTTATTTGTATATATAGAACATGAACGGTGCAATTAAAGAGAAATTGACCAGTAACTATAGGCTCCGTGTCGTGACGACTACTGGAGGCGACACAACAACTGGCGACGAGTGTGTGTGAACCGGTTCAAGTGCTCTTTCACAGGTGGAGGAAGACAGAAATATAAAGCGGACGCGAAGCCAACAGTATGTCTGGGTGTTCAATGATTGTACCGTTCAGCTCCTTCAGACCAGTGGAGGAATCCTTTGATATTTTCGTTCAAAGATTTGAGGCTGCCTTTGAGGCGAATGGGCTGGAGGAGGGAAAAAGAATGCCCATCTTTGTTTCTCTTCTGGATTCGGAAATGCTGAAGCTGGGCAATGATTTGTTTTTTCCCGAGTACCATGAAAGAACAGCCGTATGAACGGTTAATACAAAGAATAAAACTGCATCTGGCTCCAAGAAAGAGGGTGATTCCTCAGCGATGCAGGTTCTTGAAGAGAATAAAACTCGAAAATGAATCCGTCTCAGAATACCTGCGTGAGCTCCGGCATTTGGCTATGGATTGCACTTTTGGTGAAATGTTGGAGGTCATGTTACGAGACCGTTTTGTGGCTGGTATAAAATCGGAAAGCCTCAGAAGAAATTGTTACAGGAGGATGACGATGTCACCTTGGACAGGTATTTTCTATAGCAGTCTCGTTTGAGCTAGCTGAAAAAAAATGCTAAGGAGCTGCAGGATGGACTAGTGGCTAAGATGGATATTGTTCCGGGAGGAAATAGAAAGAATGAAGCTCGTAGAGGATGGCAGCATGGGCCCTAGTATGCAAAGAAGGGAGACAATTTGTTTCCGATGCGGAAAAAAAAACTCTCACCTGGCACCTGCATGTCCACATAAAACAAAATCTTGTTTTAAATGCAAGAGAATTGGACATTTGAGCAGGGTGTGCAAAACGGGTAAATCAGTGCCAGACTGCAGATATGCGCAGGACGAATTAATTTATTCGGTACAAGGTGATACTGATGCAAAAATAAATCTACATGTTGACGAGTATCAATTGTGTTTTGTGGTGGACACAGGAAGTCCCGTCACACTGATACCGAAAACAATTTATGAAAAATACTGGAAAGATGGTAAATTGTCTCCATCTTATTTAAGATTGAGGTCCTTTTGTGGAAACCCAATAAAAATTATTGGTGAGAGAAGAGTTTTTGTGAAGGAGGCAAATCAAGATTTGCGGTTGATAGTTGTAGATGAAGATATTTCGATAGTTTTGTTGGGACGAGAATGGCTAAAAGGTTTAAATCTTGATTTTTCTAGGTTATTGAACATTAGACAAGTAAGCGAGTTCGATATAAAAGTTATAATAAATAAGTATGCTAATTTATTTAGCAAAGAATTAGGTTGCTTAAAAACGTCCATATTGATTTTTATTTAAAAAAAAATACGACTCCTGTATTTGGTAAGGCGAGAAGTTTGCCTTTCTCTTTGAAGAAAAAAGTAGAAAATGAAATGGATGGCATGGTTAACGAAGGAATTTTTACAACCTATTGAGTATGCCAACTGGGCCGCATCTATAGTACCAGTACTGAAGAAAGATGGGAGCCTTAGAATTTGCGGCGATTTTAGATGCACCGCAAATAAGGCCATAGAATTGGATAAGTACCCGCTTCCATCAATAGACGAAATATTTTCAAAATTATCTGGAAATACAGTATTTTTCGTCATTGGACTTATCCAGAGCTTATTTGCAGGTCAGATTATCTGAAGAGGCCAAAAGAGTGGTGAACATTAATACTACGAAGGGGTTATTTGCCTTTAAAAGGCTACCCTATGGAGTAGCTGTAGCACCAAACAAGTTCCAAAGAGAAATGGACAATCTTTTGCAGATATGTCGGGAGTGGCTTGCTACATCGATGACATCCTGGTAGCCGGAAAGGATCATAGGGATCACGAGCAAAAGCTGGAATTGGTCTTTAAAAGGCTGAAAGAAAAAGGTTTAAGATTAAACAAGGATAAATGCAAATTCGCAGTAAATGCTGTTGAATATTTAGGTTTAAAATAGATAAAAAAAGGACTGCATCCCATAAGTAATAAAATAGAAGCGGTGGTAGAGGCGCCTGACCTACAAACGTTTCTCAATTGAGATCTTTTATAGGTCTCCTTATGTATTACTCTAGGTTTATAAGAAATATTGCAGATATTTTGGCGCCCTTCTATCACCTCTTAAAAAAGAATTCCAAATGGAACTGGACTGGCGAACACCGTATATTATTTGCAAAATGCAAAGCATTGCTCACTAACGAGTCGGTGCTGGCACATTATGATGCAACTAGGGAACTAGTCCTTGCATGTGACGCCTCTAGCTATGGTTTAGGAGTGGTTCTGAGTCACAGGAACGATAGAAAGGAAGAAACTCCTATAGCCTTTGCTTCAAGAACGCTAACTGAAGCGGAAAGGCGGTATTCGCAATTAGAAAAAGAAGCCTTAAGCATCATTTTTGGTTGTGAGAAATTCCGACAATATCTATTGGGACGTGAATTTGTGTTAATCACAGACAACCGACCTTTAATGCACATTTTTTTCACCCCAGAAACCGATCCCCATATGTGCTGCATCAAGAATTAAGAGGTGGTCGTTAAAATTATCTGCATTTAATACACTGTGGAGTTTCGAAAAACTGATGATAATGGAAATGCAGACGCGTTATCACGATTACCTTTAGTCTCAAAGACCACGGAATCTTTGGATGAGGATCAGGTGCTTCTCCTTCGGAAAATGAGTGAGGTCCCCTTCTCATTCCAGGATATTGCAGTTGAGACACGCCGGGATAAATTACTATCAATTGTGTTGAGAAATGTTAGGGAAAATAATTGGCAAATTCCAAAGGTATCGCAGGAAAATCCACTTTGTTCCTATTATAGGATAAAAGACGAATTAAGTTGTGAGTTTGGATGTCTGCAATGGCGTGAAAGAGTGGTAATTCCCCAGAAATTAAGATCCTCAATTTTGAACGATTTACATGAGATGCACCTAGGGATGGTGAAAATGAAAATGATTGCTAGACGGTATTTTTGGTGGCCAGGCATAGATAAGAACATTGAAGAGTTGGCTAGAGATTGTAGAATCTGCCAAGAATCTGCAAGTATGCCGCCGTCTACCATTTCAGAGTGGACTTGGCCTGAGAAGCCGTGGCACCGTCTACACTTAGATCTAGCAGGTCCCTTATGGGACGAATGTTTATGGTCCTTGTAGACGCGTACACCAAATGGCTGGAGATTGTCATCATAAAGGACATTACGAGCAGGACCATCATAGGACATCTTAGGGAGATCTTTGCCAGATTTGGATTACCTGAACTTTTGGTAACCGATAATGGCAGACAATTTGTCTCAAGTGAATTTGAGGAATTTACAAAAATTAATGGTATAAGACACACAAAAACGAGTCCGTACAATCCCAGCACTAATGGCTTAGCTGAGCGATATGTACGTGAATTTAAAAACTCTTTAACGAAAGAACCAAGGAAAGGACAGTGTAGAAATCAATCTACAGCGATTTGTATTCGCCCATAGAGCTTTTCCTCAAACGGTATTAAAGGAGTCCTCCCGCGGAACTTTTAATGAAAAGAAATCTAAGATCAAGATTTTCAAATTTGATTCCGAAAATGGCGAAGGTAGGAGAGGTGTACCATGATGCCATGAGTAAGCAAAAGCATTTTGCGGTCGGCTCTGAGGTGTATTTTCGGAATTTTGCTAACGGACCAAAATGGAAAAGGGGCAGGATCATGGAACTACTGAGCAGCCGACATTACCTTATAAGAAGACGAAGGCCGTTATGTGAAAAGACACATAAATCAACTAAGGCCAGTTATCAAGAAAGAAGTTCCTGAAGTGAGAGATTTGGTATTGCCGGGTACATCAAGAGATTTTATACTGCCTGGCACTTCTCGAGATCACCCTGGGCTTGGAGGACAGGAGAAGACAAGGGAAGAAGCCCCGGAGGTGGACGAAGAATTGAAGGGAGCGGAGTCTTCAGCACAAGAGGACACTCCAGAAACCAGAAACCGGGCCCTGCTGCTGCGGCTGTCCCTGTCCCTGTGCGCAGTCCAAGACCGCCAGAACCAGAACCGGGCCCTGCGGCTGTCCCTGTCCCTGTGCGCAGTCCAAGACCGCAGCGATCCAGAAGACCGCCAGACCGGCTGCACTACTATTAAGAGGGGAGATGTGTTGTGTATGCAAATTGTTAAATATCTGTATGTATTTTGCATGTTTTTTTTTATTATTAATATGTAAATATTTATTTGTATATATAGAACATGAACGGTGCAATTAAAGAGAAATTGACCAGTAACTATAGGCTCCGTGTCGTGACGACTACTGGGAGGCACTACTACAGGAGAACATATTCCCGAAAGCTTGAGACTGATTTAATAAAATGAAAAGAATATCTTCTCCAGAAACCTATTTACTTGTTTAATTTATGTTCAGGAGTTTTAAATCAATTGATATTTGAAATATGATATTAGAAATTTGAACTATTTTTGACGCAAATCATTCTTTTTTTAAATAAATCAATTTCCCACTGCCCTTACTGCAATGATAAAATAATGGCCTGGCTTATCAGTGGTACACCCTCCCAGCGGTTTCGCTAGTTTAATCTACCATACCGCTGTAATATTGTATTTTTCGGTTTTCCATTTATACTGATATTTGAAGCTAGACTCTTGGAAGGGGTATTTTAAATAAACTATGGATATAAGCTTTGAGGACAGTAGAAATACATACAATGATAAATATATAATTACTTATTATTATATATTTACTTGCAATTTGCGGAAGAGCAATGCTCGAGCATATTATATATTTATTATTATATGTATTTCTACTGTCTCCAAATCTTATGTCCATAGATCATTTAAAATACCCCTTCCATGAGTAGCTTCTAGCTTCAGTATCAGTATGAAAGGAAAACAGAAATATGCAATATTACACCAGTATGGTAGATTAAACTGGCAAACTGCTGGAGAGTTCACCACTGATGAGCCATGCCCTCCCATTATTTTATTATTGTAGTGAGGGCAGTAGAAAATTGATTTATTTTAAGTAGAATCATACCTTCAAAAAATAGTTCAAGATTCTTATAACAGATAGCGCGCTAATGCATCATAAAATATGATATCATATTTAAAAGTGTAATAGAGTTCGACTATAGTTAAATATGTTTGAGTTATCAAGTGAGATAGGAGTTGACGAAGATCCCCTGAATATTTGTAGGATGATCCTTCGTCGTTGAGGAAGTCTCCTCTTTTAAATAAGTGTTTACCATTGACGGATGGGTTTTGCTCTTCATTGGAAAATGGGTGCTGTTACCACGTTAGTCACCTTGGACCAGAATTTGGTCAAATATTCCAACAACTGCCCTGGTGTGGAACTAACACCTATCGACATACTCTCATGTCCAGCTATGGCCGCAGCTTTGCAAAATTTGACATGTGACCCAGAGCAGCAGCTTTACACAACCAAGATAGTGGACATTGCGACTGCTGTGATAGAGATGCGCGGGGACATCTGAGGCTCTTGATTGGACACGACAACAACAACCATTGACGGATTTGTTATAATAATTTTTTAAAAATATATTTTAAATGTGTGTATTCCCCTGTACATATTAATAAAGAACGGATACATTTTATTTTAAAAATCTAAATAGCACAGTCAGCAAGTATATTCGCTATACATAGCGGCTTGTTGTTTTCTGTGAATAATTGATATATGGACCTGAATTATTCCCAAACATATACAAAGTCCGTTCCATGAGTAATGCCGCCTATTTTGCCCTGACGTGACGATACACCTAATTAGCATCAGTAGGGTGTTAGTGTTAAATTATATTCACAAACATAAGCAGTTATCTCATTATTTAGTGGGAAGAATGTTGTTTTCGTTTGTTAAGTGAACTCTCACGTCTTCTCATTGGACGAATGTGGCCATGTTTGTATATTAGAGGGGGCTAGGGGAATGTGAGAGACGCCAGTGAGGATTATTGTGTGGAGACGTTTGAAGTGTTCTCTGTGTTTCGTGTCTGGTGATCTCCTCGCATACCTGTGTGACCCCGGTCCGATCCCTACCAACACTACAATAAAAGATAGGTATTGTTTTTGTTAAAATAATCGGGTGGTTTTATTTAAGTCCTTTCTTCTTATTTTGTTGCATTTCTGAGTGTTTTCTCTGTGTTAAGTTACTTTTAATTCAAGCCTTAGTTTCCTTTTGTGTGTAAACCGTACAAAGTAATCATCATTGTCATCAAATTGTCATCAGTTTAAATGTCTCCTGTCCCATTCGTCTCTAAGCTGCCGGAGACTGAGGATGTACGCTACCGTGAACCACGTTTTGAGTTACTGTAACGCCGTGAGATGTGGATTTATATTAAACTACAAAATTTTGCGTTAAACTTGGGAATTCGACTAAGGAAACGTTTGCCTTAATGCAGCAGGCCTTCAGGATTGATATTTCAAATCACAAGAGGGTTTTTTGATGGCCCTGTCAAATTATTTTGATAACATAAGCAGTTTTAAGCTTCTCTGTTGTGAGGAGGGAAGAATATTGTTTGTTTGTAGAATGAACCAATCTCGCACGCCTTCTCATCGGAAAATGTGGCCATGTTTGTATATAAAGGGGGGACCATAGTATGCGGGAGGTCTTTTTTAGGTCACACTCCCCGCCCTCCTTTTGGACAGTCAGGCCGCTCTCCTGCTCTTGCCATGAACCCTGCCAAGAAAAAGAAGAAGAATGCCCAGAAGCCCATCGTGGACGTCGCTTCCCTGGATAAGGAGGACGAAATGGTGCTCTCATCCGCCACCTCCAGGTCCTGATCGGCATTGGCTATCCCGCCCTCAAGCCCCTGCACAAAGACATGATTGGGTACATCGCAACGCGGAATAAGCAGATTAAGGCTTGCGCTGGGCTGCCCTTTGCCTCAAGGGAAAGCGGCTGGTTGGGATAGCATACCCTGCGAGCTTGTCAAGGGCTTCGAGGACTTCTTCGGTGAGTCATACATCAAGTCCTCGCCGAATCCAAGCTTCGCGGACTCTTCCAGAATCATCGAGGAGGAATATCATCTGCCTCGTCCCCAAAGCGCACGGTGGTCCGGGCCTAAGCGGTTACCGGCCCATATCACTTCCGACGGCGGACTACAGAATCATCAGCGGCGTTCTTCTGGGTCGTCTACGTCGCCACCTTCCAGCTATCGTGCCGGATTGCCAGACATACGCCGTTCCGGGAAGATGTCCCTCTGGAACATCGCGTGCGTGTCTGACGAGGTGGCCCAGGCCTTCAAGAACAAGACGCCGCTAGCAGTCATCTTCACCGACCTGCAGTCCGCCTTTGACAACGTGGACCGAGAGTTCCTGGCCTCCCAGCTACGCATCATCGGCCTGCCTCCGCCCTTCATGGAATGGCTTCCACCTGCTCTACGCGGAGGCCGACGCTACCATCAAGGTGGATGGAAACTTCACCCGCCCATTCAAAATGCGCAGAGGGCTTCGGCAGGGTTGTGCCTGCAGTGCAGCCCCTTTTCTCCCATCTTTACGGGTCCCCTCCTGCGCCACTTGGAGAGAATCCTCGGAAGAGGGAACGTCCTGGCGTACGCCGATGACATTCTCCTGCTGATCGCGAGGATTGGCAGTTTGAGAGAGTCAAGACCATCTTTGACGAATTCCGGCGTGCGTCGGGAGTCAGCGTCAACTTCCCGAAAAGTAAAGGACTGTGGTGCGGCGCCTGGAGGGACCGTGCCGACTCTCCGCTGGGCATCTCGTGGTCCGCATCCTCCATCACGGTACTGGGCTGCGAAATAACATCAGGCCATGGAACCTCGGTCCAGGAAAATCACCTGCTGGGCATCTTGAGAGGTCGATCTCCAGATGGTCCCCATTTGTCCGCGGCTTCTCCTGGTGGGGCGGGCGAGAGCGGCCAACTCGCTAGTACTGGCGGCGGTGCTCCACCATCTGCACGGCTACCTGCCCGGTGATGCCACTATCGCCAAACTGCAGGCCAGGCTGACGCGGTTCGTCTGGGGATCCTGCCATCGCGCCGCCTGGCTCCCGGGAGGTCTACTGGCACGTCCTGTGTCCGTCGGTGGCGTAGGACTGCTCGACATCAGGACCCAACTCCAGCTCGCCTGCTTCAAGGGGGTCCAGGCTGCATCCAGAAATGGAGGCAAGAACGCCTACTCCTGGCTGTGGAGTCTGGAGCCTGGATGACCCCCTTGTCCTCGGGTTCCTGGTTGCTGCCTCGCCGCCGCCGGCTGCTGGATCTATGGGGGCAGGCCTCCTCCATCCTGGGCCTGAACCATCGGGTGTTGCCTGCTCCCACTCTACTGAACCTGCCCCTCGTCGGTGCCTGCAGGTTCCTGGCGACGCCATCGCTTCGGGCTCCCTCTAGATGGAGAGGAGTTCGCGTCCGCGACCTGGCAGGCCCTGCTTCCGCCGCCCATCGCCAGGCTTACAAGAAGCGCCTGCGAAGATGCAGCTGCTCTTGGGGCATTTTGCCAACGCCTGGTGGCGGACAACGCGACGAGCGTCTACAGGGAGCGGACCTTGGAGGAAGCCGTGGTGCTGCGCGGGACGGCTACGCCCGTTCCTGCGCATTAGCACTACGCACTGCGCGTCGCATGTTGGAGCGTCCCCGCCTGGCCGCCGTTCCCATCTCGCGGTATCTCCGGCGCTGGGCGCCTGTCGTCGACGTGCCCTCCACCAGCCCGGCGTTCTCATCTCTCCGTCGCTGCTCCTTCGGGGGCCATGCAGCGGACATCGCACTGCGGCTAGCCCTGCACGCCCTGCCTCATCCGGGGCACCCGGCGTCGAGCCAGCCCGTCTGCATCGCCTGCGGCTCCAGCGACCTGTCGCTGGCTCATCGCTACTGGTCCTGCAGCGCCGTCCGCCCTCTCATCCGAGAGGTGTTCTCCATCATCGGGCGGCCGCCGGACCTGCAATCCTGGATCTTCGCGGTGAACCTCGAGAACCACGCCATCACCATCTCCTCAGCGGCAAAGCATGCCATCTACGTTTTTTTCGTAGATCGCGAGATGCGTGGTATCTCTGGGGACCCATTGGCGATCTTCCATCAAACTCTGCAGCGGTGGCAGAGGCGCCATGTACATAGTTGTATTTTTTAATCATTTTCAAAATCATTTTTTTTTATTATAACCATCATTAGCATGGCCCCTGCGCAAGGATGACACGCAAAATCGTGAAGCGTTCTCTCTCGGCGGTACATATACTAAAATTGGAACGATACAGAGAAGATTAGCATGGCCCCTGCGCAAGGATGACACGCAAAATCGTGTTCTCTCTCTCTCTCTTCTCTCTCTCTCTCTCTCTCTCTCGCGCCATGTTACATCAACTCAAACGAGGTTCACGGTAACGCACATCTTCACTCTCCGGCAGCTCTGAGAGAAATGAAATTGGGAGCAGGTTGTCAGCTTCAAAACACACCCGCTGCAGTGTATCCTTGTGTCAGAAAAGGAACAAAAGACTACGTTACTTATGGAACAACGGGCCTTGTAGTTAAACCTACACTTCGTTGAAATTCTAATACTCCAGTCAGATCTTGTGAGAACAACATCCATTGAAGTGCTGTGAGATGTCAAGTCATGACCACATCCAGTAAGAGATGTAAGGCGGTGTCAAGAGTTAGTTGTTGTAAAAAGAGCATCCAATGAGTGATGTCCAGTCAAGACAACATCTAGTAAGAGATGTAAGGCGGTGTCAAGAGTTAATTGTTGTAAAAAAAGCATCCAATGAGTGATATCCAGTCAAGACAACATCTTGTAAGAGATGTAAGGAGGTGTCAAGAGTTGTTGTAAAAAGAGCATCCAATGAATGATGTCCAATGAGTGATGTCCAGTCAAGACAAGATCTAGTAAGAGATGTAAGGAGGTGCCAAGAGTTAGATGTTGTAAAAGGAGCATCCAATGAATGATGTCCAATGAGTGATGTCCAGTCAAGACAACATCTAGTAAGAGATGTAAGGAGGTGCCAAGAGTTAGTTGTTGTAAAAATAGCACCCAATGAGTGATGTCCAGTCAAGACAACATCTAGTAAGAGATTTAAGGAGGTGTCAAGAGTTAGTTGTTGTAAAAAGAGCATCCAATGAGTGATGTCCAGTCATGACCATACCCAGTAAGAGATGTAAGGAGGTGTCAAGAGTTAGTTGTTGTAAAAATAGCATCCAATGAGTGATGTCCAGTCAAGACAATATCTAGTAAGAGATGTAAGGCGGTGTCAAGAGTTAGTTGTTGTAAAAAGAGCATCCAATGAGTGATTTCCAGTCAAGACAACATCTAGTAAGAGATGTAAGGCGGTGTCAAGAGTTAGTTGTTGTAAAAATAACACCCAATGAGTGGTGTCCAGTCATGACCACATCCAGTAAGAGATGTAAGGCGGTGTCAAGAGTTAGTTGTTGTAAAAAGAGCATCCAATGAGTGATGTCCAGTCAAGACCACATCCAGTAAGAGATGTAAGGCGGTGTCAAGAGTTAGTTGTTGTAAAAAGAGCATCCAATGAGTGATGTCCAGTCAAGACAACATCTAGTAAGAGATGTAAGGAGGTGTCAAGAGTTAGTTGTTGTGAAAAAGAACATCCAATGAGTAATGTCCAATGAGCGATGTCTAGTCATGACCACATCCAGTAAGAGATGTAAGGAGGTGTCAAGAGTTAGTTGTTGTAAAAAGAGCATCCAATGAGTGATGTCCAGTCAAGACAACATCTAGTAAGAGATGTAAGGAGGTGTCAAGAGTTAGTTGTTGTAAAAAAAGAACATCCAATGAGTAATGTCCAATGAGCGATATCCAGTCAAGACCACATCCAGTAAGAGATGTAAGGAGGTGTCAAGAGTTAGTTGTTGTAAAAAGAGCATCCAATAAGTAATGTCCAATGAGCGATGTCCAGTCATGACCACATCCAGTAAGAGATGTAAGGAGGTGTCAGGGACGGATGTGGCTGGCCCCTGGTCCGTGACAGACGGAAGTGCGTCCAACCGTAACGACGCATTAAATCTAATTAAAGCAGCCTATCGAATTGCACAGTGTGGGGACAAAGAACCCCTACTCCCGGATGTCTTGTCACTCGCTCCTCCGTCTTAGACCTAGATGGACTCACGAGCAACTTTCTAAACACAATAAGTAAGCATTTTAGGAGGACAATCAAAGGACAAATTGCTTAGTATGTGTATCCAATGATTTACCATATTCTGATTTAAGAGGCATGAGCAGATAGCTAATCGATAGGAATCCAATATTTTGTCCATCAATATTGATCACAACTCTTTAGCTTTCCCTATAATCAATGCTGGAAATGACATTGCCAGGTGGAAAACTAGCGACAAAAGTTACTTTACGGGTTATCATACAAAAGCAATAAACTAGGGCCTACAGTAATAGTAACTTAATACACAGAAAAACGTACACTCAAGAGTACAACACCAACAACAAAAAGGAAGTCAAATAAAAAAAACACGATTTGTTAAAAAATATAAAACAGTACTTATCTTTTATTTGAAGCGTTGATAAGGAGCGGACCGAGTTGCACAATTATGTGAGGAGATCACCAGACAAGCACAGAGAGAACGCTTTAAGCGTCCCCACTTGAACACCACTCCACGACTCCTCGCATTCCGTTTCAACCCTCTTTTATGTACAAACATGGCCACATTTGTTCAATGACGTGGGAGATCAGTTCACTTAACAAATAAACAACATTCTTTCCGCATAACTGAGAAGATTAAAACTGCTTATGTTTGTCAAATAATTTGACACTAGGATAGACAAACTTCCATCTTGACACGGCGGTGGAATCCTGGAGCCAGTCTCTGAAAATGTATATCACAGCACCCATGGCTTCAAGGTCTTCTTAGCGATCTTCAGTTTGTCTTCCATAATTTACCCACCATCTCAACCAAATTTCTAGTGGAAAATTAGGGGAAAAAAAGAAAGAAAATTACAGCAATTTGTTCAAGGCACGAACAAACTATGAATGATAAATTAAAAAAATAAGCAATGAGGGAAGTTTAGAGTATTCTATATACAGTTACGAGCGTCATTCTTCATCTCCTAATAATCAGTTTCATCTCTGTCACCGTTTGCTTTTTTTTTTTTTGGAATGGCGCCCTCCTATTGGTTGGCGCTACGGTCACGCCACCTTTGCCCCCCCCCTCATCATGCCCCCCCCCCCACTCGCTATTTCGTCTTTGTAACTATTGTGTTGGAGCGGGTCGCTCCTTAAATAAATGCATATATTAGTTAATAACCAAATGGAATCCTCTCTTTCTCTTTCCCAGTAAGAGACGCCTACGGAAGCCAACAGTACATAGACAGATAAAGCACATAGGCTATAGTTATTAATTAACATATGCATTTATTTAAGGCGCCAATTTATAATTGTAACAAATAGTATTTGAATCAAAACATTCAATCGGGTAAAACACGGGCGTTGCCCGGGTCATTCGGCTAGTCAAAATATAAACATCAAAATGATACTCTGTTAATAAAATAACAATTACTTTGCTACAATATAACACTTTCTATCTCCTACTGCTATATAAATTTGTTCTATATCTTGATGTTTCACAATATTTATAACATATTATAAATAGAGAATTCCTCAATGATATTTCAAATATTGAAGAAAAAAATAGAGTAAAGATAATCTGAACGCGACGATGATGTTTTTTTTTTGCGCTGAGATTTGTAGCAAAAGCATTTTTGTTATGATTTCTGAGGTGAAATATTCTCATTTTTATAACTCTATATTCAACTGTTTTCATTCGGTTTTTTTCTTTTGATGAGTTGAATATCATGTTATTAAAATGTGAACTATATATTGGGTTAAAATTATCTTCTCTTATTGCAACAGCCATATAGTGCAAAAAAAAAAACACTATAGCTACAGCCAACAAATACTATCTATCTCTTTACTCGACTAATTGGCCATTATAGAATGGTCGTCTAGTCCTACCAACGGGCTGTACCAAGCAGAACGATCACCGTGGCAATGAACCAAGCAAGCAGCAAGACAACAGAGCTGCAACACAAGTAAGTATCCCTGGGTCAGGGATGGATAGAAAGAAAGAAAGTGTTACTGTAAAAAAAAAATGCCAGAAGAAAGATATATTTCAGGGGAAAAAGAATTTTTCAAAATAAATAAAAAATATATTTGAAATAAAAGATGATCTAGGAGGATCAGAAAAAATACTGAATCCGATGGTAATGCCCAGACTTAAGTTTAATTGCACAAAAAGACCGTTTAAAATAAAAATAAAAAACATAATTTTTAAAATAAAATTTCAAAAATCACGGCGGCCAGCCAATGAAAATGAGCGGCCGTCAAGCCACATGACCCAGCGGTGAGCCAACAAATACTATATATAATAGTAAGGTGTACAAAGGTATGCGAGAAAATATCGACAGAAGGACGTACAATAAATCTGAAACACAGTGTACATCAAGAAAAAAAAAAAAGCATCTCTTTATCGTGCAAGTGAAAGTTGCTGATGGCTTGCGCCATATATCGGAATAAATATCAACTATTCGTTGATTTTTTAAATTATTCCTGATATGAACAAATTCCCATTCTTGATTAATCAAGAAAATCTAACCTAGTACGCGTTTTGGGCTGTTGATCTTCGTCAGCGTGGTACAAGCTGTATCTCAACGATCAAAAAACTGGTCATTCAGACATCCTGAAAAATCAATGAATGGGTAGTTAAGGCCAGAATTGCGTGAGGATGCTAAATAATGTCAAAAAATTCGAAACTATTATAGACGCGTATGATTCTTTTTTAAAATAAACAATTTCTACTGCCCTTACTGCAATGTAAAAATTAATGGGAGGGCCTAGCTCATCAGTGGTGAACCCTCCCAGTAATAGTTTCGAATTTTGATAACAGATAGCGCGCTGGTGCATCATAATATAATTGTACTAATAAAAGACACAAATTGAATTTTGCGGAAGAGTGATTGCTCTAAGCATATTATATATTTATAATTGTATGTAAATTCTAATGTCCTCAAAGCTTATGTCCATAGTTCATCTGAAATACCAAGAGTCTAGCATCAGTATCACTATAAAAGGAAGATCGAAAAATGCAATATAACATCGCTATGGTAGATTAAACTGGCGATACCGCTGGGAGGGTTCACCACTGATGAGCCAGGCCCTCCCACTAATTTTTCTATTGCAGTAAGGGCAGTATAAATTGTTTATTTTTAAAAAGAATCATATGGGTCTATAATAGTTTCGAATTTTGATAACAGATAGCGCGCTTATGCATCACAATGCGAAAATGTTTTCACATTGTTTCACAGTGTACATCATAAAACTGTATATAAGAACATTACAAAAGCGGCAATCCAAAAAGCCGCCTCCAGTCTAAAGAGCAACAATAAGAAGGAAGGTAAAAGGAAGTTAACTCCCAAGGGAGCAATCGGTCACAGGAGTCTGTCTAGGGGCAAACCTATATTTTATCTCTTTTGTCCGGTTGAACGGTCATGATGATCACTCCTGCTGTGTTTGCTTCACTTTCTAATTATAGAAATATGGTCTTTACCCTGTTTATGTATGGAGCGGATAGCTATGTGATAAACAATTTACCTTCCTTCTTTATTAAAAAAAAATCGGCATGGCCTAGACGATGACACCCTGGCCATCCTGACGTCTACCAAGACACACATCTATAGGTACTTCCTCGGTGTGGAACTGAGAAGTGTTCAAGAAGACCTTGTCTGGAGGAAGTCTCTCTCAAGGTGGGGAAGCCTTCCTTGCTGAAGAAATTTGTACACAACTATATATATTTCCCCCTACATTTTATATGCCCTTTCACTCTTTTATTTTTCCACCTTTGTAAAATTTGATTAAAAGAATCAATAAAATTGTTTAAACTGTCTATTTAAAAAAATGCATTTATAAATTTTAAAAACTCATTCCATAGAGATTTTATCGTTTATATTTTTCTCAGAAATAGAAGTTTTATAATGCTATCATATACTCATAGACAAAACTTAAGGAAGTTTCATATTTTTATATCGCAAGTCGTCTTCTTTTTTTTTTTTTTTTTTTTTGTTTTTAAGGAGACAAGAGGTAATTTTGTTCACACTTAGTTATCTCGTAGTCTTTAATAAAGGTCACTGTAATATCTTTCAGAGTTATTGTCTGAAATAGATTTTAAGCCTTATTTATTTTAATAGCTTTTATTATATTATACTGGAATAGATGCAAAATCCAAAATTACAAGTAAACAACAACAGAATGATGATGATAAGTTATATATTACGATATATACAATATATCTCAGAATAATAATCTATGGATTTAAAATTATTAGAATATAACTATATATATACGACAGATATACATGCTTAAATGCACAACTTCTTTATGTTTGGTGCATGAGTATTGTTATGTATGATATCAATATTCATTGAGATTTATTTATCATCATCATTTATTGTATAAATGCTTTGTTTTTAATTAAAAGATTAGTATGTAAAAATAACTAGCGTTGCGTCGTAAATCTCTTAAACTAGAAGATACATAATAAATTGGCGACGAGAGAAAAAAGAATTATTTTAAGGTAAAGTAATCTTGAGCTAATTTTTAAACTAATTTTAAACTAAACTGTAATTTTTTAAAGATGGCTAGTTTCGGGAATATTGAGAATTTTGATCCTTCTAAGCCAGAAAAGTGGACAATGTACGTGGAGAGAATGATATTCTTTTTCCTTGCAAATGGAATTGAAAAGATCACGCAGAAAAAAGCTATTTTTCTCACTTTAATAGGCCCTGAAACTTATGCATTGGCAAGGTCGTTGGCCGCGCCAAAAGATTTAGCTCATGTAAATTATGAAGAGATGCTTACTATTCTGACTGGACATTTTTGCCCTAAGCCCAATGTGATAGTCCAGCGATACCATTTTAACAAACATAATCAAGGTAATGAACCGATTGCTACTTATATAGCAGAATTAAGAAGATTAAGTGAGAACTGTGAGTTTGTTGATCTGGATGATCGTTTAAGAGACAGATTAGTGTGTGGCTTAAAAAAAGAGTCACTTGTGAAGAGACTATTGTCTGAAAAAGACTTGACCTTTGAAAAAGCCATAGATATAGCACTATGTGATGAGTCGGCAAGTGCAAATGCTAGTGTTTTGATGGAGACGACTCCTGATGTAAATATATTAAGGAAAGCTAGCAGGGCTGAACCGCCTAAATTTAAATCGGGCAAAGTTCATTTTAAGGAATTCAAGAAAATGAATAATAAAATAATTTGCATACGTTGTAAAGGAAATCATATGCCAAATGTTTGTAAATTCAGAAATGCAAAATGTTTTAAATGTGGCAAAATTGGTCATCTGCAGAAGGCATGCCTGACTAGAGTAAAGAAATTTGAATACTTGAATAGAAGTAATAGTGATACATACCTACACTGTATTGGAACTGAAAGTTTAAGTAATCCTTTTTACATAATGGTTAAATTAGATAATCATGACGTAGCAATGCTTATAGATTCAGGAAGTGCATACTCATTACTAAACAAAGAAACATTTTTAAAGTATTGGAGAGTAACCCAACTTGAGAAATCTGAAGTGCTATTGAAGACATGGTCGTCAAGTAACGTCAAGATTTTGGGAAAGCTTTTTGTTAAAGCAAAAGTAACAAATGGTTTTAAAAAATTATCAATCTTAGTGGCTGATGGTCTGGGTCCTAACATTCTGGGAAGGCAGTGGTTTGAAGCGTTTCGCCTGAGGATAGATTTTTTGAATCATATCGAAACAAATCCTTTTTCTTCTGAATTTGAAGAAGTATTTAAACAGGAAATTGATGCCTATAATGGACCTTTGATCCATATTGACATTCCTGAGAATGCAGAACCCAAATTTGTAAAGGCCAGAACCGTGCCATTTGCTCTGAGAGAACTAGTAGATAAAAAATTAAAATCACTGGAAGAGCAAGGGGTTGTTGAACCTGTTAAATTTACGAAATGGGCATCACCAATTGTGACGGTCCTAAAGAATGACGGCACTATAAGAATATGCCACGATTATAAAAGTACAGTAAATTTGTATAGTAATCCTGATAAATACCCACTGCCCACAATTCCGCAACTTTTGGATAGATTGAGAGGTGGCAGAGTGTTTACTAAGTTGGACATGGCTCAAGCATATCAGCAGTTGAAAGTGGATGAAACATCGGCAGAGATTCTCGCTATTAATACACCTAGAAGTTTATATAAGGTGAAGCGTCTTCCTTTTGGCTTAAATTCAGCCGTGGGAACATTCCAGAGATTCATGGATACTCTTCTGAGTGGAATTGATGGAGTTGCAGTGTATTTAGATGATGTCCTAATTTCAGGAAGAGATTGTGATGATCTTAAAAGAAAAACTGAAAAGGTACTGCTACGCTTCAGAGAATCTGGACTTCGTCTGAAAAAAGAAAAATGCCATTTTTATGTTCCAGAAATTGAATTTCTAGGAATGATTATTGATCATAAAGGAATTCATCCGTCCGAAGAAAAGTTGAGAGCAATTAAAGATGCCAGACCACCATCTAATAAAAGGGAATTGATGTCTTTTCTTGGACTTCTTAATTATTATGAGAGGTTTTTGAATAATAAAGCCACAGTAGCTGAACCTCTCCATAGACTGTTGGACAGTAATAGTCCATGGAAATGGAATAAAGAACATCAAAGATCTTTTGCAGAGGTTAAAAACTTGATTAGCTCTAAGTCTGTTTTAGCACATTTTAATGAAGATTTGCCTATCTTGGTCAACTGTGATGCGTCGGAGTATGGTGTTGGAGCCATTTTGTCGCAAATAGACCATGGTGTTGAAAGACCAGTTGTGTTTGCCTCCCGAACTTTAAATAAAACTGAGAGAAGATATGCAGTAATTGATAAAGAGGCATTAGCAGTCATTTTTGGTGTATCAAAGTTTTCACAGTATCTTCTAGGGAGAAAATTTAAAATTTTGACGGATCATAAACCCCTAGTTGGAATATTCAACCCCAAAAAGCCGATACCTCAAGTGCTATCACCGCGCATGTTGAGATGGTGTTTGACTCTGGCTGCGTATACTTATAGTATAGAGTATAAACCGGGAAAAGTGAATTGTAATGCCGATGTACTAAGTAGATTTCCTTTAGATGAATGTCCAAGTGTAGTTCCGAACCCTTCAGAGGTGTTCTTTATAGAATCGGAACATGCTGCAATTAATTCTTCGGAAGTGGCAAAACTAACTAGTAGGGATCCAATCCTTTCTAAGGTTAAATTCTGGGCAATGAATGGGCGGCCTGAAAGGAAAGTTGATGATAAATTTAGGGATTTTGTCTCCAAATCTAGTGAAATATCAGTTCATAAAGACTGTTTATTGTGGGGGAGCAGGGTGATTATACCTGAAAGATTAAGAAAAGATATTTTAAATCTTTTACATGATACTCACATTGGCATAGTCGGGACAAAAGCGCTAGCTCGAGGATTGTGCTGGTGGCCCAAGATGGATGGAGATATTGAGCGGATGATATCCAGTTGTGCGGTTTGTTTGTCGTGTAGTCACGATCCGCCAAAAACTGACGTATATCCTTGGATTTGGCCATCAAGACCTTGGTCGAGACTGTATATTGATCATGCGGGTCCCTTTCAAGGAAAAATCTTTCTGATTGTAGTAGATGCCTATTCTAAGTGGATTGAGGCTAAAATCGTATCTACAACATCTACTGAAACTACCATCAATTGCCTAAAGGAAATATTCGCGACCCACGGGTTGCCGGATGTGATAGTTTCGGATAATGGTAGGTCCTTCACATCGGAACTTTTCAGGACTTTCTTAAAAAGAAATGGCGTAAGGCACATCTTGTGTGCGCCTTATCATGCAGCGTCAAATGGGCAGGTGGAAAGAGCTATTCAGACGCTTAAAAATCTGCTAAGAAAGAACAGCTCGGGAAATTGGACGACTAGGTTATCTAGATCGTTGTTATCCATGAGAATAACTATAAACAGCACGACGCAGAAATCCCCAGCACAGTTGTTGATGAACAGAAACCTGAAGAGTCTCTTAAATAAATTTCATCCTGAAGGTGTGTCGGAGGGAAGGATGCGACAGGAAAACAAGTTCATAAGAAATTGGAAACCCCATAGAGTGGTAAATGAAGGAAAGGCAGTTATAGCACGAGGGTACCATGGCCCCAGATGGCTACCAGGTGTAGTGCGGGAAAAAACTAGTCCTGTTTCTATTAAGGTAGAGACAAATGACGGAGAAATTGTAAACCGGCATTTAGATCAAGTCAGGAGTTGTGAGGAAAGTGAAGCCTTACCATCTACATCATCGACCCCTCAAGTGACACCTGATTTTGAAAGACCTCCGGCTGTTCAAGAAACTGATTCTTCAGAAGGAACCCCAAAGCCTGTGTTGAGGAGGTCCTTAAGAATAAGGAAACCTCCATCGTTTTTTGAAGGTTAAGTTATCTTTGGCTAATGGGGAGGAGTTGTTATGTATGATATCAATATTCATTGAGATTTATTTATCATCATCATTTATTGTATAAATGCTTTGTTTTTAATTAAAAGATTAGTATGTAAAAATAACTAGCGTTGCGTCGTAAATCTCTTAAACTAGAAGATACATAATAAGTATATATATACTATAAGTTCTTAAAAGGTTTCGACGGAATAGAACGTCATGTCATTGGTAGACTACTAAGCGATGTTTATGTCCCGAGGACCCACGCTCCATTGTTGAAGGTAACAGCTGAGATGACTTGAAGCTGCTGCTGACAAAAGTTACTATTACGGGTTATCACACAAAAATCAATAAACTAGGGCCTACAGTAAGAGTAACTTAAACACAGAAAAACGTACACTCAAGAGTACAACACCAACAACAAAAAGGGGGTAAATAAACAAAAACACGATTTGTTAAATAAAATAAAAAACAGTACTTATATTTTATTTGCAGCGTTGATAAGGAGCGGACCGGGGTTTCACGGGTATGCGAGGAGATCACCAGACAAGCACACAGAGAACGCTTTAAGCGTCTCCACTCGAACACCACTCCACGACTCTTCGCATCCCGTTTCAACCCTCTTTATGTAAAAACATGGCCATATTCGTCCAATGACGTGGGAGATCAGTTCACTTAACAAATAAACAACATTCTTCCCGCATAACTGAGAAGATTAAAACTGCTATGTTTGTCAAATAATTTGACACTGCAACCGCTCGTCAGAAACATGAAAGTTGAGAAAAGTCGCCTGAAGACACCGAAAGGTAAACTTAAAGGCAGCGATCTTTTCCGGGTACAAGACCCGTTGTCAAAGGACATGAATAACAAGCGAAAAGATGCGGGTGAGGCCGTATCCCCTGGCAACAGATGCTGGGGCAACTGCTGAGTAACGGCGACAAAGATCTTTGACGATATTCAGGGTCTTGACATTCGTTTCCTAGGTAACGTCCACTGCTTGCTATTTCAGGAATCAGCACAGCTCGACGCTCCTGTGTCGAATGGCAATGCCGTACACATCAGGACCCGAAAGACGGAAACTCTTGCGAGATATTCGGTCTTGTTCCGATGTCAGTGAACCTTTTATAAAATATTAACTTGGAACTTCAAAGTTCCTTAATTAGTTGTTCATTTAAGATATGTTTGCCCACCTCTACTTTATGCTGAGCTTTACCACGAACGGCTTTAGGTGCGAAAGTAAGATGATGTACTCCTTGATAAAAGTCTCTTGGAAGAGCATGTGTGGTACTCGAGGAGGGCGTCCAGCTGCTCTCGGGCCTTTGAAGCAGCCATTGGTATTAGTGACCTGGATCTATCCCAGCTGCCAGAATGGCTGGAGATCGCTTTTTTATCTTGTGTTTTGTAAGGCTGGTGGTTTCTGAAGCACTGATGGTAGGCACAGTCTCGGGAGCTTCGGCCTCTTCAACTGATGGCGTGGAGGACATCTGTGCCGGAGAACGTTCGATGCAGGTTGGTTGGATGCTGTAGTTTGTGATGCATCTGCAGAGGCAGTAGGAGTAGGCGTCGTGATCTTCACCTGCTCTTTTGGCTAGAGGTCTGGAAATAGCTAATGCCCTGGTGATCTGGAAGCAATTCATATTCTTTTGATCCAACCGGTTGCCTTTGGAGTATCGGAATCCGTACTCCAGATAGGCCAGCGCAGAGTCATCCTTGGAAGTCATGATGATACTCTTTGGAAGATCCGTTCATGTTCATCAGTGTGAAGGCAGTATTCTTCAGGTCCAGATGCAACTGTCGGAAGAGATCACGTCCGGGACGATGGAGACTTGTCTTGACAGTAAAGGCCTCAGGGTCTTCAGGTTATTTATTTTTTATTTATTAATCAACCAGGCGCGATATTGAAATATTTGCGTCTATTACAGAGGAAACAAACAACAAACAAATTAGAACTTAGAATTAAATATTAACAAATTAGCATCAATCGATTGACAGAGTTCATAAAATGTATATAGATAAAGTGGCTGATGTAAGAGAGTTAAGTCATTTAGATCAGGGAACAATCGATGTCTCACTTCTGTAAAGTTCGGACAGTCGTAGATAAGGTGAAGAGCAGTTTGTTCAGTTAGTAACAAGTTATCTAAAAGAATCTTTGAAATCACATACCCTCTTAATACTTAATTTTCTGGGAATATTCTTGCTTGGCCCGATCAATAAATATTACTAAGTACTAATTTAGATTATATCGAGAAAATATTTAACTATTATCAAACTCAATAATCAATATCCAGGGCTAGGTTTCTTTAACCATTCTCTATTTTTCAAGCTTTTGGGCCAATATGCTCTTCAGCAGGAGACCTATGATGTATATAATTGGCTGGAAGTGGTACTTCTAGGTCTCCTGTTGAAGAGCTATTTGGCCCGAAAGCTTAAGAAATAGAGAATGGTTAAAGAAACCTAGCCCTGGATTATTCATTGATTTAGTTAGATTATAATGGCAGGGATGAATATGTAATACGAGAAAATATTGTTAATTTCCTTAAAATATTTTATTGGCATTACTCTGTTTATAAATTATAACAGGTTAGAATATCTTGAAATCTTCACATAATTTAATTTTATTCTTTATTAAAAGCGAGTGTATTTTATTCCAATACCACTTAGCAGTAGAGTAAACCTATACTTACTGTACTGAAAATTCGAAACTATTATAGACGCGTATGATTCTTTTTAAAAATTAATAATTTCTACTACCCTTACTACAAAGGAAAAATTAATGGGCTAATCAGTGGTTAATTAAGATTAAACTGGCGAAACCGCTGGGAGGGTTCACCACTGATGAGTCAGGCCCTTCCATTAATTTTTTACATTGCAGTAAGGGCAGTAGAAATTGTTTATTTTTAAAAAGAATCATACGCGTCTATAATAGTTTCGAATTTTCATAACAGATGGCGCAGTTAATGTATCATAATACTTAGTGTACTAACTACGTATTTTAGGAATTAAATAATTTGGCGGACACAGCGGGTATCGTTCCCGCTTGGCTATGTCAAAGACATTTGTCTTTGATTGGAGATGTTTGCTAGAGTTGGCATGAAATTAATGGAAATGGAAATTGCCTTTCTGAATCTGTGTTGGCGAGGGTCAGAGTGGACTCCTGCCGATGGCTATATTGAGATTAAAAAGCTTTGAGTGAAAATTTTCAATTATAGAATTGGTGTCGCTTTCTTTCTTCTTTTTTGCATCCAGTAAACCTATCTTGAATGAATTAAAGGCCCAAGGCAATCGGGAAATTTGACACTTTCTAGGATTCGAGGCTATTCCCGAAGGTTATCCGAAAAGTTCGTGTTTATCTTATTACTTGGCGAATAATATTATTACGGCGAATATATGATAATACATAATAAAAATTACTTTATACATATTACAAAGACATACATAACGGCGAATAATATTGGTATTTCAATTTTTTTGCAAGTGTTTATGAAATTTTGGGACAACCTTGTATCACACTTTTTTTTCTAATGTAAATCAAATATTTTCGTAAAGATAGAGACTGCCTTGCCGGCATTCATATTTCTTGAAAATATAGTTCGACCAGTAAATCTTTTTATTTTTTATTTTTGTTTGCTCCTGATGAGAATAAAAGATTTTTGTAGAAACGTCGAGGTAATAAAAAATATTCACTGACCGAAGTATCTTTAATATCAATATATAAAAATCAAATCTTGTATCACACACACACACAAACTAATTTAATAAAAAGTTTGAATGACCGAATAGGATATGAGTATCAATCCCATGTATCTTATTTTTAGCTAAATGCAATGTTCGTGCCATCCATTAAGGATTTAATATAGCTAGCTGCCGTTACTTCATGTCAAATACTGGTTGAAATTGATACAGACCTTCATGGTCGTGGTTGGATATTTCAGCTTTGTTAGCTATTGGGCGTCTCCTTCTTCTTCTTTCTTATCTCCACTCAATCATATTAGGGTGTTAAGCTTGAGACTTTTGATGGTGTCTGTTGACAACCATCATGACTGTGTGAAGTAGAATGTGTCTGCCTTTGTCATTAAGACTGGGAGCACTACTTAGTGGCAGGCCGACTTAGCTCTAAAATAAATGGCCGCCTCTGACATGAGGAACAAACGCCATGTGCAGCCGCTCCTAACATGGAGTACAAACGCTTACTCATTCGCTACAACTATAACCATACAAACAAAAAGTAAGAAAATATATATTTCCAACATTTATATACATCCGAATTCAATGAAAAGTGAGCACAAGGAATTTACGAAGAAGTTAATTAATACAAATTTACATACACCGGTGATAATTTGCGGCGATTTCAATGCCAGAGCTCCGTTATGGTATGATATCAGGAAAAATTATAATGGACATAGACTGATCCCTATCATAGATGAAATAAACTTAATTATCCATAATAATAAAACTTTCACGTGTCGTGATGCAAGTGTGATTGATCTCACACTAACAAATAAACAGGCAATTGCGGCGATCAGAAATTGGAAGACACAGCAGATATCGCAAATTTCAGATCATGTAGCTATATCTTTTGAAATATATACAAACGAACAATTTAGTTCAGAAAAATATTATTCCACTTGGAAATTTAATAAGAAAAATGCGAACTGGTTAAGTTTTAGTCAGAGAATTAACAGTACTGAACGAGAAAAAAATGAAAACTTACTAGACATAGTGGATACACCAGAAATGATTGATCAAACGGTAAAAGAACTTACGAACATACTGATTGAGGCAGCACATAATTCACTTAAAGTAAATAATAATATGACAACAAAAAATAATATTAGTAATAAGTGGTGGAATACGAATTTACAGCTTCTAAAGGATCACTTGTCATTATCTTAGAAACTGTTACTATATAAACAAAAATTGCCCTAATCATATTAAACAATACTATAAAAGCATACAAAATAAGTATTTACGGGAAATAGAAAAAGCTAGGAAAGCATCCTGGAGAATTTTTCTGGAGGAAAACAAATCGAACAACCCTTATGGAAACTTATATAAGGTGTATAAAAACATCAAAAGTGGATCTAATCGGAAGAGACATATGCAAATTTTGGAGGGTAATACTGATATGGAATGTTTGCAGAAGGGTGAGGAATTATTGAATAACTTATTTCCAGATGATAAATGTGAAGAAGATACAAACATCCATAAAAGTATAAGAAATTATAATTTAAAACTACTCAATAAAGAAAAACCGATGGTTATGATTACTGAAGTTAACGACTTAATTGACAAATTAAATCCAAAGAAATCTCCCGGAATAGACAACATCTCCAACAACATGATAAGGCACACTAAACAATTTATAGCTCGTATATTGATGAAACTATTTCAAAAATGTTTAGACCTACAATTCTATCCTGCTGAATGGAAAAGAGCAGAGGCAATAATTATTCCGAAACCTGGAAAAACAGATTTTAATAATTATAGACCTTTATGTCTTAATTCTAACATTTCTAAAATATTTGAAAAAATAATTAATAATAGAATAATAAAATATTATGAAGATTTTAATTTACTAAGTGATCGACAACATGGCTTTAGAAGATCGAAATCTACTATTACTGCACTAACTGAAATAATAAAAATTGCGTTAGAACATAAAACAAGAGAATATGCAGCAATAATTGCAGTGGATATTAGTGCAGCGTTTGATAATGCATGGTGGCCGGCCTTGATGAAAAGACTAGATGAAGATGGTGTGCAGGCTTCATTGATAAAACTTCTACAATCATACTTTGATAATAGAAGAATAAGATTTAGATATTCCTCAACTAAAATTAATAAGAAACTAAGTAAAGGATGTCCACAGGGAGGACCACTGTCTCCCACATTATGGAATATTCTTATTAATTAGATACTGAATAATAGTCTGGATGATAATTGTGAAACAATAGGATATGCAGATGATATTACGTTAATATGTTGGAATAAAACTCCTGAACAACTAAGAAAGACAATAGATAATGTATTAAGAAAAATCAATAAGTGGTGTGAAAGTCGTAAATTAAAATTGTCAGATGAAAAACAAAAATATTATATATATTTATATAAATGCAATAGCGATATTATAGTCTCAGGTAGCAAGTTAATTAAACCGGTTGAAGAACTTAAGATCCTAGGAGTGACTATTTAAAATCACCGAGTCAGAAGCAAACTGGACTTTACGCCTCACGTTAATGAAATGATCATAAAAGTAACTAGAGCTAGAGTGGATTCCTATTTGGCCTGACAAAGAAAGCATGGGGTCTATACTTTAGACGAAGACTGATATTGTATAAGACATTATATCGAAGTACAATTACTTATGGCTATTCAATATGGTATCCATTCATAAACAAAAAAAATCTAAGGACAAACTAAATTCTCTTCAATATAAAATATTAAAACATTGTATACAGGCCTACAGTACAACATCATCGGATTGTACACACATACTTGCACAAGTCCCCAAACTTACTGAATATATTGAATCTAACATGTTGAAAACCGAAATAAATTACAATCGATTTGACTCTTCAAGTAGGAATATAATTTCTAATTATATAAGGGAAAAATTGCAGAAATACTATGAGAAGACTAATACCATTTTCAAGTCCTTCTTCACTGACTCCCAAATACCCAAATATGTCAAGCCAAATTTTTACAATGTCCAATTTTTTACTGGACACGGTAACTTTAGATCATATTTGTACAAAGTCAGAAAGACGGATTCGCCTAAATGCTCATGTGGTGCAGAAGAAGAAAATCCTGTACATATTTTAACGGACTGTCGACTTGTAGAGGACTTGAGAGTCAAAAATAAAATAAATATAAATTGTCTAAATCAAATAGTTAATAATAGATATATGTATATACATTTTAATAGATATTGTAGAATGTTTTTTTAGTAATATATAGCCTGGGCTGTAATAACTGGTATATAGTTATATGCTGTAAATAGCTCTAAATTTCTGTTCTTATCTGTGATGTTCACTAATATTCATTTTAGGGTAATTAAATCGTTAACTAACTGACAAATATGTTAATAGTTTCTATTATAATAACTAAAATCATATTAATAATTACTATAAATAAGCTCCCAAACTTGTGTATGCATGCAAATATCCAAGACGGATATCGCGTGCTTTGTAAATGATAATAAATAAAAAAAAAACGCAGCTCATCCTGTATCCCTGGATTAGGAGCCCTTACAGGGTACTATCAGCCGGGCCAGCTAAACCCAGATATTTTAGTGAGCTTGTTACTGCTCCCCCTCCTCTTTTTTCATTCGGGCTTGGGACCGGCAAAGGCGGAGAGTTGGGTGTCTCCAAAGTTAGAAAATCGGAGAAAAGTTTAGGAAGGGTTTGAAGAAAATTATTGAGATGTCCAAACATTACTTGATATTCCTGGATACACGACAGCGGCCATCATAGTGGCATGTGCAATGGGTGATGACTTCCAAATTTTCTCGAGTTCGAGAGGGATAAATCTTAATGAAAGTTTCTTTGTTTTCCGAAAATTCTGTCCAGATATTCACCTTGTATTACAATCTAGACAATACTAGTGACTAACATTTCAAATTGGTTCGTTCAAACTCGAATTAAATTGGTCTCATTGTTTAAAAAGTTAATAACACAAAATTTGGAATATATTAAACCCGAGATTTGATTTAAATAAACTTGTATAATATTACAAATGAAAACATTAAGACGTGAATTTTTCTTTTTCACAAATAAATCAAACTTCTACTGTCTTTACTGCGATGAAAAACTATATTAGGAGGGCTTGGCTCATCAATGGTGAACCCTCCCAGAGGTTTCGCCAATTTAATCCCCCAGACCACTTCTTTTAGAGCTCTAATACTGTATTGGATCATTCTGCTTATATATGCAAAAGTGAAAGGTGGAATCTTATAAATGGTATTTAAGCAAACTATGGGAATAAGCTTTTAGGACAGTAGAATTAAATTTGAATATTTGCATCGAGCAATGCTCTTCCGCAAACAGTAAGGACAAGGCCAGTTAGGTATAAATTAATTCAGAGCAATAACCCGCCATCTATATACAGCAAATGAAAACATTAAGACGCGAATTATTCTTTTTTACAAATAAATCAAACTTTTAATAATATTGTTTACATCATTTGGAAGCGCTTCGAGAATATTATACAAGCAAGCAACTCTGAAAGCATTCAGAACACATGTGTTTTGATTGAATTTGAGCTGATTTTTTTCAATTTAAAAATTACTTGAGTGCATATCATTTCCATTGATTTCTATGAAAAAAGCTAGAACAATTTATTCTTCTAGTTTTTAAACTATATTGAAACATATACATATTTAATGGGGTCAAATTTCATAATAACTTGAGCACAGTCCAAGAAAGATTTTTTAATTGCGCTGTTTTAGAATACCAGGGAGTAATTCTCCGTTGGGAGAATTCCAGAAAGATATTATATATTTTATAATCCCAGGTAGTAATCCCTCCGTTAGGAGAATCCCGGGAAGATATTAGATATTTTAGAATCCCAGGGAGTAATCCCTTCGTTGAGAGAATCCCAGAAAGATATTAGATATTTTATAATCCCAGGGAGTAATCCCTCCGTTGGGAGAATCCCGGGAAGATATTAGATATTTTATAATCCCAGGGAGTAATCCCTCCGTTGGGAGAATCCCGGGAAGATATTATATATTTTATAATCCCAGGGAGTAATCCCTCCTTTGGGAGAATCCCAGAAAGATATTAGATATTTTAGAATCCCAGGGAGTAATCCCTCTGTTGGAAGAATCCCGGGAAGATATTAGATATTTTAGAATCTCAGGGAGTAATATATAATCCTTCTGTTGGGAAGATCCCGGGAAGATATTAGATATTTTAGAATCCCAGGGAGTAATCCCTCCGTTGGGAGAATTCCATAAAGATATTAGATATTTTAGAATCCCAGGGAGTAATCCCTCTGTTGGGAGAATCCCGGGAAGATATTATATATTTTAGAATCCCGGAAAGATATTATATATTTTAGAATCCCAGGGAGTAATATATAATCCCATGTTGGGAGAATTCCGGGAATATATTAGATATTTTAGAATCCCAGGGAGTAATCCCTCTGTTAGGAGAATCCCGGAAAGATATTAGAAAGATATTAGATATTTTTTAATCCCAGGGAGTAATATATAATCCCACAGTTGGGAGAATCCCTGGAAGATATTAGAAATATATTTTAGAAAACCAGGGAGTAATATATAATCCCACAGTTGGGAGAATACCGGGAAGATATTAGGTATTTTAGAATCCCAGGGAGTAATATATAATCCCACAGTTGGGAGAATCCCGGGAAGATATTAGAAAGATATTTTAGAAAACTAGGGAGTAATATATAATCCCACTGTTGGGAGAATCCCAAAAAGATATTAGATATTTTCACACAGTTATATCCTAGAAAAATGAGTCTCGAAGAAAGGGTTAATCCTACTGTTGTCATAAAATTCTAAGAATGTATTTTTGTACATGGGAATTCCACTGAGAGGACCTGCTGGCAGTCAACACTGGGGTTCAAACACTTGGGTACCTGCTCATTTCCATTGAGAGGTGGCTGGGTCGTGAATTTTAAATAGACCGCCTCTGTTTGCTCGGTGGAAGTTTAGCCAACTCTCCTTACTTACATGACAGAACTTTGCTCGACCGTACTTCATTTTATAAGGTTGTCCCAAAAATTCGTGTTTCTCTCATTACTTGGCGAATAATATCATAACGGCGAATACATAATACAATTACTTTATGTAAGCAATAGTTATCCAGAAATTATTTGAAAAAGAACAATAAAAATCAGTTCTTCAAATAAAAGACACTTCGGCAAGTAAATCTTTTTATTGTCTCGACGTTTCGACAAAAATCTTTTGCCCTCGTCAGGAGCGAACAAAAATTAAAACATTTGGCAAAGCGTTAAAAATTATTCTTAGAGAACAATTTCTAACGCTTTGCCAAATGTTTTAATTTTTGTTCGCTCCTGACGAGGACAAAAGATTCTTAGAGAACAATTTCTAACGCTTTGCCAAATGTTTTAATTTTTGTTGCCTCCTAACGAGGACAAAAGATTTTTGTCGGAACGTCGAGACAATAAAAAGATTTACTGGCCGAAGTACCTTTTATTTGAAGAACTATGAATGCCGGACAGGCAGCCTCTATCTTTACAATAAAAATCAGGTCAAAATATTCTTTTAATTTTGATTTTGCAAGCTTTCGAGCTTTAGAGATTGTAGATAAAGTATTTGCCCATTAAAAAGCAATCTATTTTCTCGAAAGCTTTCAAAACCAAAATTAAAAGAAACTTTTTACCTGATCTTAATTTTACCTTTTTCAAACAATTACTTTATACTTAATACAAAAACATCATACATATCGGCGAATAATAATGGTATTTCAAATTTTTGTAAGTGTTTACGAACTTTTGGGACAACCTTGTATCATCTTGTTTGCCATTTTATGCCATTTTAGTAAGCGAAATCTCTTTATTCTTTATTTCGACTTAGAGCGCTATGTCCCCCTAGGGACACTTGAACTTTGATGATAAACAAAAAAATTGAAAGAAAAGAAAGAAAGGTATTTTAAATATGTAAAGAATTAGTATGCAAGTTAGTTAGATGAAAAGATTAAAAATATCAACACAATTGATATATGTACAAAGGGTTGGTTAAAAATTTAGTTAAATGAAATCAAATTGTAAAGTATTGTGTGTATTCGAGAAAAGCAATTAACAAATTACAAATTCTCTTAGTCATGATGGCTATTCTATCTACAATCAACACCTGAATTAGCGTCAATATATATCATTTTGTAATTTTATTTATACATTCACTATAAGTTACTCTACATTTCTGTGAAAATCCCCAATAATATTGTAGAAGTGAAAAGGTCCTTCGTTTTTTTGTTTTCTTTTTGAATGCATTCATTAGATTTCATTGCATATTTCTTTTGCTTCATTCTTGAATTCTTGGTGGCGTGCAGCACCTTAGTACTTTTGCTATAGTGCATTGCGATTTGTCTTCTTGCTACATCATTTTTGAGCTCGGAAATCATACACTTTGGTTAGTAGACTGTAAAACCATATTTTCTCTTCATTTTAAAATCTGTTTGTTATTTTCATTTATTTTTGTTTCTTTTTAAACTTCCTTCTGAATTATATTCATAATTTTATTTTTATCTCCAAAATATTTTATTTATTTATTATACTGGTTCTGACACATTTGTAAGTGCAAAGTCGAACTGCTTTTCACATGTGTAGACATGTGGTGCACTTAGAGTAAAAGCAGTCGACTTCTTCTACCCACCATGATTATCATGACCTGTACCACGTGTACTAGGGATAAGCAAATAATATACTTCTATTTCTATAGGTAAACTCCGTATAATTGTTACAATTGCACAACGAATCACAAGTTTTACGAAGGAGCCTCTATATAAAGAGGCTCCTTCGTAAAACTTGTGATTCGTTGTGCAAATATACTTCTATATATATATTTATTATCAAATCAGATGCGATATCCCCACAAGGGATGCAGGCATCAAGCAACAACACTAAATTTAGATACTATTTTACATAAACAATTAAATAATTACAAGGTTTGAGTAGAAGTTTAAAGAAGAAAAGAAAGGAAAGGACATTAAAATCATGCTTGCATTTACAACCAACTAATGAAATAAATACAAATAAATATACCTAGTTAGTCAATTACGTATCCTCTACTTCTAATTTATTCTCTTTAATTTTGTTTCAGCATAAATCTTTATCTCTCACTCAAGCTTAATAAATATCAATGTTTTGAAAATAGAGCAATCCATAGACCTCATTATTTTTTGTCCTTTAATATTTTAAGATATTTAACTTATTTTGATTGTAACTTTTATAATAATTTTTGCTTGCACAATTTCCCCCACCTACTTTGTATTTTTAAAATTATTTCAACTGTGATAATATGCGCGCTGAGTTTATGTATACAAAAATGTAATGCCTTGATAAATGTATGGCGTTCAGCCAACCGAAATATTGGCGAATAAATCTTTAATTTAAATCCAATATATGCCATTTTATTATCTAATAAATATCAATGTGTTTTCTTTATTTTTAAACTCTAACTGTGGAACTTTTTCTAAACAATTTATAAGGATATATTTCTTAATTCAGTTTCACAAGGCTTCTTCAAATCGATAAAAATGGAATTCTTTCAATGTTTCTAATAATACTAATTTCTAAGTAATTCATGCTAAGTTGTGTCATTTAAACCTTCAAACATGTTCTTTATTAGTAATTGGTCATAGCCACACATGGAGAAAAGTAAGATGTTTCTCCACAATATGTGTAACAGATGTGTATTTAATAGCCGATTGATCTACCTAATGACCCAGCTCCTCACACCTGGAGTCGCCATTAACGTGAATGGTTCACTTGGAAGAAGATAATCAGAGATATGACATTGGAACCAAGACTATTGAGAAACACCAGATAAACAGCAATCAGTAATGTCAGTTATTAACGTCACAAGTTATTGAGATCACTACAAAAACACAAAATGACTATTTTTGAAACTAACCGCTACCGAATCCATCAAGTCGGTCAGATCCATCTTGGTTTTGACCGCCCATTCTGAGGAGGTTGTAATTTAGGGCTCCGTCCATCTTGTCTGCAGGATTCTACTGACATTCAACCATCCCCTGGCGCCGTTATCTTCCTTTTTACCAAAACATTTGGAATTTTATTTTTCCATAAATAGCTACTCTTTAGCGCGTTCTCTCAACTTTTTTATCGTTACGAAAACACTTAAGATACTCTTGCTACCAATATTTTCGGTGTCATTTCTTATATAATTTGGCTCCTGGAGAAATAGAGAAATATATTCTCATCATTGAAGAATATCTTTAAAAGCGTGAAGTTTTATGCCAGGGTGGAAAACAACTCAATACGTAGGGAAATAATTATCGTTGAACCTGTGCAAGAACACAATAGAGAGAGGATTAAAAGACATCACTGTCTTCTGTTACAGAGATAATCACTAATATTGAATTAAACCTACACGGCATCTCACAGATCTATAAACTTCTCGCCTAAAAGCCTTTTTTTTTATCAGACAAATATTTAACTTTTAAATATTTCTCTTTTACAAGAGGCAACTTTAAATTTAAATTAATTTATTTATAAAGTGGTCTATCAGAAACACCAAATTGTTCTGTGGAGAAACCGAACAAACTGCTCTTCACCTTATCTATGACTGTCCGAACTTTACAGAAGTGAGTCATCGATTGTTCCCTGATCTAAATAATTTAACTCTCTTACATCAGCCACTTTGAACGAAACACCACCACCATTGAAAATAAATATAAAAAAAATATATATTTTTGCTAAATTTTCATAATTCATTGATGTTATGGTTGAATGATTCTAACAAAAGACTGATAATTGGGATTTGGTAGAGACCCAAAAGAAAAAATCAAAAAATACAATTTTGAATATAACTTGTATGGGACATAGGAACTAAATTTATAATTCAATTGCCATCTATCGTTAAAATTTGCAATAAATATTTTTGTCAATGTGTTTCTTCTCATATATAAAATATTATATCTACAAACCTTACTATGTGTTTTAAAATTACTAAATATTTTCTCACAATGAGTTTCTTTTTATTACAAAACGCTAGCTTTCAAGCGATAATCGCTCTTCAACGGGCTTAATAAAACATCGACTATATCTAAAAAGAAATATTTACAAAACATACGCGCGTAGCGTGGATATTAACAACTGAAATTTTAAATTGGTATGTAATTTAACAATTTTTATGGAATATGTCTATTTACATTTTTAGGGCATCCAGAACCTATAAAATTGATCTATTGATTTCTTCCGAGATATCTAAGGTATTGTGATGGTAAATCTATCTTCCTGTTTATATATGCTGTTATATTCATTGGAAATGAGAGATTCTAAGAGTAATCCTTGATATTTGTTCTTAATGTTTTTGTAGCACTATGTGTGTGCAATGATAAAGTTATTGAATGAGAGAGTTTGGCTTATCAGTGGTGAACCCTCTCAGTGGTTTCGCATAACTTTGAGAGAGTTCGCCAAGCCAAGTTCTCTAATTCAAGAACTTTTATCATTGTAGTAAAATCTGTAGAGAGATAATATATATTAGTAAATTAAATTAAATTAGTAAATTTAAAGCGCTATGTCTCCCTAAGGAATTTATTAGAATCATAGATTCTAATAAAAAAATCATTAACTTCCTAACAAATAACCTACAAAAGATCAATACAATTCATACATTTGATTTTGAAGATCTTTACTCTAACATACGTTTAGAAGACCTTAATAATAAAATACACAGCTTAATAAATGAATTCATTAATGAAAAACATTCCATATTCAAATTATTCACAACAAATACAAAACATTTAAATTAGATAACAAAACAGCAAAAACATTACTTGAAACCTTCTTAAACTTTAATTATATTAATTTTAAAAACAAAATATACATTCAATCTAAAGGTGTTCCAATGGGAACTTCATCCAGTCCTCTACTAGCAAACTTATTACTTTTTTGGTATGAAAGAGAGTTCTTCCTACAGAATGATGTAAATTGGCATATGTTCCGCTATGTAGATGACATCATTATCTTGAATAACCCACAATTCAATAATGTCATTTACAAAATATACCCTAAATATTTGAAACTTAAAAATAATGAAAAGATAACTAATAACAAGGAGGTTAACTTTTTAGACTTAAATATAAACCTTGCAAACAAGTCAATTGGAACATATGACAAAAGAAATTGTTATAATTTTAAAATTATTAAATTCTGTAATGTCAATTCCAACATATCATCAAATTGCTGCAAAGGCATATATTTTGGTCAATTTTTAAGATTTTATAGAATCAACAACATTAAAACAAACTTTATTAAAGACATTAAAAATCTTAATAAAGAGTATTTAAACAATGGTTTTGAATACAAAACAGTAAAGTTTTACAATAGGCTGTCAATACACAAATACCTAAGCAATAATAAATATAATTATAAATTTGAAACTTCAAACTTCTCCAATTAATCTAACCAACAACTTATATTCTACTCTTATACTAAAACAAATGATAGAATTACTGAATATATTTCCTATGACTTTAAATATATTAATTATATGATAACGATTAAAAGCATTAAATTCATTCAATTTGATCTCCAGTTACTGTGGGAGGGAACTGGAAAGCAAATATAAATGAATTTGAAGCATAATAAATGTTTTATTATTCAATTAATTTATAATTTTAATAAAAATGTAACTTATATCAATGGAAACAAAATTTTAGTACATATTTTCACAATCTTTAAAATTTCTAATGATTCTTTTCTGACAGCTTTTCTAACTTCAAACAATTTTAAAAATAAGATTTCCTAGAAGAGGGAAGGTTACTTTTAGAACAATGTCGGCGGGTCCCTGGCAGACAGATGTTACATCCACACATGTGCGCTGTCTCTAGGGAGCGGCAGAAGCCACTTTGAATAAGTAAGTAAACAACCTCCTTCTATGTTATATAATATTAATTTAATTATACAGTTTAATGGTCGAAGAGAAATCAATCCATAATGAAGTAAGGGTGAAATGGGATGTGGTATTTTCATCTGAAGAGCCCTGGTACCACAGATTTCTCTCTCCAATAGATTTTCCAATCTCCTTTTGTGTAATGTCCTGGTCTACCATTAGGGTTCCAAAAAATAATTTCTAATAAGCAAAGATTTAAAATATGTTTATCTATCCTTAACTAGGCAAAAACATTATATCATATTATTCTTACTCTTAGGAAAAAAAATCTAAAATTATATAGGAAAAAAATATATATATAAAAAAATTACAAAAACTATTAATTAACTAAAAAAATACTAACACCCTTTCAATTCTCTACCTGTTTGAAATAAAAGTGTATGGTTCTTTCTTTATCTCTTTCCTCTCTTTTACTAAAAAATAAATATATAATCATTATAAATCACTTCTTTATTCCTATTTATTTTAAGAGTATGTCTAAATGACGGGTAAAAGCCGATGCTAAAAGACGTTACTTTGTTACGTGTCTATCTAAAATAAAAACATATAATTCTAACATATAATTACTTTTATTACATTTTTCTCTCCTAAATAAGATATAAATATAATACATATAAACAACTTTTTAATCTCATCTAACTTAAACACAAAAATAATTATCAACTTTTATCTTATATAATTAATTTAGATTTAGCTTGCTAATCTAATAGAATTTCCTTTTTATATATAAATATTGCTATTATTAAAAGTTTTAAATATAGTTATATCAATATATAAATCCATCTTAACTCACTCTATAATATCAACTTAATTTAAATTATATTTAAGATTTAAAATTTTATTTGATAAACTTTATTATTTACATTTCATATATATATATAAATAAATAGTTGTTTAGTTTTATAGTTTAGTTTTGTATTAAAATTATCTTTATTATTTTGATTATTTAAATTCAAATTATAAAATTTGTAAATTGTTATTATTTAGTAGAGAGAGAGAGAGAGAGAGAGAAAAAATCCTTTACTTCTTACACATCATCCAATTAATTATATATTTATAATTAATAACAATAAAATTTAACAACGTAACGTCTTTTGCATCGGCTTTTACACGTCATTTAGACATACTCTAATTCGTATATAGAATAATAGAAGTGAGAATATATTTAATATTATAAATTTTAGTAGTTAGAGAAAAGAGAGAAAGACAGAACCATACACTTATAATCAAACTAATAATAAGAAAAAATAAAATTTTTGTAAAGAAGGTAGATAAGATTGTTAGTATATATATATATTATTTTTATAATTTTATATTTTATCTATATATATATATTTTTAAAGATTTTTAAATTTTTTTTATTTTATATAATGAATATATCTAGTTGTATTTAGTGAAATATCTATAATATGAATTAACTTTTGTTATAAATTTGGTTATTATGTTTTGAAACCCTAATGGTAGACCAGACATATACAAAAAAAAATTTAAATAAAATAATTAATGGAAAGAGAGATATGCTGGACCGGGGATTATCAAATAGAAATCCAGCTGATATTTCACCCCTGCTCTATTATATCATATATCTCTCTTATACCGGATTATATGTGTTAATATTAAGTTGTTTTAGTGAAACATTTATATATAAAAATCCAACAAACATTAGTGTTAAGAAATTCTAAATGTTACCTACCTAGTCTGTGACGCGTTCCTCTGTAAACAGCTATTTCTGGATAACATCTGTTGCGGGGGGGACCCGTGTTCCTCCCTTCAGAAATAGATTGTTTTCTTAGAAATTTCAGAATAATAAGTCAACTGAAGAAGAAAGAAAATAGTTAAGGGAAGAAAGCCAATCTTTATAATCTTTACAGTTAGATATATTAATATAACTGATTCAATTATTATTTATCTTTTAATTTTCCTTTTAAAAGGTAAATTATTAGATGATTAATAAAGCTATTAATTTTGAAAATTCATTAATATTTAATTTCCATTTTCCTCCCCAGAAATTGGAGATTAAATAAAATGAATTATATACAATATTACTTTAAAAATCTTGTGAAAATTTTTTAAAATCAGTTATATAATTTAAGTTTAATTAACTGTTAAAGATTATAAGTTTGTATTAGTTATTATTGAGAGAAATTATAAAAAGTTGATTTAATAAATGGATACTTCCATTTATTTTTTTAAAAGTATTTTATAATTGATATACTGTTGAAGTATTTTACTTGTTTAATACTAAATTTGTTTTTAATAAATTCCATGTTTAAATTTTTAATATCTTCTATGAAATTTTCTAATATATTATTTATTCTATAAAATCTTAGAAACTGACCAAAATATATACCTTTGCAGCAGTTTAATGATATATTAGAATTTATATTGCAGTATTTTATAATATTGAAATTATAATTACTTTTTTATTATAAATTTTAATAGCATTATTTGTAAGGTTTATCTACCTTCTTTACAAAAATTTTATTTTTTCTTATTATTAGTTTGATTATAAGTGTATGGTTCTGTCTTTCTCTCTTTTCTCTAACTACTAAAATTTATAATATTAAATATATTCTCACTTCTATTATTCTATATACAAATTAGTGTATGTCTAAATGACGTGTAAAAGCCGATGCAAAAGACGTTACGTTGTTAAATTTTATTGTTATTAATTATAAATATATAATTAATTGGATGATGTGTAAGAAGTAAAGGATTTTTTTTCTCTCTCTCTCTACTAAATAATAACAATTTACAAATTTTATAATTTGAATTTAAATAATCAAAATAGTAAAGATAATTTTAATACAAAACTAAACTATAAAACTAAACAACTATTTATTTTTATAATTAATTTAGATTTAGCTTGCTAATCTAATCAAATCTACTTGATATAAATTATTATTTTTATCAGTTTACTCATTAAATTTTATATATAGAATCACTATTATATTTTTATTATATAGTTTTTACACTATATTAATTCATATGAGCTTGCTGTATGATATATTTTTATATTTAATATAATATACAATTTAAATTATATTAGAAATTCTAATATAACTAAAAATCCATACAGAATTTAATTATCTTTTATTATTTGATTATGAAAAAGTAAATTATAAAAGTATTTTTAGAAAAAATAACTTCAGAACTTTTGTTTTTTTCAGTGTTTAGTTAGTTTAAATATGTTTTTATTATTTATTCTTAATAATATAACAGATAACAAACAGTAATATCTATATTTTTATAGATTAATTATTCAATTTATTACAAACTTAATCACCAAAAAAACAATTAAGAAAAATATATTTAAAAAAAAATTTTTTTCATAAGAATAGCAAACTATAAAAAACTAAAAAAAAACTACAAACATATTAGGGTTAGCACCTCTCTTATGTTAATTAAAACTCGCTAAAAATTGCCTAAGAAAGAATTGTCAAACTTGTCCCTCTCTTAAGAACCATGACACATTTCAAACGACTAGTTGTAAATTAGTAAATACTATTTATAAATTGACATGCCAAATTTGTCAACTATCATATATAGGACAAACATGTAATTCATTAAATATACGAATAAACCTACATAGAAACCACGCCAAAAAATCAATTGGTAATATATATATGAAAGAACACAACCAATTACATACTTTTAACAACTTCAAGATAGAAATACTAGACATATGTCAAAACAAAAAACAACGACTATTATTAGAAAACAACTACATTTATAAACACAACACATTATTCCCTTATGGACTTAATGATGAATTAAACTACACATACAAACCACAAACAGAAGAAATTTCAACTTATGAAATCAGCTGCAAATACAAAAAAAAAATGAATTTAAAACTAAACCTAATAAAACTAGAGGTAAAACTACCAATAAATTAGGTTACATTGAATTTGAAGAATTACTGGACCCAAAACAAATGTATACTAACAACTTCGTCGATAAATTTATTAAAACATTATTTAAGCTAAATAATAATAAATTTATCAAACTTATAGAATATATTAAAATTCATAATCTGACTAACAGATTAATAGATATCACACACGACATCTTTAAATACAGAAAAATTGAACAATCTACTAATAACATTAATATTATCATTAAATTTAATAACAATTTATTTAATCATATTAAATTTAATGATATTTTTAATAACCAAAACATTTCCCTATAAAAAATTTAAATTTTAAAACAATCTGGAGATACAACAAAAATATAGGTAGTTTAGTTTGCAATTATAACCAATTTATTAATAATTTGGCAAATTAAAAAAAAATTAAATGTAATTGCAACAACTATATAGATAAATATAAGCTCTCAGGTCATATATTAACTAGCAATTTTTCTTTTTTAAATCCAGAATATCAAGATATTTTAAATAAAGGGTATAAATATATACCTCAAATTAAACACAATTATAATAATACAATTAAATCTATATTAAAAGATATAGACATTTTCATAAATAAAACTAGTATAAAATACAGTATTCCAGAATTTACTTTTCTGGAATGGAAACATAATATTAAAAAGGAAATTATAAATTATTATAATAATACACTTAAATACACAAAACCTAATTCAGATATTCCTTCTTTTAAAGAAAATATAATTAAATTACAGAAGGACTTTATTATCACTCCTATAGATAAATGTCCCAATAATTTATCTATAATTTGTAAAAATCTATACCACGATATTCTAAAAAAGGAAATTGATAATAATAATAAATACACTTTTGCTAGAACTACAGCCACAAAAATCAAAAAAGACATCAAAAACGTTTAAAATTCACTAAAGATTTATAACTACAACAAAAATCCAAACATACCAAAATTCTATATAATTCCTAAACTACACAAAAAACCAATTTCTTTCAGAACAATCACATCTGGTATAAATTCAGTTATAAAAAACATTGATATACAATTAGCTTCAACACTACAATTTATTATAAATAAATTAACTAATAAATATAATTATAAATTTATCGACTCAAATAAAAAAATCATTAACTATTTAATGAACAATTGGACAAACATTGATTCAGTACACACATTTGATTTTGAGGACCAATATTCTAAAATAAATTTAAGAGATCTAAATAATAAAATAACCAATTTATTTAACGAATTCATTAATGACAAAACTTTCCACATTAAAATTATTCATAACAGATATAAAACAATTAAATTAGATCTTAAAACAGCAAAAACTCTACTGGAAACATTTTTAAATTTTAATTATATAGAATTTAAAAATAAAATATATATTCAATCAGAAGGCGTTCCCATGGGAACTTCTTCAAGTCCTTTATTAGCCAACCTAATACTATTCTGGTACGAAAGAGAATACTTTCTACAAAATAATGTTAATTGGCAAATATTCCGTTATGTAGATGACATCATAATATTTAATAATCCACAGTTTAAAAACATAATACCTGATATATATCCTAAATACTTGAAACTTAAGAACAATGAAAAAATTAATAGAAACAAAAAAGTTAACTTTTTAGACCTAAATATAAACCTTACAAATAATGCTATTAAAATTTATAATAAAAAAAGTAATTATAATTTCAATATTATAAAATACTGCAATATAAATTCTAATATATCATTAAACTGCTGCAAAGGTATATATTTTGGTCAGTTTCTAAGATTTTATAGAATAAATAATATATTAGAAAATTTCATAGAAGATATTAAAAATTTAAACATGGAATTTATTAAAAACAAATTTAGTATTAAACAAGTAAAATACTTCAACAGTATATCAATTATAAAATACTTTTTAAAAAATAAATGGAAGTATCCATTTATTAAATCAACTTTTTATAATTTCTCTCAATAATAACTAATACAAACTTATAATCTTTAACAGTTAATTAAACTTAAATTATATAACTGATTTTAAAAAAATTTCACAAGATTTTTAAAGTAATATTGTATATAATTCATTTTATTTATCTCCAATTTCTGGGGAGGAAAATGGAAATTAAATATTAATGAATTTTCAAAATTAATAGCTTTATTAATCATCTAAAAATTTACCTTTTTAAAGGAAAATTAAAAGATAAATAATAATTGAATCAGTTATATTAATATATCTAACTGTAAAGATTATAAAGATTGGCTTTCTTCCCTTAACTATTTTCTTTCTTCTTCAGTTGACTTATTATTCTGAAATTTCTAAGAAATCAATCTATTTCTGAAGGGAGGAACACGGGTCCCCCCCGCAACAGATGTTATCCAGAAATAGCTGTTTACAGAGGAACGCGTCACAGACTAGGTAGGTAACATTTAGAATTTCTTAACACTTATGTTTGTTGGATCTTTATATATAAATGTTTCACTAAAACAACTTAATATTAACACATATAATCCGATCTAAGAGAGATATATGATATAATAGAGCAGGGGTGAAATATCAGCTGGATTTCTATTTGATTATCCCCGGTCCAGCATATCTCTCTTTCCATTAATTATTTCATTTTAAAAATTTTTTTGTATATGTCTGGTCTACCATTAGGGTTTCAAAACATATAACCAAATTTATAACAAAAGTTAATTCATATTATAGATATTTCACTAAATACAACTAGATATATTCATTATATAAAATAAAAAAAATTAAAAATCTTAAAAAATATATATATATATAGATAAAATATAAAATTATAAAAATAATATATATATATATACTAACAATCTTATCTACCTTCTTTACAAAAATTTTATTTTTTCTTATTATTAGTTTGATTATAAGTGTATGGTTCTGTCTTTCTCTCTTTTCTCTAACTGCTAAAATTTATAATATTAAATATATTCTCACTTCTATTATTCTATATACAAATTAGAGTATGTCTTAATGACGTGTAAAAGCCGATGCAAAAGACGTTACGTTGTTAAATTTTATTGTTATTAATTATAAATATATAATTAATTGGATGATGTGTAAGAAGTAAAGGATTTTTTTTCTCTCTCTCTCTCTACTAAATAATAACAATTTACAAATTTTATAATTTGAATTTAAATAATCAAAATAATAAAGATAATTTTAATACAAAACTAAACTCTAAAACTAAACAACTATTTATTTTTATAATTAATTTAGATTTAGCTTGCTAACCTGATCAAATCTACTTGATATAAATTATCATTTTCATCAGTTTACTCATTAGATTTTAAATATAGAATCACTATTATATTTTTATTATATAGTTTTTACACTATATATATATATATATATACAATAATTTTAGGCCGTGAATCGAATAGTCATATGATGTTAACAATGAGAAAGAGAAAAAAAAACGAGAAAAAAGAACTGTGTACAAAAGATAAAAGTGTCTTGCAAAATGTACAGTCTGCATCATATAAATTATCAGTTTCTTAAAATATATTGGTTGCTATATAATTTAGAATATATCTACCAAAGGTAGAGAGATAATATTTGATTTGGCAAAAGAAACACATTACCAAAAATATTTATTACAAATTTAACATAGGAACTATATTGACAGGCATAAGAGAGTTGGCTTTAGATCGAACAAAATCTCAAAATAAAAATGCTAAGATATTGTGCTAACAAAAAGTAGATCTTTTGAAAATAGAGCAATCCATAAATATATCTTTAATTAAAAAGGCATATATTGGATCAAAATATAATTTATTTACTAATATTTCAGTTGGCTGAACGCCAACCTTTTTCAAGGTATTATAACATATTAAGGTGTGTCAACAACAAACTCAGCGCCACATAACGTCAATAGAATTAAGTTAAAAAATATTTTTTGACTAAATTCAATGGAGAGGGAGAAAATATTTGATATATATATATATATATGGTTCAGGTGTTAATATTAAAAATAATAATGGCATATCTATTTGCGTTTTTACTCAAATTTGGCCTTAAATACCCATTTCTTGGTTTCTCAAGAAGCCTCTGGGAACAAAATGAAACGCGTTCGTGGATGGCTTTTCTTGATTTATCAAGAAATTGGGTTGGCCAAATATCAGGGAACAGGCTAAATCAATGTTAAAGTTGATTTCTGTTCCACTAGATGGCGTTCTGCCATCTAAAAAGCACATGTGCTTCTGGTTAGGATATGCCTTCGTTATTTTTATAAATATATATATACAGTTAAACCCTTTTGGGACTCACCGAAATAGGGTGCTATAGAGAGGGGGTGCTATAGACAGGTCACTTTTAAAGTAAATCGCATCGTACTACGTATTTAAACTCGGGCTCTATTTAGAGGAAGCGCTATAGACAGGTTTAACTGTATATATACGTGTATATATATATTATAGACAAAATAAAAGTCTTAATAAGGGTGTGAATATTTTGAATATTAACAATAAATCTAATTTTGATCCAATATATATATTCATTGATAATTAAAATAGAGCTATACCACGCAATATAGCCTTAACCCCATTTATTCGATTGGATATTTCCAGGTGTTAGGTTGAGAAACGGGGATTGTTGTAAGAGACACTGAAAGGACTTTGGATTTAGATTTTTAATTAGATTCACCGTATTGTTCTTTGTATAAAAAGATTGGCGAAATAGGAGATTCAATAAGATGAGATCTCATGATATATTCTCGTTCCCAGCTCTAGCATCAATTTTGCATATAGCAATGGTATAAGCAGAATATTTTGTGTATAATGTAAACGTAACCTCATGATTTGAATGTAATTCTACTGTCCTATAAGCTTATGTCCATAGTTTTCTTTAAAACCATTTCTGAGATTCCATCCTTCAGTGTTGCGTATATAAGCAGAATCGTCCAATACAGTATTAGAGCTCTGAGAAGCGGTCTGGTGGATTAAATTGGCGAAACCGCTGGGAGGCTTCACCACTGATAAGTCAAGCCCTTCCAATATATTTTTCATCGCAGTAAGGACAGTATAAGTTGTATTATGTATAAAAGAAACATTCGTGCTTTTAAATCCTTTCATTTTATATAACCTCACTAGCGGATGTGCCCGGCTTCGCCCGGGTTTTACCCGAGTAAAGGTTTGTATAACGAACATTTGTTAAAACAATTCTCTATAAACATATAAAAAAAGAAAGATATATTTTGATGATTTGAAACTCGTAAATTTGAATCTCTCGATAAAGTGATCATTTTTTCCCGGTCCCTTGTGCCGTGTCATCCTGAATTTTGTATTTCCTAATTTTCTATATTACAAAATAATCGTTTTATCTAGTGAACATATTTTCCCGGTCCCTTGAAAAATACTCGATAAGTTGAATAAAATCATGGTCGTGAATCTCTCGATAAGGTGATCATTTTTTCCCGGTCCCTGTGTGCCGTGTCATCCCGATAAAGTGAACATTTTTTACCGTTCCCTGTGAGCCGTGTCATCCTGAATTTTGTCTTTCCTAATTCTATACATTACAAAATCATCGACACGGGATATCATTTAATGTTGTCTAAAGGGGGTTAAGAGAGCAGTTTCTTTCAAATGAAAAATGCTTTAATTAAGCAGATGTTTAAAGTATAATATATGAGAGAGCCAATCTTACAGGTTGTCGACGCTGTAAAATCCCCAGAGAGAGTGTTTTTGTAGCATCATGCTGTGACTCACACGATGACCCAAGGTCATCAGGAGCAGCAAACTAAACCATCTCCGTCTCAATGGTAGCGCAGCTTGCGAGTTAAATATACAAATCTGCAAATAACTCTAAGGATATTCAAGATATTCAAGAAATTTTTTTTCGTAAACCTTTCCGGGGATACACCTCATAATATCCCAAAATTTCACGGCGATTGGATGTATGGTTTTTGAATCCATAGAGGACACACACACACACAGACAGACAGACAGACAGACATTCATTTTTATATATATAGATTATCTTCCAAAAATGACTTATTGAAGTTTGTGATGAAAGAGAGAGAGAGAGAATATAAGAATAAATTATTCTTTTTTTTTAAATAAGATTTTACTACATTTAGAGACTTTTTCTTTAGTATTGAATGTTAATTAAAAATAAACAAATAAAATAAGAAAAGTTGTCTAAGCTAAGTGGATAGGTTGCGTGTGTTGGAAATAAAGAAGGAAAATATTGGCATCAAATGCTCAAGATGCCACGGACAGGGACACAGGAGAGCCAGCTGCCCCCTGCTCTATGGGCAGTCCACCACCTCCAGACGAGCCTCACCGCCCTCTACCACCGGCCTTCCACCACCGACCGCGCCTGGGCTGCCCGGGCAGTCTTCGGCCGTGCCTCCTGCGCCGGCGCCACCCAGTCCATCTAACAGAGCTTCTGGCGCCCTATCCGATTCCTGCGCGGCGCCTCTACCATCTGCGGTGCCAGGGCCATCCACACCAGCGCCGCCGGTCTCGCCCACGCAGGCGGTGACTGCAGCTCCCCCACCAATGACCCCTTCACCTGTGGATCCCATGGGCCCTCGCTCGGTGGCGTCGCGTCCTGAGCTGACGCCTCCTGCTCAGCCGGATCTCGTCGCCCCGCCTTGCCCCCTGCCCATCCAGGAGACCATCGGACCTGCTTCCTCCACACCTGATGTTGAGATGACCCCCGCGGATAAAAACACCGCTTCCTCTGGGTCATCTAAAAAGAAAAGCGCTAGGGACGCAGCCGCAGTTTCAACACCCACACTGCCTGCGCCTCAGCCTGCTAAACCGACGCAGCCTGCTCCACACAGGAAAGAATCAGCCCCAACTAAAGTGGCCTCTCTGCCTGCACAGCCTATCAAGACAGATGAAGACCGTAAGAAATGGCTCCTTGACACTTTCAAGGAATTGAATCACAGAACCATCTTAAGACCCATATTGGAGTGGAGCGATGATGATTCTCTCATTAATTCGGTCCTGTCCTACGAGAAGGCTTGGAATAACTTTCATAACATACCGCGAGACCAAAGGAGGATTCTTTCGGGCTTCTTGAACACCGTCATAGGGCGCGCCCGGGGTGGCGATCAGACTACTCTCGACGGACTGCTCGAATTCAGGACAGTTCTGTAGCTACCGACCGAGACCAGGGCGTCCCTTCGAGGGGGGCTCCGCCTGAGAATTCCCACTTCCAAGAATACTGTAAATATTTCTTAACTCTTGTTAGAATGTAAACATTGACTAGTATGTCAATAAAATATGTTTAAATTGTCAAATTGTCTCTCTCTCTCTCTCTCTCTCTCTCTCTCGGCCGTGCGGCCACGCGGTGCGCGAGCTCCGCGTTCTTCGGCAATGGAGGGCGAGAAGATGGAGATAAGTAATGTGTTTTCCGTATTGGCGGATGGCCAGTACGAAGGGGAGCATGATGGTGTTGTTTCCGGCGATAAATCTCCAGCGAATGCCGAGATTTTGGCGGAAATTACTTCTAAGAAGAATTCTACAAATTCTGAAACATTAGAAAATTATGCAAAACTGCCCGTGACAAGCGGCGGAAATGCAAATTTCCCTCAATCAAGCCGGAATTGGGCCGACATCGTCGAAAACGATGAAAATTTTGAACAACCCAAAAAGAGAAAGCGTCTGCTTCCTTCGGAAAGGGCGAGTCAGTCTCTGCCTGGTCCATCTCGACAGACGAAAACCACCCGGGACAGCACTACGCCGCGCCAGCCATCGTGCCCTAGGAACACCATCGAGCAAATAAAGGTCTCGAGGCAAATGCTGGCTCAGTGTCGGAGCAAAGCAGCTGCCGGAACCTATGACCAGATGACCTATCTGGAGTTCTCCCCGGAGTTCACCCAAGTAGACTACATCAAGGCTCTGGAGAATAAACTGGGGAAAGGCTGCGTTGTACAGATAGGAAAAGCTTCCGGACAGATCCTAGTTGGCTTCGAGCGGCCTGATATGGCAGAGACGATCATAGAGGATGGTCTGATGATTAAGGGAGCCCTCCTTAAAGCCCTTCCCTACCAAAAGAAGGCAGAAAAAATCACCATCAGCGGTCTCCCATTTGTAATTGAGGACGCCGATATCATCAGGACTCTGAGGCCTTACTGTCAGGTAGTCTCCATCGCCCCTACCGTGAATTCTTCCGGCGGCTACACCTGGCTTGACCTCAAAAAAAAACTGCGTTCATTCTCATGAACAATGGGAAAAAAATCACAGATCTTCCTAAAAAGATCATTGTGACTGCCATTTTAAAATATTCTATATTTATACCATTAATTTAGTTGTTATAATTCTAACAATATATTAAACGTTTTGTTAATATGTAAATAAACTTTATTTCATGTATAATTATTGCTCTAAAATGTAAATTTAAACAATTTTCACTCTCTCTTTAAAACTAGAAATATAGTGTATATATATTTTAAAACTATGTACATAAAATAGTTTAAACATTTACACGCAAATATCCACATAGGATATAACATGTGTTTGGTAATAAATGAATGCTAATTACTTCGACAATTTTGAAAGTAGAATGTGAATTTGGGACAGATAAAACTAAAAGAAGAATTTGAAAGAGTTGTGAGGCCTTCTATTTTTTTCCTAATGGCCCATCGCAATGGCTCAGAATGTGTTCTGATGAATGTCTGTTATCAGCATCATAAAACTTGACCCGAATTTCATTCATTAAGGGAAATCGATGTACCGATATGATTTCTGCTATAAGAGTTATTCTATGTTCTTTATCATATATGGTTTTGTTTTATAAATTTAAAAAGAGCGATATAAAATTAAATATGCAAATATGAACTCCTGACCTTTTTTACAATTTATTAATCAACCAGGCGCGATATTGAAATATTTGCGCCTATTACAGAGGAAACAAAACAACAACTTAGAACTTAGAATTGAATATTTACCAATTTACATGTATTATTCTACAGAGTTCATAAAATTTATATAGATAAAGTGGCTGAGGTAAAAGAGTTAAATCATTTAAATCAGGGAACAATCGAATCAACAGGCGCGATATTGAAATATTTGCGCCTAATACAGAGGAAACAAACAAAACAACAAAAAAAATTGAAACTTAGAATTAAAAATTTACAAATTTACATGTTTTAATTGACAGAGTTCATAAAATGTATATAGACAAAGTGGCTGATGTAAGAGATTTAAAATATTTAGATCAGGGAACAATCGATGTCTCACTTCTGTAAAGTTCAGACAGTCATAGATAAGGTGAAGAGCAGTTTGTTCAGTTTCTCCGCAGGAACAATTTGGTGTTTCTGATAGACCTCTTTATAAATAAATAAATTAAATTTAAGGTTGCCTCTCGTAAAAAGTAAATATTTAAAAGATAAATATTTGTAAAAAAAAAGGCTTTTGGGCGAGAAATTTCTAGATCTGTGAAATGCCGTGTTGGTTCAATTCGATATTAGTGATTCTTTTTGTAACAGAAGACAGTGATGTATTTTAATCCTTTCTCTATTGTGTTCTTGCACAGGTTCAACGATAACTATTTTCCTACGTATTGAGTTGTTTTCCACCCTGGCATAAAACTTCACGCTTTTAAAGATATTCTCTAATCATGAGGATATATTTTTATTTCTCCAGAAGCCAAATTATATAAGAAATGGCACCAGAACTCTTGGTATCAACTTGGAAAATTTAGAGGATTCTGTATTAGAGTAGTTTGTGAGAAGTCGTGAAAATAAGGTCTGTTGTGTATTTGTCTGGTGATATCATTTTATTCCTGATCGAACGTTGTGGCTCATTGTATGCATTACATCCCAAATACGATGCAACGCTAGCCATCTCTCATAGAGTCTACAAAACTTGTTTGTTAGGTAGAACACGTCAACATGGCTTTAAAAATCTAAATGAAACATATTATGAAAATTTAAGAATAAGAGACGCAGTCTTTTTTAAGTTGACTACAAAACATACACTCTCATTCTGAAGAAAACGTTTTTATTTTCAATTTTAAAAGATATATATATTTCATATATATATATAGGTAGTTTTGGGCTTCAGAAATTATAATTGGCTGAAGTTTGAATAGAATTACAGACTTGCATACCAATTTATAAAAACAATCTCCTTTTTTTATTATCCCTAGTACACATGGTACAGGCCATGATAATCATGGTGGGTAGTTACCGACTGCTTTTACTGTAAGTGCACCATATGTCTACACATATGAAAAGCAGTTCGACTTTGCGTTTGAAAATGTGCCAGAGCCCTGTTTGGTTACTTGCACTCGCTGGTGGGGTTAGACTTTTGCAAGAATCGGGGGCCATTGGGCCTTTTTTTTTTTATTAGAAAAAAAGTGCCCAATGCGGGATTCAATCTCGGGTCGTAGTAGTCGAAAACCAATGGTTTAGATCACCCTTCCACCGACCCCATCTCCTTTGTGAAAAAAAAATAGTACCAAAGTGAAATTGTACGGGGATCAGGTGGATAAATTAAGACATCTGATTGTGGAACGATCGGGATATATATTTTTATTAATGTCCTTTGTGTCAATTCTAAGTGTCAACATTGATTATAAGAGTGAAGAATTCACTTTATTTTACTGAAAAAATAGAAAGATATAATTCAATACAGGGGTTTATCACAATACTAAGATTTATTTGTTTCTATCGAAGTAATTGCAGATACAGTTAAACCTGTCTATAACGCCCCCTCTAAATAGCGCCTCCCTCTCTATAGCGCCCGATTTTAAATACGTAGTACGATGCGATTTACTTTAAAAGTGACCTTTCTATAGCACCCACTCTCTATAGCATCCTATTTTGGTGAGTCCCAAGAGGAGGCGCTATAGACAGGTTTAACTGTATTTAGTTGAAGGGAGAAAGCAATATGTTATAAGCTATTATAGGTTTCTTTCTATATTTTAGTTTTTCGTATTTATAGTTTAAGAACCTTGCCTTAGACGCTCGAAAAAGAAAATGTAGGCTATAGGTAATTATTATAGCAACTCTATCTCTCTCTTTCTCTCTTTTTTAATTACTTTTTTTAATCATCTAAGTTATTATATTATAGCAATTTCTTTGAGCCTACGTTTTTTCTCCATCATTTGAGAAAGAGTTTTTAAACTCGTAAACTAACAAATTTATAAATGGAAACACATTGCAATGTGTACATAGTTTATCCTTTAAGATTCAAGTAATTTCACTTTTTTTCACCATTCCAGCCTTAAATCATAAAATTGAGGGAAGAATTTTATAAATAAGAGGCAATGTAGAAAGTCAGAAGAATTTTTTAAATTAAATCGATCAAATTATCCATCAAATCTCAATGGAACCTGGCCAACAAATATCCAAACAAATTCCCAAGTCTCCCTATGGTACCGACCGAGCCAACAAATTCCCAAGTCTCCCTATGGTACCGACCGAGCCAACATATTCCCAAGTCTCCCTATGGTACCGACCGAGCCAACAAATTCCCAAGTCTCCCTATGGTACCGACCGAGCCAACAAATTCCCAAGTCTCCCTATGGTACCGACCGAGCCAATGGCCCAGAAATGGGCAATAAAAGAGCAGCACATTCCTGAGCCAAATGAAAACATCCATATTGATCCTGATGGCAGGATATCCGGTCAACAATCGCTTGTAAACCTGGTGCCCTAATAAGCCATAGCTCTGGCACATAGCTGACGTTCAGGTCGATCATTCACTGATGCCACAACTCGCTCGCCTTTTGGAATTCTATCCAATTATTGTCCAGTAGAAAAGAATAATATAGGAAAGATATGTCTTTTATAATACAATATAATGCGGCTTATGATTGTAGAACGACATTGAAAATTATCCCGCATGTGTTTCTTTTGAACCAAAAATCGAAATTTTATTTCAAGGAGAAAGCCGCATTATATTGTATTATAATTTATTTTATATAAAATTTACGAACGGAAAAATATGTCCAGAGTAGCCTAGTGGACATGGCATCTGCCCGGTAAGCGGAACACTGTGGGTTCGATTCCCATCCCTGGACACTTTATTTTTCCGTTTATCATTACTCTTCACAATTCATCATTTCATACTTCATCCCTAAGGTTAGAAATAATGGTTATTTCTCCTTGAAATAAAATTTCGATTTTTGGTTCAAGAGAAACACATGCGGGATAATTTTCAAATGTCGTTCTACAAAGATATGTCTTATCAGTGGTGAATCTTTCTTTAATTCAATCTTCAACATAGTTTACAACAAAATATTTCACTATGAGTTTCTTTTTATTTCAAAACGCTATTGTGATATTTTCTGACTCTCTCTCTCTCTCCCCCTATAAATATCTCTTGTATATAATTTTATTGGAGAACTAAAAGGTAAATACCCTTTATAATAAATTAATTATCCCCAAATTTGTCCTTGCTTTATTTATCTCCGCGACAATATTGATATTTTTGTGAATAGTAAGTAAGGTTCACATATCCTTTTTTTACATCATCCCATTGTATAATTATACAAGGTCATGGAAACTAAATTCATAGATCAAATTCACATTCTTGGTAGGTTTGGAATATAGGTACTGTTTTGAGGCTCCCATGCATAATGGGTAAAAAGACCTACTGTAAAAGGGAGCATCGCATAGAGGTGACAGTCAGACATATATTTGATTAAGTCTAATGCAAGAATCTTTGGAGCTTCATGAAATTTAAAGAAAAGTGATGTTTTTCCAACTTTTTATATTGCTGCCTCTACATAGCTTAGCCATCCCATTTAGATATTATTAGAGTGTTTTTTTTTTCTTTCGCTGAGTTTTGTACACTTGTAAAGCCTCTATTCTTTCGTCTCAACTCTTGTCGACTTCTCTATTTTACAGCTTATGTAGACTTGAAACTTCGATGCCCTCAACAAATACTATATTTTTCTGCTGGTACAATCATTAAATTTGTTATATATTGCCCTCTTCTTTGCATTAGAAGTCTATACCGATGTGAGAAGGGAGGGAGAAGTCCGACCACACCAGTCCCCCCTGGACCCTTGGAATATTTGACCAAATTTTGGTTCGTTTCCAAGGTGACTAACGTGGCAACGGCACCCATTTTTCAATGAAGAGCAATACCGATATCTCCAGCAATAGTGGACATTCTTGCTGCTGTGATAGAGATGCATGGAGACATCTGAAGCTCTTCATTGGGCACGACAACAACAACAACCGATGTGAGAGCTATTGTCATGTTCTACAATTATACATTTTTATACGTATCTATCGACCAAGAGTAGAAGCTTTATGTTTTCATATTCATAATGGATAGCCACATATTGGGAGTTCTAATAATTTTAACAAACAAAATCAATTCGGCTCACCAGAGTTCTGCTGTCGTCTCCCGTGCTAATGGCCTTGTGATGAGGACGACCTTGCACGGAAGTCGGGACAATCGAACATAAAGCTAACTACCCCTCCCATTGTTGATGGGCCACACGATATCCTGGACACATCTAGTTTCTGCTAATTCCTCAATGTTTTCCTTATTGTCATTAGAGGGATCTTCTGATGAAGTTCCTCTTTTGAATCCTCATTTTGTAATCTTTTAATTGGATATTCTAATTGGGGATGACATGGATGTTTCCTGGATGTCCTACAATCTCAGAATACTTGATACCAACTTGTTGCCTTCAAAAATGATCAATCGTTTCTTATTTTACATTTATATTTATTTCCTTACTTTGTCAGTGTAATTGGATCTCTATCACAATATGGAAAGATAAGGCAAATGATATGACGAAACTTTTTTTTTTCAAATTAAGAATATATGCATCCGAAAATGGAGTATTGAATATCCCAAAATAATGTATGAGTATTCTATAAATATATATCATATATATATGGAATAAATGGTATTAAGGGATTGTTCATCTACAAGGTAATATGCAAAATATTTTTTTTTTGTAGAAATCAGAGCTTTCAATTATATACACATACATACAGCTTTATTAAGATCACCAGTCTTATACAGATTCACCAAAGGAAGGAAGCATAGATGGAGTTCTTATACTCTAGGCAGCGCAAAACCCAACAGCCTTCAGATACGACGAATGTCCAGGGTAACACCGTGAATAGGGTAAGCTTTCAATTATATACAAATACAAGACGAATGATCAAGATTACTTGAGTACTGTCACGCGAATGTTTTCTCTAACCTTTATTGTTTTAACAATCGCTGAAAGGGGTCGGTAGAAGGATGTTCTAAACCGTTGGTTTTCGACCGCTACGACCCGGGTTCGATTCCCGCATTTTGCTCTTTTTTTTTCTGATTTAAAAAAATATGCTCCAATGGCTTCCGATTCTTGCAAAAGTCCAACCCTACCAGCGAGTGCAAAGAACTAAACAGGGCTCTGGCATATTTGTAAGTGCAAAGTCGAAATGCTTTTCACATGTGTAGACATGTGGTGCACTTACAGTAAAAAGCAGTCGCATACTTCTACCCACCATGATTACCATAGACTGTACCACGTTTACTAGGGATAAGGGAAAAAACAATCATTGAAAATATTTGAAGATAATTTTAGGCAATAGCTATAATAGAAATTGTTGGAATTCCGAAATATAATAGGTGATCATAGTCAGAGATCCCAAAAATGTTAATTAGTCTGCTGTAAGGCTAATTTGTATAATCTGAAGTCAAACCTATTTCTCCTTTCATACCTAAATCTATATTGTAGCAAAGTATCAAACTATATAGACGCTATATATCTTGAGTGAACTTATACGGAACAAACAAGCAAATACAATCATATTCCATACTCTGCTTCCACATGGCGGATGGTAGAGAACGGTCTAGAGCGACTCAGCTTTCTATAAGTGGATAAAACTGTTAATTCAATGCACATGGATTCGGAAGGCAAGTAGACAAACATCGCATTATATCACCCATGAACATCCTCAATTTACAAACCAACTTAACCAAAGCAGCCCCAGACTATGGGATTTAAATTTTTATTTTAAATTCTAAAAATGCAGCTTTGGTTTCAGGAATACAAGGTGAAGCATACTCTGCTTCTTTCTGCTGCAAACATCGCCCGTTCCATAAGTCCGAGGCGCAGGTTGGGCTCTTCGCCATTTCTGTAGCTTGTGAGAGCAGCAGCTTATGTCTTCACCAAGACACTACTCCTGTTGAAGGTTAGCTCTACTAGGCAGGATTCAGCGTTTATTTGCTCTAGAAGATAGTTCCAGGATGTATTTTGGCAGGTGATTGATCCCCAAGACATAGGTTCACCTAGCGATATTGGCTGGTTGGCTTGGTCTTCAAGGAAACCGAGGGAGGCAGACTATGGCTATGTATTGATTATCATGGATGAGCCTAATTGAAAAATCACACCAGGGTGGCTCACGTGAAATAAAATAAGAGATTACTAATTCATCAAAATATCATCTTGTATCATTATATCACTTTCACATACAGCCAGTAGGACAATAAATCTTGCTCGATAGCTTACCACAAATAAAATTCACGCTTCTCCCAACGTCTAATTGTCTTTATTTAATATAATCAACAACAAAATGCTTTATTAAAACCTTTCAGTCTTATACAGATTCTCCGAGCATAAATGTAAGGGTCTTCTAGGAAAAACAGTATTAATACCAATAATAATCATTTAATAATTAATAGGTAATCCCCTAATATTATGTGCAAATCAATAAGCTTGGGGGATAAGTATCTTTCATATACATTTATTTCTAGCTTTCGGGCATAACCACCCTTCGACAGGAAAAATTATAATAGCTACTACAGTTTTCGGATCTAATTTATATTTACATTTGTGAGACGCCCGTGTCCCAAGTGTAATGCGAGGCTTGCCGCGAGAGGGGATGAGATCTTTGAAAAATATGGCCTCGCATTACACTTGGGACACGGGCGTCTCACAAATGTAAATATAAATTAGATCCGAAAACTGTAGTAGCTATTATAATTTTTCCTGTCGAAGGGTGGTTATGCCCGAAAGCTAGAAATAAATGTATATGAAAGATACTTATCCCCCAAGCTTATTGATTTGCAAATAATAATCATTGTTATTATTATAATTTTCAAAGCTAATCATATAAAGGTAATATGAAATTTATATATAGGAAAACCTAATTAAGACAATCAAGATAATAAATAGATTCGTCTGGGTAAATTGGAGGGAAATAAACAATCAAGCTAATAAATTAATCTGGGTAAATTAGAGATAAAGAAATTTCTTATAACTGGATTTACCACGGAGTCTCTGCGATATTGTCACAGAATAAGTATTCTGAGGTGACCTACTCTACAAATTAAATGCCATCATTCTGATGTCAGTATTTTATTTGTAAATAGTTTGTATCTCGGTGGTATTGATCGATCTGGAAAACTTGTAAATAACTTTCTTGGAGAAATAAATTATTCTGGAGGCTACTTAAAATAATTTATCTCATTATTCCCTTATATAAATTGGTAGGATGGTTGAAACACGTTCTGGAAAGATACAAGACATGTCTGAGGAAAGAATCAAGGCTGAAGAGTCTACCAAGCTGCAACCTGATGCAACAATATGTTATATAAACATCCTAATCATTTATGGATTATAAATATACAAATTAGCCTGATAGTTGGATAATTAGTGAATTCTGGGGTTAAAACCGTGACAGTGACTCCTTCTATTCAATACTCTGTTACAATACTATCCATATAGGTCAAATATTCTCAAAGTATAGGCGGAGCAACCCCACCTACATTCGCTAAATAACCGTCTTTATGCCCGAGGTTTACCCAAAATAATTGTTTGCCCAACCATAATTTTTAACAAGCAAAAAGAGATAAATTTAATAATATATTGTTTTCATAATATTGTAACATTGAAAATTAGAAAAGACAAACTTCAAGATGCAAATTATTAAAGGCTAAAAACAAAATCAACATTTATAAGATACGAAATTACCTCTGAGAAGAGAATTACAAAAACTATAACAAGACTCAGAACGAAACACTATAAAGGAATGACAATACATCCAGATGGTACAAAAACCTACAGGACAAGTAACAACTGTCCTGGTGTGGAACTATCACCTTCCCACATATTCTCATGTCCAGCAATGGCCGCAGCCTTGCAGAAAATTGACATGGACCCAGAGCAGCAGCTTTACACACCCAAAATAGTGGACATTGCTGCTGCTGTGATAGAGATGCATGGAGAAATCTGAGGCTCTTCTTAGGACACGACAACAACAACATTTATAAGATACAATAAAAGCAATAAGGGAAGTTTCCAAAGTATTAAAATAATATAAATATAAAAATAATAATTAATAATCAGTACATATAATAAATACTTTACTACATATATTTTTCCGATACTACGCGACAATACGCAAATAACCATTTAGGACTGATTTCATATTACGGAGCTGACACTATGACTTCGCGACGTACAATGCCAATATTCCATCTAGATAGGTCGTAAAAGATAGGTATAACAATCTCAATATTGAAATTACTAAACGTATTTACAGATACCGAGAGCGAAACTATCACAGGATTTCTTTCAATACCCAACTCATTGTTTTTGCACCGTCATGTAATGTTGTCTGTGTTGATTGACCCATGGCTTTATTACAAATACGATACAGAGATACCAAATATTTCCGACCAAACTTTCATAATTTTCAAATCATTTCTAATTATGTAAATTTCAGAAGCTTTTTAAAAATAATTAAAGCGGTGGAAGACTCAACTTGTTTTGTGGACATGAGGAACAAACCTCAATACATCTTTTACTAGACTGTCCTGTTTTTCAAGACTACAGAATCGACAATAATTTAATAGTAACGATACAAGTATTTTTATTTCCAGTAAATAAATTTATATTAAATTCAATACCTTATGTAGATATTATGTGACAAAATACAAAGTTGTCCCAAAAGTTCGTAAACACTTGCAAAAAATTCACATACCAATATTATTCGCCCTTATGTATAATGTCTTTGTATTATGTATAAAGTAATTGTATTGTATATTATTATGTATTCGCCGTAATAATATTATTCGCCAAGTATAAAGAAAAACAACGTTTTAAGAAAAACACGAACTTTTGGTACAACCTTAAATCGTGAAAGTTTCACCACGATAGATCCAATTATGTGAAAACGTATTCGAGGCAATCACAATACACATGAATAACTCTTCTTGATTTATATACATATTGGTATGAAAAGAAGGAAAATTGAACAAAATCCACTATCATTTCATAATATTTCAGTAGTAAACTTACAAAAAAAATTATTTTGATTAGTAGGAAAGACATTTTAGTAAAAAAAAAAACTAAATTGTATTATTAATAAAAAGAAGGACATGAAAATTGAGCAAGTTCTACAGTCATTCCATCATATTTCAGTAGTAAACTCACTTAAAAATTGATTTTGATCAGTTAAAAAGACAGTTTAGTAAAAAAGGGAACCTGAATTGTATTATTTTGCATTAAGTATCCGTTATACAATTATTTCAATATTTCAATATTTTCAATTATTTCCAAGTAAGTTCTGTATATGCTCGAAGGAGTAAGTCTTCCACGTATTCACAAAATCTAGCGAATAGAAATGATTTTGAATTCATACTCTAATTCATCGACAGACTTAGATAAAATTAGTCAACTTCACATCGAAAATGTAATTTTTTCCGCGATGGAAATATTAAGAACTCCTTTTAAATATTTCATTTGAAAAGGGAGAGAGTTGACAAGAGTCGCAAGTGCAGAGCTCCAAACACAAGAATAGAGTCTCTCAGTGATATTTTGCAGTTTAAAAACATGGACCCTACAATGATGAATGAAGCGATAAATAAACCAAAAATAGACCATTTGGTGATCTTCACCTTGAAAAAAAGGATTCTGTGTCGTGAAGAAACTTACAAAAAACCTCCAAAGTAAGCAATCGTCGAGGTCATTTATCATGAACCAGCTAGCTATTCCTGGTCTGGCGGAGGGACTTGGCGGCTGGTATTGATGGATGCCTGCGTCTACATTGGTAATCTCTCTGTAGCACAGTCAGAGCACTGCTACTCACGTTGTAGTACAGTCAGAAAGTCAGTTGTAGCATAATTGGGCATCGGAACTCTAAATATAGACAGTCATTTTGACTGTATGGCTAAAGTCTCGTAAATAAAAGTAAACTACTGAATATTTCTAATGCTAGTACATAAGCTTCAATAGACCTTGGCTGTAATAAAAGTAGCAACATGAAGAAAGTTACATAACAAGGTGTATAGTTTCAGACCATCAACTAATGGAAAAAATAAAGGTGTTAGAAAGAGCGTCTATCCATGTGACATTGACCCACACTATCGGACTCCTATTATGGCATCCTGGCCTGACTAACAACGCCTACACCCCGCGGTATTAGTGTAAGTACGGGAATTGTAGATACCGTGTTATTGGGTCGATACCTTGGCAAATATCTAGGTCATAGACAATCCCATTGTCTACTTCTATAAGGTTGTGATGAAGACACAATTTTCATAAAATCTAAAATATGTTTTATTGTAGCCAAATAAAATCCTTCATCGAATCAATATAGAACAAGTTATATTACATAACAACAAGAAAGAACATTGAAAATGATCATTTACAGCAAATGAAAATATTAAGACGTGAATGTTTCTTTCCTATATCAATCAAACTTCTACTTACTCGCGCCTTAATGTTCTTATTTTACTGTAAATAAGAAGACACGTTATTGCCTTATATTAATTTATACTTAACTGGCTTTGTTCTTATTGTTTGCGGAAGAGCATTGCTCGATGTAAATATTTATATGTAAATCTACTGTCCTAAAAGCTTATGTCCATAGTTTGCTCAAATCCCATTTCTGAGATTCCAGCCCTTAGTTTAGCTTATATAAGCAGAATGATCCAATACAGTATTAGAGCTCTAAAGAAGCGATCTGGTAGATTAAATTGGCGAATGTCCGAACTTTACAGAAGTGAGACATCAAATATTCTCTGATCTAAATGATTTGACTCTCTTACATCTGCCACTTTGTCTATATAAGTTTTATGAACTCTGTCGATTAATACATGAAAATATGTAAGGGGACGAGAGGGTAACACCCTTGATTCCCGACAGCCATGAACCGGGATCGAATCCGGCGTTGGACACTTTTAATTTTAATATAATTTTATATATAATATTTTTTATATAATTTAATTTTAATATATGAATAAACTTCACATATTATTCATTGTTGTAATTATCATAAACTAGGTTGCTTTTTTTAGCAAAACCTAATAAAGTGATTTTGGAACTAGAAGACGATGTGTGTAACTTTGTAAATATTTAATTCTAAGTTCGAATTTGTTTGTTGTTTTGTTTGTTTCCTCTGTAATAGGGGCGAATATTTCAATATCGCGCCCCTTGTTGATTAATAAATAGAAACAATCAGTTTTTTTAATGATAAATCTCATAAGGATGATCCTGGGGTGACAGCCAAGGGGGGGTCTATGAACCATGCCCTCTACGTACCACTTCTCCCGAGGACAACTCCCTCCTTCCCAAAGAATAACGTGTGTGGTTTACCTTCTGACGATGTTCTGAAAAGATAATTAGTTTGGGGGGTTTATCAATTGGGAACAATGAAAACTCGGACAATCGGGTGATTCCGCACCATTGTCCGTATTAATAAGTTCGAACAATGGCAGCGATCGCCATCTTTCTGCCAAGGCCCACGTCGCTTTGTTTCTTCCCCTTAATTTTGGAAAAAATTTCTTTCATCGTCTAGCTTATAACATACTTCGCTCGATTCTTTACTTCAATTCGGGAAAAATTTCCTTCCGGTAGCTCGCTTTTAACAGACTTGCATTTACAGGCCCATGTTATTTTGATTATTTTCCTTAATTCTGGAAAATATTTCTTTCGTCGTCTAGCTTATAACAGATTTGCTTCGATTCTTTTCCTCAATTCTGGAAAATTTCCCTTTCAGCGTTTCGCTTCTAACATACTTGCATTAACAGGCCCATGTCGTTTTAAGTCTTCCCCTTAATTCGGGAAAAATTTTCTTTCATCGTCTAGCTTCTAACATACATGCTTCGATTCTTTTCTTCAATTCGGAAAAATTTCCCTTCCGGTAGCTCGCTTTTAACAGACTTGCATTTATAGGCCCACATCGTTTTAAGTCTTCCCCTTAATTTTGGGAAAAAAAATTCTTTCATCGTCTAGCTTATAACAGACTTGCTTCGATTCTTTTCCTCAATTCGGGAAAATTTCCCTTTCGGTAGCTCGCTTTTCTCAAACTTTCATTTACAGGCCCACATCGTTTTAAGTCTTCCCCTTAATTCTGGGAAAAATTCTTTCGTCGTCTAGCTTCTAACAGACTTGCTTCGATTATTGTCCTCAATTCCGGAAAATTTCCCTTTCGGCGTCTCTCTTTTAACAGACTTGCATTTCTTCTTATTCAAATCATTTCAGATCTCAATGATATTCATTAAAATATTATCCAGATAAGTTAAATGTGTTACATAATGATTTGAAAAACAAACAAAGATTTATTTAGTAAATTAAATTTATTTTGTGTAAAATTTTAAAGATTTATTCATTCCCTATTTCACCCCAAGTCCAGTGTTTACATCGCAATGTCCACTTTCTATAGATAACTGTTATGTTTACTTATATTTACCTATCTGGGAGAATTCTGTATGGAACGACCAATAAAGGTTTTTGTTGCTGCAGTGTCAGTTATATAATAAGATCAATAATACATATATTAATTTTCCTGAATGCTACCTCACTAAAATCAATTTACGATATAATGAACATAAACAGAATTTATGAACCCAAACGCAATATATCAAGATAACAGATCGCTAATTTTTCAACGTTGTAAACTGGCCACACATTCACAATAGAAGAACCCAAAACACATTGCAACAACATAAACAGTAAATATCAAATATGAATCATCGAATCATAATTGTCCAGAAAATATAATAGCATCTTAAGTCATATAAGTATACAGTATAAGAGAAAAATAGACTTACCGGAATTTTACAATATGATATATCTTGATAATATTTCTATGAAAAATAGACACTTCGGCCAGTTATTTTTCATAGAAATATGAATGCCGGCCAGGCAACCTCTATCTTGATAACCCCTATATATATATAAAAGTCAGTGTATGTATGTATGTGTGTATCTATGTCTGCTATACACGTCCACAATACGTAACTAATCTGACTGAAATTTTAACAGTATATAGAGTAGAATCTGGAAAAACTTATAGTGAAAATTTCAGGTCTCTATCTCGAATATTCTTCGAGTTATTTGCAAATTGCGTTGCAAATTTGCCATTTCGCTCGCAAGCAGCGCCTCTAGCGGTGAAGATGGGAGGTAATATCAGCTGACCTAATGTACATGTAAAACGAACTTCGCCTTTGCCGGTCCCAAGCCCGGATGAAAAAGGAGAAGGGGGAGCAGTAACAAGCTCACTAAAAAACCTGGGTTCAGCTGGCCCGGCTGATAGTACCCTGTTAGGGCTCCTAATCCAGGGATACAGGATGAGCAGCGTTTGTACTCCATGTTAGGAGCGGCTGCACATGGCGTCTGTTCCTCATGTCAGAGGCGGCCATTTCTTTTGGAGCTAAGTCGGCCTGCCACGGAAAGTAAATATCTTATTTAAAATTTAATAAATGTTTTCAAAAAAATTATGTGTTCCAAAAATATATTATAACAATATAGCAATATTTTATATGTTTATAAATCTATATATAGGTGGATTGGATGTTTTCTAGAATCGTTTTAGCAAATGTTCGTTAGGCAAAATTTTACTCGGGTAAAAACTGGGCGAAGCCAGGAACATATATATATGTGTTTGTCGGCTATGCAAGCCCTCAATATATAAATAATCTCGCTGAAATTTGAACAGGACAGAGAGTTAGATCTGGAAGAGCTTTTTGTCGCACTTTTAACCAAGAAAAATTATAATTAACAAAGTACTGAGCAACAATCATTTTTTAGTCAGAAATGATTATGACAATATTGCTGTATCATGCTTGATTGACATAAACAAAATTCTTCAGAGGAATATTCACTAAAGCAGAACACGGGCGAAGCCAGATAATAATTTTTAGTAGGCAGGAACAAAATCTACCAGCGAAACATTCACTCGAGCTGAAGACACACGAAGCCAGGTCATCTCAATATATAGAAAAGTAGACGAATGACCCGGGCAACGCCCGGGTTTTACCCGATTAAATGTTTTTATTCAACGTAGTTCCCGGAGGGCATCCGCGAGGTCACTCTGTCCCCGCGCAACTGTCCAACCGGGAGCGCCCCCCGCCGTCAAAATCGCCACGCGTTCTAGAGGGCGCTGCTCGCGAGCTCAGCCGGCCGGCAGCTGGGAGATCTCATTTACTCGGCGGGGGGGGGGGGGGGGGCAGGGAAGACACGTGCTGCGCCGTCAGCCAATGGGCGCCGCCCGTCGTCAAAATCGCCGCGTTCTAGAGGGCGCTGCTCGTGAGCTAAGTTGAATAATTTGAATATATAGTTTTAATAATTGATTTATATATTTTTTAAAATAGCCTATCGTCATCCTCGTTATTTTTTACCTACGTATTGAAATTTTGGTTTGAATTAGTGAACTACTGCGAATTTGTATACCGGACATACAAACCAACCAACCAACAGACAAACATACAAACATTCATTTTTATATATATAGATATCGTTTCTCGGCCTTTTGGCTAATATCATGTAGTATATCTCTAGATATTTTTATTTATATATATATTTTTAAAAATCTATTCAGTAGAGAGATAGAGAGGATATGTTTGCTCGAAAAATATATTTTATACATTATATAAATATATAATGTAACGAATATTATAATCATTATTATCATAATATTCTGTGTGTTCCGGAATATTATTATCAATAATATTCGTTAGGTAAACTTTCACTCGGATAAAACCCGGGCGAAGCCGGGTACACATCCGCTAGTATATTCAATATTCCCTTAATTCACAATGGTAACAAAACTATTGTAATTAACTATAATAAAGCAAAATTACTTTTAGAAACATTTCTTAAATTAAATTATATCCAAAATTAAAAATCAAATTTACAATCAAAAACAAGGAGTACCTATGGGTACGTCATCGAGTCCATTATTGGCCAACCTCCTGTTATTTTGGTATGAGAGGGAATTTTTTTTCTCTCAACAAAGTTAACTGGTGGTTGTTCCGATACGTAGATGACATTCTTATACTCAATAATAACAATTTTTCAAAATTAATAAAAAATATCTATCCTCCGTATCTAAATATAAAAATAATGAAAAAATCAAATTTAATCAAAAAGTCAACTTCCTCGATTTATACATAAATCTAAAAAAAAAGTATAGAAGTATATGACAAAAGATCAAATTACGATTTCAGCATTATTAAATATAATAGACAAGATTCTCAAATATATCAAAAAATTGCACCAAAGGTATCTATTTTGGACAATTTTTAAGATTCTACAGAATTAACAACAAATTAAACAACTTTATAAGTAAAATTAAAAACTTAAATGACGAATTTCAAAAAAATGGATTCAGCCAAAATACAATTAAAAAAATTAACATATCAGCAATCAGAAAATATCTTCACAAAAATAAATTCTCATACAATTTCAACTTCAATGACTTTAAAAATTTCACTATGAGATTTTAATTAACTTTTGACCAATTATTCAAACTTCTTTTTCTCCGCTAACTTTTAAATCGAAAATTTATTTATAAACATTAACCGTTTCCCCCTGGGTGAGTAGAATTTGCTTGTGATGTTAATTGTAACATACATATATTGAATTTTAAGTAGATAACATGAACCGCAATTCAATACATATAAATGAATTATCTCCAATAATGTTAACAGCAATACTGACTTCAACTGGAACGCGCAATCTAAATAATACTTTCACATATAGACAATGATGCAACTAACAAGAGTCACATCATCTATCTTTCTTGATTTACTAACACTAACTACATTCCGCTAATCTAGATAATAAATAATTTAATTATAGGTAAATATTCTTGAAATCATAACATTTATAAGGAATGCTATCACACTAATTAAGTGTACTTATAAGCTATTATAAATATTTTCAAAGAAAAATTTTTTTAGACGAAAAACATGGTGAAGGAAGACGAGTTTCTTTTAGTCAATAAAAGAAACTCGTCTTCCTTCACCATGTTTTTCGTCTAATTTCAAATCAGGAAGAATTTTCTATCTATATTTATAATTTTTTTTTTATTTTTCCACCTCATCTTTCTCTTCTTTCCTATATATATATATATATATTTTTTTTTATTTCTTTTTTTATTATTTTTGTTTTTTGTGTTCCTTGTTTCTTTTTTCTTCACCCCTTTTAATTGGACTTAGAACAAATAATAATTAAGATTTTAAATTGATAAAATAAAAAAATCCATCTACACTAATAGAAACTATTAAATTCAATATACTGAAACACCAATACCATACTGATGAGGCACAATTTGGATTATCTATATATATATATATATAAATGAATGTATGTGTGTGTGTGTCTGTCCTTTATGCCTGACCAAACCACTCATTGGAACGCCATGAAACTTTGGGAAGTTATTTAGTATAGTACTGGGAAGGTTTCTGAAAAATAAATTCTTGAATATCTTGAATATCCTTAGAGTTATTTGCAGATTTGTAGATTTAACTCGCAAGCAGCGCCACCTTGCGACGGAGATAGGCTTAGGCAGGAAGTCTGCCCCACCCCTTGTCGAGAGAATGTAATCGCGTGCCCCCCACCCCCTGTCGAGAGAATGTAATCGTCCGCCTGCCGGATGCACAGTCCAAGTACCCACCGACCAATCGGAGGGGCAGAGGGGTCAAGAGGTCCTGGCGCGCGGGGGCAGAGTTGGTGACACAGCTGTGCCAAGTAGACAAGAAAAAAGCCTCGCGGGGGCTTGCCCAAGATGACCTCCGGGAACTTCGTCCATCTTCCATAAACGACCATGATTTTATTCAACTTATCGAGTATTTTTCAAGGGACTGGGAAAAAATGTTCACTAGATAAAACGATGATTTTGTAATGTAGAAAATTAGGAAAGACAAAATTCAGGATGACACGGCACACAGGGACCGGGAAAAAATGATCACTTTATCGAGAGATTCAAATTTACGAGTTTCAAATTATCAAAATATATCTATTATTTTTTTTATAAGTTTATATAGAATTGTTTTAACAAATGTTCGTTAGACAAACCTTTACTCGGGTAAAACCCGGGCAAAGCCGGGTACGTCCGCTAATAGATTATAAACACAAGGTAACGGGGCCGGGTCCGAGTGAATGAGTGGTGTGTGGCATTTCGGTAGCGGCGTTGTGGCCCTCTTCAGACTTGTCTGAAGATTGTAACGGCGCTGATGCCGAAACGTCGTACATTGTTTATTTATTTGGATTTGTTCTTTTTACCTTTGCTTACCAATACCATACCTTTATTTCTGTCTTTTCTCTACTTCTTACTTTGTTTGATCCTTTAAATTTATACGATAACTTTAGAATATTTTTTCTCTCCTTATAGCATACATAACAATTATCTATGCGTGTTTAATCTTTATAAAGGGGGTATAGAGAATGAACATTCAATCTAATTGATATGAAGCATTAAAACTTAAATTCCTAAACTTCCTTATTTAACAGAAATAACAGGTACTGGTCCACATATATAATACTTAAATAAAAAAGTATAGATAGGACTACATATAGAATATACGGTACCGTTAGGACCAATTCAAATAAATTGATGATGTGAGTTATTATGGGAAAGCATTTTCACCATCTTCAGACAAGGGACTTATGTCTTTGTCTGATGAATCTGATATTTCCATTTATGGTGTGACGCACATTCTTAACTTGTTTGAATTTAATCGTACTTTCTTGTAGTTCCAATTAATCCTTATTCTCTCGTACTACTAATATCTTATTATTTTCCTGTATTCCTATTATTTAGAGTGTATGAACACAATTTGGACCATAATCTGAACCTACCAACATCAAAGTTTATTTTTCTATTTTCTTCAATGTTAGATTTCCTGTTCCCTTGTCGACGCACATTGTTAAAGGCTTAGGATATGATCATATTTTCCTGTATTTGTAATAATAATTTAACTGTATTAATAATTTCTTATCAGTCTCTTACAGTCCTTATACCCAAAAAGAATAAACACAATTTGATTTAAATTTTAACACTAAAGGATAAGTATGTATCAATCTGATTAAGTCTAGGGAACCGAATAAATTTAACTTCTGAACTGGAAAAAAACATTTTTTGAGTTAGGTTTAAAAGTGCAGAAGATGATACTGTCTCAGTTCATTAGTTGATTTATGTAGTATCTAAGGATCAGCTATTACCCTATCTCCGTTCCAACCTAAATTTACTTTCTATTTGGTCGAAGAGGCGTGGTTTGGCAGTAATGGAGTAAGGGCCGAAACTGCTGCTCAGGTCTTCATCTGAAGAGGCCCACCTGAGTACCATCCTCTTTCCATCTGGTCTAACCTTTATGGTTTTCAACTGGTCTAACCCTTAAGATTTTCATCCTTCCTAATTTAATATATTATCTTATATCGTGTCCTCCACATTTACACTAGATTGTCTTTAAAATAAGCTTATAAAAAAAAAATTCCCCCCAAAAAAAAAAAAAATTAACAAAAATCTATCTTCTATCATCAAGAGAGAAAATAGAGCAAAAAAATACTTCTCTCTCTCTACTTAGCTTTATTTTATATTTGGAAAATTATTATCATGGTTCTGTCTTTGCTCTTCTCTTTAAAACTTTCTCTTCGCTTATTCCTTTTTTTCACCCAGCCTATGACGCGTAACTGCCGATGCTTTGCTGGTGTTACTTTTTTTTCTTTTTTTTTAATATAATCTAACTAATTATTTATTACAAAAAAAATTAAAAAAACAAACCTCACACATATAAATTGAATAAAAAATTTTATTAATCTTAAAAAATTTCCATAACTATACTATATATATATAGAGAGAGAGAGATAATAAAAAAAATATATTTTGGATTGAATAAAATATTTATTTGCCAATATTTCGTTTGGCTGAACGCCAAAATATTGGCGAAAATATCTTTTATTCAATTCAATATATGCTTTTTTTATTATCTAAAGATTTAAATATGGGTTTCTATATATTCAATATTTATATATATATATATATATATATATGTTATGTAAAGTAAAGAGAAATGAGATTTCTGTTGTATTTTAGAATTGTTGAGATTATGCTATGGTAATGCAGTCGTGATTGAAATAATAATCTTGAAAATATAAAATCTTGATCAGAGATTTCTTTATTTGAGCTGAGGAATATATATGAAAAACATAATTTGATAAAAGTAATGCCTGGCTTAAGGCGAGTAGAATAAGAAAAACAAAATATTATTTACATAATGTACAAAGGTTTTGAGCCGGCCGTCGGGGAACAACAACAATGAGTTTATATAGTGGAAGCGTGACCTCTGGCGGTCGATTTAGCAGAGTATTTGTATCTATGAAATATATAATTTTAAATAAAATAATATTTATATAACAATTTTAAATAAAATATTTTAATATAACATATATATTGTCGCGTATAAGGCCTGAAAACACTTACAACCTCCGCCAATAGATGGCGCTTTCGCCTGTTTCTGATCTGAAACTGGTGTGGGAGTCGCAGACTGCTGTGGTCCTGTTTCCTGGGGCAAATATTTGTAAATACACGTTTATATTGGCCCTAGGAGGTAATGTAATGTAAATACCTGTTAATTGCTATTCAAGGGGAATGTGATGTGTAGTAGAAATGACAATAAAAAAGGAGTGTTAGAAGTCTTGTTGCCGGTTGCTGTTATGACTCTCTCGCCAACACCACAGTCGCTACTCTTCTGGTGAATCTCTCGTGTCCCCCATCAGTGGTAAGGCCGAGAGATACTGCCAGAGGAAAGGAGTTCCACTTGAGTGGTGGTTTTCAGGAGGTCTTTGGGTGGTCTGCAGGGCAGAGCTGCAGAAGTAGAGCAACGGTAGCCCACGGAGGAAGCGGCATCGTCGCAAAGAACGCGCGTCACGCGCGACAATATGTTATATGAAAATTATATTTTATTTTGAAATTATAAATCCGAAAACTAATTACTCTTTTTATATCTACCACCAGATGTCACGCTTTTCCCTATATAAATCTATTGTAGTTTCCCGCTGGCCGGCTCAGCACAAACCTTTTGTAGATATGTAAATAAGCTTTTTGTTTTCTTTATTCTTACGCCTTAATTCAGGTAGTACTTTATCAAATTATGTATTTATGTTTCATAAGCTCAATTAAAGCTAATTCTGATTTGAATTATTTTTATTATTATTACCACGACGGCAATATCAAAAAACATACTCATGTATCCAAAAAATAATTAGAAAATAATAATTCTATAAATAATATTCAAAAATCAACATGTGTGTTTGTATATAGATTTTGTGATAGTTTGGCATCAGGCGGCGTTTTATTCGTTTATTTATGTTCTCCTGTAGAAGGACAGAGATGCCCGAAAGCTTGAGACTGCTAAAATGAAAATAAACTCATCTCCAGAAAGCTGTTTAATTATTTAATTAATAAATGTTATATACATACTGGATGGAAGCCCAATGGGCAGAATTCATCTAAAATGTATCAGACGACTGAGGGAGTATTCTTGATGGTCAGAGGTCAGACTTCCTGAAGCTATTAGCTAATGGGAACTTACTTATTTACAAACGGCTCCATTCCTTAATTACCTCGTACATCTCACGTATCCTTTATTTCTTTCGTTCTCAACTTCGATGGATTTTTCTTAAAGTCATTTGTGAGCTTTTTTCAATGCTTGCATTCAACTCGTGAGTTCAGTTGTGTGATGAATTATAAGGTTGTCCCAAAAGTTTGTGTTTTTCTTATTACTTGATGAATAATTTTATTACGGTGAATACATAATAATACAAATACTTTATATAAAATGAAAGGATTTAAAAGTAAGAATGTTTTTTTTTTAATACACAATATAAACTTCTACTGTCGTTACTGCGATGAAAAAATATATTGGGAGGGCTTGGCTCATCAGTGGTAAACCGTCCCAGCGGTTTCGCCAATTTAATCTACCAGACCGCTTCTCAGAGCTCTAATACTGTATTGGACGATTTTGCCTATATACGCAGCACTGAAGGATGGAATCTCAGAAATGGTTTTCAAGAAAACTATGGACATAAGCTTATAGGACAGTAGAATTACATTTAAATATAATAAATAAAATACTTAATACAAATACATTATACATAACGGCGAATAATATTGGTATTTCAATTTTTTTGCAAGTGTTTTCGAACTTTTGGGACAACCTTGTATTGATGTAGGCTGGCTCTGATATTAAACTTATACCATTCAAATTTCCTAATATATTCTTCCTACTTCAGTATATTTGGTTATTTAGAGAACAAGAGTGTACAATAACTTATTAATCTCAATCATTGACTGCAATTAATCTTAATTTTAAAACTGCAATATTGTCACTAGCCATCAGGGAAAAAAAACTTATCATCACTAAAAAATGCAGAAGTGGAAAACAACAACAAAGAAAAGAAACAAAAGAAAAGGAAGGTTTTTTTGTTAGTTAAAAAATATAGATATTTGTTTGTAAAAGCCAGTTCAGGGCTTCCGGGGTGACAGAATGGAGATTGGAGATTCCTCCATTGAATTTGTACAGCGGGCAGTCATCTAGTATATGGGACATTGATTGTGGGACGTTGCAGGCACAATTTGGATCTTTGGTGTAGCCCCATAACTTCATCAGCTCTGCACACCTTCCCTGACCTGTCCTAAAGCTAAAGTGCTAAAATGCAAACAAACCCTCAATCTTTTGTCTTCTCTTCTCTCACCCAGGAAATTCACAGTATACCTTAACTCTAAATCTAGCAAGGAATATACTATATATAATGGCCTCCCACAGGGATCAGTCTTGTCTCCACTTCTTTATAACTGGTACACCCATGATATTCCCCAAACAACTTCAAAAAAATTTATTTACGCAGATGATACAGCCATTCTAGCCCAAGCAAAGACTTTCGAGGAACTGGAAATTCAACTGAATAAAGATCTTGAAACTCTACATAATTACTTTGAAAACTGGTCTCTGAGGCTTAATCCTGCAAAATCTGTACATTGCTGTTTCCATCTTAACCATCACAGAGCTGAAAGAAAACTCAACCTATTTATCAATAACTCTCAGATAACTCATAGCGAACATCCCAAATACCTAGGCATTCATCTTGACCGCACTCTCACCTTCAAAACTCATCTCACCAAGTTAAAGGGGAAACTATCATCACGTAACAATATCCTCCATAAGCTGGCCGGCTCTTCCTGGGGCAGTGATGCCAACACCCTGCGTACTTCTGCCTTGGCATTGATCTTCTCCACGGCTGAGTATTGTGCTCCAGTCTGGGAGGGGAGCTGCCACACGAAGCTAATAGACACACAACTAAATTCATTTTAAATATATAAGACAATATTAATTTTGGTAAATTAATACTAAGCAAATGTTGAATACATGACAATATATAAAAATTTTAACAAATAAATTTACTGGCAAAGTGTTTCTTTTTAAAATAGTAAAAAGGTAAAGTTAGTGATAAAGAATGAACCACAACACCAGTTTAGGCAAATTCGGATAAAAGTCAACTTGTTTCTGGCCTGAATCGGCGCCTGAAGGTATCTCGCGAGGTAAATCAAACACTTTCAAAATAAAGAGACACCCTGGATAAGATAGGCGCACAGCCTTGCGAAATACGTGTATTATTGGATTTAAAAAAATCATAAAGTGTTTTCAATTGTTTAAATCCAAAATAGGCCACACACTACACACATACATTTTATTTTAAATATTGTAATTTCAAAACGAATTTTTTTAATAAAGAGATAAAACAAGGTTCATGGAAAGGCTTCGACAGTTACATATCATAAATATGGAACATTGTGAGAGAAAAAGAAGAGATGAGGAAAGTTGAGTAGAAAAGAAGCCAGAGCCATATAATAATGTAAAATATCAAACAAGTAAATTAAAAAAAGGTTATTTTTAAATATAAATTAGTATTTTTAGTTTTTAAATAAAAGTTTCATATTATATAAAAATTCCTAGTATAACAATTATTACAGAAAACTTCATTAAATCAACTTCCATCATTGCTTAACATATTGTAAATAACTACCTTGTGGTTTCTTCTATCTGCTTATGTTGTTACTTATTTGTTTAATGGATATGTTTATTTAATGCTCTTTTTCTCAATTGTTTATTTTCTTTTTGACAATTCTGTTACCTACTCTACTACAATATGAATTATTGTAAATAGTTTCACGCGCACTTATCCAGATCGGATATAGCGTGTCTTGTTTGCAACTGGTAAATAATTTTAGTGATTTTCATAAGATATGGAAACCATACTGGTTTAACGGGAATAGAAAGAAATTGGTACCAGGTCGGGTCTTATCAAAAATGAACCCGGCATCTGTTTCGACCCTTTCATTTGACAAAACTAACAATCTCTTAGACCATGGGACAAAAATATTTTTTTTTAATCAGTGATTCTTTACACGTCTATATTTTTCATATTCTGATGCGAAATGAATATATTAAGTACGTGTATTGTGTGCATGATATTTTAATAATAGTCTGTAAAAGGAAAATACTGAACTGAGGGAGGGAATCTCAGAAATGATATTTAAGCAAACTATGGACATAAATATTTGCATCGAGCAATGCTCTACCGCAAACAATAAGGACAAGGCCAGTATAGGCATAATTTAATATAAAGCAATAACGCACAATCTATAATATATTATATACATATAACCATGATAAATTCCAAACAACTAGTTGTAAGGTGGAGAACACTATATATAAGTTAACATGTTGTAAATGCAACCTAATATACATTGGTCAAACTTCTAATCCCATAAATATTAGAATTAACCGTCATAGAAATCATGCGAAAAATCTAATAGGTAATAATTATATGATAGAACATCATAATATTCACTCTTTTGATAACTATGACATAGAAATATTAGATATATGTGAAAACAAAACCCAACGGCTAATATTAGAAAATCAATACATTCTGAAGCAAAATTCACTCTACCCTTATGGTTTAAATGATGAATTAAATCATACGAATACAGTAACCGATCCAAATATCTCTATCTATGGAGGTAGCTGTAAATACAAAAAAACAACTAAACACTATTCCAAATAACAAGAGAGGAAAAAGCACAAACAAACTTGGTTATATAGATTTTGAATAGGTTTTAATTAATAATCAGGAATTCCAACCAAATTTTACACAAAAATTCATTAGCTTCCTCTTCAAACTTAGCAACAAAAAATGGAAAAATTTATACAATATTTTAGAACTAACAATCTATCTAATAGAATTACAGATATCGCTAAAGATATCTATAAATTTAAGAAAATTGATAACAGTATTTCTGTTAACATTGTCATAAAATTTACAAACAAAATATTTGATCATATCAAATTTAATGATATAACACTGATATCAAATATTTATTCCTAGTACCGTTTAAATTTTAAAGCCACATTCAAATACAACAAAAATCTAGGAAGTATGGTATCCAACTATAATACCTTCATAAAAAATGTAAACAACTTTAATAGTATTAATTGTAAGTGCAATAATATAAGTGACCAACATAAATTTAAAGGTCAGATTCTAACTAGTGACTTCACATTCTTAAATAAAGAAATACAAGTCATGCTCAACAACGGATATAAATTTATACCGCCAATTAAACAAAATTACAACAACACGGTTAATTCAATCATCCAATATCTTGATCTTTTATTAATAAAACAAGCCTAAAGTTAAAGATCCCCGAATTTACTTTCCTTAATTGGAAATTTGAAATTATGAAACATGTCAAGGATTATTACCACAATACACTGAAAATTGCAAAAATACCCCCCTCAAACATTGGAAAATTAAAAGAAAACATCAAAATTATTCAAAAGGAGTACATTATTACTCCAATTGATAAATGTTCCAACAATTTCGCAATCATTTGCAAAAATTTATATCACGACTTAATTATGCAAGAAATGGACAACACCGATAAATACAGCATATCAAATATAACCCCGATTCAAATTAAAAAGGAATTAGAGGTTAAAGAAAAAACTTTAAATATCTATAGCAAAAAAAAACCCACCCCTATTATATCTTATATTTACATTATACCCAAAATTCCTCCTAAATTCAGAACCATAACATCTGGAATAAATTCTAATTTGAACAATTTAGACCTTCAATTAGCTTCAACTTTAAAATTCTTAACAAAACAGATCCGCAATAAGAAAAAATACAATTTTATTGACTCCAATAAAAACGTATTAAATTTTATTAACAAAAACCTTCCCAAACTCAAATCAGTTTATACTTTTGATTTTGAAGACCTCTTCTCTAAACTGGAGTTAGAGGATCTTAAACTCAAAATTATTAATCTATTTTCAGAATTTTTAATTGACAAGACATTTAATATACCCTTAATTCACAATGGCAACAAAACCATTGTAATTAACTACAATAGAGCAAAATTACTTTTAGAAACATTCCTTAAATTCAATTGTATCCAAATTAAAAATCAAATTTACAATCAAAAACAAGGAGTACCTATGGGTACGTACGTCATCGAGTCCATTATTAGCCAACCTCCTGTTATTTTGGTATGAGAGGGAATTCTTCTCTCTTAACAAAGTTAACTGGTGGTTGTTCCGATACGTAGATGACATTCTTATATTCAATAATAACAATTTTTCAAAATTAATAGAAAAATCTATCCTCCGTATCTGAATCTAAAAAAAATTGAAAAAATCAAATTTAATCAAAAAGTCAACTTCCTCGATTTATACACATAAATCTAAAATAAAAAAAAGTATAGAAGCATATGACAAAAGATCAAATTTCGATTTCAACATTATTAAATATAATAGACAAGATTCAAATATATCAAAAAATTGCAATTGAATTTTAAGTTGACAACATGAACCGCAATTCAATACATATAAATGAATGATCTACAATAATGTTAACAGCAATACTGACTTCAACTGGAACGCGCAATCTAAATACTACTTTCGCTTGATGACAATGATGCAACTAACATGAGTCACATCATCTATCTCTCTTGATTCACTAACACTAACTACATTCCACTAATCTTTATGATAAATAATTTAATAATAGGTAAATATTTTTGAAATCATAACATTCATAAGGAATGCTATCACATTAATTGAGTGTATTTAAAAGCTATTATAAATATTTTCAAAGAAATTTTCTTTTATTTTTCCACCTCATCTTTCTCTCCTTTCCTTTTTTTATTTATTTTTTTTTGTTTTTGTTTTCCTTTTTTCTTTTTCTCCTCCCTTTTAATTGGACTTAGAACAAATAATAATTGAGCTTTTAAATAAAAAATAAAAAAATTCAGTCTACACTAATAGAAACTATTAAATTCAATATTCTGAAACACCAATACCATACCTTTATTTCTGTATTTTATCTAATTCTTACTTTGTTTGATCCTTTAAATTTATATGATAACTTTAGATTATTTTTTCTCTCCTTATAGCATACATAACAATTATCTAAGCTTTTTCAATCTTTATAAAGGGGGGTATAGAGAATGAACATTCAATCTAATTGATATGAAGCACTAAAACTTAAATTCCTAAACTTCCTTATTTAGCAGAAATAACAGGTCCACATATATAATACTTATATTGAAAAAGTATAGATAGGACTACATATAGAATATACGAAACCGTTATGACTGATC